>OZ017739.1:72070241-73270241 GCA_963969285.1 Odontomyia ornata
AATCAAATAAATTTTTCTCTCATGGAAGTTGGCTAGAAGCTGTTTACAGTGAATGTGTTACTCATATCATGAAATATTATATAATTTATTTTTTTAAGCATCAAATTTTTATGCTTAAATTATTATTGCATTATATATTAGTTTTCGATACAACTTCTAATCAATGGCAAACATAGATGTTGGTAACTCCATTCAAATGCAAACAAAAGAAACGAAAATTGTGAGCAGTTATGGCGAATAGGGCGAGAAATCAATGAATCAATCTCCGGTTACTGACATTTCCATTGGTCTTTTCGCTAGTGACCATGCAGCGCTTTTGTTAACAATTTTTGAACTCGCACGCATCAATAAATCGGAAATGGATTAATGCGACATGACGTGACGCGACAACGAACTCACCCTCATCGGTACACTTCCTTCTAATTCATGGTTTTGTCTGTCAGGACAATTCCAGAAAGCAATGTGTGACTTATTGTTTTTTCCATGCATGCTATTTTGAGAGAAATTCCTTTTGAAATAGTAAACAACTCATCTTACTCGAATACTATCTTAAAACCCAGAGGTAAATAATTCTGAAACAATTGTTACAGATTCGCTAATCTCCTTAAATTGATCATTAACCGGAAGTAGTCAAGATCTACTTAATCTCCCATCAACAAAATGATTTTCAAAGCACTCAATGCTACATTTCCCCATTCATCCTAGCAGTGCGTGATTAGAGTTCAAAGGAAAGGAAGGACTTACCCCCCTTATCATACTCATAAGCTTTCCAAGTCGCGTACGTTGTTCCGAAAGACGCGTTCATTATTTTCCGCCACTCGACTTTCACTTCGCTGTGTAAAATCCTTTTGAAACGTTAAAATTGTAAAGAAGCGAAAGTATTAAACGGACGAAACCCCCATCGCTGAATTCAATATACACACATGTGCCTACATACATGTATTACAAAAGTATGTCCTTATGGGACTTGCTGTAGTTTCGTATTTCAGTACTTGGCATTTCGGAGGGTGCCTCTCATTCTTTATTAAGACGGTCGAGCTTAGCCGGACGAGTGGACCAACTGTGAGATTTACATCCTTCGCATGGTAGCCAAATATCCGCTATGTACTTGGAAACTATATGCTTACCCTTTCGGCCATATATGTGGGTTGATATATGCAGGGCAGTGAAGCAAGGATACAGCGCAAGCATCAAAGTCACGTTTTCTAGAAATACATCGCCATATCCTTGATGTCCGCTGCTGGATTCAAATATATTTCTAACGAACTAAGCTAAACGGTGTGTGTAGGAGAATGGAGATTGTTGCTAGTTCTTACTGCTTATGCTGTGTCGCTGCCGCCCTTTAAGCCAAAGCTAAAGCGCGGACTACCCTTATTCTGTCATCATGTATCCTTTGGATTCCATACATCCTTCGATAAATGCTTGCATGTGTAAATAGCGTTCAGAAGTTTGAGCAGTTCGAAGGGTTACTCGGTCATTTCTGAAGCGATGATATGATGTCGTGGCACGACTGCTACTTGTCGTCCAGGTTTTCTGCGATACTTTGTCGGCGAAACAATGTTACCAGCATTGTTACGAAACTCTGCGAATAATTTGAAATGTTCCGATGAAATAGGATTGACGGCAAGTCGTTCATTAAGAATTAACTTGAATATGACAATAAATTGTTTATGGCCGATGGTCGATGAAAATGCGATCGTTTGTATGTGCAGCATCAAAATATTATAAAACAAATTGATGATGAAATGAAGTACAGTTTGGGTAAAGTCATGCAAACTTTGACTTCAATTTACAACCTTTCAACAAACGAAGTTGCAAGTTATCATTTCAATTGAAATTTGCGAGGTACGCTGTGGCTCATACTTACTGTAGAAAAATAATTAGAAACAATGAAATTAATGGTCAACTATTTTATTGCAACATTGTTGACAAACTTCCCAGATGCGATATTCGTTGCGGTAAATTGCAGTTTCGTTGATATTATCATTTTGCTATTTATTTGTGATGAAAATGTGTGAGTAAATGTTTTTCTTACAAAAAAGGCATTGCTTTTAGCTCAGAGCAACACAGTTGAAAAATTAATCCGCATGTCGCAGAAATTGAGTCATTCATTCGACTTGCTTCTAATATCGACGCATTCATATAATGACCTGGGTATCACCGGATGGCAACACACAAAACCAGGTCGATCATGTTCTGATCCAACAACGTTAGGCCTCGAGCATACTTGACGTCCGTACATACCGAGGAGCCAATTGTAACTCAGATCATCACTTGATCAAATTAACCTATCGATGTCATATGTCAAAGGCATATTCGGCGAAAACCAGCCAGCTACATTAATGAGACATCGAAAGGCTCCAAACGGCGTCTGTAGCCAAACATTTCACGGAAACCCTCAAAAACCAGCTGGCTCCCATTTTATCAGACGCATCGTTAAAGACGAGCAACGAGCTCTCGATGGAAGTGAAAGCGGCTATTAAGACCGTGGCAGAACAGACGATCGGATATCAAGCCCGGCGCAAGAGCTTGGTTCGATGATGAGTGCCAGAATCCATTAGACAAAAAGAATCAGGCGTACAAAGAATACGTAGGTGGGAAAACCAGGACGAAGAGAGAACACTATGAAAATCTCAGAAGAGTAGCGAATACGATAAGTAGGATTAAGAAAAGAAGATACTAGGAGGACCAATTGAGAAGTATAGATGTAACAAATACAAACATATAAAGCAGTGAAAAGCCTGAAAGTGGTTATCAGCCCAAAACCACGCTCTGTCGTGATGAAATCGGCAATATCATCGCTGATGAAACCAAGATCAAGGAAAGATGGGGATCATATATCAAGAACCTTCTTAATCCTCCACACAGCTCCAGAACATCGGACTCTTATATGCCTGCGTAGAGCTACCATTGGTCCCACCAACTCTGGATGAAGTTCGTTTCAGCATCAAAGCCCAAAAGAATAATAAAGCGCCGGGTATCGATGAGACTCCAGTGGAGCTCAACAAATATGGTGGCAGTAGTGTTCATAAAGCTATTCACAAAGTCATCCAGCACCTTTGGCAACAAGAATATATGCCCAACGAGTGGAGCCAATCAATTATATTCCCTATTCGCAAAAAAGGTGACTAGCTACAGTGCGAAAATTAAAGAGGGCATATCACTACTTTGTACGGCGTACAAAATATTTTCAAAAATCTTAGAAAATAAAATCGGATCATACGGTAACAGTATTATTGGGGAGTATCAAGGTGGTTTTAGAGCAGATAGATCGACAATAGCCAATCGTTCACAATCAAGTAGGTACTTGAAAAATGCTGGGAGTTCTACATAGACGATCGAATTGACCGTAACGTACTGTACCAAATAATGCTTTGCTTTGGTAATCCAGCCAAATCAGTCCGTCTGATCAAAATGACAATGGCATCGACGACCTTCCAAGTCCGCATCAATAACCAACTCACCGATGCCTTTGACACAAATATCGGACTAATGCAGGGAGATGGGCTGGCCCCATTGCTATTCAATTTGGCTCTGGAGTACGTCATACGGAAGCTACCTGTCGATACGCGAGGTACTTTACTATACAAGTAGAGCCAAGTAGTAGCCTATGCCGACGACATCAACATTTTGTCACGGTCATTAACAACTGCCAAAGAACTTTTTCTGAACCTCGACAGCGAAGCAAAACTAGTAAGGCTACAAATCAATGAAAATAAAGCAAAGCTCATGACGCAGTCAAGGAAAAATACCTCAAATACACAAAATACCACACTTGGCGAATACAATATCGAAAATGGTAGCAAATCCGTTTATTTGGGCGCTAAAATAACGAAAATGAGTAATGAAAGAGATGAAATACGTAGAAGAATATAGCTCGCAAATAAAATATTTTATTCAATATTGACGATCTTGAAGACCAGCTGCATACACAGGAAAACAAAGCTCCAAGTATGCAAATCTATGATGAGACCTGTGTTATGCTATGCGTGTGAAACATGGACTCTAACCCAAGCATCCACAAATGTATTGAACTCCTTTGAGCGACGAATCCTGAGGCGAATAATCAGAGTGAAGCTAGACGGGGACCAATGGCAAATCCGATACAATCATGAGTTGTATGAAATATTTGACAAACCGGAGGTCTCAACGATTGTAAGACTGCGGAAGCTGCAATGAGCTGGCCACATGAATCGTATAGATGAATAACGGATACCCAAAAAGGTATTCGTTGGGATAACTGAAGGCCGGAGACCAGTGGGAAAACCGAGAAAACGCTAGTCGGATTCGGTCGACGACCACAGTTCATCGCAGCTCCGGTTTCGAAATTGGAGGACGCGAGCAGTGACGCAACAGTTGGAGGCGCTGTTCGCAAAAAGAGAGATATATATATATATATATATATATATATATATATATATATATATATATATATATATATATATATATATTCTTCTTCTTCTTAGCACCAAAGTCCTTCTTGGCCCTTCGTTTTCTGCGAACAGCGCCTCCAACTGTTTCGTTTCAAATGACGCCATTGTCATTTTGATCAGACGGACTAATTTGGCTGGGATCCCAAAGCAAAGCATTATTTGGTACAGTACGTTACGGTCAATTCTATTGTATGCTTGCTTAAAGTCAACGAAAATTTGGTGCACTTCTATGTTGAACTCCCAGCATTTTTCAAATACCAGCTTGATTGTGAACGATTGGCTAGTGTCGATCTATCTGCTCTAAAACTACCTTGATACTCCCCAATAATACTGTCTAAGATTTTTGAAAATATTTTGTACGCCGTACAAAGTAGTGATATGCCCTCTATAATTTTTGCACTGTAGCTAGTCACCTTTTTTGTGGATAGGGAATATAATTGATTGGCTCCACTCGTTGGGCATATATTCTTGTTGCCAAATGTGCTGGATGACTTTGTGAATAGCTTTATGAACACTACTGCCACCATATTTGATGAGCTCCACTGGAGTCTCATCGATACCCGGTGCTTTATTATTCTTTTGGGCTTTGATGATGAAACAAACTTCATCCAGAGTTGGTGGGACCAATGGTAGCTCTACGCAGGCATCTATAAGCTCCGATGTTCTGGAGGTGTGTGGAGGATTAAGAAGGTTCTTGAAATATGATGCCCATCTTTCCTTGATCTTGGTTTCATCAGCGATGATATTGCCAATTTCATCACGACAGAGCGTGGTTTTGGTCTGATAATCATTTTCAGGCTTTTCACTGCTTTATATGTTTGTCTTATGTTGTTACATCTATACTTCTCAATTGGTTGTGTTGAAGATACTGGTTCTTTCCTTAATCCTAATTATCTTATTCGCTACTCTTCTGAGATTTTCATAGTGTTCTCTCTTCGTCCTGGTTTTCCCACCTACGTATTCTTTGTACGCCTGATTCTTTTTGTCTAATGGATTCTGGCACTCATCATCGAACCAAGCTCTTGCGCCAGGCTTGATATCCGATCGTCTGTTCTGCCACGGTCTTAATAGCCGCTTTCACTTCCATCGAGAGCTCGTTGCTCGTCTCTAACGATGCGTCTGATAAAATGGGAGCCAGCTGGTTTTCGAGGGTTTCCGTGAAATGTTTGGCTACAGGCGCCGTTTGGAGCGTTAGCGGTATTTTCTAGTTGTCATTGCGGTTTTGTTATTGCAAGTGACAGTGAAATTAAAAACTAATGGAGGAGTCTTCTGGCTAAGTGATTTTTACTTCCCCTGGATAATTGTGAGCTAGACTTTTTAATGTGATTGAATTTTCTTTGGTTGGAATGTGACATATCCACAATGGACAAAGATCAGCAGATTTCTCCGCTGATTCACAACTTAAAGCTTCGCAAATTGTGCAAGCACAGCATAGCAAAGTACTACAGCAGATAAAACAAACTCAACAACAAATTGCTGGGGTCAGTAAAGAGCAGAACAACGCCGGGCTAATAAAGAGTTAATGGAGCAAATAAGGGATTTGGCACAGGCCAAACAAAAATACAAAAGCAAACAGAAAAATAGTCTTCATCCGCCTTATCAGAGAGCTGGCACCCCTCTCTTCCTTCTTTGGAAGAAGAAGCAATGGAAGAGAAAACAATAGAAAAAGATGATGAAGAAAATGAGTCCATACAGGACGCCTCTGCTGAGAGGATGAAGAATTTCCTGCTCTAGCACCGCCGGTCCTGGCTATTCCGAAAAAAATCACTCCCACAGCATCCATCTATTCCAAGTCTCTAGATGATAACAAAAATGGAAAACGGTACCCGTCATTTTTCACGAGTGTGGACCCAAATCCTAAAATAAATGTAAAAAACTTGCAATTAAATATGAATCTGTAAAAAGTGTCTCCCTGGAGACACAAATAATCCCCCAGACACCACAAAACCACAGAAAACATACAAAGTACTTCACAGACGCAAAAATACAGTACCATACTTACTTCCTTCCTGAAGAAAGGAAGGAAGAGCTAGGGATTTCACCCCATGACAATCCACTACATTAAACTAAGTTTAATGGATGGGCAATTGTAATGAATTATTATTATTATGTGTATGACACGGGTGCCGATTGTCTGGCACAAATATCAGCGACCTATAAACAGAACCGAGCTTAGCTGATGAGCTTCGCTTAACGACCGCGTACGCGTGCTTGACGACTAGCATTTGCGGGATCCTATGAGGCGGGCTCTTATCGAGCTACGAAGCTATACTACAAAATATTTATCACGCGTGCTTTGCTCTACGAGACGTACCAACCAGTTTTTATTATCTTTAGAAATGTTCCATTTTGTGTCAATTGAGCTACTCCACAGTCACTCAACATTTTTTTTGTCTTGTCAAAGTTAGCGGACACGGAAGCTTGAGACAAACGCAAACATTGTGCAAAAAGCAACCCTTACTTTCTCCGAAAAAGGTCTTTGCATTACAAGATGAATCTCAAATCTAAAGATGTTAAAGTGGCTGAACAGAGCCCCTCATCTCTGCCTAAAGGATGGAATCTTGACGGATGTAGTTTACTTTAAACTAATAAAACAACAAACTAAGCAGTTTCGATGGGGTGATGACCTTATCTCTTCAGGAAAGTCACCCCTGATCAGCACGAGGTTGCTCGACTTCTCATGTTTATCATGTTTATTACACCATCCAGGTTGGTGGAGGTTCTCCTTCTCAAAGCAGAGGTGCCCTGCTCGTATGTACTGTAGAAGCACCCTCTCCCAGGATAAATTCTAAAAACTGTCACGCGCAGGCAACCTGTGTTAGACGCGAAGGGGTCCAGCATTTCTCAAAATGCGCCAAAAAATCAAAAGAAACGCCAAAATGTAAAGAACATCTGGTCAATTATGGTGGATGTCCTCGAAATCCAGTGAATGCCAGGACATTTTTCGCACGAGTTGTAGCAGTAATCAGCAATCAAAAAAAAACACCTCAAAAACAAACTAAAAACACATAAAAACATGCATAAAATCTACAAAACACAAACAATAATACGGAAAAACTTTTTGCGACCGTGCAGGCGCAATCTCAAACCATGATGCAAGACATTATGGCAAAAATGAGAGAGGGCATGTTTGCATCTCAAAATAATATTAATAATACATACAAAAACAAACAGGAATGAGCTTTATGAATTACTTAACCATTATCATAAGGAAAGCAAGCTCCCTGCTTTATAAAACTGACATTAAATTTGACATCAGTCTCATCCAAGAAATATTTTCAAAGACTGGAAATCACATATGCTTCCCTAACTTTTTTCTATACAGATAAGATAGATCAACAGATAGAAGATGTGGAACGGCCATTCTTGTGAGGAAAAATGTGAACCATAATCTCATATTGCCATCTATTTTACAAACTCTAGAAGCCACTGCAATCAACTGCGGACGGATTCTTTTGAATTCATGGTATAATCTCGGTGTATAGCCTCCCACATGCACCTATGCTCATTGAATATTTACAAAAACTGCTGGCTTACTACCTGCCAGAGACTTCAATGCCTATCACTGAAGTTGGTGAGTTGTGAGAAGCAACCATGCTGGGACTGAGTTAAATTGGTTCATCACAGGTAATTCACTATGACTACATACCCCCAACGAGCCAACACATTAGTATTTCACGTACCTTCAAACCCGATGTATGCATCCAAGTCCTCGATGAACTTTCATCCGATTTCAAAGTGGTACTTTTTCAATAGGAGGAATATACATAGATAAACTCCCACAAGTAAAGAAGAAAACTCATTGGTAAGCTTTTCAAGGCACCCAGGCTAAGGAAAACATTACTCAAACAACTGAAACAGATAGCGAAACAGAAAAAATGATAGAAGTAGTCACAGAAAAAATAATACATTCAAAAGAAGACAACAAAGTCACAAATCAGACAAGGATAACAAATGCCTACGAAGTACCTAACCACATCAAAGAATAAATAACGATAAGGAATCGAGTTTCAAGAAGAGCTAGAAACACATCTGATCCCATATTACGCCAGAAAGTAAATCAAATGACAATGAATTCGTGATCGGATATCAAAATTCCACAATGAACAGCGGGAAAGCTTCTTGCAAAGCTGAGAGCCTGATTGCGGTGGTTTCTGCAGGATATTCAAACATTTTCGGATAAAAAACGAACTAAAAATACCACTGATCATGGCATTTATGGTATTAAATTTGACAGCTCTTTGTAGATACTCTGGAATAGCAGTTTTATGTAAGAGGACCTTGATAAACATGAGGATGATGTCAATCGATTGGCCAACAAGTTTACCAGGACAGACATTGCAGATTCCAACCAAATATAAAGCACCTTTCTTCAAGAAGTAAAAAACATCATAAAAGCACTAAACAGACGGAATGCACAAGGGTTTGATCTAGCTATAGAGAGTACTGGATCCGCAACCGGTCGCAATAGCCGAAGGAATTAGCAACCTTTGTTATAGTTTTGTGAAGTTGAGGTTTGAAGTGATCTGTTTTTGTTTTTGCACTTAATTCACTCCAAAACATGTTCACCTTTAAAAAGTTTTTAATTTTGAAGATCGCGTGTACGAAATCGGCACTTTAGTTCACTGTTTTTATTAAAAACTTACGAATTTTCCATCGGCTTTGACACATGAGTTTTCTCGCCATTTTCGCCCCCTTTTCGAATTTCTTTTACTTTGACGTTCGAGTTTTCTGTGAGAGTCGTTTGTTGTGTTGCACTGAAACTGTTATACGAACGATAACGAAGGCGCGATCATGTGCAGGTGAAATTAAATTTTGTCGGTGTGCACAGGTGTCAGTGGGGGAAGTAATTCTTCTGAAGAGAGGAAAGAAAAACCTGTCTGGAAACAAAGGGGAAGGAGAAGCAGAGGGAATCATATAGTTTCGAGAGCGTAAGCTATTTATGACTTATTTATGTGGTAAATTTGCTTCCCACATGGACGAGTACACAGATTCTCGTTGCTCGTCCATTTATTTATATGTTTTTGGGTTTGATGTAATATCAAATTTTTATTTTTCATTGTTGAATGACATATAGTACATCTTTGTTATTCTCAATAGAAAATTTGTACAATTCAAAAAGTAATTTCATTTGCCATACATACTATTTTAATATACCTGATGGCGGCTAAACCAAGCAGCAAATTGTTAGCGAATTTCTAATAATTTATTGAGAGTAAAGAAGGGAGGAAATCTTTAGGGGATAGATTATACCTACGCTCTTTGTATCAAACTTGGGTTCGGCTAAATTATTACGAGTAGTTTTTTGCTTGTTGCATTCCTTTCGTCCAAACTTGCCCTCACATCATATTTAGGCTTAAATCTAGGAAGATATCTTCATCATCGTGAACCCTCTTCAGGTTTATAAGAATTTCCTGAACGCTCTATCGACATCGAGTCATCAATGTACCAGTCAGAATATCACCATGCAGTCGAAAACCACCACCACGATTAAACATCAAATCACATATTATTGGAACGATGACGAACCATGTTAGCCAATCTATTCAGCTGAACTTCAGAAACCATTTAAATAAAGGATCTCGAAAGAAAGTTGACATTATATTCTACATTAATATCGTCCCACGGATCGTCAATGAAAAGTTGTGCAGTAAGCTCGGCGGTAGACCTATAACTGGTGCCCCCAAGGCAAAACACGCCAACGCCCCAACTCAATCAGGGTCGAGAAAAAACTCAGCGCTACTAGTATCCGGGCTCAGCTTCAAAAAGTCAACATCTGCTACTCCGATCAGTAGTACCACAACGACGAATTTCACACCTTTGGAGCAGCAGCAACATCAACTCTAAGTTTATATGGCGGCTTCAGTACTGCAAATACTTCAGCTTCATTGTTGCTTCATTGTTTATTTTTATACATTGGTTATTGTGATTCTATGCAAGAAAACACTTTACACATTCTACATTTATTTTCTCTCCTACTCCTATCACTTTTCCGTCCGGTTTATTAGGGTTTTATAAAATAATTTTACAAAACCCTACTGAAATCGCGTCCTGTCTGTCCGTCTATCCGTCCGTGTGTGACAACACTTTTTCTCGCTATCTGCCAAAACTAGAAACAAAAATTTTTATATGCAGGTGTAAAGTGGTGCTCTCTTCAAAGTTCAACTACAAAAAAATTCTGAAAAAAATTATGGTGGTAGGTGTTTATAAGTACAACAATAGCAAATACCTCACAAGTCGAAATTCGCTCAACTTTTTTAATAATAGTATGATATTCGAATTTCACATTTCCCCAATAAAACCGTATAGATATCATTAAACTGAACAAAATTTGATAGTTGAGTAGTCCTAGAAAAGGTCCTTAAACTTTATGAGTTTGATGAATGATGTACACGAAAGTTATAGCCATTTGAAATTTTTCCAATTACAACAACAATAACACATGATTCTAGTATTTTATGGACTTTTCATCGAATCAGTCACTGCAGTTTTGATTTGATCTTGTTGAAATTTTTAAGTAAGGTCAATAACATGAACATTTTTTTTTCGTGATTTGAGTGATTTTTGTTGGTTTGCAACTAAATGGCGACCGTTGAAAATAGAATAGCAATGGATTTTGTTTGAAACGTGCACATCTCTTTGACATATTCCTTGACTGTATTCGTTGTTGGTGACTATATTGCTGAGAAGTTGGATACAAAACCCTTCTGATATGAGCATAGGTCTGTCTACCCAACCTTTTATACTTTCTCCTCGGTTTTTTCATACTTTCCCGTAGACATTTTCCCAAGTTCTATCCAATAATAATGGTAAATGGAAATAATGGAGGTGGCCCTGGCCGTCGTGCAAATGTGAGTTCGTTAGCAATTATTGCCCCAGCATTCTGGGCAACTGAGCCAGATTTGTGGTTCGACCAGCTCGAAGTCCAATTTGTGGCTTCTGGCATGACAGTTACCCTGTCTAAATATCGAGTCATGGTGACTGCATTAGATTTAAATGATATTGTTGTGGCCCACGATTTAGTGAAAAATCCTGATACTCTGGATCCATATTCTCAATTTAAAGATGCTCTGATCTGTTGTCTATTAACTAGCGAATCTTTCCATCTGAACCATCCTTTACGTGACCTTACATTAGGCGACAGATCTTTTCAGTTGCTCAGAGAGATACTGCAGCTAGGGGGCTCTAAGGTTGGTGACGACCTCCTTAAAACTCTCTGGCTGAAGCGTTCAACTGGGCATAATTGGGCATTTTTGGTTTGCAACCCAGCTTCAATTCTGCAACAGTTAGCTGAGACAGCTGATAAAGCTCTAGAAATATTAACATTGCTAGCAATTTTTTCAACAACAATTCAACCATCGTCAATTCAATCCTTACAACCAAATGTCTGTGCAATAACTTCATACTTAAATTCTTGCAATAACTTCATAGTTAAATTCTCTGACAATGATTTTAAAAAAACTGGAAAGCTCATCTTTTGATTGTTCTAAATTTATGAGCAGATGAAAATGTTCACGCTCTGGACGTCGTTTTTTACACCTTCTAACACCCAACATAACATTTGTTGGTACCATTGCACATTTGGTGACAAAGCACTCAAGTGCGTCACGCCGTGTAACTGCCGAGTCAATCAAACTAAAAAACCGCTCGCCTTCGACGGTAGGAAAGCACATTCTCTCATCAAGCCGTCGCCTTAAGATGTTCGAGAAAAGCACACAAAGGCACTTTTTGGTTAACGTTGGCGCAAACATTTCAGTTTTATCGAACACACACTCCAAGAAGTCTACCTTCTTCCAGCCTTACGCTTTCAGCAGTCAACCACGCATCCGTCAACAGGTATGGATTAAAAACTCTTACATTATATCTGGGACTTCGTCATGAGTTTTGTAAAAGTGAATGTTACTAGACCTATTTTAGGCGCAGATTTCTTTTGCCACTATGGGCTAGTAGCCAACTTGGCTAAGTTTATCTTGGTGGACTCACTCATCACAATTGGAAACCTCTTGGCTTTTACTGGGTGAAGCTAAATTCTGCACAATATTCTTACAGTGCTTACGACCGCGAACTCATTGCAGCTTTTTGGGGTATATGACACTTTCGTTACTATTTGGAGGGTCCATATTTTACATTATACTCGTATACTGCTTAGGCATCTAAGCTATATTAGCAAGTTCACTTCTGACATTCGGCATATTGCATTGTTGCAGATGCCCTTTACCGTTCTTTAGATTTTGTCGCAGTGGTGTACTCACAACTTAGTGACCCATAGTTTGGAAACCTCCAAAAGAACTTGAGATTCAAGTTTGTTAAACTCCCAATTTTTGGCTCCAGCTCAGACATTTTCTGTGAAGAGTATGGCCTAACTTCCTGACATTACATTCCTCTAGCGTTCTGAAAGAACGTTTTTTCTTCTTTCTATAGCATTGCTCATCCTGGAATTCACACCACGCGCAAGTTCATCTCTTCCAAATACCTAGCATGAACAAGGATATAAATATTTGGGCCCGTGAATGCATCCGTTGTCAATCATGCAAAGTTTCCACACATGTGAACGCTGAGTTGAGCACAATGATATGTTGTTCGATAAGCCCAGCATCAGACTTATAAGCCTATCAACTTCTCTGTAGAAAACAGATGAGGCGGTGAAAAGGTAATAGTTCCAGAATAACAATTTTGCTTCAAGCCAACACAATCCATAGAACTTCAGCTTACTAGAGTGCTTCGACATATTAGAATAGGGCTAAACTGCAGGAAGTCAATGGCTTGATGCAGCCAAAGCCTTTGATTAAGTCTGGCATGCAGGATACATTCATAAAATGCTGGAATTCCAAATACTACCACAGCTCACGCAAATCATCAGCTTCTTCCTTAAAGGCAGATCATTTCGTGTCAAAATTAACTTCTCTCAAGCCTGCGTCAAATTCACGCTGGAGCCCCACAAGGGTTACTCATCTTCCCAATACTGTACAATATCTTTAGTGTAGACTTACCTCGACTGCCATTAAATGTTCGTAAGTCCCTATTTGTCGACAGCACCTGTATTTTTTAACTCATCTATACAAGCAAGAGTCATCACTACCATACTGTAACTGTAACACGCTTTTGGAGTATTTTCGTAACTGGAAGATTAAATTAAAAACAGGATAAGACCTAGGCATTATTTATATCTAGAAAAAGACAACAGCAACCGACAATTTTGACTGTGGACTGTTGGTCAAGAACAGTCAAATACTTTGCAATGCCATTCAACAACAAACTTTTCTGGACTGATCACATTCAAAACAAACGAGGACATTGATATGGTGTCTTATCTTAACTTTATCCACTCCTTAAGGCCAAAAGACTCAATTTTAAGAATCGTCTGCTTATTTACAAGCAAATAATATGACCAATGGTACTATATGGTAGTACCGAGTTCCATCAGAAGACATGGACCAACAAAAAGGACCTATAACCCATACAAAACAACCCCATCAGAAAGATCTTCGGAGTCCCATGATATGTTCGGAATACGGGTATGTATACAAGTACTTCTGGATCGAAATCGTTAAAAAATACGTACGCAACGAAACATTTAAACTGTCGACATAATAGACAGACATCCTAACACCACCCTGGGAATCCTAAGACGTTAAGCAATCTAATATGAAACCTATCCAACTATCCGTGGTTGTTTTATTAAATATAATATAAATAGGGAACACTTGGTATGATCTCGCTTATTACGGTACGCAAATAATTCCTCACAAATAGAAGGGAGCTGGGTTGCTAAATCGCATCAGCTCCAAGTAAAACCACTTCCAGGAAGTATATGTATATATATATATATATATATATATATATATATATATATATATATATATATATATATATATATATATACTCGTATATATATATATATATTTATATATATATATATATATATATATATATATATATATATACTCGTATATATATATATATATATATATATATATATATATATATATATATATATATATATATATAAATATATATATATATATATATATATATATATATATATATATATATATATATATATATATATATATATATATATATATATATATATATATATATGTAAGAATTGTAAAATGACTTGTTTTATTTGAGTCTAACAAATTAAAGTTCAGGTTTATTTAAACGAAAAGTTCAGGTTTATTTAAACGATGAGTTATTTAAATGAATTATAAATCAAAAAGTAATTGAATTCACATCTACTGAGGAAAAGATAGCACACACGACCTTAGCACCGCAACGTCGGAAAATCAACTGTGTCTGATCAAAGGCACGACCAAATGTCCAGAACCGCTTCTACAGTGTTGCCACGCTAACATGACTGATAGCTATTACGTTTACACTCGGCCATCCTGCTTGTCATCTGTCCCAGATGACAAAAAGTCTTCGTTGTCTGCAGCGTATCTCCACAGCTTCATATTGTCACTACTAGTCATGCTCTTACACGGACCTTCAAAATCAGCTGCTTTCACAACATCATACCTTCCATTGCGCTTGACTTTGTTCACCCAGTAAGATCCCAAATATTCAGTTGCTAATTTCTTTCCAGCAACAAATTGCGTTCGTTTTATTGCCACCAAATCATTTAGTTGATAAATAACATCTTCTTTGCGACGTTTGTTGTAATTTGCTCTGTATGTATCTTGCGCCTTTTGTATTTGTAGCTTTGCTTCTTCGCGGGTTTGTTGTCGATTAGCTTCACAATGATAGCCATTCTTCTTGTATCATGCTGAGTATATTATTGCTGATATTTAACTTCATCTTAACGCCAAACATGAGCTCAAACGGTGGACGTTTTGTCGAACTGTGCACGCTTGAGTTAATCGCTTTCTGCACTTGACTAATATACTTATACCACTTCGATGAATCATCTGCTGATAGCTTCGATAATACGGATAGAATCACTCTATTTGCCCTCTCGACTTGCCCGTTTCCTCTAGGAACGCCCGTTGTTGTTGATACATGGTTGGTGCCATACTCGGTGCAAAAATCAGCAAAGGCTTGTGACAAAAAAGCTGCACCCCTGTCACTTACTATGCGATGTGGGTATCCAAAACTGTCTAACCACCACGATAACTTGCTTATAACTTCGTCGGCGGCTGTAGTTTTTGTTGGAAATAACCATACGAATTTCGTGAACCCTTCGATAACAGAAAAAATATAGTTATACTTTTTCGTCTCCAATGGTTGACCTCCTTTATCAATACACTGTAGTTCGCCTTCTTTTTTACCAAGCTTCTTGTTGGATATGATACATTTGACGCAATTTTTAATGAAGTTTGTCACTTTATATTCCAGGTGTGGGATAAAATATGTCTGTTGAATTGAGTGCATAGTCTTCTGCACTGCAAAGTGACCAGCTTGATGCGCCTCGCGGATAATTTCAACTTCCATTGCCCTGGGCACCACCAGCAAATCATATCCATCGATGTTCTTGTAGATAAGTTCGCCTTTCATTTTGTAATTTTTATACCCTGTTGTTCTTAATATCTCTGCCACTGCCACTAAATGTTCATCTTGTCTTTGTAATTTTTGGATACGCGCTGTTATTTCAGAATTTATAATTAGAACTTCTGGATATCTGCTCAAACAGTCCGCATGTTTCATTGCGTCGCCACTTCGGTGCACCACTTCGAAATCGTACTCTTGCATGTAAAAAATCCATTGTGCTACTGCGCGTGAAGCTTCTCTTTTTGTTATTGTTTGCTGAAACGCTGAACAGTCTGTTGCCAATTTAAACTTAATGCCCAACAAGTAGTATCTGAATTTTCTCATTGCCAAAAACGCCGCTTTGACCTCTAAGACAGCTATGTTGCTTCGATTCCGCTTCGGAAGTCTTTTTGCTCCAAAATTGTACCGGGTGGAGATTACCGCCTACTTGCTGTAAAAGTACGGCTCCAAAACCATACTGGGATGCGTCTGTGTGTAATTCGGTCTTTGCATCAAGGTTATAAAGTTGGAGTACCGGTTCTTTCGTTAATAGTGATTGTAACTGGTGTACAGCTCGTACTTGTTCTGCATTCATAGGAAATTTGGCACCTTTCTTCAATAATTGTGTCAACGGACGAGCTATATAAGCATAACCCTTGATAAATCTACGGAAGTACCCAGTCAGTCCGAGAAATGATTGGACCGCTTTCAGGTTTTTAGGCATCGGGAATTTCTCAATGGCTCTCGTCTTTTCTGCTCCAGGTTTCACTGTACCGTTTTCGACTGTATGACCCAAGAATTCAATTTTTCGTTTCAAAAAGGAACATTTCTGCCAATTGATCTTCAACCCATATTTAGCTGCCAACTGTAATACATTTTGTAATTTATGGATACCTTCTTCGATGGTTGCGCTGTAAACCACTATATCGTCCATGTAAAGCTCCATTACATTTTCGTTTATAAGCTCTTGAAAGATGCATGTGACAAATCGTATAAACGCTGCTGGCGAGTTACAATATTTAACTTCATCTTGACGCCAAACATGAGCTCAAACGGTGGACGTTTTGTCGAACTGTGCACGCTTGAGTTAATCGCTTTCTGCACTTGACTAATATACTTATACCACTTCGATGAATCATCTGCTGATAGCTTCGATAATACGGATAGAATCACTCTATTTGCCCTCTCGACTTGCCCGTTTCCTCTAGGAACGCCCGTTGTTGTTGATACATGGTTGGTGCCATACTCGGTGCAAAAATCAGCAAAGGCTTGCGACAAAAAAGCTGCACCCCTGTCACTTACTATGCGATGTGGGTATCCAAAACTGTCTAACCACCACGATAACTTGCTTATAACTTCGACGGCGGCTGTAGTTTTTGTTGGAAATAACCATACGAATTTCGTGAACCCGTCGATAACAGAAAAAATATAGTTATACTTTTTCGTCTCCAATGGTTGACCTCCTTTATCAATACACTGTAGTTCGCCTTCTTTTTTACCAAGCTTCTTGTTGGATATGATACATTTGACGCAATTTTTAATGAAGTTTGTCACTTTATATTCCAGGTGTGGGATAAAATATGTCTGTTGAATTGAGTGCATAGTCTTCTGCACTGCAAAGTGACCAGCTTGATGCGCCTCGCAGATAATTTCAACTTCCATTGCCCTGGGCACCACCAGCAAATCATATCCATCGATGTTCTTGTAGATAAGTTCGCCTTTCATTTTGTAATTTTTATACCCTGTTGTTCTTAATATCTCTGCCACTGCCACTAAATGTTCATCTTGTCTTTGTAATTTTCGGATACGCGCTGTTATTTCAGAATTTATAATTAGAACTTCTGGATATCTGCTCAAACAGTCCGCATGTTTCATTGCGTCGCCACTTCGGTGCACCACTTCGAAATCGTACTCTTGCATGTAAAAAATCCATTGTGCTACTGCGCGTGGAACTTCTCTTTTTGCTATTGTTTGCTTAAACGCTGAACAGTCTGTTGCCAATTTTAACTTAATGCCCAACAAGTAGTATCTGACTTCTAAGACATAGCTATGTTGCTTCGATTCTGCTTCGGAAGTCTTTTTGCTCCAAAATTGTACCGGGTGGAGATTACCGCCTACTTGCTGTAAAAGTACGGCTCCAAAACCATACTGGGATGCGTCTGTGTGTAATTCGGTCTTTGCATCACGGTTATAAAGTTGGAGTACCGGTTCTTTCGTTAATAGTGATTGCAACTGGTGAACAGCTCGTACTTGTTCTGCATTCATAGGAAATTTGGCACCTTTCTTCAATAATTGCGTCAACGGACGAGCTTTATAAGCATAACCCTTGATAAATCTACGGAAGTACCCAGTCAGTCCGAGAAATGATTGGACCACTTTCAGGTTTTTAGGCATCGGGAATTTCTCAATTGCTCTCGTCTTTTCTGCTCCAGGTTTTACTGTACTGTTTTCCACCGTATGACCTTCGTTTCAAAAAGGAACATTTCCGCCCATTGATCTTCAACCCGTATTTAGCTGCCAACTGTAATACTTTTTGTAATTTATGGATACCTTCTTCGATCGTTGCGCTGTAAACCACTATATCGTCCATGCAAAGCTCCATTACATTTTCGTTTATAAGCTCTTGAAAGATGCATGTGACAAATCGTATTAACGCTGCTGGCGAGTTACAAAATCCAAATGGTGTACGATTGAACTCATAAATGCCACTCTTCACCACAAACGCCGTAAACTTCTTACTGTTTTCTTCAACGGATACATGGAAAAGCTGTTTTCTAGGTCCACGACCGTGAAATACTTTGCCGCCTGCAGTTTCTCTAGTACCTCGTCGATTAATGGTACAGGAAAAGCATCTTTGAGTACCATCGAATTCAATTTGTGGAAGTCAACACAGACACGGTAAGCTCCGTCTTTTTTCTCTATGACCACCACGTGACTGGCATAATTAGAAGTAGATTTGCGTATAATATCTTTTCGCAGCCATTCTTGTATCTGATTTTCTACAGCAACCTGTTGATGCAACGGCAATCTGCTTGGCGATTGACGAAACGGAACTGCATTGTCTACCGTTATTTTCAGTTGGATAGGACACTTGAGTTCTGCTTGCTGATCGTTGTATTCCGCAATCATTGCTTCAACACGCTTTTTAGTTTGTAATGCTAGCTCACCAAAGACCAAAGAAATTTGATATACATCTGCAAACTGTTCACTTTCTGGAATTATTACGCTCACAAATTTGTAGCCTTTTTCGTTATGCATATATTCAAATTTGTCCAAGAAATCATTGCCAATTATGACCGGATGTTTTAAAACGCCATCGTCGACCACAACAAACTTTTGCTCAACTTCAAGGTATCAATTTTAACTTTCACAATAATAAAACCTTTTGTTTTTAATAGCACATTTCCCAGTCCATACAATGTCGTAACACTATTGTCAATTGCAACATTTTTCAAGCTATTCTTTAACACATATTTTTGCACAATGCTCACATCAGATCCCGTATCGAAAAAACCAATTACACTTTTATTGTTTATTAATATGTCTTGTAAATGTTTTTCGTGCTTAATAAGGTTCACTTGCTTGTTATTGTCTTTACAATCTTTGGCGATATGCCCGTGCAAATTACACTTGAAACTTTTCACATCCGATTTGCATTGCACTTTTTTATGAACGGTCGCCCCACAATTAAAACAGTGGTCTCTCTTTATTTTTGCATCATCGTTCGTTTTCTCGTTTCTAAAATTCGTGCTTTTGTTATTGTTCCACTTTTCATTTTTGTTGCACTTTTCACTGTTCTTTACTGCTTCGAAAATTTCATATTTTTCTTTTAGCTCTCTCAAGCTTGTAGATGAATAAAACGAATATTAAATTTCTTGTTTCATTTTTAAGCCATCGACTACATACTGCACAATTGACTTCTCATCATTTCCCATGGCCGCTAATTTTTTCATATGCAAGACATACTCATGAAATGTTTCGTTTTCTTTTTTGCAACATTCGCATAATTTTTTATGTAAATCGGTACTATTAAGTTCTTTGTGAAACTCATCTATAAGTTCTGATTTTAAACTATCGTAATCACAAACCGGGGTTGAGTCTAAAAATAATTGAGCAGTTTGCACCATTTTATTTCGAGCTTGCACACACATTTGCTGTTTATCGAGTTTGTAAACCTCCGCGTTTTTTTCGAAGTTTTCGAACCATAACCTAACCGGAATGCTGATACCATCAAATTCGTTGATCACTTTGTTAAATGACTCAAATGATACTGGTGGTATCTGTTGTTGATCAAGCGTCAGCGCTAGCAACCGTAAAATGTTTGTTAACTCTTCACTGTCTACTGTTTGTGTTTTCTGCTGAGATGTTGGCACTTTCTCGTAATCGTTATCAACTTTTGCACTTTTTATTCTTATTGTTGTTTCTACTTTTTCCACGTTTATTGTTCTTTCGACTTCTCTGATTTTTTCTACGGCACTTTCAACTTTCCTGTTCGTATACGAACTTGAAATACTATCAACTGTCTGTTCTCTTTCAAATGTTCCTTCCAACTGTTCACCTTCAATTTCATCTTCTTTTCTACTTTTTGGTGTTTCTTTTCGCGCTGACTCTTTGTGGTTTATTTCACATGCAAAATTCTGATCGGATTCTGTACCTTTACCCGAATTATGCACGTATTCTTCTTCGCATGAACTGTATACATCTCCTTCTGATGAGTACCGTTTTCTAATGCGGTTTTTATATCATATACTTCTTTCACTTGGTTGATTTGTGTGTGTATTCCATTGCATTACTTCATGATAGGGTTAAAATGCACATTTTTCTGAATTTGTACGCCAAATAATTTTTACGTCGATAACTTTTTAAGAATCACATCTGCGGAAACTGCACGATAAATATGCTGGCACTTTGAACAATCAACACTTTTAGTTTTTAGTTTTACCTCTTAGAATTCGATCGATTTCTTTTGCGCACTTGTACACTACCGTTAATTCTTCTTATTAATTTGGTTCAATTGAGCCCCCAAATGTAAGAATTGTAAAATGATTTGTTTTATTTAAGTCTAACAAATTAAAGTTCAGGTTTATTTAAACGAAAAGTTCAGGTTTATTTAAACGATGAGTTATTTAAATGAATTATAAATTAAAAAGGCATTGAATTCACATCTACGGAGGAAAAGATAGCACACACGACCTTAGCACCGCAACGTCGGAAAATCAACTGTGTCTGTTCAAAGGCACGACCAAATGTCCAGAACCGCTTCTACAGTGTTGCCACGCTAACATGGCTGATTGATATTACGTTTACATATATATATATATATATATATATATATATATATATATATATATATATATATATATATATATATATATATATATATATATATACATATATATATATATATATATATATATATATATATATATATATATATATATATATATATTTATATATATATATAAATATATATATATATATATATATATATATATATATGTATATATATATATATATATATATATATATAAATATATATATATATATATATATATATATATATATATATATATATATATATATATATGTGTGTGTGTGTATATTATATCATCAATTGCTCATCAGAAAACAAGTCACAGTTACTATGTAAATCGAGTAAATCTACACCTAATACGTCAACACTGACATATCCTTTGAAACTTGTTCAAACTAAAAATATTGGATCGCATGTGTGATGTTAATGGCTGGTCACTCAAAATCGATAATCTTCGATGGATAAACGGTGATGGACCAACAAAATGGAACGACTAAGACATATATCTATGCACGTTGCCTCGAAATTTCCGTCGAATTCAGCAAACCTAATCGAGTATCTTTAGGTCGTACGGGTAATGTATTCTTCGAAATATTTCATGCCAAGCTTCACTATAAAACAACGCGGCAGCGTCGTCATGGCTTTTGCATACATGTAGTCGGCACGAGAATATTTCACCACTTTTGATGAAAAAATATGAAGTTTCCGTTAATAGCCCAGGTACCATTCACCTCTAGAATATAACTTAAAAAGTAATCAGAATACAAATCTAACTATACCACGAGATTGAATCATCAAAAATCAGCGATGTCTTAAAAATTAGGTCAAAGTGTAAGCTTTCTTATTTCTCTCCAAAATCATACAATTTTCCACCCCCACAGACAGCAATCATTTCAAGAAATGTTTTTGACAATTTATGTCGTGTTTCGCACAGCGGCGGTATATTATCGACGAAATTCACCCTCGGAGAAGAGTATCACTGTGCATAGTGCTGTATAATTTCGCAGCAACACACTTGTCCATTCATATGCACATATGTATCCATATGTGTGCTAAACGGGATTCCGCAGAATAATATAGATACGAGCCATATCCCAAGGAAATTTCCGCATTAACTATACACGAGGGTATAGTAAGGAGTCGTAGTTGGGACAAGAATGAGCGACGACGATACCCAAATATGGCTGGAAGCAGTTTGACGGACAGGCTACGGAAATGACTGAGCAAACCACGACCGCTATCTTAATATCAAGTCAAAATGATGTCATTGCTACCCTTATTACTTGCCATATCACACTTTTCTTTTTCTTCCCCACCGAGCAGTCACTTCCACCCACCACCGGGGCAACCGCCAGTTTAACATTTAAAACTATAAGAAGGATACTGATCTGTCCTTTTTACATACACACAAGGTCCCTTCAGCTTTCTGGAATGGATAACGTTATAATTTTCGGCAATAGCACCAACGGCTATGACAACGACAACGCAAAAGAAAATAAACCCGAGCAATTCAAGCATTCCGTTATGTTTTGTACAATTAACAAAATTTCAACCCTTTCGGTTTTAGTGGTGGACGTGGATATCTTTGGAAATATCCTTGGATGATGTCCTCAAAGTTCGAGAAATCCACAGAGTACATAAACTATTCGGTTGGCCGTTCTCGCTGTTAATGTTTCGAAATCTTTGAACTATTGCGTAAAACAAAGTAATGGTTGCTTTTCAGGAGAAGGCAAAACTGATGGCTATCCTGAGAAATTTCCAAATGGTGCTATGTATAGCATTCGTTACTTTATTCTAGATTCTAAAGAGTCTTGGAGGGAATTGGAGTGGGACAACGAATGAAGTTCAAATTGGAAAAGCAAATCAGCAAAGCGTGATGAAAACTAATGGTCAAAATCTTGGGCTTTTGTTGTCAATAGTTTAAGGGGGACATTTGGCAAGCTCAACGTAATCATTCACCTGAATCTTTTGAAACTTCTGTAATGTGATTATTTCAAATCACAATTCATAATCATTAATCAAGATAAACATAGTATTACAATTGTGGAAAGCAACGTATTAGAAGACTTAAATATGCATTGATTACTTTCATAGTAAAATTAATTTAAAATAAGTCAATTATTTATTTTAATTATTTATATTTACATTTCCTCGAGGAAAATTTTAAACAAAATGTATTTAGAATTTCGGCCCGTTCTCACCTTGGTTTGATAATAAAAACAAATCAGTTTTCTTTTCGGGTGAATTGATTTTGTTTTTACAGACACGCGTTTCGGAAGGTTATTCCTTTCCTGTTTAGTATGTAAATTTGTTTGTGATCCCTAGCTTTAAAAAATATTTTTTTATGCATCCTACATTAAAAAAAAAATTTAAAATACAAACTCAATCATCATCCTTATTTATAACGTGGTTCATCTCGATTACTTGCCATGCCACTGTAGATTTGATATTGTATTACTTTATTTTACTGTTTTTGTAGTTTCCCGCATCTTTAAGGTGCTCTTGCCATCTTACACCGATCGAAAGTTTGGTTTGCCCTATAGACGAGTATATAGCTTTGTATTCACGACACGTATTTTGTATATGCCATTCTTCTTCCACATGTTTTAAGCTCCTTCGGGCTCCCGAGAATAGTTGTTATTTGCATTGCTCTGTTTGAACCTACTCTGTCAATGCTCCTTCACTTCAAGATGGTTTTGATCTTTTGGAATGCTAGTGAAGATGCTACCGCCGCTCGGATGTTTTTTGATTCGCTATTTTGCTGGATAAATGTAGTAAGGCTTTTTGGTGTGCCTTTCGTTCTTTTTTGCTAATTATATGGTTGATCATACTTTTTTTCGTACCTGTAAATGTCAGCTATCATTTTGATGCTTTCTGATTCTTTCTTGTATATACCTTCCCTAAGAGGCAATCTTGTTAGCCGGTACACCATATAATGAAACACCACCAGTTTTTGCTGTATTGCGTAATTTGACGCCGCTGGTATTATTCGTTGTGTTGCCTATATGTTTTCTATATATTTCAAATTCTAGTTGTTCTACTTTTCTGATGATGCACTTTATTCCTATCAGACAAACGTCAGCTGCCCCAGTACGGTTGGTGTCCGCTCAACAAACCAACTACTCAAACCACTGAATAATTTGAATTATTTTCCACCAACTGGCAGCTCTACAAAGGAATTTGGTCCTACCTCTAGTTTGTGGCGACTGAGAAAGTCCCAACATCGGCGCACGCATCACAGTGCAAACGGACCGTGGTCTCACGAGAAATCTTCGCCTACCAGCCAATTCCACATACCAACGGCGCAAGCAATTTCCTCGAGAAAATGGAAATTTGCTTGAACCGTTCTTCTCGCTAGGCAAACGCCACTACTGGTTCGTAGTTGAAGCAACAGGATCAGCAACAGCGTCGTGAACATTATCATCAGCATCATCATCAGCATCCTCATCAACATCACCAACAATATCATCATCATCATCATCATCGTCAACAACAACAACGACATCATCATTCACCATCAACAACAACGACACCATCATTCATCATCAACAACAACGACATCATCATTCATCATCTTCATCGTCGTAGCCGCCTACCTCGACGTAAACAAAAGGGAGTAATAAATTCTGTCATTTCCAAAGAGTGAAAGTTACAGACAAGAATTTTTACATCCAAATCGGTGACCACAACTTGCAACAATAATGGTAGTGGGACGAAACGACGAGGATGGCGAGCGCCATCTCCCTCAGGAGGCACCACCAGCCAGGAGCTTACCACCGGCTCAGGAGGTAAACATAATCAGCCAGTGCAGGCGGTCATCTTTCTGGCAGGGTAGTCCCGAACTGTGGTTCTTTCAGGTGGAATCACAATTTGAGGTGCACAAAGTGGTATGGGACGCAGCCAAGTACCACCTCACGGTATCATCGCTGGACCATGACACCATCACGGATGTCGCGGAAATCATCCATGCGCCACCGGAGCACGACCGATACGGAGCGCTTAAAGCAGCTACCATCACCCGCCTTACGGACTCACCCGATGCGCAGCGATATAAGCTGATTACAGGTGGCGACCTCGGAGATAGGAGACCTTTGGAGCTCCTACGACATTTGCGTTCCCTCGCCTGCATACGAGTTAGCAGCGATATCCTCCGTAAAAGATGGCTTGACCTCCTGCCTCAACAAACGCGCCGCATGCTTCTGCTTATAAAAAACCAAACTCTGGAGGAGCTTGTCGCAGAAGAGGCACGGGATATGGGTCCGGGAGTGTTGGCTACATCAGTGCAACCATCCATGTGCCCAATATATCTTCACCACGTTTTTCTTCGGACTAAGTCGCTGTCGAGCTAGCTGCCTTGCATCTGGTGATTAAGCAGCTAATAAACTTGACTCGAGACGTGCCTACGGACTACGAGGGTTGTCCTCGTCAAGAAATGCAAGCCAACGACGAAGCCGCTCCACCACTCCTGAACCAGACAGTCACACAGTTCACTGCTGGTATCACACCAAGCACACCTTGTTCCTTCCCAGCTTTAAACCACACTACTAGGCGCTCGGGAAACTAGGTATGCTAGCGTTGTACTCAGTGGACTCTACCAGCAACACCTTTGGAGAGACGCCTTTATTTATCCAACTACACCACAAGAACCAGGTTCCTGGTAGACTCCGGCTCTGCTCTATCCATCATTCCGAGGCATTCCATCACCAGGCCTCTTCGTAAGCAGAGCCTCGTGCTACAGGTAGCCCATCACAACCTTTTGATCTCAGCAGCTCACCCTTGATTTCGGGCTACGCTGGCCACTCCACTGGTCATTCATGATAGCAGATGCCCAGACTGCCATTCTAGGAGCCAACGCACTATCATCATGGTCTACTCATCGATCTGCGTAACCAACGCCTCTTGGATGATCTCACTAACCTCTCCACAGCCTGCTTCCTCAGTCCAGCTCCAGCTATACACAGTATTAGCACCGTCACAAAAGTGAAGAACACCATTGGAGATCGGTACAAAGGGATAATCGGCAAATATGCAGACGCACCCGCACAACACGGAAAATCAGCCTTGGTCACTGACCTACCCGTCCACCACCAGATAGTTGCCAATGTTCCACCGGTTTTCACGAGATCATGTCACCTCGTCGGAGAACGCCTCACCGCAGCCACAGCTGAGTTCACTTTCTTGCTGGAACGAGGCATAATTCGATCCTCATCGGGCCAGTGGGTCAGTCCTCTGCACATGGTGCCCAAAGACGGTGGCCACTGGGGAGTTAATGGAGATTGCCGTCAACTCAACACTCAAACTCGACCGGACCGTTACTCACTACCCAACATCGAGGATTTGATTCTCAGTGATCGACCTCCAGCGTGCTTTCTACGAACTTCCGGTTGCTCCTGGAGACGTATATAAGACGGCAGTAATCACGCTCTTCGGACTGTATGAATTCATGGAGATGTCTTTGGGTCTACGCAACGCAGCCCAAACAATGCAACGGACTCTGAACCGTCTGCTGAGGACGTTGGACATCGTCCGGGTCTGTCTCTATTTCTCGGCCAGCAACGACCATCACCAGCGCCACCTCGAGCAACTTCTCTCCATGCTGCAGGTGGCAAATCTCCACGCGAACTGAGACAAATGCTAAATTGGTCAGCCAGAGATCGTCTTTGCTGGATACCACGTCTGCGAAACTGGACTTCGACCACCAGCCCCCAAAACAGAACCCATCGTATCTTTTTCCAAACCAGCCGACTCATCCCAGCTGAGGCGTTTTCTCGGGATGCTGAATTTTTATCGCCGCTGCATGCCCCATGCTGCTGAGTCCCAAGTGCCAGTACCGGAACTGCTAAAAGGTTGTTCAAAAAAGAAAGCACTACTCACATGGACACCCGATGCTGAAGCGACTTTTGAACGCTGCAAGCAAGGTATCGCCGAGGCAGTCACGTCAGCTTTTCTTTCGCCTTTGCACCCATTGGTATTCCACACTGATGCATCCAGCACTGCCATTGGCGTGACCTTGGACCAACAACGGAGTGATGGCGCTTGGGTACCGTTGAGTTTCCTTTCGAGGAAGCTTTTTGACACCAAGCAACGCTACTCAACCTACGACTGCGAGCTCTTTTCGATCTTTGCTACCATCAAGTTTTTCCTGCAAATCCAGAATATCCATCCATCTAGCACAACTGAAGGCATTCGCAACGTCGAGTGTCACCAGCAGGACAATCCGCCACTTAGCATGGCTTTATGCTTCTGCCATTTCGACCGTGCTCACCATCTCTGCATACGCATTAATGGTAGAGGGTCCTGCTCAAAAGCGTACTGCTGAAGAAATACAGGTAGGTCCCTAGCAGCACAAATCGCGTCAGTGAGTCCTCTCATGATGAGTTTCTCTAGCACTTTCCCAACCGCGTTTCGCATGCATAACGGGTGGTATTCCCTTGCTGATCAGCACGAGGCTCACCACCTTCCATCGTTCCGGGAAAACCCCTTCCCATAGGCAAGCGTTAAATGTACTACGCAGCAAGTCAGGACAATAATGATAGACAAGTTACAACACCTCAGCTGGAACACCATTTGAACCTGGAGGCTTCCTCGCTTTCATTGAAAGGACTAGCTCTTCCAGCTCCGGCTGCGTGAAGAGTGGAAACTCGATTACTGTTTCACCGTGGGCAGCGTCAAGGTGGACGGGATGGGTGGGGAAGAGTGCCCGCACTATTTCCTCCATCCTTCCCTTTGATGTATGCAAGGCATCCATAGAGCAACAAGCTTCGGCATATCTAGTGTATTGCCAAGGCCCCATGGATCTGTGTTCATATTGTCGACTAGATCTTGCCAGCAGGGAGCCAAACTGTTGTTAATCAATTTGCGAAGGCATTTCCTGTTCTATGCTCCATCACGGTTCCGCGCCTGTTGAGTCTTACACCGAAATCGTTACACTCCCTTCACCTTTCAGCGATTTCAGTTGACCATTGGTACACTGGGGGCTTGCCGTGCCGGCATTTTCGACGGGGCATAGAAGCATTGCAAGCAGTCGTGATGATGCTCATAGTTCGGTTTTGAGCTCCTAATTCTTCCATCCCCTGTGAATAATCCTGTAGGGGAGCATCTACTGTGACCACCTCGATGAACTTATCGACGTTCATTCATCCAATGTTCCACCCAATTGTAGAAGTTTGAGAGCACGAACATCGGGAGACAACATCACTGATCTCAAGCAGAATGCACTGATGATTATTGGCCGAGTA
Organism: Odontomyia ornata; assembly: GCA_963969285.1. Taxonomy (NCBI): domain Eukaryota; kingdom Metazoa; phylum Arthropoda; class Insecta; order Diptera; family Stratiomyidae; genus Odontomyia; species Odontomyia ornata. Next base: position 72,098,696 of record OZ017739.1, read on the forward strand.
ATCCTCTAATGCTCTCAATTGTGTATCATTCGCACTAAGGACTTCAAGCGGAATGTCACGTACAGTATGGTTCTTTCGCAATCAATACGATGGAAAGTTGACCTTCTTCTGCGGTTTAATACGATGAGCACCATCCTCACCGCCATTTCTAGGACTCATTTTCCCCACAGGTCTATTTGAGGCATGCCCCATTCGATTATTTTAGCATTGAAGTCTCCCCCAACCAGCACGTTGCCGTCTGCGTTCGAGACAGTCGCCTCCAAAGCATTAAGCTTGGCTTGAAAAGATGATATCGGTTCGTTTGCCGTTAGGTTCATACGGCGTTAGGCACCGGTGATGTCTGACCACCGAGCCCACAGTAAAACATCCCATCAGTTCCAGCTCTCCCGGGGAATCACTGTTCTAAACCCAGTTAGCGGTAGCACCAGCTTCATAAGGATATCATCATGTGGAGCTTTTATCGTGGTGTTGCTTACTCAGCAGCAACAAGTCGGCTTTTATGTCCCTCGCAAATTGCTCAAGTAGGTTTTAAGCGCTTGAACTGTAGTGTAGGTTGTAGGATGTCGGTCATCAAAGTTCAGATTTTACCATTGCCAGGGCTTCCTTGAAAACCCAACATTTATCTGATCCCAAGACGTGCCCAAGATCCGGTTTTGAATCAGCGTCCTTGCAAAGAATACAGTTTAGCTTACTACTTTTGTACCCTTTTTTCTTTTATGTCCCATTTCACCACATTTGTAACATAGGAAAGACCTATCGGGTCCTTTGCATACTTGTGCGGTGTGACCATAGGCAAAGCATTTGAAACATTGAAGAGGCGTTACACTTCGTTGTATCCTGCAGACGACCCAACCTATTCTTATCTTGCCCTTATTCAGACATTGTTCGGCGCCCTTTTCGGTCAAGTCAATGATAGTCATGCGTTGTTGCCTATGGTTTGCTGGTGTCAGCCTAACTTCGATCCTACCCACGCTAGCGAATCCCCATCTGATGGCCTCTTCTACTTCGGCCAGATCCATGACGCAGTCAGTGTCTGTTATTTCATTGTAGCCATTGGCTCGAGCGAGGCTACAGTTCGGAGCAGAGGCCGACTCTTTATTGTCGGCCTCATCTCCGAACTCGACCCGATCGTGTTCGTCGTACTACTTTAATGGCAGTGTTGGTGTCTTTGGGCCTTATATTTCCCCTGATACCCTGCAACACATCTGCGTAGGAGGCTTTACGAGCAGTGCCTGTAGCCGGGTCACCTGCTGGCTTTGCTCCTTCTTGTTTCGCATCATGTCTTTTTTCTTGTTAGTCGTCCGTGTGTGATTTCATGGCACATTTTGAAGGAGTTTCTTTACGGTTTTCTTTGCTTCTTTTGCCAGCACTGTTTGGGATCCCTAATCCGGCATTCTACCCCATCTTGTACCTCTTCCTACCATATTTCATCCCGATTCCCTTTGATAGACACCATTCTTTTATAGATATTTGACGCTGGAGCTATCTGCGCGTGCCCCCTAGGCTTAGCCTTCAGCATTCTACTCTTCTCCGGCCTTCTGGTCCTCTTCGGCCTTTAACCAGCTCCTCCGTCAATGTCTTATGTGGTTTAGGAGCTCCTCTAGTTAAAGGAGCCCAATTTTTACTCCTTTGCCTATTTTCGGCGAGTAACATGCAGATTTTTTCTTTTAAAAACATCTCCCGCTTTTAGAATTAGTCTTTTTTTTTCATGTCCATGGGCAAATATTCTACTTTGCGACCACCTTTCTTAGGAGAGATAATCGGCTTCCGTTTCCCAGTACAGTACTTCCGCCACATATTCGACGATGGCGATGAAATCACACAACGGCGCTTTATTTGTCTGGTCACTCCTTTCTTTTCCTGCTGTAATCTCTTTGTGAACTTTAGGATGGTTCATTTGCTTCGGTAGCGGTCATAGCTGTAACCATCGAGTTTTCGATGTTCTTTATATTTTTCCTCACCTCTTGAACATCTGGCGCGTCCTGCAGGGCTCTCCGCTCTTTTATTTTAGGGCGTTCTGGCGTTTGCATCATTTTTGTTGTGCCCAAAGGCCGCAGAAATCTCAGTCTGGACAAGACTGTCTATTAATCTCCGTTTTTCTTCCATTTTTACTATTATTGTATAAATCGTCATTTTTGTGATCGTTAGTACCACTCTCGATGTGTTGTACACATCGTGGCTGCAGCCGTTGGTTGCGTCGTCGTTGTTAATTGTGGTCTCTTTTTCTCAATTTTTTTAAGCTTTTTAGTTGCTTCAGTTTTGTTGAGTCCTCCTAGGGGTCGCTATCATCGTTCGTGTATTTTTTCACCTTTTTATTCCCATAGGTATCTTTACAGAGCAGGGAGGCCATGCGAAAGTTGGCAGAAGCCCTTATGGAGACAAGTGTTTGGAGCCAGACTAGTGCTAATCGGGAATCTGTCTCAACCGAAGCTACACCACTTACCTAATGGTGCGAGCTTCGAACGTACTCCTAGACCTGCCAAGGTATTATTGGAACGAAGGCGTTATGATCGTTGAATTGGAGCCGTTCACGCACGAGTGTTACCTCGGCGCTACCGTGCAAAGCAACTAGGTCCAAACCTTCATATCCACCAGCCCATAGCATGAATTCTAATTCGTTGTCCAAAGCATAGTCCAGACTCAGTCAGGGTCGTTACTTGTTATCCCAGGAGGAACTTCTTGACACACTCCATATCCTAGGGTGCGCGGGGGCTAGCGTCCAAGAGTACTCTTGTTGACCGGCTTTCCCCCTGGAGGAATTTCCTCAGGTACATGGGGGTGACATCCCCCAAAGAATGCTAGCTTCCAAGAGATTTCCCGTCAGCTGGCATTCCCCCTGTCTTGTATTGCTGCTCGCTAGACCTACATCAATGCATCTCAATTGATCATCATAGTATTTTCTTTTCTGAATTCTAATGATCTTTTTCGCTGCTCTTCTTTCCATATTGTTCGCTCTTCGTCCTGGTTTTCCTATCTACACCTGATTCTTTTTGTCTAACGCATTCTGGCGGGGCTTGATGTCCAACCGCCTGTTCTGCTACGGTCTTTACTGCCACTTTCACTTCCACCCATAGCTTGTTGCTGAATTTCAGTTATGTATCTGATAGGATCTAGTCAATCTATTCCTTCTTTCTTCTTCTTTGTAGCGCTACAGCCCCTCTTGGGCCTTTGCTTAGAGGTAGTTAGAGTATCTCATTTTCATGACCGTAATGATTTTTTCTGAAGTTTTTTGGGTCAGTACCATGCTCCCGTGTGCCTGCTCTGCTATGATATGATCTGATTAAATCAGTACATATCACCACTGAACTAAATCACGTTGCTCCCAACGAGATTTGAACCTGGGACCTTCGGCTTATGCGTTCATGCTCTAACCACTAGACCTCACCGACTATTCAATCTATTCCTATTTTGTTTCAAAATTGATAAATTTTTATTTTATTGGACATGATACAATACTATTGAGAAATGTAGATAACTTATTACCCTGTGCTTTATTGTTAAAGGAATGGGTAACAATATATGTTTTTCTAAACTTGTTATTAAGAAACATAAATGATGGCCTATTATACCACCTCCATGTACGATTATAATGATTAAATGAAATGTTTTAAAAGTTTTTGAAATCAAACTTCCATACAGGAATACATGTCTAAATCCAGTGTGGACAAATTTCATTTCTAAATTCTTACTAGTGCCCTTAAATTTTCTAATTACATTGCTCCGCTGTTTTCTAGGCAACTGACCACTGTAACCGCATTCATCCAACATGAAGTATAAACGGAAACAGGACATTGAGCTTCGCTAAGAAATACCAAACACCAACCATACAACTAACCATTGTCGTCTTAAGTTTACATTCGAGAACCTTACAATCACATTCCGTAACAATTTGAGAGTTTATAATTAAAGGACAAAGTTTCAAGCGTTTGTTCGGCCGTTTACGTTAAAACTGCCTGTAAATTGTCGGAAGAGGAGTAATGATTTTATTAGTGAACATATTGTGCATTTAGTTTCATTTAATTAACACTAATTCGCGATTGGCGAAGTTGAAATGAATTTTGGAGTGTGGGTTTTTTTAGACTTGAACTGAAAAGAATGCTTTATTATTCATTTAATAACAAATTGAGCATTAAATTCGTTGACAATGTATTCTGAATTCCAATCATGCCACAATCAATGCAGCAACACATCAATGAAAATCTATCAGAGCAACCACCTGTCGCGTCATTGCCACCTACAGCAGACTGAATCCAACAAGTGAACGTATGGTGGTGGATTCAATCACCGTGTCCTCGAGTGATTACACATCGCGAGAGTCAGAGATCAAATTAACACGTCCAAGTACAAAAACTCTGACCGGATTTAGGCTCCTGCGGCAGTAGCACGAACATCTGATGAATATCCACTATCAGCGTTAACCATGGTGCACGTTGTTCAGCGTTACGGCAACCGCTGAAATTTCCGCTAATCTTTCATCGGCCCGTTTTTAACACCAGTAGTCGTTGTCATTGCTTGTAAAGGGCTCCATGCACATAAGTGATATGTACTAAGTCTGCGGTGGTAGCAGGACAGACGGTGCCCATATTGAATTACTATGAACAAAAAAGTAAGGAACAAATGCAGTAGCAAACACATAGTACAAGGATTGTACTTGGTTTCGCTGAATATTTTAAAGAAGTTCTTTTGCCGTTGTAACTAATCTGCGTCATTTGATAAATTTGCCACCTAATTAGTTAAAGAGTTAGCGGAAGAAGAAAATGGATTAGAGGGAACATATATTCCAGGAACATATTGAGAATTGATGAACGCACTTCCATTAAAAGGCATTTTCAGGACTAGTCAGGCTCATCAATAATACCTTTTACTTTAATCAGTGAATTTATATGAGATTAGATAAATTGGAATATACCAATTTTATCTTTATACTCGTATCATGTAGCATTTTTTTAGGTGATTTTTTGATTTTACAATCATTAGAACTCAGTGCGCCTTCCTATCAGGAAAATCGGAGCAATTTGAAACGTTTGACAGAGTGAAAATAAATAGGGCCTAATTGCCATTTTGTGGGCATTTTGATGCTAAATATTGTCCCAAAAAACTGATTTAGAATAAAATGGTGAAAGTCAAAGGCACTTTATTCAATACTAGTTTCCAAAGAATGTAAAGCAAATTCAAAACAATAAAAATACTAAAACTTAATGGCCAAAATGGCTCTCTAAACTTATACGTTATCAAGTTAAAAGCATTTAATCAAAAAACAATATCAAATTCAATTTAGTTTAAAATTGTTGCATATTTTATGATTCAATTGGAAAAAGGAGAAAAATCAACCAACGCTATACAAAAATTAATTGTAATACTAATACAATAGTGAACTATGTTATAACCTAATTCTAATCAAATTCAATAAAAAAACTTTATCTTATAGTAATACAATGCTAACACGATTCTACATCTAGTTGATGCCGAATTGCCAATTTGGTTTTCATGCCAGGCATTCGACCACACATGCAATAACGAAAGTAACCTCAGATATCTGTTGGAAACTAAAAAACAGAGAATGTGTTGGAGCGTGTCTCATTGGTATGGAAAAAGCCTTCGATACGGTATGTTTAGATGGACTAGTTTTTAAACCCCTTCAGGACAAGTTCCCCAGACACCTTGTGACCATGATGTGCAATATGTTTTACGGGAAATCGTTTGTTGTAACTGACGGAAATCTGACAACAATGCGCGAATTCAAGGTCTTTAATGGTCTAGAGCACGGAATAGTTACTGCGCCTCTGCTCTTCCCAATATTCATTCGCAAGCTATTGAACGGCTTTGATTTTAACGTCTCGCCAACGCGATCATTGGTAGCGTTTACTGATGATCTGATCATCTATACGGCAGATCGAAAAGCTACAATAGTCCAGAGCAATCTCCAAAATATGTTCAATGATGTACAGCTGTACAATGACAATTAGCGAATGAAAATCAATGCGCAGAAATGCGAAACAATTCTGTTTCACACAACTCTGCAAGGGGTCAGTCAAGACCTGAAACGTAATTGGAAGGATTTCCACATCATGGCTGGCGAGGGTAGTTTAGAACGAGTTCCACATAAATCCTATGTTCGATACCTCGGTGTTCATCTCGATCAGTATCTGTACTGTACTAAACATGTCAAAATTATGCTCAGTAAGGCACAAAATGGCCCTACAAAGACTCTTCCGTTCGAAACGCATTGATCAAAAGGTCAAAATTATATGTTACATGGTTGCACTAGTTTTGAAATATGAATGTCAGATCTGGTACAACCAGAGTGCTAGTACTATGGAAAAATTAAGAGTTGTCAAAAGGAAATGTCTCCGTGCATGTACTGGTTTTCGCTAGTTTAATGGTGCATCCAGCAACCAGAACCACAACATCATCCGCATAGCCAATCAAGCGTGATCCATCTGGCATCTCCAGGCTCAGCAGCCCATCGTAGACGCGTTCCACAGGTCTGGGCCAAAGATAGATCCCTGGGCAACACCCAATGTAACTTCCATCCTTCGTTGGCCCTCGGTCGTGTAGCAAAGCAGGCTTTGGTCCTTCAGGTAGTCTCTCAAAAGCCGCATTAGATATTTTGGAACATGAAAAGGGTTTCCCAGCGTATCCAGAATATCCACCCAACAAGCGTAGTTGCACGCGATCCTAATGTCGAATGTCACCAACAAGACGATCCGTCGCTTGGTGCGGCTATTCACCCTTGCCTGTTGGACTGCACTCACCAGCGCTGCAATCGCATCAATGATAGAACGTTCTGCTCTTAAGTCGTACTGCTTAAAAGATAGGTCCCCAGCAGCATGATACACGTCAGTGAGTCTTCCCTTGATGAGTTTCTCTAGCGCTCTCCCAGGAGTGTCTAGCATACATAACGGGTGGTATGCAGACGACGGTCAGGAGTTTCTCGTCCCCTTGCTTATCAGCACGATGCTCGCCTCTTTCCATCGTACCGTGACAACCCTGCTCTGTAGGCAAGCGTTGAATGTGCTGAGCAGCAATTCAGGATAATGGTGATCGACAAGTTGCAACACCTCAGCTGGAACACCATCTGAACCTGGAGCCTTCCTCGCGCTCAGTGAAAGAACTGCCTGCTGTTTCACCATGGATAGTGTCAATGTAGACGGGATGAGTGGGGAAGAGTGCCCACACCATCTCGTCCATCTTTTCCGCATCATGTTTGCAAGGTTTCCGTAGAGCACCAAGCTTCTGCATAACTAGCTTGTAGCCAAAGTCCCACGGTTCCTTGTTCACATTGTCCACTAGACCTTGCAGTTTTTAATCATTTTGCGAAGGCAGTGGACCTCACGCTGAAGCTTGTGACACTCCCTTCACTTTTCAGCAATTTCAGTTGACCAAAAGTACACTGGGGGCTTGCCATGCCGGAGTTTTCGACGGGGCATAGAAGCATGACAAGCAGTCGCAATGATGCTCATAGTTGAGTTGACCCCATCTTGAGCTACCAGTTCTTCCGCCCCCAGTGAATCTCGCTGCAGTAGAGTACCTGCTGTGAGCACCTTGACGAACCTCTTGACCTCCATTCTTCCAATGATCTATCCTATTGTAGAAAGCCGAGAGCATGGACATCGGAAGATATCATTGATCTCAAGCAGAATGCACTGATGATCACTGGCTGAGTAGTCCTCTAACACTCGCCAATTGTGTATCCTTCGTACTAAGGACTCTGAGGTGAATATCACGTCCGGTGTGGTTCCTTTACAGCCAATACGGTGGAGAGTGGGCGTACATCCGATGTTTAGTACTACAAGCACTGTCCTGGCCACCATTACTAGGATTCGTTTTCCCCACCGATCTGTTTGTGGCATGCCCCATTCGATTGCTTTAGCGTTGAAGTCGCCCCCAACGAGTATATTGCCGTCTGCGTTCAAGACAGTGCCCTCTAATGCATTGAACTTGGCTTGGAAAGATGATATCGAATCGTTTGGTGTTAGGTATACATCAAAGAAGGTAGTGCCTGAAAATCGAACTCACATGAAGCCACCCCCGTTCTCAGCTGCCCACCTGGAAATCACTGTTCCGAACCCAACTGGCAACAGTAGCAGTTTCATCAGCATACCATGATTCCGAACTTTTATCATGGTGTTGCTCACACAGCAGCATAGAGTCGGCTTTCATGTCCCTCGCAAACTGCTCACGCAGATTTTCGGTAGTTGAACCGCGGCACAGGTATAGCTTCAGGATGCTGGTCATTGAAGTTCAGATTTTGTCTTGGCAAGAGCTTCCTGGAAAACCCAGCATTTTCTTAATCTCAATGCGTTCCCAAAATCCAGTTTTGGATCAGCATCCTTACAAAGAATACAGTGTGCTTCCTTTGAACATTTTTTTCTTTTCTGTCCCACTTCACCACATTTGTAATATAGGGAACTCCTATCGGGTCTTTTGTATACTTGTGTGGTAGGACCATAGCCAAGATATTTGAAATATTAAAGAGGTGCTACACTTTGCCATATCCTGCAGGCAACCCACCATATTCTTACTTTGCCCTTACTTAGAAATTGATCAGCGTCCTTTCCGGTCAAGTCAATGATGGTCAGGCATTCTTCTCCATGGTTTTTTGGTGTCAGCGTCGCTTTGATCCTGCCCACGCTGGAGAACTCCCTTTTGATGGCCTCTTCCACCCTGGCCAGATCTGCTATGCAGTCAATGTCTCTTATTTCAATCATTGCCATCGGCTGGAGCGAGGCTATAGTTGTGCTTTTGCTGAGGAGTTTCTTTACTGCATCGCAGAATGCTTCATTATTGTCGGCCTCTGCACTGAATCGGACCAGTATGTAGCCTGACCGCGTTGGTGGTACTGCTTTAATAGCAATGTTGGTGTCTTCGGGCCTTGCATTTTTCCTGATATCCCGCAGCCCCTCCGCGTAGGATCAGTGATCTTGGGGTTTTACGAGCAGTACCTGTTGCCAGGATCTTTGTCGGGGCTTCTGTCTATCTTGTTTCGCGTCAGGGTTTTTTCTTTTTGGGTGTTCATGCGAACTTTATTTTCTGATACTTTTTGAAGGAGTTTTCTTGCAACTTTTTTCGCTCCTTTTGCGAGCACTTTCTGGAACCCCTGACCTGGCATTTTGTCCCAATTAAGTGCCTCTTCCTAACTGTTTCTATCCCGATCTCCTTTGATTGGGCTAGAAGCCATTCTTTTATTGATACCTGACGGTGGAGCTATCTGCACGTGCCCTTTAGGCTTGGCTCTCAGTGCTTCTTTAGTCTTCTGCTCTTCTTCGGCCTTTAACCAGCACCTTCGATAATACCCTATGTAGTCTAGGAGCTCCTCTAGTTTAAGGAGCTCAATCTTTACTGCTTTGTTGATTTTGGGTGAGTCGCATGTAGATTGTATTCTTTTAAGAACATCTCCCGCTTTTCGGATACGCCTTTCTTTTCCTGTCGCTTGGCCGCAGCTCTACTTTGCGACCGCATTTCTTGGGAGAGGTTATAGGCTTCCATTTCCGAGTATAGTACTTCCACCACATTTCCGATGTTGGCAATGAAATCACACAATGGCGCTTTATTTGTATGAAATCTCTTTGTAGACTTCAGGATGGTTCACTATTGTTTTGGGATTTATAATCCTTGCTCCATCATTTCTGTATCGATTACAGCAGTGACCATCGAATTCTCGATATTCTTGAATTTTTCTCCACCGCTCGAACATCCGGCGCATTCTGTAGAATTCTTGCTTTTCCTTTTAAGGACGCTCTGGTGTTCGTATCATTTTTTTGCTGCGCCCGAAACTGCCAGTAATCTCAGTTTGGACAAGATTTTCTGTCAATCTCCGTTCGTCATCTGTCTCCACTATCATTGCACTCATAGCTGTTTTTGTCATCGTGAGGACCGCTCCTGATGTGCTGTTAACATCGTGGCTGCAGCCACTGGTTGTGTGGTCATTGTTGTTATTTTTGCTTTTTTGGGTTTTTATCTTTTTTAGGGTTTTCGGTTGTTCCAGTTTGATTGTGTGCCCGGACTACAACATCACTCAAGAAATGAAGAGACATGCTGCCATCGTCACTATATGTGTGAACCATACAGATTTAGAGATCTCTAATTTTCTTAATTGCACCCGTTTATTCGTGCATAAGGCTCGCCGTGAACTAGAAGCATCAGGAGGCGATACAGAATCCGTTGCAGAAAGCATGAACAACGTTCTGAGTCTGTCCGATCTGCAGAATTTTTAGCGCAAGTGCAAGTGATCATAGCAAGGACCCTTCAAAATCAATGAGGGTCCTTGCGAGTGAGCTTCATGTTTCTGAGCGCCTTATTCATAGAGTTTTCCACGAAGACCTTCGGTATAAGTCTTACGTAATGCGCAGAGAACAGTTCATGTCGGAACGAACACGGGGACAGAGAGTTCTCCGATCAAAACTTCTTTTAAACAAAATCAAACACCCTGAGGCCCCCAAAACGTTATGGTTTTTTTCCGACGAAAAAAATTTTGACCAAGATCAAAAGACCAATCGCAGAAATGACAGATGGCTATGTTCAAATCCTGCAACGGTTCCTGTTGTTATGCATACAAAATTTCTAGCCACAGTTATGGTTTTAGGTATTGTCAGCAACGAAGGACCACCACACTTTTTTACTCAAGGACTTCGAGTGAATTCTGCTGCATATATCGAGGTTTTGGAGACGGTAGTAAAACCTTGGATAGACAATGTAAGCGGAGGCAGATCATACATTCTGCTCCTTCACATAAAGCGATGGCGACACAAGATTGGATGGCCGAAAATTTTCATGATCACATAACACCGAACTTATGGCCACCTAGCTCCCAAAGCCTTAATTCTTTTGATTTTTACGTGTGGAGCGTAGTTGAGCGTGAGACCAATAAGCGTCCTCATAATACCACTTCTTCGCTGAAGACTGCTATTAATACCGTTATGGTCAATATGAACAAGGAGCATTTGACTCAGGCATGTAATCGTTTCTGGACCCGGATCGAAGAGGTTATTGCTGCTAATGGTGATTAAATTGAATAAATTTATAGCCCTGCGTTAATTTTACGTTGTATAAAAAATTCCTGAAATTTTATTAAATTTTGTTAAAAATACAAGCTAATTAATTTTACTCTCAAGTTGTCCTCAAATACCGTACGCACCCTGTATATAAAGCGAACGCGTTTTACCTTTCCACACGGAACGTTGAAATTTTGACAGTTTGTTCCATTTACAATAGCCTAGTTAAATTGTTTACATAAAAAAAATGAACAATCAAAAGAACTTTAATTTGGGTCTTCTCATTTGCAATTCCAAAACGGGGATGAGACTCGCAATGTTAGCTGGCTGCTTCACTATCGAGCTAACTAGCAGGATACAGCTTCTTCTCTTTCAGTTTCAGAGGCTCATGCTGTGAAATGAGTGGTTCTCGTATATGAACCACGTCATCGAAATTTAATATCCGGTTGGGAAGGTGCATGGGGGCAACATAATCAGCAGGTTGCCCTACTCTTGCTATGGGCCGTAAACACTCTCGGCAATGACGAGGCCCCTCTTTATAATCACGCGAGTTATTGCAGGAAATAGGCAGATTTGATGCAGGACTATCGTGATCATTTAATTTATTTTCTCAGCCCTAGACCTATTCAACCCTTACAGACCTTTGAAACTCTCTAAAACGTACGCATAATAACTGTTTTAAAGTGTGAGTATTGCGCTGGTGGAAAGAATCCGCTCCATGACACCGCAGAAGCTAGCTGCCGGTAAGCGTGCACATCACCTGAGCTTGGTCATTTAATAGCTCGCAGATCTTTATACTCAACCATCGGCATCCGTGCCCTGTACTGACAATAAGTAACATCCTTGAAACGCTACACTATTTATTTTCTTGAAAAGCTGTCGGGCCCTGCTTTGTTATATGAGCAGACGCGTTTCGGCCCCTTTGAGTCATCTTTAGTGTCTAAAGAATGTGTGTGGAAGGGAACGACTTTATAGTAGTCGTAAGATGGGTTAAGTAGGTTCGTGCTAAATTAGGTCAAGTAGAGGGATATTCGTTTTTTGGGTTATTGGATGTCCATCTGTTCTGTTGCATCTCGTTTCCGTTTTTGTCGGAGAGTGTGGTCTAGTTGTGAGGACATTGCGTGGGAATTCGTAACAAGTTGTTCGTTGATGATGTCACTGTCTGTCTTTCTATGTTTATATATTTCAAGCCTTTCCAGGATTTCTCGGTCTTAAGCAATGTTTGTGTAACAATGTCATAAAGTTTGTCATAGCGTCAGGCTCGTGTATCTCGTTTCGTTGGTGCTGTTAAAAACGTGGAAGTCTCCGCAGTTGCAGACATTAAGTTTTGGCAGAGGGGTGCGTAGCTCGGGGTGGCATACTGAAGTCGGCTCGCGCTCAGTAGTGTCGTGGGTCTTCCGGGACACCCTCTGCTTGTGCTGAGCCACTTTACATATGATAATTAACACGAAGGGAAAATGACGGGAAAGGCGGAGGTCATTTTAAGAAATGAAAGTCTAATATTATTAGTGCTTCATGGGCGTTTTTTTATTTAAATATTTTAATTATGCTCTCACAATATCACTTCAATCTAGTATGGAACAAGACAATAATAATTAGCAATAAACACACATTAAATTCTGTAAATTAATTTAGACCCCTCTTTGGTGGAATTAGTTCAAAACAATTAATTTACAAAAAAAAATATAAAAATCGCGAAATGAGAAAAAAAATTCAATTTCACGCAGATAAATCATAAAAAAAATAATTTCTCACTCTTTCTTTTGAAGCTGTGGACCGCTTTGCAACTGGAAGGGGGGACTGATAAAACTTATAAGCCCCAAATTAAATTTACTTCCGCCAAAATAATGAAACAATAAAAAAGAAACGGCCACCAATCCACGTGTTAGCTCCTTGAAATCGTCGAATAATTCGATGAAAATAATTTTTAAATCAATTACTGTTAATTTTGCCCTTATTCATGTTTTCGTAGGTTATGGTTTCGAAATAGAAAAAAATCCTCCAGGGGAAAAAAACGGTTCATCTGGCCACGCAACAAATTACTTCAGAGCCACTAGTTCATCACATCACACTATTCTTTTTTTTCACTCTATTCGTCTAAAATTGTCTCACACTATTCTCTCTCCACTTCATTCGTCGAAAATTCAATTTTCATTAACCATCATTTATTTCCTATATATCCTTATCTTCACACTTTTCTCCACCTCCTCATGAAACTATTTGTTTCCACTCTCTACTATTGCGAACCACCGCTTCTATCACACCGAAAAAAGAGCTCCTATCCCAAACCCCAAAATCAAAAACTTCTTTTCCCGAATTGAAAATGCACTTCCCGAATCTCAAATGAAGACTTTTTCTCACGAATTCCACTCCAAACTTTCACTGAATTCGCAAAAGAACTACCCTCTCGCTGCAAGCCAAACACCGAAAGCCCTCAAATCCAAGAAATCCAATCCCGCAATCGCTTCATTTCCAATTACCGCTGCCGCATCTGAGTAATGTAATCGAAGTTCATTACACTTCGATTCGGCTACCGACACATCTTCTCCGTATCGACAACCACAACAATTTCCATTTTGCATATATTGCGATTTGCATAACCATGGTAGCATTTGGCTAGATGCAAATCGTCATTTATATACGGAAACAATTGCTTTTGCCGATATTCCAAAAAGAGTGTTTTTCTACGCTCAGGGAACTTGAACCCAGGGTTCCAGCGAGCCCCCGGTCGAGAATCCACAACGCTACCAATGGAGCCGCCTTCTGTTGATTTCCCATTCATTGAATTAGCAACTTCAGCTGTAATTCTTAATGGGCATTGAGATGAAATTTGTTAGTAGGGAAACGTGGATGAATTTTTGCCAGTATGAAAAATAAAATTTGTTAGTGGGAGCTAATGAATAAAATTAGTTAGTATGAAGGAAGGAATTAGGTTTTGTTAGGGAAAATGTATCAAATAAAATTTTGTTAATGAGAAGTAATGAATGGAGTGCTGTTATTTGGAAAATTAAAATTATTATTATATTACTATATTTTTATAGTTAAAAATACGATAAGAAGGTAGGCTTGAGATGATGGGGAGTTAAAAATTAAAGGGAAATCGGTAAAATCTTGTCGTTAGTTTCCGTGTTGTCTTTCCTATGTATACCATGTCACAGCCCTTGGATGTCAATTTGTATATACCGGTGTTTTTGTGCATTTATGTTCCATTCACATTCAGTTTGTTTCCAATGTTATTGTCAGTTTTAAATCCATTTCGCAGTTTGCGTTTCCTAAGGAAATTGAATAGTTCGTTTGTGTTATTGTTTTATAGGCAATAATATGATGACATTAACCAACTTTTTAACACAATGTTCATTGACAGATAGATTGACTGAAGTGAACATAGTGACAAATGACAGTTGTAGCATTAGGTTAAAGGAACATAATTTTGAATTCAAAATATCAACGTTTTACATCAATACTTCCTCTAAAACACGATATTTCAATTTTTCAATAACAAACTAAATTCACATTCAAAATCAGATCAGATCATTCCAAGGGCAGAACGTAGATCAGCAAATCTCAGACGTGGCAGCATCTTCGTCAGGATATCAGCGAGTTGTTGATCACTTGAAACATGTTGAGTATTCAACATTCCATCCTGCAATTCCTTTCGAATGGAATGGTACCTCACTTCAATGTGTTTGGTCCTCTTGTGGAACTCGTGATTCTTCGCTAACTTGATTGCGCATTGATTGTCCACATAAAGAATTGGAATGTTGACTAAGGGAGAGACTTCTACGAACAGTCGAGACAACCACACAGATTCCCTGGCAGCTTCCCTAGCAGTGACATACTAAGCCTCACTTGTGGATAGAGACTCACACTCTTGACGTCTGCTAGCCCAGGATATCGGTCCTCCACTGTGCATGAAAACAATTCCACTAACAGACCGATGAGTATCCGATTGACCAGCATAGTCTGTATCACTGAAGGCCTTCAAGACACTTCCTTTGGAACCAGCCTCGTACCGACTGACGTAGACACTTTGACGTATCTCAGGATTCTCTCTACCAGCAACCAGTAGACATCTTCCAGATCTTCCAAGAACTGCGACACGTAATTGACTGCAAACGCTATGTCAGGATGAGTAGCAACAGCTAAATACATCAAACATCCTACAACTTCATGTTCTCAAACCAATTTTCTCTTCCAACAGCACGTACTTCTCAATGGGCGTTGAAACAACATTGGCTTCTGCAATGTTGAACTTCTGAAGAACATTATCCGCGTACACCTTCTGACTCAAACGGATTGAACCATCTTCTTCACGTTCAATGAGCATATTCAGGAAACAGCCAAGCGGTTCACGTGTGATCTTGAACTTCATCTTCAGCTTCTTCAGGAACTCTTGAATCACACTCTTTTGTGATGCATCAACACTTAGAATCACCCTGATAGTATCAATTCGAGCTACGGGACTGAAAGTTTCATGATAATCAATACCTTCTTGTTGACTATAACCCTTCGCAACAAGCCTAGCTTTGTAGCGACAAGCCTTCCCTTCTGCATCTCGTTTGATACGATGGACCCAGCGGTTAGCAATTGTCTTCATTCCTGGAAGTAACACCGTTTCAACCCAGGTTGAATTTTCCTTCAGTGAAGACATTGCTTCTTTCATCGCAGCCTTCCAGTGTTCACGATTATGCGACTTAATGGCTGCTTTGAAGTCTCGAGGTTCTTCTAGCTCTACAAGAAATATTTCACTCGATTTTACAGGTTTCTGAAGTTTACGTCTCTGTCGAAGACATCGTTGAGTGGTATCTTTTGCAGCCTTAGGAGTTTCTTCAATTTGCGGTTCAGCAGGAACGACTGGCAACACAGGACCTAGGACCTCAGGCACGTGCGGAGCTTCAGGTGAGTTCAGGATTCTGGAAAAATCGCGTGGCTTGACAGAATCGATGTCTTCCGAGTACCAAACAAAAACTGCTTCGATGCCTTTAGCATCCTACTTCTTCCGACGTTCTTTAGGCACCATCACCCAGCATGTGGTTCCGAAAATATGAAACTTGTTCAAATGAACACTTTTCTCAACGAACAACTCGTACAGAATTTTGCCCTCTACAGAGCTTGGACTAGTTCGGTTGAGAATGTAAACCACAGCGTTGACAGCTTCAGCCCACAGATCCTTGCTAACAAGAATAGTAAGTACTAGCTCACCAATTGTCCGGTTTGATCGTTCAGCACAACCGTTCTGCTGAGGCGTATAAGGATTCATAATCACCATCTTCGGACCTTCGGAATCCATGAGTTCTCGCATCTTCTTGTTGTCAAATTCCTTTCCTCCGTCGCACTGGAACACCTTTACTGGTCGACCTCGTTGAGTCTTCACCAGCTGCAACATTTCTTTGGTCTTGTCAAACACCTCAGATTTTTCCTTCAAGAAGTGAACCATACGAAATCTTGAATACTCACACGTGAAGCAGACAAAGTACCTAGCACCAGCAATAGACTCCTGTCCAAGTGAAACACCGACATCAGCATGGATCACTTCTCCTGACACAGAACAGTTCTCGATGTTGTTTACCTTCTACACACGATCCACAGAATTCGTCGTCCTGTTGTACTTCAATTCCGTGATTCTTGAGTATCTTCACAACATGTCTTTTATTCTGATGACCTGAACGCTCATGCCAGACTTGAACAGAGTCCTTGACCGCCAGATTAGCCTCACTCACACAGCAAGTGTCCGGTTCCTTGACCTTGAGCATCATCTTGAAGAGCTGACCAGATCGTGCACCTTGACAACACCATCAAGCAGGAATTCACAGCTATCCTTGGATGAGCTGAAAGTCATACCTTTGCCCAGTGCACGAGTTACCGAGAATAAATTTCTCCTAACTTCCGGAACATACAGCACGTTTTTCTATGACAAGAAGTCCAACGGCCATTCACAAGCGCCTCAAAGTCAATATTTCCTCTTCCAAAGCACTCATTACAGAATTGTTTCCGATACGAATCTCTACTGGAATAGAGAAAGCCTCAAAGAATGAATACCACTGTTTCTTGAAGGTCATGTGGTCCGTCGCGCCAGAATCGATGACCCGAGCTTCGTTCTTGTCTTTCGCACTGAACACTTTGCTAACCAACGCAAACAAACCCTTACTTTCAGACATCCCATCACTCTTTCTCTTCCTGTTTGGACAATCTCTTTTAAAATGACCAGTTCTGTGACAACCGTAGCACTTGAAAGCCGACTTCTTCCCCCTCTGGTTGGACTTGACATCATCTTTGGCCTGCTTACCAGCTGCACCTTATTGCCTTCCACTTGCCCCTTGTTGACTTCCACTTGCACCTTGTTGACTTCCACTTGCACCTTTGGACTGGATTTACAACTTGTTTGCCATCAGTGCCGTCAGATTGTTCTCCTTTTCTTGTCGAAGTTTCCGCCTGTGCTCATCAGATGTCAACACGTTGATCAAGTTATCGAGGGCCTGATGATCATCCGACCTGGCCCACCAAGCTTGCCTGAACCTTTCAAAACTGTCAGGCAACGTTTCCAGCAACTTGACCATCAAAGCTGACTCATCGGGCTTAACTTTCCACTGCTGCATGCGTAGAATCAAACCTTCAAATTTAGCAATATGACTTATCATATCATCCGCTAAATTCATGTCAAAACTGAAAAACTCAGTCTGAACTGAATGAACGCCTTGCCATGTTTGTTGTTCATAAATATCATGCAATTTGTTCCACATCTGATGAGCAGTCCCGCAAGCGACGATCAAAGTCATGACACTCGAATCAATTGTCTTGATGAGGATTTGACAAGCGGCGCGATCTGCCTTATCCCAAATTTTCATGGCCGCATTGTGAGTATCAATCGCAGCCACACCAGCACCAGCCGCCAGCACCGGTTGAACCAACTCTCCAACACTCACTTCGTATGCTCCTTCAGTTGCTCGCAATAAATTGCGCACCATGAACTTCCAAATATTCCAGTTTTCCGAATGTTTTAACTTCTCAATACGTTGAAATTCCATGATTGTCAGTCACCAAAACTCCAGCAACTACCACCTTCAAGTTTCGAGAAAATCTCTTCGAAAAAACACTATTTATTTTGCTCAATCTTCTTGAAAAAACGTTGGTCCACTCAAATCGAACTACGCTCTGCTACCATGTTATTGTTTATAAACAATAATATGATAAAATTAACCAACATTTTAACACAATGTTTATTGACAGACAGATTGACAGAAGTGAACAGAGTGACAAATGACAGTTGTAGCATTAGGTTAAAGGAACATAATTTTGAATTCAAAATATCAACGTTTTACATCAATAGTTTGTCTCTTTGCCGATGCATGTTAGCGAAATCCACTATTGGTCGGTCATATGCGTCTCAGTCAGTTGACGTTCCTGTTTTTGCTTGTACTGTGTAATAAAATTGTTAATATCACATTGCTTGTACCTTTTATTACTACTTTTTCTTCTACTTCTACTTTCGCCTCCTGCAAATAGCGCCTCCTTTCATTGAGCGCGTCCTCCAATTTCGAAATCCGAGCAGCGATGAACTGTCTTCATCGACCGAGTCAGACCAGCATTTCCTCGGATTCCCGCCCTTCTGTTCTCCTAAGGAATACCTTTCTGGATATCTGTTGTTCTTCCATACGATTCATGAGGCTAGCTCATTGTAGTTTCCGCAGTCTCACAATTCTTCAGACCTCCGGTTCGTCAAAAATTTCATACAGCTCATGCTTGTATTGATTTCGCCATTGGTCCCCGTCTACCTTCACTTCAATTATTTGCCTCAGGACCCGTCACTCGAAGGCATTCAATAAGGGTCCATGTTTCACACACATATCATAGCACAGGTCTTATCACAGATTTGCATACTTGGAGTTTTCTTTTCCAGTATATGCAGCTGGTCTTCAAGATCGTCAAAACTGAATTAAATATTTCATTTGCGAGCTGCAGTCTTCGACGCATTTTGTCTCTTTCATTACCAGTTCTCATTATTTTGGCGCCTAAATACACAAATTAGCCCACATTTTCAATATTATATTCGCCAATTGTGATATTGAGGGTGTTTGAGCTATTTTTTCTTGACTGCGTCATGAGCTTTGTTATATTCTCGTTACAAGCTACAAAACCTAATAGTTTTACTTCGTCTACTAGCTTTACTTCGCTGTCGAGTTTCAGGAAAAGTTCTTTGACAGTTGTTAGCAGCCGTGACAAAATGTTGATATCATCTGCATAGGCTACTACTTGCCTCGACTTATACAAGTATAATAAAGTACATCTTATATCGACGGATAGCTTTCTGAGAGCCAAATTGAATAGCAATGGGGCCAGCCCATCTTCCTGCTTTAGTCCGATATTTTTGTCAATGGCGGCCGGTGGCTTGGTTATTGATGCGGACTTAGGAGGTCGTCGACGTCATTGTCATTTTGGTAAGGTGGTCTACTTTGGGTGGGATGTCAAAACAGAACATTATTTGGTACAGGACGTTACGATCAATACTGTCGTATGCTTTCTCAAAGTCAACGAAAATTTGGTATACGTCTACGTTGAAATCCCAGCATTTCTCAAGTACCTGCTTGACTGTGAACAATTGGTCTATTGTCGATCTACCTGCTCTGAAACCACCTTGATACCCCCAATAAAACTGTAGTCGTATAATCCAATTTAATTTCTAAGATCTTTGAAAATATTTTATACGCCATACAAAGCAATGCTATGCCTCTATAATTTTCGTACTGTAGCTTGTCACCTTTTTGTGGATAGGGAATAAAATCCACTGGCTCCACTCGTTCGGCAGATATTCTTGTTACCAAATGTGCTGAATGACTTTATGGGTGGCTTTTTGAACACCGCTGCCACAATATTTAATGATCTCCACTGGAATCTCATCGATGCTCGGTGTTTTATTATACTTTTGGGTTTTGGTTGTGAAACAAACTTCATCCAGAGTTGGTGGGGCCAATGGATGCTCTCCGGGAAGATTTATGAGTTCCAATGATCTGGAACTGTGCGGAGGGTTTAGGAAATTCTTGAAATATGATGCCCATCTTTCCTTAATCTTGTTTTCATCAGCGATGAAATTGCCGATGTCATCACGGCAGAGCGTGGTCTTGGGTTGACCTGTTATCACTAACTATTCTGTAAATGTTGTTTAGCTCGTTGGAGTAGTTAGTGGGAGTTATGGGGATGGAGTGGAGTCTCTGTACCATTGCTTTGTACGCTACTAGTTTATGTTATGCGGGGTGGTTAAATGTGGTTATTTACTGTGCGACTAGGCAATAAAATATTCATTTAAGGTAACCAAAATTCTAAAAATGACTGGGAGAGTAGTCGAAACGTTAACAAAAATATTTTTTTAAACCGCTCAGCGTTTCGGTCAGATCTCAAACAAATAAAATTTGTCTATCATTAGTGAGATCAAAGTTAGTTAGTTAGTTTTCAAACAGCTTATTAAAAGCGTAGTCGAGACGATAAAAGTTAGTAATAAGCTTTGAAACATAAGGCTCGTAATCTGGGGTTAAGCTTACGCACATAGATGCTCAAATGCAATGTTACAATAATTTCGCAATTTTTTTTTAAAATCATTGAAATTTCGATTGGGGGTTTTGTTTTTTTCATTCTAATTAAATATTTTTGCAACACACGCTCGTTTTTAAGCTATCTCTCTACAAAATCATTAGTCGTTACTGTCGCCGTTTCAACGCGAAAATTCAGCCAACTGAAGTAATTTGGTAAGTCGAAGCCTTTACCGCGAAAAAGAAGTCACCATCGAGGGAATCTTATTTTCGTGTGAATGGGAAAATGTGCACAGAACGTAACCGCGTAAATTTAGCGCTTCTCCTCTTCCTGTCGTAGCGGTCTAATTGACCTCATGTAATTCAATATGTCTGATTGCATGACGGAAATTGTATACACGCGAATTTCAATTTGGCCAATTTTTTTCCACCAAAAAATCCATCGACAGCGTGGACTTTGTGCTGTTGCTGATGGGAGGTTTTTTTTCTGTTATTCTGTTATTGTTATAACGGCCACGATGTCTTTTTGTCTTCTCTCTCCTATTTCGGCTGTCCTGATTATCTTATCATCTGAACATACCGCCGAAGCACCACCGCAGGCATGTGCATGTTTGGTACTCACTCATGTACCTACACCTTACAGGTAAGCACGGCAAAGCACACATGCATCACCTATGCGGCGATGCAGCGAACGAATTAACTTTCCGGCACGGTGGCAACGCAAATGGGAAAGAAAAACATAATGACGAGAGGAACCATCGCGTTTTTGCATTTTAGGCTGAAGTCCAACTGTCGCAGCTCTCTACTAACCAACGAGGCGGCAACGTGCCATTGGTGCAAAGGTATGAGGTTACAGGTTCCAATAAACTGGCCCCGTTGATGGTCATTCTGCAAAACCTTCACGAGATGATGTTTCAGCCGCCGATTCGGGAGCTCTTCGCAGCGAAATCTCAGATTTGTGTGAAATTTTAATTGAGATGGTTATCGTTTCCTTTGTGGTTAAGAGATGGATTGATTGGATAATGAACGGTAAGGAATTGTCCTATTTGCAGGTCTTAAAGCATTTTATAAATGGAATGTTTCTAACACCGATATTTGACGACTTCTAATGTGTCCACTCCAATTTCCCTCATAGGCTGTTGCTCATCAATCTCGCAAAACTTCCTGTTCGCCACATTTTCCGCCTTTTTTCCTTCCAGATAATTTCACTTTATAGCAATCATGATCATAAATTCACTGATAGTATGATGACAGTAGTGAGAAACCTATTATCCTTTCTCACACACTATCAAACTTCAATGACTCCAAACAGATTCCCTCACAAAACACATCATCCTTTCAACCATTTACTCCATCCACACGTCACAAAAGACCAACAAAGTACCATGCATTTATGACGCCACCGAAACAACACCATCAGCAAGCAGCCACTGCAAGGACGACTCCACCACGGCACGTCGCAATCACAAAAGCTACAAAGCATAGAAAAAGCTTCGAAATTGGAACATAAAAATTGTTTAGTACTCAAGTACAAGTGAATCGGCGAAGGACAGAGTCCCGAATGATGCAGGGGGGGGGGGACAGGCGCCACGCGGAAGTCAGTCGACAAACATATAAATGAATTGATTTAAATTTTATGAGCCACTTGTTGAGTCCGTTTACGAGTTTTACGTTGCTGAGTAATTTGGTCGTGAACCCAGTTGAGACATCGCAGGCTCGAGTCGTCCTACAGGACATACATATTTTCACATTGCACAGCATATGTGAGTGTTGCATGTATGGTGGTAAGAGAAGGCTTGTTTTTTGTTGACAATCCGGAGGAAATGTATGCAAACCACCGAACGGCTTCCGTGGGCAACATGTCACGGGAGCGTTTCAATTTTTGCGCCTATCTATTGGGACCGGGTGCCTAGTGCCTGACGTGGACACATCCTTTTCGGTGATACAAAAAACGCATGATGTCATACCATTTCGCGCTAAACGGTGTGTGTCGAATTGCATCCATGCAATTTAACAGTGATGCATCCAGCAGTCAAGAGCCCATTTAGGTTCATCCAGGGGAGCAAGCATGGTCTAGTGTTGTTGACATGGACCCGTCCATGGACAAAGATGCCACCCTGACTGCAGATTTGCGAATTTGCAAACAGCACAAGCAAAAAGTGACAAGAGCGAGATTTATCACCTGATATCGTGCGGTTATTTGGTTGTGCGGACGATGGTCGTGGCGTCCTTCATGATCAGTTTGCGACCAACACCTGGCGGCTGTTTTTTGGTGTGCCGAGGTCATAAGAGCAACTGTAGGCACAGTAACTACTGTAGAAGCCCATCAATTTCGGAGCGAGTTAGCGCGCAGAGATTGGATTTTTTCCTTTGTTAGGAAGTGCGTGCTGGAAAGTTTGGATTTCAGTTTTTCTTTGGTTCATATCAAAATGATTTATTTCATTCTCGAAGTAATAAATTAACTAAGTTAAGCATTTAAATTGTGATTTTGGGGTGGATGCAGGTTGTGTCAATTGATAGAATAATAGAAAGGATGTTGTCAGTGTAATTGCACGAAAGTAAAAAGAAGCATTAATAAAGGATAGGAATGGGCTGGAAGCAAATTGAAAGCCCTGATCGAGGTTTCATTACGGGTGAATTTACCACTTCTTTTTACTCAGCTGATTTACATTTTTAACCAAGTTGTTGTTGTTACCATTCAAAATCGAAAGAATACTAACAAAATTACCTTAATACACTCCAAGTCTACGTGGGTTCTTTCAACGCACTTCTTAACAACAACTTCTATCTTCAACTTACGTAAACATACTCGTTAACGATTTGCATTTCGGCAGTAATAGCACCTGCAATGATACTGAAAAAATAAAAAAAAATTTAAAATTTCCTTTAAAAGCGCTATTTATTATTAATCTTTTTAACCAGATACCGGTATTTCGAGGACAAGTTATCCTCTTCATCAGTGGCGGTATTCTGAAGCTCTTCTTATAATCATCCGAGTATTTAAACCTTTCACATTTAATGGTAATAAACATGAATATCCTTAAGTACTACTACGAGAAATAACAAACAATTATAATGCAATTAAGGGTATAAAATTAACAAAGAGCTTAAAGGTAAATTTATTACAGGGAATAAGGAAAATGGTAAAGTAATTACGGGTTAGCTGAGGCAAGTAACATAATTGTGGAGATTTAATTACAAAAAAATTATTAGTTAATTGATGATTTTCATTAGGTCACTGTATCCGTTCCCTAGATCCGTATTTAAACGTTGTTCACTGGGGACTCTCGAGATCCATAAGGATTCGCAAGCATCCAACTTTTTCCAGCCCCGGACTTCCTGTACTATGTCAAGATTAGCCCATTGAATAGTATGAGATTCCTCAATAATATGTCTGGCTAATGATGACCTTGCTGTATCTATTCCACCTCTTCTGATGATTTGTTCAGCCTCCTTAATATGTTCTTGGAATCTAGTTTTTGCCAAGCGTTTCGTCTGTCCAATATAAACTTTTTTACATTCTGGGCAACTGATCCTATAGATTCCACTCTTTTCCTCTTTTTTCTTGCCATCCTTAGTTGATCCAAGGATTGTTTCAATGCTGTATTTTCTGCTCGTGCTAGCCGTATTGCATCCTGTCTTTCTCAAAATGCGTTCCAATCTTTTGGTAGAAGATGAATGAGTGATTGGCATCCATTTTCGTACTTGTCGTCGTTCTTGTAGAAATAGTGAAGTGAGCCCATTTCTTCTATGTTGTTTCTCCATTTTTCGAATACGTTGCTCGATCAAACTCCTCCTATACCCATTTTTGCTAGCCGTGTCCACGATGTACTGTTTTTCTCGTTCCAGCCGCTGGTTATTCAATGGTACTGTTAACATTCGGTGGATCATACAATTGTATGCAGCCATTTTCTGTGCATAAGAATGGTTAGAAGAACAGGGGATTGTTCTCTGGGTACGTGTGCTCTTCCTGTAGATATCAAATTCTAATCCACCTTTGGCCTTTATGATCAAAAGATCCAGGAACGGTAATTGGCCCTCACTCTCTTTTTCCATCGTGAATATTATTTTAGGGTGTATCCCATTGAGTACATGTAGTAACTCATCCGCCTGATTTGCTTTAACCATCGCGAAAATGTCCACATATCTGGCCCATATCTTAGGCATCATTCCTTTTTTCTCCACCTCGAACTCTAGCCAATCCATGAAAATATCACTCAAAAGAGGTGAAAGAGGGTTACCCATAGCTGCTCCTATCGTCCCTTTGAAGAAGTTGTCCCTGAAAATGAAATAGTTTTCATTCATACATACAGCTGCTAATTTGCTATAGCATTTAACCCGTCTCCTCCATTCCATTGAATCACTGTGTTTCAACAGCCAGTCCTCGAACAGTGCCAAGGACTGCTTAACTGGCAAGCTAGGAAACAGTGATTTGACATCATAGGAAATCAATAAATAGCCCTCCTCAACTTTCACATTTCGAAGCTTCTCCACCAGTTCGTCCCTATTCTTCACTGATCGCGTGCTAGACCCCCTACCGGACTTGATAAACAGAGTGAAAAAAGTCCTGAAAGAATCAAAACCAGTAATTGGTGACATCAAAAAACTTAGAGTGTCTAACCCCTGCCTACCTAGAATTAAGTGTCTGCCCAAAATCCATAAGGAGGGGAATGAACTGAGGGAAATTATCGCAGCCACTAATGCACCTACAAGGAATATAGCCCAATGGCTTTTAAAGGAATGCGCACAACTTCCTTACAAACCTAGCACGCGATCAGTGAAGAATAGGGACGAACTGGTGGAGAAGCTTCGAAATGTGAAAGTTGAGGAGGGCTATTTATTGATTTCCTATGATGTCAAATCAAAGTTTCCTAGCTTGCCAGTTAAGCAGTCCTTGGCACTGTTCGAGGACTGGCTGTTGAAACACAGTGATTCAATGGAATGGAGGAGACGGGTTAAATGCTATAGCAAATTAACAGCTGTATGTATGAATGAAAACTATTTCATTTTCAGGGACAACTTCTTCAAAGGGACGATAGGAGCAGCTATGGGTAACCCTCTTTCACCTCTTTTGAGTGATATTTTCATGGATTGGCTAGAGTTCGAGGTGGAGAAAAAAGGAATGATGCCTAAGATATGGGCCAGATATGTGGACGACATTTTTGCGATGGTTAAAGCAAATCAGGCGGATGAGTTACTACATGTACTCAATGGGATACACCCTAAAATAATATTCACGATAGAAAAAGAGAGTGAAGGCCAATTACCGTTCCTGGATCTTTTGTTCATAAAGGCCAAAGGTGGATTGGAATTTGATATCTACAGGAAGAGCACAAGTACCCAGAGAACAATCCCCTGTTCTTCTAACCATTCTTATGCACAGAAAATGGCTGCATACAATTGTATGATCCACCGAATGTTAACAGTACCATTGAATAACCAGCGTCTGGAACGAGAAAAACAGTACATCGTGGACACGGCTAGCAAAAATGGGTATAGGAGGAGTTTGATCGAGCAACGTATTCGAAAAATGGAAAAACAACATAGAAGAAATGGGCTCACTTCACTATTTCTACAAGAACGACGACAAGTACGAAAATGGATGCCAATCACTCATTCATCTTCTACCAAAAGATTGGAACGCATTTTGAGAAAGACAGGATGCAATACGGCTAGCACGAGCAGAAAATACAGCATTGAAACAATCCTTGGATCAACTAAGGATGGCAAGAAAAAAGAGGAAAAGAGTGGAATCTATAGGATCAGTCGCCCAGAATGTAATAAAGTATATATTGGACAGACGAAACGCTTGGCAAAAACTAGATTCCAAGAACATATTAAGGAGGCTGAACAAATCATCAGAAGAGGTGGAATAGATACAGCAAGATCATCATTAGCCAGACATATTATTGAGGAATCTCATACTATTCAATGGGCTAATCTTGACATAGTACAGGAAGTCCGGGACTGGAAAAAGTTGGATGCTTGCGAATCCTTATGGATCTCGAGAGTCCCCAGTGAACAACGTTTAAATACGGATCTAGGGAACGGATACAGTGACCTAATGAAAATCGTCAATTAACTAAAAAATTTTTTGTAATTAAATCTCCACAATTATGTGTTACTTGCCTCAGCTAACCCGTAATTACTTTACCATTTTCCTTATTCCCTGTAATAAATTTACCTTTAAGCTCTTTGTTAATTTTATACCCTTAATTGCATTATAATTGTTTATTTCTCGTAGTAGTACTTAAGGATATTCATGTTTATTACCATTAAATGTGAAAGGTTTAAATACTCGGATGATTATAAGAAGAGCTTCAGAATACCGCCACTGATGAAGAGGATAACTTGTCCTCGAAATACCGGTATCTGGTTAAAAAGATTAATAATAAATAGCGCTTTTAAAGGAAATTTTATAAATTTTTTATTTTTTCATACTCGTTAAGTAAAATCAAACTTTAATTGCTTTCAATGTACATTATAATCTATTTGTATCCTAAAAAGTGAATATTCAAAACTTATATTGATAGAATAAATTAATTTGGAACTTTGCCGCCGCAAAATCAAGTGCAACAGGAAACAAAGGCGAAGAAAAGTGTAAAACAAGTGATTTCAGAAGAATTCCTAATTGCTGGTGATACTAACGAGAGTCAAAACTGCGAGTATTTTCCAGCGCTGGACAGATTAACAGAAGAAATGGAAGTTGAAGAAAGTATTGAAGGTAATTCTCATGAGGATAATGTTATCAATTTTATTCAATAGGTATTTTAAAAAAAAGATAAGGAGAAGAAATCAACTTGCAACTCTGCTGCTTCCTCTAAAAAAAAGCCACCAACAAGGCAGAAAAAGTTCACCCATCAATTTATTCGGACAAAAAGCAAAAGACATGGCTCGGCTTTTGGCAGCTGAACATAAATTAAGTATTTTTGAAATTAAACGAGTCAATGCAGAAATATTAACAATTAAAATGGAATCGCTGGTTGATTTTATGCCAGCCAAAGATGCGCTGAGCCTTGAGGAGGTTCAACGCTTCACATACACCCCAAAAAGTGAAAAAAATCAGACCTTTTCGTTGAAGAATCTGGGCTGCAGAGGGGATGCGTCCAATCTTCTTCGGGTGCTCAAATAAGCTGCTCAAGAAATTGAATTCATTTTATAATAATCGAGCAGTCACCTAAGCAAACAGCTCAAAAACCAACATATTGCGAATACAAATTTCAATTGTAAATCTAAAACAATACTCATCATTTTTAATTTGCAACCCCCTTTCCAACGGAGCTCTTCCATGATCGCACTTTCGCAACGAGAAGGAAAGTGGATGGGAGGCTGGCCGACTGGTTTTTGGAGCGGTCACGTAACGTGACGACGAACAACAAACCGGGAGTGGAAATAAGAACAGGAGTCGTGGAAGTCGTGGATGGATTGTTGCACGTGTTATTTTGTGCATTTCCCTACTAAATCCCCCAAAATAATTACAGAAATAACCGGCAAAAAGTACCTTGGGAATTTTATCTCGAATCCAAAATTTTAACGAGTGTTTTCCGTGATAGATGGCGTATAAGAATTTCTCAGCAGTGTTCCTTTGCAGATAATAGATATGTTATAGATAGACAGCATTCCATTCTTAAATCAACTTACGAATGCTCTTGAATTACGTGATTGGGGAACGCAGTTTGGATTTATAAATGTTGAAATTGATCTCATGAACATATCTGAAATTCGAAAGGATCCCATTCAAAATCTCTACAGTGCTTGTGTGAAAACAAATAAGAGATCCTCAACTGATCCATCGATTGCTGAGCCTACTAGAAAATAAGTCTGTGATCTTGAGAATGGTTTATCGTGCGGGGAACTAAACTGATGGTTGCAAAATAGTTCAAGTTGGAGATTGACGTGTTCCGATTATAAAAAGCGATGAATCGACATTGTACTTGGCCCGAGACAAGATCGATTTGCGCGTTATAGTTCGATAAAATATTTTATGTGGCGGATAATGCACAAACCGATCATTATGTCATTTTATTTGAAACCTCGTCTAAATCAATGCCAGAATTAGAAAGTAGAATGCAACACACAAAAGCTTGGACAAATCAAGAGTATTTCTGAAAGATGTTCTGAATGAGGCAAAAGAAATGATGAAATGAAAACAAATTGAATCGCTAACTACCAAAGTGGACATGAATATGGTTGAAAGTGAAATATCTGACGTATTGGGAATATCCACAGCTATTATTAATAATTTAAAACAAAGATGCCAAAGAGACTATGAGTTTGATTGGGATAGGGCATTGCAGGCAAACGAAAATACCTTCAAAGTGATTGTTAGTCATTGTGCTCCAGTTTTGTGCAAAGTAAACCTAGAATTTAGCAAGGATAGCGCTTGAAGTAGTGTAAACATAATTGTTTTTCTTTTGCGGTTGCCTTCACTTGGTGCAGTCAGTGGTAGTGCGTGCGTGTTAGAGTGATCCATCTGATTCTCGTACCACTATACACCAAGTACGGTAGCTTTTCCACAACAGGTAGTGTTAGTGAGTAATGTTTTAGATTGGACGGAGTTTGTATCGAGCCATCATACCCATCACATCTGATGAATTAGGGAAGGAATTTGTGCGTGTTATCCTCGTTTTGTCCACACTTTTCCACGACTTTGGTGCTTGCTTTATGCTCGCCGTTGGATGGACAGAGATCACGACCACTGGATTTTCAAATTGAATTCGGACTTGATACTGGAATTAAACACGGAGAGGTAAACGCAACTGGATCTGAGATTCAAATTGAATCGGATTGATGTCGTCGTTGCAAACGTTGCATCCCAGTATATAGAGCGTGTTTAGTGTTACAAATTAAATATCCAGTTAGTGGCACCAATGGCCTGACTTCATAAAGTGCATCCATAACTCAGCTGTGCCGCATCTTGTTTATTTATTCATTGCTATTTTTACAGATATAATCCAATTACAAAAATAGTAATAATAGTAAAAGATAGAGAGACATAGAAAAAATATAAGAAAAAAATTCAAAGCTTAGCGAGTGCAGAAGTTACTCTATTTTTAAAATGGGGATAAGAAGTGGAGAAAGATCCAAGCTGAAGATCATCGTGTTTACGCGTAATCCTTAGTTGAGGAGAGTGAAAATAAGTCACACTCCTGGCAAACGGAACATCAAAGATTTTGGAACTTCTGGTAGGACGGACAGCATTTCTGACCGGGAGTTCAGCTACCAACTTCGTGTTAAGGTAACCAAGGGAGAGACGATAAAGGAAACACTCATACAGATAAATATGGCAGTGTTCTAAAGAAGGAATACCAAGGATAGACAAACGAACATGATAACAACAATAAGGAATACGAAATTTTAACAGTAAAATTCTCGTAAACTTACGCTGAACAGATTCGATCGAGGATTTAAGGTAAACGAAATGAGGCGACCAGACTGGGGAGCAGTATTCAAGGATAGAACGAACTAAACTTACAAATAACTTAATACAAAGCAAGTTGGGTAGACAGACCTATGCTCATGTCAGAAGGGTTTTGTACTACACTTACAAAATGCAGTAACCAGTAACGAATAAAATCAAGAAACATGATATGTTCAAGGATCATACTATTATTAGCAAAGTTGATAGAATTTTGACTTCTGAGATATTTGTTATAGTTATACCCATAAATATCTCCCTTGATAATTTTTTCAGATTTTTTAGATCACACGTGTCATGTATTTCCCCCCCACCCCTGTGCACCCACTGAAGCAAAAACTGTCAGTTTAAGAACTGTTTTGAAAAGCTCTCATAGAGAACTTTCAGTTGATACTCATATCGGCTACCTTTCATGAAATTTTTTTCAGGGGCCACTCCTCTGTACTGTAATCATCGATTCATGGTCTGTTTTTTTCAAATCTTAGAATGGATACAAAGCTCTTTTGCTAGGAGCTCTCTCCTGCCTCTTCGACTTGTTTCAATTGTATGTACTCATCTTCATGATACCTATCATTCCTGAAATGTTCATGCGAATCCTAGCAAAGCTGTAGTGTCTAAGTCGGTAAAAAGCGCATATGGCTCCATAGCCACACGTTTCCATAGTAATACAGGGCATATTGTTCCATAGGAATACAGGAAAATTCAAATCGCTATAACTTCATTAAATACTATTTGATCTTTATGAAACTTTCAGAAACGATCAATCCTATAAATAGTCATCTGTTATTGAATTTAAGGGTACCGTTCAGATCTTATTCAAGAAAACATACTAACAAAGTTGAGTGAATTTCGACTTCTCATGTATTTGTTGTTGTTGTACTCATAAAGGCCTACATTAATGATTTTTTCAGATTTTTCGGATGGAAGGTGTCCAATCGCGAGGGGGGGGGGGGGTACGCGAAAAGTTCGTACATTTCCCCTTCCCCTGCCCCCCTTGGTACTCATAAGGCAATTTTACGACTTGTTTTGAAAAGATCTCATTGAGACCTGTCCAATGACACCCTACTCGACTACCAATGGGGTCACCTCCCTATATGGAGAGACTCCCCTTAAACCCCTTTGAAAAATTTTTCCACCATTGAACTTTCAAGAAGTCACCACTTCTGACCTTTTCACAAAGTTTCATGGCTGTAGCCTCTATAGTTTCGGAGTAAAAGTGCTGTGACATACAGACGGACGGACGGACTGACGGACACAGGTCGTGATTGCAATAGGGTTTTGTATTTTAGTACAAAACCCTAAAAAGGGATCAGAAAATATGATGGAGTGACGCAAAATAAATCCAGATACACGTGATGCTCTAGAAACAATATCATAGACGTGAAGATCGAATTTTAGTTTTGAGTCAAAGGTGACTCCAAGGTCTTTGATATACGGACGGTTCCAGGCTAGGTTCTCAGATTGACAGGGGAGGTGTTTAGTGGGTAGTCCAAGGTTATCCTCCATGGGAGTCCCACACTGCCAGACTCAGTGGGCGTAAATGCCTTCACCTCCCTACCACAAAAAAAAACAAAACAAGTTGGGTAAACAGACCTACGCTCATGTCAGAAGGGTTTTGTATTCAATTTATAAAATGCAGTCACCAGATTGAATAAAGTCAAGAAGCATATCAATGACGATTTTATTGGAGAAACTATGAAATTCGAAGATCATACTATTATTAACAAAGTTGAAAGAATTTAGACTTCTGAGGTTTTTGTTATTGTTATACTCATAAATATCTCCCTTGATAATTATTTCAGATGTCCATTCGCGAGGGAGGAAACACATTTTTCATGTATTTCCCCCCTGTGCCCCCACTGAAGCAAAAACTGACAGTTTAAGAACTGTTTTGAAAAGCTCCCATGAAAACTTTCATTCCATACTCATATCGCCCACGTTTGATGAATTTTTTTTCAGAGGCCACTCTCCTGTACTGTTATCATCGATTAATAGCCAATTTTTTCGAATCCTAGAGTTGTTACAAAGCACACACAAATTTTTCGTGTATTTTCCCTCCCTGTGCGCCCCTCAAAGCAAACTTTGCCAAACTAAGACCTGTTTTGAAAAGTTCTCATCAAGACATTGATAAAGATGACAAATAAAAGTGGACCGAGAATGGACCCTTGGGGAACGCCGCTAGACGGGACAAAAGGAGAAGAGGTAAAACCATTGAAAGTAATATGACATTTTCGATTCGAAAGGTAGGAGGAGAGCCACTTGAGCAAATTGCCAACGACACCAAGTGCATGAATTTTTTGGAGAAAAATATGGTGATTGACCGAATCAAAGGCCTTAGAAAAATCAAGATACAGGGTTTCTACCTGAAATCGATTCTCAAAGGCTCCAGCAACAACCGTAGTAAATTCCATAAGGTTGGTCATAGTAGAACGACCTTTGGAGGAATCAGCTTATCATCCACAGCCGCAAGCAGTTTGGAGTAAACAATACGTTCCAGTAATTTGGAAAAACTACACAATAAAGAGATGGGTGCGATAATTTGAAACCAGAGAGGCGTCACCTTTCTTAAAAATAGGGAGGAGGAAAGCTCTTTTCCAGTTAGAAGGGAATAGGCCAGTAGATAAGCTTATATTGAAAAGTAAAGCTAAAGGAACAGATATAGTGGATGATAAAGATTTAACGAAGAAATTAGGAATGCAATCAGAACCAGCACCAACAGAAACATCAAGAGTATTGATATGATTTTCAATTTCTACAGAAGAACAAGTGATAGAGGAAATAGTGGGTTGATGATAAGCAGGGAAGGGTGAACTTTGCGCAGGCGTGGTAGAGAGATTGAAAAGTGAAGAAAAATAATTACAGAAAAGTTCGCACATTTCCTGAGGAGATGACGCGAGCTGCCCATTTAAGGTTAATGAGGAGGGATTTTTGAGCGACGATTTAAGAGAACGGATGTACTTCCAAAATGGCTTGGATTGGTTAGAGTTAATCGAAGACTCGATACTCCTGAAGTAAGAAGCTTTTGCCAAGTTTACTTCCCTTTTTGCAGCAGATCTAAACTGAGTATAGTTTACACGATCCTCAGAAGACCCGGTACGTAGAAAGATACGACGAGCCCGATCCTTTTCTTTCAGGGCACAAATCACATCTTCCCAGCACACCGCGCAACATTATCCACCTCGAAACTCCTCGTTACATCTGTCGACGACATAGTGAACGACGTGATCAGCGTAGGAAAGAATCGTTATTTCTTTCATTTCTGCTGTCTTTCAACTCGCAATTTTAGTTTTGCCTCTTCAAGTCGCAGCAAATTGGATCTCCAATGCCAAACTAATAACTCAAAGGCGGTGCCTCTGAAATCAATCTATTACAACAACAAGTGTGGAGCGGAGTGCTAGTGAGACTTCCATCTTATGAGTGCCGCTGTCGTCTCACAAGTCGAGCGCAACCACAACCCACACGAAATTTTTTTTTAATGAAAATTCAGGTGGCTTCCGCAGCGTCAGCAAGGCGAGAACATCTGGGAGGTAAATACGATATTTGTGTCATAGACAAACAAATTGAGACCTCAGTGTGATTCCCAGGTTGATTCTTTTACGTAAACTACAGTACGGGTGAGTCATTTACACGATAAAAACACCGGAAGAATAAGAAGAAAAAATAACAACGAAGGGACATCTACATACTAGTATTAAGTGTAGTTGTAAATGATTAAATATAATTAAAGTTAATTAGGCTATCTCAATGATTTAAGGATCAAAGTAACTTTGGGCGCTAGTGTGCGTACTTAAAAATTTAACACAACTAATTCGGGCGTTTCTAGTTTAAAAATTAAGTTCAAAATAATATTATCAGAAAAACAAAAAGGAAATTTTTCTCGAAAATTCTTCCTCTTCTTCTTCATAGCCCTACAGCTCGGGCCTTCGCTTGGAGATAGTTAGAGTATCTCATTGTCATGATCGAATGTATCGGCACTCCACAAAGTGACATGATCATTATCACGCTTTGGCCGTGTCTTCGCCCACCCAGCTGCGATACGTTCTGATTTTAAACCAGCACGTATCACAACTGAACAGACTTGCAGTCCTTCCGTAGAACCACTCGAACTAAATCTCGTTGACGCCAACGAAACTTGCACCAGAGACCTTCAGCTTACGGGCTTAGTTAGCATTAAAAACTAGCGTCTAAAATTTTGTTATTCTCATATTAGCATTTCTTATGTTATTTATTCCAGTTTTAAGGCACAAATGTAAACGATTCATTTTATATTAAGACTATCTCTATTGAGAGGTATCCTCGCATAAAAAGTAAAAAAAAAAACGTCGGATCTTAGCCAATTTACGATTCCATTCTAATTCGGTAGCTAGAAAGTTCAATATTACATTCTATTTTCATCCATCCTTTCCACTCTCAACCCGTTCCAATTGATATATACAATATTCTTCATTTCTTTCATAATTACATAGGTATTTTGTATATTCCATCAATCAATAGTTTTTATCGCATTGTTTAGAATTAATGTTATTTTTGATTAGGGTTTATATGCTGGAAAAATGACGAGTAAATCCGTAAATAGCCAATAATGTTTCCACTGAGTATATTTAAAAAGGGATGATCAAAAAAATTAGTTACCAACCTCAGGTTTAAATCAATTATAAAATAACACAAAAAGTAGCCATATATATTTTTCAATTGAACAATCAGTTACTATTAAAGAAAATTTTGAAAAGAATTCTTTGAGAAATTATGCTTAACGTGTTTTTTGATATTTTCGTTAGTATTTCCTCAGTTTCCTTAGTCGTTTAAAAATAAGACAAGAACTATTTTGCAGCAACTGTCAATGCTGAGATTATTTAATTATGACGAATATAGATATTTTTTTTATACAATGTATAATTTGTTTTATCTTGAATTCTAAGCCAATAAATAATGCTTACGTAAAAGAAATGCAACTCGGTCTTTCCTTTTCTTTCAACATGACCGGGTATAGCACCCCCAACGATGACACATCCCTCCTCTCAAATGGGCTAGCCATTGGGTGCGCTCCTCCCTTCTTTGTTCTAACAGGGGCTCTTGCCGGGTAGAGCGGCCTTCCGCTCGCGTGCCCATTTATGGTATAGATTTATGTGATTCGATCGCATAAAGCTACAGTTAACATAAATTGGATACGTTTGCATTCCTCATTTGATGGAAAGAATAATGCAAATTAATGAGTTTTTCACTCAAATGGGAAATACATGGCCACGTCTACGTTTGGATCTTGATCCGATTGCGAGGATTTCAGGGAGCACCGCTTCCACCTGGATGCCCCACTCTTATTTGGGGACCATAAATATCGTCGGTAACGAGGAAGTCTCCTCAAGTCCGTCCGTTTTTTGCAAGGCCCTTTTTGTTCTCTTAACCAGCGTGTTCATAATCCTTAGTTTTTCCGACTCCGGACACGAATAACCTCTCCGAATTCGTGGATGCGAAAAATGTTTTTGGAGTGGGTCTTGTGGATCTCACCATTATCTTCCACCGAGGCAGCAGACCATCGCTGCCGTCCTTTACGGACATTTATCTACCTACTACCACTACAATTTCTGTTAAAACTTTTCCAAAAAGAAGATGGACTGTAGAAAAGAAGAATTTACCAATTTATCCGATACAAATCTCAAATAAAAGTGTGCCGTCCA
Source organism: Odontomyia ornata (assembly GCA_963969285.1). NCBI lineage: Eukaryota > Metazoa > Arthropoda > Insecta > Diptera > Stratiomyidae > Odontomyia > Odontomyia ornata. The sequence continues at coordinate 72,134,304 of OZ017739.1, forward strand.
ACAAATAAGTTACTTGAATTTCAGAGTGATGAGGTTGGAATACCTCCAGAAAAGAGAAGTGTCAAGTGTCATTTATGCCCCGGTAAGTGCAAATCGGGTCAGACGGAGATAAAAGAAAAATTATATTGTGCTAACTGCGGTGTCTTTGGTCATCCAGCATTATATCGGGAGATGTAAAAGTCAAATTTATTCGAAAACAAACACAAGATACTTTCCAACTTCGCGAAGCGCGGGTTATCATTTGTACTCGCCGCTAGAAAACCAAAAGGATACCCAAAAGCAAGTGTCCGTTATCAAAATTTCACTGCCCGGTGGAGATGACCTCTTTGTCATCTCTGCCTATTGAACTGGTCAAAACATTCCCAAGTTCAATGAGGATCTCAATTCCTTGTTTGAAATACTCGAACTGAATAGGCTGCATAATTATTATATTCTTGCAGGCGACCGGAATGCCCGGCAAACATTATGGCTGAACACCAACCAAAATACAAAAGGGGTGTTCCTGAAATCTTGGAAAACAGACATCCAAATCGAATACAGGTGCAATCTATATGGTTCGGGGTTCCCAACATACCCTAGGGTAAATTCATATATTGCTGACGCAAGACTTGAATTCAGCTGTTATAGTCCTCAACGGAAACTGCAGGTGTTTCCTTGCAAAAGCGACCATAACGCAATTGTAATGGAAATCAATCATCAAAGGGATGATGTATTCCTCATTCCAGTTCAACATGAAAATCATCGGTTGAATTTCAAAAAACCAGATTGGAGAAAAGAAGTTTAATCGAAATTACCAGAAGCAATGTCATCCTTTTGATAATGGCAATGCTTGCTGAATGGTTTCAAATGACAAAAATCGAATTAACGTTGTAATATATCTATTTGTCGAAGTCAGTGAAGCTGATGTTAGAGACGATTGAGAAAGTAGTTTCCAAGATTAAACACCGGAACAATACGGAAGGAAACGAAACATCAACTATCACAAGGTTGAAAAGATTGAAAAGCCTTCTTCTTACACGCATCAATAATATTTAGCGGTGATTTTTGGACTACAACCATCTCTAGGTGGTCTTGTCCAGAACTTAAATCGTTCATACTTCAGGTCAGCAATCAATGGGCGTTAAAACTGAAAGGTGTTAGCCCACAGGACCCAGATGGCGTTTTCGCGAAAGTGAATAGCTTATTCCGTAAGAAGTCTCGAGTGAAGGCATCGAATCCTGAGATATCCGTTGGCAACTAAATAACAGAGAATGTGTTGGACCGTGTTTCATTGATATGGAGAAAGTCTTCGATACGGTGAGTTTAGATGGACAAATTTTGAAACTTCTTCAGGACAGGTTCCCCAGACACTTTTTTGCTATGATGTGCAGTATGTTATACGGGATATTATTTGTTGTAACTTATGTAAATCTGACGACAATGCTCATCATCAAGGTCCTGAATGGTCTACAATCGGGAAAAGGTACTGCGCCACTGCTCTTCTCAATATTCATTCGCAAACTATTAAACGGCTTTGATTTTAACGTCTCGCCAATGCGATAATTGATAGCATTTGGTGATGATCTGGTCATTTATACGGCAGGTCAAAAAGGTAAAATACAAGTAGTTCAGAGCAATCTTCAAAAAATTGGTGTGCAGCTCTACACCGACAATTGGTAAATGAAAATCAATACGCAGAAGCGCGAAACAATTTTGTTTCGGACAACGCTGTAGTGGGCCAGTCAAGACTTGAAACGTAATTGGAACAATTTCCACAATATGACTGGTGAGGATAGTTAAGAACGGGCTCCACATAAATCCTGTGTTCGATACCTCGGTGTTAATCTTGATCAGTATCTGTACTATACTGAACATGTCAATATGCTATTATGCTCAGTAAAGCATGAAAAGTAGTCATATCTCTCCAACAACTCCTTAATTCCAGATACATTGATCAAAAGATCATAGTTATCTGTTACGAGACCCTGGTTTGACCAGTTTTCGCTTATGAATGTCAGATCTGGTACAAACAGAGTGCTAGTACTACGGAGTTGTCGAAAAAATGTCTTTGTGCACGCACTGACTTGTACAGAATGTCGAAAATGGATTGAAAGCCTTCTATCGAATAGAAGAAATTATAAAAACTGCTACAGTGATAAGAGTAGATATTTTAATATTGGGACTTCTTCGAAATCATACAAGCCTATCCATTTCGTGGTAGGGAAAGTATAACTCTGCCATTTGACATCTGTCAAAGTTAAATGTCATTCAAAGCATATTTTTTTAGCTGAAGGTTTGCCATTTAGAAATACGGATCGTTTAACAGTCGAAGAAGGCGTTAAAGTTATTAAATTTTACTATAAAAATGGTGATTCTGCTGTATCAACATTTAGGGCTTTTTTTTTGTGGTAGGGAGGTGAAGGCATTTACGCCCGCCGAGTCTGGTGGTGTGGGGACTCCCATGGAGGAAACCCTTGGACTACCCACTAAACACCTCCCCTGTCAATCTGAGAACCTAGCCTGGAACCGTTTGACACATTACTTCAGGCCAGGTCTCGTTTTGTTACGCCGTGGGGCGCCTTCAAGCTAGGGAGTCCCTTTCCTAGCGGGAGGGGAAAAGCGAAGAGGAAATGCCAGAAGAGCGATCCCCCAGCCCCAGCACCTCCGGCTGCTGCGAGTCCCTTTTATCTTTTAGGACTGCCCGAGCATAATGTGCCACCTGGTCCCATTTGTCAACTGATTCGAGCATCACCGCAACTATATTATCCGGGGTGAGCTCTCCCGTCTCCCTGTAGAGTTCCCTTCGCTGCCTGGCCCATTTGGTACACGCAAAAAATGTGTGACAGGCATTGTCCTCCTCTCCTGGGCAAAACCGACAATCGGGAGACCGTGACTTACCGATCTTGTGCAGGTAAGACTGAAAACACCCGTGCCCGCTCAAAAGCTGGGTCAGATAGAAATCAGTCTCACCATGTCTTCGATTTAGCCACGGTCTCACATCCGGGATAAGGCGTGCAGTCCACCTTCCCTTCGTGCAATTCCTCCAAGACTGCTGCCAATCGTTGAGCGAGCGTTGTCTCTCCTCGCGGACAACCATCTCCCTCGCATCCTCGTTTCGGCGCAGGTAAATAGCGCGGCGCTCTCTAGCAAGGAGGGCGACAGGTATCACGCCTGCAATCACTCTCACCGCCGAGTCGGAGACTGTTGGATACGAAGATACAATTCTCAGTGCTCCTCTTCTCTGTACCTGTGCCAATCGTTTTCGGTATACCTCCTTGCTGAGAGCGTCGCCCCATACCTCTGCTCCGTACAGTAGCACTGACCCTACAGCACTCATCAAGAGGCGTCTTCTTGATGGGCTGGGTCCCTCTACGTTGGCCGTAAGTCGACTCAGGGCCGATATTCCCGAAGCAGCCTTCTCAGCCGTTGCCCTGATTTGCTCAGAGAAACTCATCTTCGAGTCGATCAGTAGCCCCAGTTACTTCACCGCTGGCTTCGATTCGATTTGTATATCTCCAATACTGATCATCCTTACTCTAGGGATTCTCTTTTTTGTCAAGATGACCACTTCGGTTTTCCCCAGTGCTAAACTGAGCCCGCGAGCAGTCATCCAGTCCCTCACTCGGCGCATTAGCATACCTAGCCTAAGTTGCGCTTGTTCAACGGTGCGTCCGGCGACCAGAGCCGCAACATCATCCGCATAGCCGACCAAGCGCGACTCATCTGGCATCTCAAGTCTCAGTAGCCCGTCGTAAGACACGTTCCACAGGTCTGGACCAAGGATAGATCCCTGGGCAACACCCGATGTAATTTCCAATCCTTCGTTGGCCCTGTGTCGTGTCGTAGAGCAGGCTTCGGTCCTTAAGGTAGTTCTTCAGAAGCCGCATTAGATATTCTGGAACTTGAAAAGAGTTTTCCAGCGTGTCCAGAATATCCACCCATCTAGCGGAGTTGAAGGCATTCCTGACGTCGAGTGTCACCAACAGGACGATCCGTCGCTTGGTGCGACTATATGCCTCTGCCTTTTGGACCGCGTTCACCACTTCTGCAATCGCATCAATGGTAGAACGTCCTGCTCTAAAGCCATACTGCCGAGGAGATAGGTCCCCAGCAGCACGAATCGCGTCAGTGAGTCTTCCCTTGATGAGTTTCTCTAGCACTTTCCCAGCCGTGTCTAGCATGCATAACGGGCGGTATGCAGACGGCGATTCGGGATTTCCCTTCCCCTTGCTGACCAGCACGAGCCTCGCCACCTTCTATCGTACCGGGAAAACCCCGCCCTGTAGGCAAGCGTTGAATGTGCTGAGCAGCAAATCAGGACAATGGTGATAGACGAGCTGCAAAACCTCACCTGGAACACCTTCTGGACCTGGAGCCTTCCTCGCTTTCAGGGAGAGGACTGCCTCCTCCAGTTCCAGCTGTGTGAAGAGTGGGCACTCGACTGCTGTTTCACCATGGACAGCGTCAACACGGACGGGATGGGTTGGGAAGAGTCCCCGCACTATCGCGTCCATCTTTTCCGCGTCATGTATACAAGGCTTCCGTAGGGCACCAAGTTTCCCCATGACCAGTTTGTAGCCAAGGCCCCACGGATCCCTATTTACATCGTCCACGAGGTCTTGCCAGCATCGGACCTTGCTCTTGTTAATAAGCCTGCGAAGATATTTCCTGCCGGACCTGTATGCTGCTAGCCTAGTGTCTGCCTCCTCCCGTGTTCGCGCCCGCTGGGAACATTTAGGGCTTTACGAGCTGATTACGGTCGATATAATCGACCTACACAGCAAACAATTTCGAACACAGTTAGAAAATTTGAAGAGACTGGATCAGTTATTGATATTGCAAGGCCTGCGCATCATCGCAACATTCGTTCTGCTGAAAATGTCGCTGTCGCTGCTCAAAGTGTTGAGGAAGACCCGAATTTGTTGATTCCTCGACGTGCTCAACATTTGGGCTTGTCTTACGGCTCGTTGTGGCGGATTTTGCATTTAGATCTGCATTTCCATCCGTACAAAATCCAACTCAATCAAGAACTTAAGCCTCAAGACCATACACAACGCAGAATGTATGCAAATTGGGTGATTGAACAACAAGCCATTGATAACGATTTTTCCAACAAAATTTTCTGTAGTGATGAGGCTCATTTTTCACTCAGTGGTTACGTAAATAAACAGAATTGCCGCATACGGGGCTCTCAAAATCCTCAGGTGATTGCAGAAAGGCCTTTGCATCCGGAAAAAGTGACCGTTTGATGTGCATTATTGTCTGGTGGTGTTATTGGCCCGTATTTTTTTGAAAACGATCAAGGAAGAGCCATTACTGTCAATTCTGACCGCTATGGACAAATGTTAACCGATTATTTTTGGAGAGAAATTGAAGATTATGATCTGAAAAAGATGTGGTTCCAACAGGACGGAGCCACAAGCCACACAACACAGGCTAATCGAGCACTTTTGCAAGAGAAATTTCCAGGATGCGTAATTTCGCGATTGAGTGATATCAATTGGCCCGTAAGATCCTGCGACCTAACACCTTTGGATTTCTTTTTATGGGTCTATGCAAATCCTCAAAATCTTGAGCAATTGAAAACCAATATTCGTGAAGTTATGGCCGAGATATTGCCGGAAATGTACCGAAAAGTCATTCAAAGTTACCTCAAACGGATTGAGGCCTGTAAGAGGTCCCGTGGAGAAGATATGAATGATGTTGTGTTTCATGTATAATGGCAAGGTTCAATCTTTATATTGAATAAAAAATTTTGTTTCAATCTGAATATTTTATGTGTTTTCTTTAGCTTTACTTTCCCAAGCGTAAAATGGATAACCCTTTATCTCAAGATTGGTAACTATGAGGGAAAATCCCTGGATTCCGCAGCCATCCCAGTTTTTACAAGTTAAAACATCAAGATGTCTTCATTGGCAGTTACCACAAAATTCCAACATGTTTACGAGTCGATATTCTTGGATTCGCACGCAAAGATCGCTGAACTTTCTGTATGGTTTCTTTGGTGCTGCTCACTTTTTTGTATCAATCCTTTTTCTTCGAATCTCTTGATCTACTACTTAGTTGAAATCATTCTAGGAAACTCACTGATACGCTGTAATTCAAATTTAACACGAAAAAAGGCATTAAACAGTGACATAAGATTGAAATTCTCGTAATAGACATGGGCACAGAACACACGCTGTTCTCCCGTGTAGTTACTCATGGTTACTGAAAATTCAACAATCATTCCAGCTTCAGTGTGAACGCTTTCCTACAGAACAGGGTTTTCACGGCACGATGGAAGATGGCAGGCCTCGTGCTGATCAGCAAGGGAAAGGGGATTGCCGTTTGCATACCGCTCGTTATGTTTGAGACCCTGCTGGGATAGTGGGAGAGAAACTCATCAAAGGAAGACTTACTGACGCGATTCGTGCTGCTGGAGAGCTATCTCCTTGGCAGTATGGCTTTAGAGCAAAACACTTCACCATTGATGCTATTGAAGAGGTGGTGAAGGCGGTCCAAAAAGTAGAGGCATATACCCGCACGGACCTTAACCCCAGTATTTGCAAATACATTGAACGCCTTTTAACGACGGGTCCTGAGATGAATAATCGGAGCAAAGCTAGACGGGGACCATTGGTGAATTCGATACAACCATGAGCTGTCTCAGCGATTGGAAGACTGCAGAAGCGGAAGAATTGTATAGATGAACAATGGATATCCAAAAAGGTATTCGTTGGGAGAACAGAAGGCCAGAGACCAGTGGGGAAACCGAGGAAACACTGGTGCGACTCGGTCGATGAAGACAGTTCATCGCTGCTTGGATTTCAAAATTTTAGGACGTGGTCAACGGACCGAGACTGTAAGAGGTGCTATTTGCGGGAAGCGAAGGCCCGAGAGGGACTGTAGTGCCACGAAGAAGAAGCATTAATAATTGATCGTAATCAAGTCAGTTCAAATTAGTTCTATTTATTCGATTATAAAATTAACTGAATGATTGACTCTGTTTGATTTAACTTACTTCACATCAAAAGCAACATGTTTTTTGTAAGGACGGTTCATCCTATTTGAAATTGTTACAAGATGAATAAACCTTCTTTTTGTTTACAGTCTTCTTAAAAACAAGGTTTTTTTGGTAATCTTTTGTGAAGCATAAAAATTAAATAATAGAATGAAATCAATTGTTTAACATCGGTATATAAATAATAATAATGGATAATTAAAACTTAAATGTTTTTGCAATAAAACCAACTTATTTTGAATGGAAAAACTAATCATTTTCGCTAAACTGAATGTCTTTGTTTTTAAAATTACCTTTAATTACAGTCCAAACTACGATTGTGATTTGACAGAAACGATTTTATAATTCAACGTTGTTCGAGAGACTCTACTTTAAAAACTGACTAACTTTTGTCCTTGGTCTGCAAAAATTGCGGTATTCTGCTTCAGAGAATTACCGCTTCTTACAATTATTCCCTGATTCAAACATTTCTTAGAATTAGTATACTAAAATTGTTACCCGATTCAATTTCGACCATTTTTCCAATCAGTAAACTACTTAACATTTTATCTTTGCTGCCTTGATCTTTGCATACCTTTAATTGATGTTTGACAATTGTCATGTATTTGACAATTGTCATATGTCTGTTTACAATTCAAAACATAAACATGTAGTGTCGGCTTCGCGAGTGAAATCGCAAACATTTCCATCGTTACATCGTATTTAGGCGTTCGTGTGCTGCAGGAACCTTGTGATTCTTTATCTTCCAGGTATCCTGTGGAGCTGCAGCTGCATCACTCGTTCTTTCCATTCCGTCAAATCTGACCGGGTATACGACCCCCATCGATGACAGGCTTCTCAGCTCATATGGGCTAGCCATCGGGCGCGTTCCACCGTTTTTTTTTGTCGTTTAGCAGGGGCTCTTGCTGAGTAGAGTGGCCTTCTGCTGGCGTGCGCTTTTTAGGGTTTTGTACTAAAATACAAAACCCGATTGCAATCACGACCTGTGTCCGTCTGTCCGTCCGTCTGTATGTCACAGCACTTTTTCTCCGAAACTATAGAGGCTACAGCTATGAAACTTTGTGGAAAGGTCAGAAGTGGTGACGTCTTGAAAGTTTAAGGGTGGAAAAATTTTTCAAAGGGGTTTCAGGGGGGTTTCTCCATATAGGGAGGTGACCCCTCAAAAAAAATTTTCATCATTGGTAGTCGAGTAGGGTGTCGTTGGAAAGGTCTCAATAAGATCTTTTCGAAACAAGTCTTAAAATTGCCCTATAAGTACCGAGGGGGGCAGGGGAAGGGGAAATGTACGAACTTTTCGAGTATCCCCCTCGCGATTGGACACCTTCCATCCGAAAAATCTGGAAAAAGTCATAAATGTAGGTTTTAACGAGTACAACAACAACAAATACATGAGAAGTCGCAATTCACTCAACTTTGTTAGTAATAGTATGATTTATCGATTTGATGTTTTCTTAAATAAAATCTAAACGGGACCCTTAAATTCAATGAAATTTAGCAAATAGAAGACTATTTATAGGATTGATCTTTTCTGAAAGTTTCATAAAGATCAAATAGTATTTAATGAAGTTATAGCGATTTGAATTTTATAAGATGAATCTTTTCTGAAAGTTTCATGAAGATCGAATAGTATTTAACGAAATTCTAGGGATTTGAATTTTTCTGTATTACTATAGGACAATATGCCCTATATTACTATGAAAACATATTGCTATGGAGCCATATGCGCTTTTTACCGACTTAGACACTACAGCTTTGCTAGGATTTGCATGAAAATTTCAGGAATGATAGGTATCATGAAGATGAGTACATACAATTGAAACAAGTCGAAGAGGCAGGAGAGAGCTTCTAACAAAAGGGCTTTGTGACCATTCTAGGATTCGAAAAAATAGGCCACGAATCGATGATTACAGTATAGAGGGATGGCCCCTGAAAAAATTTTTATAAAAGGTAGCCGATATGAGTATCAACTGAAATCGACTTCGGTCGATTTTTTTCTGTGACCCAAGAATTCGTGAATGCGAAATTTTTTGTAGTGAGTCCTTGTGCTGGGGCAAAGAACCTACCCCACGATACCGCAACGCTAGCCTGCCGTCGCATTCACGCGTCCCCAGACAAGGCCAATCTCGGCGGATCTTAATATCCTCTTCCGCCGAGGCAGCAGACCATCGCTGCAGTCCTAAACGGAAATTTTCATACCTATTTTCACTACCAAACATGGACACTAAGCTGTTTTATGCTCTGGATGTGAAACATGGACCCTAACCCAAGCATCTGCAAATATATTGAACGACGGGTCCTGAGCCAAATAATTGGAGCGAACCTAGATGGGGACCAATGGCGAATTCGATACAATCATGAACTGTATGAAATTTTTGACGAACCGGATGTCTCAACGATTGTGAGACTGTGAAAGCTGCAATGGGCTGGCCATATAAATCGTATGGACGAACAACGGATACCCAAAAAGGTATTTGTTGGGAGAACTGAAGGCCGAAGACCAGTGGGGAAACCGAGGAAACGCTGGTCTGACTCGGGCAACAAAGACAGTTTATCGCTACTCGGATTTAGGAATTGGAGGACGCGGTCAATGAACCGAGACAGCTGAAGGCGCTATTTATAGGAAACGAAGGCCCGAGAGGGGCTGTAGTGCTAAGAAGGAGAAGATTTCAATAGTCAAGAGCAACTTTTTCTTATTCTGCTCTTCCTATTCATTCACTTTCCAGAACCTCTCCTATGTTGAGAAAAAACGAGTGTTCACTTCAATTTCTTAGGACACGCTCCCAAAAAAGTATGGCTGTTGCCGGGTAAAATCTAATGGCTCATTTTTTTATACGTCGTATAGAATAGAAGAAAAGCCAACCTCGAATTTCCAGAATTCACTGTCATAGCTGCTTTGATGGTTGCTAAAAAAACGTTTCGTGATATATGAACAAATTTCAAACCTCTACAGACTGCAGAATGTTAGCAAATATACATCCTGAATGTGTCGTACGAAGTTCACATGACCAACAATATTTTTTCAAGTATGAAATTTATTAGCAAAACAAATATTGTACTTTGGAAAAACCAGCGCAAAAATATAGTATTGTCTTGTGGAATATGAAAATCAAGGGCATGCAAGGATATAATTTGCTTACCACGAAATGTCAAACCAAGTTCAGGTAAACGTATTTCATTTGCAAGTAGTTCTCAATACCACTTTTGCTTCTTAATAATTCGTTTGTAATTTCGAGCTCGGTCTGAGCGAGATGAATTCTTCCAGGAAAGCTCCTTTTATCCGAACTTTAAATTTTCATGAACGTTTAATACTCACGGATTCATTCTGCATCGTAATAACTTACTGGAATCAAAACTACCAGAATCGAGGAAAATGCAAACATCATCTTTTAAAAGTCATATTAGTGAATTTGTGGCGTAGGGAGGAAGGACATGCGGTTGGTATTTGTTCTACTAAGGCAGGTATATAAAAGACAAGAATCTACTCGGATGAACACACTATCTTCTGTCCATTTAAGAAAGCTTACTGGCCGGCAGGATACATCTGAATATGCCATAATCAGCAAAGTCTAGTTTGTGTGCTCAAAAAGGTCCTTGTTTTCTCCTCATTAGCAAAACTGCACAATCTACGGCTGACCAGCTGCACCAAATCCGGGAACACTCGTAGGAGTTGCATGGACGCAAGGAATATAGTGTACAGCTTCTAGAACTGGAAGATGCTTAGTAACTAGGATACATGCACACACTTCAACTCTCGTTCGGACGGTAATACAATTAAACTAAAGTGAATCCTTAAGTCTGTTAAACTCCTTTCATGTAGCCAGCTGCTGGTCTCTTATCGTGAATATTACAAGTATTGGTAGCGCTGGGGAGGGCCGAATTGGAACAGAACAGCCTGCAGCAACTTCAAATAGAAAACACGCCACAGAGGATGAGTGGTGTGTGCGAGGTCAGTCTTAATATACAGTGAGCTAGATGAAAAAGGATCCGGATCTGAGGCAGAGGCACATCTTGCGCTTCACTGTTCAACCATTTCTTGGTCTTAGGGATTTCGGTCAAAACCACTGGTCACAACTAAAACTTCTCTAGTATTAAATTTGTAGACTCGTACGCAACACAGGTCTGCCTGCAAAGGCAAACGATTTTCAAATGGGCCAGGACCAGGGTAGTGGGTGGGGGCAGTTTAGGACTAGATCTAGAAATAGTCAATGAGTATGGAGAGTAGCTGAAGAATGGCCAAAAACGACCCAACTCACGAGCTCCAGCCGTTGTCGAAATGTTAACGCATTCCAACTTCTTGCATGTTGTTCGTTGTTGTCTTGGCAGTTGGGGCACATACATCCGTGCAAACATGCGAAACTTATCTTTGACCAATGTAGACGCTCATTGGACGCAAAGGTAGGTATGACAGCAATAGCGGCAGAAACGTTTCTTAAAGCATTGATACAGTCCCCGTCGAGTGTTGACAAACTCAAGCAAATTCCAAGTAGGATATGGAAACGTTCTTTTGTTATCGTATAATTAATGATCGTTAGTGGATGAGAGTCATTGAAAGTTATTTGTTTGGAATAAGTCGTTCGTCTTCTTGAATTGGTGAAAGTGTTACCTTGATCATAGTTTCAGCATAACGAACGCTCATTACTCTACATTTTTGAAATTTCTATGAAAGAACCATTTACTATCGAAGAACTGTATTGATTACAATACGCCTTTGAGTCTATCAAATTCAATAAAGGATAATTACATTCTCATTTTCAATTTTATTGGAGATTCAACAAAACAGCTGGCAGCTCTTTGGTCAATATGAAGGCCTTGCTGAGCACATTTGCTGGTCACTAGAATTGTTGGTGCTGCTACATCTCGGCTTTTAACTCCTGAACGTCCCATCCTCATCCCAGTCACTTGCAGGCTGTACTCTTGCTACTTCGGCATCAACTTGCGCTTAGTAGTCAAGGATGCCTTGAAAACAGAACACAAGGAATAAATTGCCCACACCCTGGACATGGTCAAGTCTACTGTTCGGTGGCCATTTCAAAGGCATGACTTCACTTATATTCCGAAAAGCCTCCCTCATCTCAGAAGAAACGCCGAACTACCGCCGCATCGGTATGATGATGATGGCAGTGGCGATGACGACGGCTCTAGCGATGCAAAGGATACGAGGAAATTTCCACGATGGAGTACTCGTAAGAGAAGTATGTGAATCGTGGGATTGACCGACCGGACGGATGACGATAGCACTGCTCGGCCTGGTCTGTTAGTTGAAATGAAATAAGACGGAGTAGGAGATGAGCATTAGAAAGCCTCGAGTACATACTCTTATTGTGAAAAGGACTAGCTGTGGGGACTATATTCCCTAAGGCTCGGAATTGGGGAGGTGAGACGAAGAGGGAGCAAATGGTTGGATGGACAGATGAATAATACCAGCATCAAACGCTCCATACACATTTCAACTCAACTTTCTTCTCGCTGGAACTGATGTCGTTGCCGCCGCTACGGTCACTTCCACCAAACAGGACAAAGATAACTTGCCGGGGTTTGACCCTTCAAAAACCTTTGAAACCTCAAACCGTTACGGTACCCAGATACGCGACGGCCATTTTGATTTCCACGGAGATAAAGCTTCTCGAGGCAAGGAATCGGATCAGGATGAATCCACAGGACCAAGTTGACCGAGCAGTTTGCTTTTTCTTGGTTTCATGGTAAAATTCAAGTAAAGAAAACTCTTGACATTTTCTATAATTGATTAGAATCAGTTAACTTCCTTCGCAGTGTTGCGGAAAGAGGCAATGCCTTTTGGTGTACGTACGTCTGTAATTGTGTTACTAGGCATAAGGTTGATTCGATCAATACATAACTAAATACTGGAATGTCATCGCAAGTAGTGACATACTACCATGCTGCCATTCAAGAGGTCATTGTGTACACTTATAGCTACATACACGCTATTTACATCATTTCATATCTATCAAACGGAATGTATCAATTAAGGACATCTGTTAAACACATTTAAATTAGTTGTTAAACGTCACCATTTGGAAATGAATGTGATTGAGTATTGTCATGTGCTGAAAATTAGGAATGAATAAGTATAATTTACCGTTAGTACCGTTTGGAAGGGTAAACTGATCTTAGAATTAAATACAACAGCCAAAATATTCAAGAATTACTTTCATTATCCGCAGCGTTAATTTTTAAATTTCGATCAAATGAATACTATATACGAGTACAGTGGAGCTTGGCTAATTCCAACTTCTATAACTTGAAATCGTCATTAATTCGAAATTTCCTACAAGTCCCTTGCATTTCATACGAACTTCGTATTAAACAAGTTGAGTAGACAGACCTGCGTTCATGTCAGAAGGGTTTTGAACTTGATTTCTGCGAAATGCAGTCACCAGTAAAAAAATGTTTGTATTTCTAATTTTAACGAGCGCCATTTTGTTGCAAACCAACAAAAATCACTCAAATCATGAATTCTCAAAAATATTAATGTTGTTGACCTTATTTGAAAATTTCAAGAAGATCAAATCAAAACTGCAGTGACTGATTCGATGGAAAGTCCATAAAATACGAAAATCATGTGTTATTGCCGTTGTAAAGGGTTTGTCAATAAGAGGTGTTACTTTGAATAGCCCGCTATTTTGGTAGATGTCACTTTTGAAGCTGTCATTTTTGGACATTTGACAAGAAGAAACTATGCCATTTATAAAAATGGAGCAGCACACGCTTCAACAACGCATTGACATTATTAAAATTCACTATAAAAACGGTGAAAATTTGGCAGAGACGGTTCGTAAAACTCGAACATTTTTGGGTCGTCGTGAAGCATCGCAATACAGAAATTGGTTGAAAAATTCGAGCTGTTGGGACAATTCAGTGATGTGAAGAATAAAACCCTTGCACGTTACTCAAGAACAGCCGAGAATATTGCTGCTGTAGCCAAAAGTGTTGAAGAAAACCCAGGTTTGTCAATTTCTCGTCGTTCTTTGGATTTGAGTCTTAAGGCTTATAAAGTTCAGTTAACACAAGAACTCAAGCCGGTCGATCATCAACAACATCTTGTCTTTGCTGATTGGGTCCTTGAAATGCACGAAAATGATCCGGAATTCCATCGAAAAATCATCTTGAGTGATGAGGCCCATTTCCACCTCAGTGGCTTCGTCAACAAGCAAAATTGTCGCATCTGGGGCTCGGAAAACCCAAGAGTTATTGTTGAAAAGCCTCTCTATCCTCAACGTGTGACTGTTTGGTGCGGTTTATGGCCCGGCAGAGTCATTGGATCTTACTTTTTCGAAAATGAGGCTGGAGAAACAGTTACGGTGAATGAATTGCGCTATCAAGAGATGATTAATGATTTTTTATGGCCGGAATTGGATGGTATTGATCTGGACAACGTTTATTTTCAACAAGACGGCGCTACGTGCCATACAAGCAACGAAACCATTGATCTTTTCCGGGAAAAGTTTCCGGATCATGTTATCTCTCGAAGAGGTGATCACAATTGGCCACCGGGATCTTGTGATTTAACACCTTGCGACTTCTTCCTTTGGAGTCACGTAAAAGAGAAGGGCTACGCCAACAGCCCAGCGTCGATTCAAGACCTCAAAGATGGAATTCGTGAGGCAATCGAGGACATAGAAAAGCCACTTTGCGATTTGGTTATGGAAAATTTCATGAAAAGGAGCGCGGTCGTAGTGGTCATTTGCCTAATGTACTATTAACCGCATACCTTTTTCTTTATAATGGAATAAACATCCGATCATTTATATATTGAAAAATAGCATTTTTCTCTTAACATCAAAATAACACCTCTTATTGGAAAACCCTGTATTTGTTGTTGTAGTACTTATAAACACCTACCTTCATAATTTTTTTTTAGATTTTTCAGATCACAGTTGTCCAATCTCGAGGGGGGGGGGGACACAAATTTATCGTGTATTTCCCCTTCCTGTGCGCCCCTTGAAGCAAAATTTTTTTCTAGTGAAACTTTGAAGAGGGCATCATTTTACACCTATATACAAAATTTTATGTTTGTAGGTTATACGGTTTGCGAGAAAAAGTGCTGTGGCACATGGACGAATGGACAGACAGGCGCAATTTTAGTAGGGTTTTATTAAATTATTTTACAAAACCCTAAAATTCGTGGCTAATTCGATTTCAGTTTGGATAATTCGAACATTTTGCTCCCCAAAACTATCTGTGAACCAATCGTAAACCAGGTATAAACAAATTATAAACCCAAAAGTACCCGACCCGACAAAGAAAACAGTAAAAAAATTGCAAAAATGTTTTTTATTTTTCAACATATTCTCTTTTCGGCTCGATACACTTTCCCCGACGATGTTCAATAGCTTCGATGCCCACTTTATAGTACGAACCGTCAAGCTCCTCAAAATAGCTATTAACCGCAGACTCTACCTCAAATCTTTTGCCGCCGAGCCATTTTTTCAAATTCGGAAAAAGAAAATAATTTGAGGGAGCCAGATCTGGCGAAAAAGGTGCGTGAGGAAGCAATTCAAACTTCAACTCATTGATTTTAGCCATCGCAATGACGTATGTGTGGACTGGTGCATTGTCGTGATGAAACAACACTTTTTTTTCGTCAAATGGGGCCGTTTTTCTTGATTTCATCACTCAAACGCTTCAATAAGGCTGCACAATATGCACCGTTGATTTTTTTCTTTTTTCGAAATAACCAATAAATATTATTCTATGCGCATCCCAGAAAACGGATGCCATGACCTTGCCAGCTGACTGAACTGTCTTTGCTTTCTTTGGAGCCGGTTCTCCCTTTTCAGTCCACTGCTTTGACTGCTCCTTGGTCTCAGGCGTAAAATGGTGGACCCATGTCTCGTCCATGGTTATCAACTCGGCTTTATTGCTGCGGAACATGTTCAAACTCCCAATGGAAACATCCTCACGATGCTGTTTGTGCTTCATTGTGAGCAAACGCGGCACTCATCCTGCGCACAGCTTTCTCATGTCCAAATTTTCTGTCAAAACGCGATGCGCAGCATTTTTTGAAATGCCTGCCATGTCTGCTATCTTATGCACTTTTAGTCGACGGTAATCCAATACCACCGCAGGGGGAATGCTGGTCGATAGGAATACTCTTGGAGGCTAGTATTCTTTGGGGAGTTCCGTCCCGTCGTATCCGAGGAAATTCCCGCAGGGAAAATGCCGGTCGACAAGAGCACTCTTGGAGATTGATGCTTTGGGCTGACAGATATGATGGTTAGGTCCTAGTTGCTTTGCACGGTAGCGCCGAGGTGACACTCGTGTGTGAACGGCTTCATTTCAACTATCATACCGTCTCCCTCCAGATAAAACCTTGGCAGGTCTCGGAGTACGTTCGAAGTTCGTACCATTGGGTTGGTGGTGTAGGTTCGGTTGAGATGGACTCCCAATAAGCGCTGGTCTGGCTCTGAGCACTTGTCCCCATAAGCGCTTGTGCCAACCCTCGCATGGCCTCCCTGCTCTGCAAAGATAATCATGGGACCAAAAAGACAACTACCCACACGAACGGAGATAGCAGCTCCGAGGGGGGACCCAATAAAACTGGAGCAACCAAGAACATATAAAAAAGATCAAAAAAACCCAAAAGACGAAATAAAAAATAATAACGAGACGCAACCAGCGGTTGCAGCCATGACGTTAACAGTACATCAAGAGCGAAACTAACAATGACAAAAACGACGAATAATAAAACAACCGTGAAGACAGACGGAAAAAGGAGATTAGCAGACAGTCTGGTCCAAACTGAGATTCCTGCGACGTTCGGGCGAAGCAAAGCAAAAATTATGCGAACGCCAGAGCGTCTTATAAAGGAAAAGTAGGAAACTCTACTGGACGCTTCAGGTGTTCGAGCGGTGGAAGAAAATATAAAGATAATCGAGAATTCGATGATCACTGCTGCGACCGTTACCCAAGCGACCGATGCAAGGGCCGTAAATACCGACATAATAAAGAATCACCCTGAAGCCAACGAGGACATTACGGGAGGAATAGAAAAGAGTGACCCGACAAAAAAACGACGTTGTATCATTGCATCGCCTACGTCGAAAAGGCAGAAGTACTGTATTCAGAAACGGAAAGCGGTAACCTCTTCCAAGGATGGTCGTAAAGTGCGATTGCCGCCCAGCGACAGGAAGAAGAAAGGCTATTCCGAAAAGCGGGAGATGTTCTGAAAAGAATGCAATCTGCATGCGACTCCCCAAAAATCAGCAAAGCAGTAAAGATTGGGCTCCTTGAACTAAAGGACCTCCTAGACCGCACAGAGCATTATCAGAGGAGCTGGTTAAAGGCCGAAGATGAGCAGAAGGCTAAAGAAGCGCTGGGGGCGAAATCTAAAGGCCACATGCAGATAACTCCACTAGTAAAAATCAATAAAAGAATGCCGTCTAGCCCAATCGAAGGAGATCGGGATAAAAGAAGGAAGGAAGAGGCACTTGATGGGCGTGAAACACCAGATCACGGATTCCAGAAAGTACTTGTAAAATTAGCGAAGAAGGCCGCAAAGAAACTCCTTCAGAAAGTGCCAGAAATTAAAGTTCGCACGGACACCCAACAAGAAAAAGGACCTGATGCAACACAGGAGAGGAAGAAGCCCCGACGAAGACCCCGGCAGCAGGCACTACTTGTAAAACCCCAAGATGGTTGATCCTACACGGGGGTGCTACGGAACATCAGGGGAAACGTAAGGCCCGAAGACACTAACACTACCATTAAAGCAGTACGACCATTGCGGTCGGGCCAGATACTGGTCGAATTCACAACAGAGGCCGAGAATAAGGAAGCATTCTGCGACGCAGTAAAGAAAGTCCTCGGCAAAAGCGCAGCTATAGCCTCGCTCGAGGCGATGGCAACGATCGAAATAAGAGACATTGACTGCGTGACGGATCTGGCTGAGGTGGAGGAGCCATCAAAAGGGAGTTCCCTAGCGTGGGAAGAATCAAGGCAAGGCTGACACCAAAAACAATAGGGGATAATGCATGGCCACTGAAAAGGATGCCGAACAATTTCTGAAAAGGGCAAAGTACGAATAGGGTGGGTTGTCTATAGGATATGGCAAAGAGCAACGCCTCTTCAATGTTTCAAATGCCTTTGCTATGGTCACACCGCACAAGTATGCAAGGGACCCAATAGGAGTTTTGTATGTTACAAATGCGGTGAAATGGGACATAAAAGAAAAGAGTGAACAAAGGAGGCACATTGTATTCTTTGCAAGGATGCTAATCCAAGACCCAATTTCGGACACGCCTTGGGATCAGGAAAATGCCAGGTTTTCTAGGAAGCCTTAGCCAAGGCAGAATCCGGACTTCGATGACCCGCATACTGCAGCTAAACTTACACCGTAATTCAACCGCCCAAAATCTGCTTGAGCAGATTGCGAGGGACATGAAAGCCAACGCTATGCTGCTGAGTGAGCAACATCATAATAAAAGTTCAGTATCATGGTATCCTGATGAAACTGGCCCTGCCGCCATCTGGGTTTGAAATAGTGATTTCCAGGCGGAGAGCTGGGGATGATGGGATGGTTTTGTGTGGGTTCGGCGCTCAGGGACCACCTTCTTTAGTGGCAGTTCAAGACGTGGTGAACTCAACTATGAGCATCACGACTGCTTGCAAAGCTTCTATGCCCCGTCGAAAACCCCGGCACAGCAAGCCCCCAGTGTGACGCTGTCCATGGTGAAACAGCAGTCGAGTGTCCACTCTTCACACAGCCGGGACTGGAAGAGGCAGTCCTTTCGTTGAAAGCGAGGATTGCTCCAGGTCCAGATGGTGTTCGGGCTGAGGTGTAACAGCTTGTCTATCACCATTGTCCTAACTTACTGCTCTGCACATTCAACGCTTGCCTACGGGACTGGGTTTTCCCGATACGATGGAAGGTAGCGAGACTCATGCTGATCAGCAAGGGGAAGGGAAATCCCTAATCGCCATCTGCATACCGCCCGTTATGCATGCTAGACACGGCTGGGAAAGTGCTAGAGAAAATCATCAAGGGAAGACTCACTGACGCGATTCGTGCTGCTGGGAACTTATCTCCTCGGCAGTACGGCTTTAGAGCAGGACACTCTAGCATTGATGCGATTGCAGAGGTGGTCCACGCGGTCCAAAGGGTAGAGGCATATAGTCGCACCAAGCGACGGATCGTCCTGTTGGTGACACTCGACATCAGGAATGCCTTCAACTTCACTAGATGAGTGAATATTCTGGATACGCTGGAAAACCCTTTTCAAGTTCCAGAATATCTAATGCGGCTTTTGAGGTACTACCTAAAGGACCGAAGCCTGCTCTACAACACCACCCAGGGCCAGCGAAGGATGGAAGTTACATGTTGCCCAAGGATCTATCATTGGTCCGCACCTATGGAACGTGTCTTACGATGGGCTACTGAGACTTGAGATGCCAGATGAGTCACGCTTGGTCGGCTATGGGGATGATGTTGCGGCTCTGGTCACTGGACGCACCATTGAACAAGCGCAACTTGGCTAGGCATGCTAATGCGCCGAGTGAGGAACTGGATGACTACTCGCAGGTTCAGTTTAACACTGAAAAAATCAACGTGGTCATCTTGACAAAAAAGAGAATCCCTAGAGTAAGGATGATCAGTATTGGAGACTTACGAATCGAATCGAAGCCATCAGTGAAGTACCTGGGGCTACTGATCGACTTGAAGATGAGTTTCTCTGAGCAAATCAGGGCAACGGCTGAGAAGGCTGCTTCAAGAGTATCAGCTCTGAGTCAACTTATGGCCAACGAAGGGGGACCCAGCCCATCAAGAAGACGCCTCTTGATGAGTCCTGTAGAGTCAGTGCTACTGTATGGATCAGAAGTATGGGGCGACGTTCTCAGCAAGGAGGTTTACTGAAAACGTTTGGCACAGGTACAGAGAAGAGGAGCACTGAGGATTGCATCTTCGTATCCGACAGCTTCTGATTGGATGGTGAGAGTTATTGCAGGCATGATACCTGTCGCCCTCCTTGCTAGAGAGTGCCACACTATTTACCTGCGCCAAAACGAGGATGCGAGGGAGACGGTTGTCCGCGAGGAGAGACAGCGCTCGCTCAACAATTGGCAGCAGTCTTGGGTGAATCGCACGAAGGGAAGGTGGACTGCAGACCTCATTCCAGATGTGAGACTGTAGCTAAATCGAAGGTATGGTGGAACTGACTCCTAGGTGACCCAGCTTTTGAGCGGGCATGGGTGTTTTCAGTCTTATCTGCACAAGATCGGTAAGTCACGGTTCCCCGATTGTCGGTACAGGAGAGGAGGACAATGCCTGTCACATATTTTTTGCGTGTACAAAATGGGTCAGTTTGCGAAGGGAACTCTACAGGGAGACGGGAGGGATCACCCCGGATAATATAGTTGTGGTGATGCTTGAATCGGTTGACAAATGGAACCAGGTGGCACATTATGCTTGGGCAGTCCTAAAATATAAAAGGGACTCACAGCAGCCGGGGATGCTGGGGCTGGGGGATCACTTTTCCCCCTCTTCCCTCCCGGTAGGAAAGGGACTCCCCAGCTTGAAGGCACCTCACGGCGTAACAAAACGAAACCTGGCCCGAAGTCATGTGTCAAACAGTTCCAGGCTGGGTTCTCAGGTTGACAGGGGAGTTGTTTAGTGGGTAGTCCAGTCGCCTTCCTTCGAGCGTGGGAGTCCCACACTCTGTGCATAAATGGCAGTTACCTCCCTACCACAAAAAAAGCATTAATTATTAATCAACAAAGTCAAGTATACACATACCGGGAAAGCCAAAACGAAAACAGTTTCAGCTTTGCATGCTCGTGGAAGCAAATTGTCTGCACGGTGTTGCAAGAGAGGGGGAAAACAGACTAGCGGAGAAACTCAATGCCTGGATTTTAACATTTGTTGGCATCGCGGGTCTTTCAGCCATTCACTACTTAATCAGAAATTAATCACAAGGGAAATTTTGCAAGAAAACCGTTTTAAATTGCATGAATTCCATTCCCAAGTGCGCGTTTTACAAGTAACAAATTAAAAAATAAATAAAAATTATGCATGTGCCTACTTTGTTAATGTCAAAATTAGAATAGATAACCATTGTGATAGGTTTGCCCACCCCGTCTACGAGCGCTCGTTAGGAGGTTGGGTATTTATTTCCATATTTATTTGTATATCTGGTTTTAAATTGATAAAAAATTAACGTCGAAGGTGACACTAGAGGCATGCATACTGTTCTAGATAGAAATTTCCTTTGTAAACGGTCACATGTTGCCGCATTCATCTCGTTGCCTATGTCAGCTTTAATTGTAGTATCACGCACCGGGACCGATCCGATAATTCTAATTTTTCTGAACTGAGACTATACCATTTATAAGTTGTTGTGCTATTTGATCTGATTCGTTCAAATAAGTAAATTTTTTGTTTTCAGTAAATATGAAGTTACAATTTAATGGAAGTACCTTAGAAAGAATGATGTACGCTAATAGATTTTTGAGTAAACTATGAAAATCGGGTAATAACTAGTTTACATTAAAAATAATTTGATAGTACATAAATGCTTGAATCCGAAATAGTTTGTTTGAGAAAAATAAGATAACGTAATAAGTATAAATAAAAACTTGATAAATTAAACAGAGAACTCGGTCTTTCCGTTCGTTACACCTGACCGGGTATGGGACCCGCAACGATGGCAGGCGCCTCCACTAAAATGAGCTAGCCATCGCAAAAGCTCTCTCTTTGTGATGCGTTTCAGGTGCTCTCGCCCGGGTAGAGTGGCCTTCCGCTCGCATGCCCCTTTTTGGTGATTTCATCACATAATACTATAACATAAATTGGCCACATTCAATGGAAAAACTCATGCAAATTATGTTTGTATGAGCTTTTCACTTAAATGAGAAATATATGGCCACTTCTACATTCGGATAATAGTCCGGTTGGGAGGGTGCGAAGGGCACTGCTTCCACCTGGATGCACCACTCTTATTTGTGGGCCATAAGTGAAGTCTGCGCTCAAGTCCATCCGTTTTCCCCCGGCCCAGTTTGTTACTGGCTATAGACAATTCAGCCCCTAGTAGGTTTCCTCGGCCTCGATACCAGTTGATCGGCATTAGATCGCTTCAATTCGTTTTTTGCAATGGGTCTTGTGGTGGGAAAAAGAACCCGCCCTACGACACCACAACGCTAGCGTGCCATCGAATTCGCGCGTCCCTAGGCAAGGCCAAATCTCGGCGGATCCTACCAACCTCCTTCGCTGAGGCAGCAGACCATCGCTGTAGCCCTTTACGATTAACAAATATCTATCCCTTCCACTACAATTTCCTTCGGGAAATCTCGAACGCACGAGACGTGTTAAATCATTACAAATCATATAGACGAACAACGGATACCCAAAAAGGTATTCGTTGGAAGAACTGAAGGCAGGAGACCAAAGCTGAAACCGAGGAAATACTGGTCTGACTCGGTCGACGAAGACAGCTCATCGCTGCTCGAATTTCGAAACTGGAGGACGCGGTCAATGGACCGAGACAGTTGGAGGCACTATTTGCAAGAAACGAAGGCCCGCGAGGGGCTGTAGTTCTACGAAGAAGAAGAGGCATACGGTGTAGACCTCGAGAAAACTTTTTTTTTTCAGACGGGTTTAAGAAGTGTATTGAGTTAAGAGGAGATTATGTTGAGAAATAAATCGCCACTTTTACAAAATTTTCGGTTTTCTTTTGTAGGCTAATTACTTATCGAACCTCTCTCGTATATCAGATTTGTTTCAATTAATTCACATTTAGCTTTTTTAACACTCAACATCATTGTGCCACACATTCTGTCGCCGTTTTATAATTTAAAGTTTATTGAATTCCCCCGTCAACTTTCTATATCTTAGCATCTAATTTCGCAGTCAGAGCATGCAAGCAATTTCGTCACCAAATTTACATATTAACTTCCAAGTCCAACAAGACTGGTTTCTCAACCAATATCTTTACCAAGACACCTTTATTATTTCTCCTTGGTGTCATTCTAACGGAAGTTATGTGTATGATGGAAAGAGAGCTTTACTTTTAATTAAGGACGCGAGGCAAAGACAATCTAATTTTATTTCTAATTCTCTGCTATCTCCAAGTCATTAGCTACGGCTAGCAGCATTAAACGTTGACGCTACTGGCGCTCTGTTTCCTTAAACTATAACTGAAGTTTCGAGGAACGTGGATACCTAGTGTGCCAATTGTTCTACTCAGTAGGACTTTTTATGTCCAGGGGGTAAATTGATACTTTGAAAGTCGCTCACTGGATTAATGAGGTTGAAATAGGGTATAAACGGACAATCAATACCAAGGTAGTTTGTAATCATCATTCCAATGCTAGTTATTTAATTGATAATATTCTTTCTTGCAGCCTAAACTTGACTTGTTGTCATTAGATGGATGGTTGGACAATAATTTCTCAGCATACATTATTTTAAAATAAAACTACACATTCTCTCGATATTCACTCCTAAGGTGACGAATAACATCTCATCATGTTGTCCCTATACAAGGACAATGATTTTGCAAACACCCTTCACTAAAGTCACAACAGGATACACCACTATGCCACCCAGCATGGTGGATTATATTTTCTGTACCAAAAATCATTTCGTTCTTCTTGGACGACGCACCGTACCGCGGCCTGTCGGCGCCGTTAAATTAAATTCACAAAAACCCAAGAAAGGACGAAAAGCAAATCAAAAGTGACGTGCGGTGGGAGCAAGTTGGCATGATGCAGCGGTAGACGCGAAAAGGATATGCGAAGGGAGCATTTTGGACGTCGGTTTTAATTAAAAGCCAAAGCAACCCCCTAATATTGCGGACAACTTTCCTCTCGCACATATTTTGGCATCCTTTCACGACATCCACGGCTCTTTCGCCGAAGATAGTTAAATTACGCATATCTATGCGATAGCTTCGCGAGCAGTCCGCCACGTATGAGTTCTGTTATGCTCGTATGTAAAGCACATGTGGTGGGTGGAATTGGACGGTGGGTGCTCGTATAAGTTTGAGTTAACGAACAAACGGAAAGCGTTTGGACCGTACATAAGAAACCCATGAGTCCTCGGTCAGATCTTTGTATATTGAACTGTACAGCTGCTGCCGCGTCGTGGCATAAAGAAGCAGTGAGCGCAATAGGAGACGCGAGATGTGTTAAGGGAAGCGAAGCCTGCAAGGATACGTGTACACAAGTGTACGGAACGTGACGGTGTTCTGGTCAAGCTTCAAAATATTGATCCAAACTTCTTGAAAGGACGATGCTGTCCGCTGAGCCGTGTAGTTAAATGACGATGAAGCTGGAGGCAATGGTGGCAGCCGCATCAACATCAGCATTGCCTTCCGCTCCAACTCCTACGGACGAATTTATTCCGGCAAACATACTCATGACGGGATGACTGCCTTCTAGCGGAGTATGTTCGAGACGGCGATGGAGATGGCGATTGCGATAAGGTTGACGACGACATCCACGGCTACGATGTCCTCAACAAAGACTTCTGGTCGGGAATAGCCGCAGCACAGAGGACAAGACGGACGAGAAACTATACAAACGGTGCAGGATATATGCCTAGGGAGAGTTTCACGTATATACTCTACATACGGCTTACGTACGAGTATGTTGTTGGCTGGTTCAATTTTCGCGAGAAAATCGGGGGTCGAATTCCCGCAGCAGCAATATCGGCAATGGGGCCAATATCACCGTCAGCGTCAGCATATTCTGCCAAGAAACAGAGCTGCCAGCATTTCTCTCTGTCATTCTTCAATTCTAATTAATTGCATTTCTATGTTTTATCTTACCTTCCAAAAACCTCCCTGCTCTCACCCCATTTTGCAAATCTTCAATGCATACATAAATTCCATTCATATTGATTGACTTGAGCTTCAGAGTTCTCACATAACTTCCAATCAAATTAAATGCATCACAGAGAAATAGCTGGCTTCGGAAACGTAGACAAAACTGCAATCTCTGGTAACACAACTGAAGAAAGCGATTCAAGAAGCTTCCAGTATCACATCCTTTGCGAATTCCGTGAGTAAGCGTGTTTGGCAGCAATAATGCTACAAAGGGAAGGTCCGGTGCGCGGTGGTCAATGCTCGTTCATATATGGGCACATTTCTGCCGAATACGGCTCATATGTATGTACAAATCCTTACGGACGAGTATGTACACGTGCGGCACATAAGACTGCAGCCTCCCGGCAACGATAGCAAGGAATGGAAAATGAACGCCGCCAGATCTCTACACCCTTATCGCCAACACAAACTCTCTACGTACAGCTATTCTCAGCAGCCAAAGAAAAAACCTTTTCCTTATTTTTTTTTTTTAGAATTCTGGTTGGCCTTGCTAGCGATACAGCACAGAATAGACACAGGAGGCAGGAAAAACGGTGGTGACTACGAAGAAAGACTACGGAAGCGGTCCGGTATCGATATATGTCCAGCGGACAAGTATCACAAGGATCGTGATGGTAAATCGCGATGCGGGGAGAATTGATGCAATAGAGAGGACTTTTTTCTCGCAACGACTTTTCCGTTGGAGGAAAATCCAAGAGTAGTCATGGCACGGCGGTGGAGGAATTGGAGAGATGACTTTTTTCTGAGCAGTTTCACTCACTTGCTTGGATGCCTGTTTCCTTGCCCATTAGGTATTTTTTCATTAGGTTTTTTTTCCTTCATTTTTTCCGGAAAAAAAGGATATCATACGATTTCTATGTTCAAAAATCATTTGGCGAGAACTAATGGTTGACGAAGAGATGCTTTTAGCATTTTTGATGTTTTTACGGAAAAGAAGATTTTCAAAGCGTCTATAAATGCATATGATGGCGTATCAAATGATAAAAAGGATATGACAACGAGAATTTGTTGGTTTGATTTTTTCTAGAAGAGCTTAGATGAATCACTGCTATCAAGTTGCAATTTCAAATGAAATGATTCGCAAATTTATGCTGGAGTTTAAACTAAGAATGTTGTAAGAAAACATTTAATAATACACCTATGAGGCTTACCCATAAGATAAAAGTATTTAGTATTCCTGTATGAATGAGTTTTAATGCTTTTTGAATTTATTCGTATTTTCCCAATTCGTAATTAAATTTATTTGCTAATACAGTGGAAGCTCTATTAGTCGAGATTCAAGGGACACGTAAAAACATTCGAGTTATAGAGGTTTCGACTTATTTAAGTTTTTCGAGTTAAAGAGGTTTTTGTACAGATTTGACTTCTAGAGGCTTATTTTTGATGGAATACTGTTCCGAGCTAAAGAGTATAATGAAAATGCGTGTTATTGACATAATTATGAAATTTATTTCTCGCATAGTACTGTTTGAGCTTAATTAAGTTCCATTCAAAACTAGATTAGAATTTTCTTCAAATTTTAGTTGAACTTAATTTATATCAGTGTTATTTGAACACGCTCTACTCAATTCAAGTTTTGGTCCACTAAGTACTTATCGTAAAATTATCTTTAAAAAAAAATTAATAATAGTCTGTAATTGTTTTTTGTTTTAAATTATTTGACAAAATACTGGATCTATGGTAGTGTCTATAATATGAATAGCGAAAAAAAGTTGTCTTCTGTATTGCTGTTTTGCTCCATAAATCTCCTTAATCTTTAACTATGGACGTGCGGTCTCACAGGCCGCTTGCTGCTTGTGATGCTCGTGCCCTCTCCTCCCGCGTACCCCACGCGCATGCCGAGCTCAGTAGCTTCGGTTTTAGTGGCGAAACGAACGTTGAGAGTGAAAGTTACGTCGCCGGCTGAATTTTGCATGAGTAATATCGCTTTATATTTTGAGTGCGGTCTGTGAGACCGCGCGTCCACGTTTGTGTTATAAATTGACGCTGACGGTGATTTTGTTTGTTTTTGATTTTGTAAACTAAAATGTCAAAAAACGATCAACCAACGACTGCAGGCAAACGAATATCGAGTTCGTTGACTCAGAGAGCCAGTAAAATATTGCGATTAGATGATCCTTCTTTTGAAGACGAGTTTCAACGATTGCTTTCAGAATCGGATCAGTGCGACAGTGATGGGGATGTTGATGATTGTTTGTTTTATGAAGCTGGCATTAAAGAAAATCACTCGAGTGAACAAGACATTATTTAAGAAAGTGATAGTACTACCAGAGCTGATGGTGACATAAGGAGATCGGATAGTGAAAGTTCAGATGACGACAATATACCTATAGCACAGTTATGGCCCTCAAACTATTACTATGGTAAAAATCGCTACAAATGGGCTACAGAACCACCTTCCAGAAGAGTTCGCACTCCACAGCATAATATAGTGTTGAACAGATCTATTCTGCACCTGACTGAAGACGAAAAGAAAGATCCTATCAGTATTTGAAATAAATTTTTTGATTATGAAATTCGACAAACCATTTTGATATGGACTGACTTCAAAATTGCTGATTTTAGAGCCAAATTCAAGCAAATGGACATGATAGAACTCAATAATTTCTTAGGATTATTATACTACTCTGCCGCCCTGAAATCAAATCATGAATGAACCAGTTTTATATTTGCTACTGATGAAACAGGTTGTGAAATATTCAGATGCTGTATGTCAGAAACCAGATTTTTGATTCTTCTGAACTGCCTACGTTTTGACAACCCAGCAGATTGCACTGGAGAATAAAGGCCGATAAACCGGCCGCTATTTCTGGAATCTTTGGTAAGTTTATCAGTGAATATGTTACTATTGACGAGATGCTAGTGGGGTTTCATGGTAGAAGCCACATGATTTCATACATGCCTCAGAAACCCGGTAAATATGGCCTACTTATTCGTGCCTTGTGTGATGCGAAGACCTTTTACTTTTATAATGGTATTTATATTCAGGAAAAGGTAGCGATGGCGCCGGACTATCAGCTGACGAGAAAAAATTTCTTGTTCCCACTCAATGCATGCTACGTTTGACACAGCCGTTACAAATAACGAATCGTAACGTAACAGCAGACAACTGGTTCTCGTCTATTGAACTTGGAGGTGAACTGTCTAAGCGTAACCTGAGTATGTTGGGACTCTGAAAATGAATAAAAGAGAAATACCGAATTTGTTTCAGGCACAAAAGTCTAGAGGGATCGGTTCAACTTTATTCAGTTTTACAAATGACAAAACTATGTGTTCTCATGTGCCAAAGAATAATAAATCTGTGCTCCTGATATCATCTATGCATCACGATAATACCATTGATGAACATACAAAGAAACCCGAGATGATATTATTCTGTAATTCCACCAAAGGGGGGTTGATGAAACGGACAAAAATGTTCAATTTATTCGAGCAGTCGCCGAACAAGAAGGTGGCCTATAGTGATTTTCCACAGTGCTCTGGACTTGTGTGGAATTAATGCCTACACTTTATTCAATCAACATCAAGACAAAGAACTAGAAAGAGGTAAATTTCTGAAGAAATTAGCACGATCCCTGGTGGTTCTACATATGCAAAGACGAGTTATAAGCCCTCATTTGCCAAACGAATTAGTTATGACACTGTAACGAACTGGGGACCTGATATGCCATCCAAAGAGCCACCAAGTGAAGAAAATATAGTTCCTCAACGTAAGACGTGTAAACTATGCCAACCAAAGAGAAAACGAAAGACGACCCACACTTGTGTAGGCTGTAAACAGCCAATATGCCTACAATGCTCTGAGCCGTTATCCAAAGACTGCTAATTAATATGACCAAGTAGGGCCCTTGTCTACATTTTTATGTTTAGTTTTGAGAAGATTATGGTAAGTTTTTTATGTTCTTTGTTCTTTACATTTTATTGCAAAAGAAGTAAAACAAACTAAAAAAGTCATTTTCCTGTGGCAATATACTTATAAAGTGATCTCAAGCTAATAAGTCTGAAAAGTGCCCTTGATTGTTATATCGTTAGATTTAGTTTGAAATAAATACATTTTTCATTAAAATTACATCTTTTATTTACATTTAGTAACACTTCTAAGGGATAAAAGCAAAAAATTATACAATACTTACTCATCCAGATAGAAACCAGCCCGTAAAGATAGCAGTCTGCGAGGCCGTACGTTCATAGTAGTGTAACAAAAATGGAACGTCCATAGTTAAAGGTTAAAGTATTCAATGATAGTCTTGCTTGGTTGATAAAAACCGGAGGAGCGTGTGGTACGCAACTTGGGTCTTCTTCGTTTTGTTGGTTATATATCTCCGTGTTTTGACCAACTAAATCAATTATGTCATCATCAGATAACGATCCAGCAGCTACCACTTCATTATCCAATGTGACGTGATAGTCAAAAGAAATTTCTATGTCAGGCAGTAGTGTGTTCTATCTGAAAGAAGGCTCAATCGCATATATTTTTTTAACTTCAGGGTCCGTTATTGATGGTAATGGAAAACCACACCGTATAGAACATTTTTTTTATCGTGATCGTTGTTACATTTCCTTATGCTTTGTTCATTATTCTCATTGCGTTCAACACGTTCATAGATAAACTGTGTTTTCTTCCATATCATCTGACATTTTCTTGACTACGCCTTTTTGGTAAAATGATTTAAAGTGATACCCTGGTCCTGTAACTTTGATATTGTATTGGCAGGAAGATATTGAATATTAACCGTTTTCATCGGTGGAATACCATTATATGGAATACAATTGTCGATGATCAATAAATTTTTTCTTCTCCCCTTTGGTTTAATTTTTTAAATTTTTAAAAGCCAACTGTTGAACGCGGCGGAAGAAAAACATCCTGTATTGAGATGACAACACCGATCATGGCAGAAGAAGTCTTGTTACTTGTCATCGAGGAGTCAAGTCTAAGCTCAGGGAGGTTATGTTATAAAAGCAAAGCATAATAAACTATTGTCAACAATCAGGGTTTAAACTAAAACACGAACACCAAGGTCTTCGATTATACTTCTTACTTTATTCAAGGACCGACATCGACCCCCTCACAGTTTTTAACACATGCATATAACAATGAAGATAGATGGTGTTGCGATAGTTCATATAAACGTTAGGTAGCAAAACATTTTTGGATGACAGTCGGCCTCTCCTGACAATAACTCGCCTCGAGTTAAATAGATGTGTCAAATTCCTCATCTACGAGATCATCGTAATCTCATCGATCTCCAGATATAATTCGCACCAGGGCTTTATTCTGTCACTTCTCATCACCGAACTGAACGATCGCTGTTTTTGATGGGCTTCACTCTCTTTCACGACATATCGATCATGCCGCAGAACTCTCTTGATGATGCAGGGGCCACAATACGTAGCCTCCAACTTTTTGGACTCACCAACTCTCCTTCCTTGTACTGCCTTGGTTTCTGATGTCTCTAGCCGAATCGCTATTTTAGCTTAAGTCTAGCCTTGGATATATTTTGGATCGCGTCTACTCTCTGGTCTGTCATCGTTTTCTCGTCCAAATAAGTATCCAGCACGGTTGCTAGAAGTGTGTTGCCGCTGATGCCCTTCACTGGATAGTCGAAAATTAACGCGATTAGAGAATACTTCGTCATTCCACTCACTCGTGTATTCAGCGTTCATTGAAGCTATCGTAATTTGTCATCCAATGTGTTTGGTTTAGCGCATAATGTTTCAAGAAATGCTTGTATCGACTGGTTGACTCGCTCGGCAATGTGCGAGTTACCGTTTTAATGTGCGTTATGTCGTTGACATTACAGTAATCCGCAAACATATGTGAGGTAAACGCTGTTCCCCGACCGGTGACTACCACACGTGGGAGACCAAAATACATCGTCAGCTGATTGACTTCTTCGAGGACAAGCTTCGATTTCATTGTTCCTCTACCATGACCAGCACATAGTCCCTACCGGGGTGACTTCTAATAAACGGACCCAAGTGATCCATATGGATTATGTTAAATGGCAATTGGGGAATGTCCATACCATGTAATTGACATCCCTTCATTCTCGGCTCTCGCACATAGCTACAGTCAATGCATCTCTTCGTGTAGTTCTTCATGAAGTTACGCATTCGAGGGAACTAAAAGCTTCGTTACATTCGCATCAGTGTAACATTGACACCCGGATGTCCGGCATCATCATGATACAGCGTCACCACCCTCCAGCTTATTTTTTTTTTGTGGTAGGGAGGTGAATGCTATTTATGCACAGAGTGTGGGACTCCCATGCGCGACTGGACTACCCACTAAACACCTCCCCTGTCAACCTGAGAACCCAGCCTGGAACCGTTTGACACATGACTTCGGGCCAGGTCTCGTTTTGTTATGCCGTGGGGCGCCTTCAAGCAGGGGAGTCCCTTTCCTACCGGGAGGGGAGAGGGGAAGAGGAAATGCCAAAAGAGCGATCCCCCAGCCCCAGCGCCCCCGGCTGCTGTGAGTCCCTTTTATATTTTAGGACTGCCCGAGCATAATGTGCCACCTGGTTCCATTTGTCAACCGATTTGAGCATCACCGCAACTATATTATCCGAGGTGAACTATTCCGTCTCCCTGTAGAGTTCCCTTCGCAGCCTGACCCATTTTGTACACGCAAAAAATGTGTGACAGGCATTGTCCTCCTCTCCTGGGCAAAACCGACAATCGGGAGACCGTGACTTACCGATCTTGTGCAGGTAAGACTGAAAACACCCATGCCCGCTCAAAAGCTGGGTCAGGTAGAAGTCAGTCTCACCATGCCTTCGATTTAGCCATGGTCTCACATCCGGGATGAGGCACGCAGTCCACCTTCCCTTCGTGCAATTCACCTAAGACTGCTGCCAATCGTTGAGCGAGCGCTGTCTCTCCTCGCGGACAACTATCTTCCCCGCATCCTCGTTTCGGGGCAGGTAAATAGCGCGCCGCTCTCTAGCAAGGAGGGCGACAGGTATCACGCCTGCAATAACACTCACCGCCGAGTCGGAGACTGTTGGATACGAAGATGCAATTCTCAGTGCTCCCCTTTTCTGTACCTGTGCCAAACGTTTTCGGTATACCTCCTTGCTGAGAGCGTCGCCCCATACCTCGGCTCCGTACAGTAGCACTGACCCTACAGCACTCATCAAGAGGCGTCTTCTTGATGGGCTGGGTCCCCCTACGTTGGCCATAAGTCGGCTCAGGGCCGATATTCCCGGAGCAGCGTTTTCAGCCATTGCCCTAATTTGCTCAGAGCAACTCATCTTCGAGTCGATCAGTAGCCCCAGGTACTTCACCGCTGGCTTCGATTCGATTTCTATATCTCCAATACTGATCATCCATACTCTAGGGATTCTCTTTTTTGTCAGGATGACCACTTCGGTTTTCTCCAGTACTAAACTGAGCCCGCGAGCAGTCATCCAGTCCTTCACTCGGCGCATTAGCATACCTAGCCTAAGTTGCGCTTGTTCAACGGTGCGTCCAGCGACCAGAGCCGCAACATCATCCGCATAGCCGACCAAGCGTGACTCATCTGGCATCTCAAGTCTCAGTAGCCCGTTGTAAGACACGTTCCACAGGTCCGGACCAAGGATAGATCCCTGGGCAATACCCGATGTAATTCCCATCCTTCGTTGGCCCTGTGTCGTGTCGTAGAGCAGGCTTCGGTCCTTAAGGTAGTTCGTAAAAAGCCGCATTAGATATTCTGAAACTTGAAAAGAGTTTTCCAGCGTGTCCAGAATATCCACCCATCTAGCGGAGTTGAAGGCATTCCTGACGTCGAGTGTCACCAACAGGACGATCCATCACTTGGTGCGATTATAAGCCTCTGCCTTTTGGACCGCGTTCACCACCTCTGCAATCGCATCAATGGTAGAACGTCCTGCTCTAAAGCCGTACTGCCGAGGAGATAGGTCCCCAGCAGCACGAATCGCGTCAGTAAGTCTTCCCTTGATGAGTTTCTCTAGCACTTTCCCAGCCGTGTCTAGCATGCATAACGGGCGATCCGGGATTTCCCTTCCCCTTGCTGATCAGCACGAGCCTCGCCACCTTCCATCGTACCGGGAAAACCCCGTCCCGTAGGCAGGCGTTGAATGTGCTGAGCAGCAAGTCAGGACAATGGTGATAGACGAGCCGCAACACCTCAGCTGGAACACCATCTGGACCTGGAGCCTTCCTCGCTTTCAGGGAGAGGACTGCCTCCTCCAGTTCCAGTGTGAAGAGTGGATACTCGACTGCTGTTTCACCATGGACAGCATCAACACGGACGGGATGGGCGGGAAAGAGTCCCTGCACTATCTCGTCCATCTTTTCCGCGTCATGTATACAAAGCAGGGCACAAAGTTTCCGCATGACCAGCGTGTAGCCAAGGCCCCACGGATCCTTGTTCACATTGTCCACTAGATCTTGCCAGCAGTGAGCCTTGCTACTGTTGATCAGTTTGCGAAGGCATTTTCTGGCCGACTTATATGTTGCCACCCAGTTGCATGCCTCGTCACCGTTCTACGGCCGTTGAGCCTCACGTTGAAGCTTGTGACCCTCCCTTCACTTTTAGCGATTCCAGTTGACCACCAGTACACTAGGGGCTTGCCGTGCCGGGGTCTTCGACGGGGCATAGAAGCGCAGCAAGCAGTCGTAATGATGTTCATAGTAGAGTTCTCGGTTTTGAGCTGCCAGTTCTTCCGTCCCTTCCGAAGCTCCCTGCAGCGGCTCACCTGCTGCTGTCCCACCAGCGTATGCCCCTTAGGACAACGAGCATTTTCCCCCCCTCTTTATCAACTCTGAAGAGACGGCTGTTCTTTATAGTATATCCTTGCGAATTCACTCCCGCTGCTCAGACTCCGCCTTCATCTCGTCCATGATGTTTTTCACGTCTGAATCTTCCCGCTGTAGAGTGTATACCCAATCCTCCATTGACAAGTTGACACTGCCAACATATTTCTCCACTCCACTTGGTTCAGTCAGTGGCTCCACAGGCGCTCGACTAGATGCGTCGACGTGAGGAATCTTTATTTTGGGACGAAATCGAACTCTTGTAGCTTCAAATCCCATCTCGCCACTCGTGGAATGAGAGGCTTCGTCGCTTTTAGACTGGCAATGGCTTAGCAATCAGTTACTATTTCAAACTATTTTCTCAACAAGTACATTCGGAACCGTTCACACGCATCGACGATCGTGAGAACCTGCAGCTCGTAGCTATGGTATCGGCTCTCTACTGGGTTGCTCAGGTGGCTATAGTACGCAATGGAATTCATTTGTCCCGATCCAATTTTTCTGCAACAAGATGCCTGCAAGGCCCACGGAGCTTACATCGGTGTGCAACTGATGCTGTGATGCCTCATCGTAAATGGCTAGGGTGGGTGCCTCAGTCAACAACCTCACCAGCTGTTGATGTTTCTCCTTGCATTCGGTCAACTAGTTGAATAGTACATCCTTTTTTAACAATTGCGCTATGATGGCATAATTTGATATAAATTTCCTAAAGAAGCCGGAGAGCCCAAGGAAACGCCTGACTTCGGTAGCATTCTATGCTCTAGGAAATTGTTACACCGCCATGGTTTTTATCTTCCCGGGCCTGATACCTTCAACCGTTAGGTCATGTCCAAGGAACTCCACTGTATTCTGGAAAAATGAGCACTTGGGCAATGTTAGTCCTTCCCGTTTTATGACTTCTAGGAATTCCTTCAGGTACTCCAGCCCCTGCTTGACAGTCTCAGATGTTATGATGAACTCGTGCACATAGCTTATCGCCTTGCCGTTCATCGATGCTATGAGCCTGGCCATAAGTCGTTGAAAATTGCTCGGGGCATTTTGAAGCCCAAACGGCATATGATTGAATTCAAAATTGGCCTCCTCCGCTATCTTCAACTGGTATAACCAAACATCACGTCAAGCACGGTGAAGTAGTTTTTCTCCACCAATTTTGACAAAACGTTGTCGACCAAAAGCATGGACCATGGTTCTTTTTGGGTGACTGCGTTACGCTCATGGAAGCTGACACAAACTTCGCCATTTTGCTTACGCACCAAGACAATGGGTAAAGCATACAGTGACATCAACGGGCGGATAATGACCAGTTGCAGTAGCTCGTTCACGATGCTTTCGATTATTTTCTGTTTAGGGATGGGCACATGGTACGGTTTTTTATTTCCCGGAATGTTTGACGTCAAAACAGTGTTCATTTTCATAATACTACACTTTCCGAGGTCCTTCAAACTCTCCGTGAAACAGACACGATATTCATGTAGTAGCACCTCGTCTCGCTGTTTTTCGAACTTCCTCAAAGTATCATTGATATTTTCGCACGCATTATTAATTACATGACATTTGCCCTTGTCAATCACTATACGGCCACGGGAAAGTACATTGGTACCAAAGATGACTTCACACACCGATATTGGGCTGTCTATTATCATGAAGTCATACACAAATTGCTGCTCGTCAATTGTGACGGATAATGTTTTCGTTTCGTGGCACTCCACCTGTCCACCGACGAATCTTATCATTGTCTTGTTGCATAGCTTAACTGTATCGACACATTGATCCATTATTTTCCGTTTTATAAATGAGTGACAACTGCCCGAGTCTTTAAGCGCTTCGCACACAATATCGTTCATGGTGATGATGTTCGTAACCGAATTACCAGATGGTTCACTGGTGGAGCTCACAGAATTGAAATTTTTCTCTTCCCCCAGCGGTTTTGGACAATCGCGTGAAATGTGTCTCCGATCCCGACAATTAAAACATACCGGGCCACCTTTATCGTGAGTTATCACTTTTTGCACGGAAATGTTTTTGTCCCCAGTTGGGCAATTTACGACACTAGTCTTACTGTCAATCACAGCGCATGAGTCAATGCCCGAAAACAATTATAACAGATCAGCACATCGCGAAAAATACATGACCGACAATATCGGACGCAAATTATCATCCGTTAGCCCGTTAATCATATAGTGGATTAATGACTGGTCGTCAACACCACCGTGGCGTCCCAACGAAAGCATTCGATAATAGTACTCCACCATTGATTCAGCCTTCAACTTTTTCGCCTTCATAAATTTAAACTGCACATCGGCGGCACTCATTTGAAGCAGAAAATCTGCCAAAAAACCATGTGGAATTCCATCCATGTACGAAAAACTGGTTGTGCGTTAGCCCACATCTTCTCCGTCCACTTAAGTTTGGCTATGACAGCTAGAAGTAGCAAACGATCTTCCCATACATACCTCATTCACAATTGCTTAACTCGAGCGATGAAATGGGTCAAATTCAGGAACAATTGACATTATGTCGGAAACATGATGCCGGTTCATGGCAGGAACGATTGTGTTCCATGTTGTAGCATGTTACTGGAATATTGCAGGCGGCACAGACGAAACTGCAACTGCTGCATCATTACACGCATACATGTTTGGCGAGTATACGTATGACGTAGATGCCGACACCACGCTGGTTGCCATCGTCGGACACTTTTCACCCTTAACATTCGACACCGGTTTCAACAAATTGATGGTGCCGATGGGGGAAGCAAGCGTTTGTGATAGGGTCGTTAATTGCTTTTGCAATTCCCTTGTATCACCTCGCAGCTTCTGGACTTCCTTCATGCCATCTTCATTGGGCTCCTGGAATAACTCTACTTTGCTTTCGTGGTTTCGCAACCACGTACTAAGCTCTTCCTTCATGCCGGACACAGATAAACTGACTTCCGCTCCGCTACCGTCAGATTGCCCGTCACCATTACTACACTACTTTCTAAGAAAACAACTCGCGATATTATGGATTATCCCACTTCTAATTTTGTCAACAGTCAGGGCTTAAACTAACACGCGAACACCAAGGTCTTCGATTATACGTCTTACTTTATTCAAGGACCGACATCGACCCCCTAACACTTTTTACACACATGCATATAACAACGAAGATAGATTTTGTTGCCATAGTTCATATAGACATTGGGTAGTAAAACAAGTATGTATGACACTATTTTATTTATATTTTACCTAGTTTTATATCATTATCTGCTGAAGAGACAGGACTACAACAGTGGCGATGAAATTCGAATTCACGTATGAATTAAAGGCAAACACAATAACCTCGGAAGTGAATTGGAACTTTTACGTGCGCGTCTTGCTGAAAGGAATCGAAATCGACGCGGATGCAGTTAAGAAGTTAATTACAGCAATGGCTGAGCAGCAAAGCAAGTTGGATGCTAAGCAAAACAAATTTGCCCAACAAATGGCTGAGCTGCAAAGCAAGACGGATACTACAATCGCGTTGTTGATCCAACAATTGACCCAGCATCAGCCATCGGCAGCCCCAGTGGTGACTCAGCGTCAGCCATTGGCAGCCCCGGGGGAAAGTTGTTGCACAACAATCTAGCGGATCGCATGGGGCAATTTTTGTACAGTGCGGAAGACTACTTGACGTTTGAGTTGTGGTACGCGCATTATGCCTCCATTTTTGTGACAGCAGCTGCCAAAATGACAAACTCAGCAAGAGTTTCAAGGAGCTTAAGCGGATTCTCGGTCGTCAAGAGTCACAACTTTCACTTAGATACAAATATCTGAAGACTGAGAAAGGTGTAAATGAAAGTTTTTCAGAATATGCTGTGCGCGTCAGCGTAAGGTGTAAAAAACTAAACAACGCAAAATGCAATCCTTACGACTTCAAGGTTCTTATGTTTGTGCAGGGATTGAATAACACACAAGGCTCATGGGCCTTGGAGAAATTATTGTCTAGATTAGAGCAGAAGGTGTTGGCGGGAGAATGTGCCGAAGTAGAATCAAATGGTAGTGCCAAGCTTGAATTTCACGTTTGTGTCAATCTTGCGAACCAGCTGAGTGACATGAAATCTGAAGAGTCCATGGTTTGTGCTGAAAAAGAATATCTAAGAGTGAGATATTGACAGTTCATGAGAAACTAAGGGAGAACGTGAACAAGCTACGACCATAAGAAGGAGCAAGAAGAATGCAGCATACCAACTCTGTAAAAGCAAGATTTCCGTGCCGCAAGTGTGGTGCTATCCATTTCCACAGAGACTGTGCTTTCCAAGAGAAAGATTGCCCCGACTGAAGAAGAATCGGACATGAAAAATGATACTGTACGTCCACATCAGCACGACGTCCCAGACGCTGGCGAGATTTCAACGATCGCAAGAACCTCAAAGTTAAATCGATGGCTACTTTGACGCGCCCGGGATCGATGACATGAAGCTGAAATTACAACTTGATTTGGATTCCAATTGGACGATTATCTCTGAGGCAAATTGGATGCTATTAGGATCAGGTATATGAGGAGTAAGCCATGAGCGCATCGGGAGATCTAGTGAAGATGTTCGGCAAGTTCAACACACGATTAAAGTTGCATGGTAGAGAGAGCAGCGGCATCTACTACGTCTCGGCATTTAATTTGAATGTGTTTGGAAACGACTGGATGGAAGCGCTTGACTTATAGAGCGTGCTTATTGATAAACTTTGCAGAACAATTGGGCAAGTGAAGGCACCGCCCCTAAACGAGGAGGTGAAAGAGGAGTTTTCGTTTCCTTTCAACAATGCGTTAGGATGACGCATCACTCACGCTAAAGGAAGGTACCAAACCAATTTTTTTAAATAAACGGCCAGTCCCATTTGCTGCTGCAGACAAGGTGGTCGACGAACTTAAGCGATCACAACAGTTGGCAGTAATCAGCCCTGTTGATTACTCAGAGTATGCAGGACCAATCGTTGCTGTTAAAAAGATGGATGACAGGGTGGGAATTTGCGCCGATTATTCGACGGGTTTGAATGACTCACTTGAACTGAACCAGCACCCACTGCCAACACCCGAAGATATCTTCTCGAAGCTGTCCCAATATCGGGTGTTTAGTCAGATTGACTTTTTGGATGCATTTCTGCTGGTGGAGCTCGACGATGATGCAAAAACAAAATGATGACGATCAACACACACTGTGGCCTCTTCCGAGTGAACCACCTTCAACCTGGCATTAAAACCACTCTAGGCATTTTCCAGCAACTAGTCGACACAATGATGAGTGGAGCAAAAAGTGCATTCTCCTCAATGGACAACTTTATCGTGGGAGGGACTATTAAGGCCGACCATCGTGAAAACCTTTTTAAATATTGAGACATATCCAAAGCTACGGGTTTCACCTCAAGATGAAGAAGTGCTCATTTGGTCAAAAGAAATAGGAATTCCTGGGGCACGTAATCGACGAAAACGGTTTGAGACCGAGTCTAGAGAAGATCGAAGTTCTGAATAAATTGCCGGCACCGAGAGACGTTCAACAATCGCAGGCTCTCCTTGGGGTCATCACATGGTACGGTAAATTAATTGATCAGCTTAGGTAGCTTCATAGACCGCTGGACAAGTTGCTGCATAAGAATGTCAAGTTCGAGTGGAAATAATTATACCAAGAGATGTTCGAGAAGCTCAGAATACTTTCCCCGGATCTTGTATTAACTCACTATGACCCAAAGAAGAAAATTATCGCGGCTGCAGACGCATTGAGTTACGGTACGGGTACGGTTCTTATGCATGAGATGTCGGATAGAACTAGGCGACTGATAATGCATGTGGCGCGAACATTCACAAGCGCCAAGAAGAACTACCCAGAAGTTCATCGAGAAGCCTTGACGTTGACATTTGCATTATTCAAGTTTTATCGTTATATCTACAGTTGAAAGTTCGAGCTTCAGACCGATCATCAGAAGTTGTTGGTGATTTTCGGTGCAAAGAAAGGTATACATATCTACACAACCAGTCGTCTACAAAAATACGCACTAGTGATTCATGGCGGAAGAAGACTTGTCACTTATCGTCGTAGAGGCAAGTCTCAACTTACGGAGCTTATGTTGTAATAGCAAAGCATAATAAACTATTCTTTATATATTTTAACTAGTCTTATATCATTATCTGCTGAAGAGACAGGACTACAACATCGTGGTCTGTTGACCTCACCAATAATCAATGGCGTTAGCTTCTCTGTACCTGATTTATTTGCAGCAAGAAATTTAGTCAAACGTTCTTTACTATGCTTTCCTCCATGGTACTTATCATTTTTGAACGTTAAGGTGACATTTAAAGACAGGAGCAGTTTCGTCTGTGTTAAAAAAAAATTTTCAATACACTTTACCTTACCGTATGCTTTCGCTTTTCTTTGTTGAAGTAGTCCAGTTACAC
Source organism: Odontomyia ornata (assembly GCA_963969285.1). Lineage (NCBI taxonomy): Eukaryota > Metazoa > Arthropoda > Insecta > Diptera > Stratiomyidae > Odontomyia > Odontomyia ornata. Next base: position 72,174,291 of record OZ017739.1, read on the forward strand.
TAACATCTTTGCTATGACACTGCTTAAACCACTCAAGAGGGTTGGCCATAGTACCATCTTAAAAACAATCTAAATTTTTTCTTTTTTTGTTTAAATACCAATTTGGTATCTTAAAGATCACTTCCTACAGTTATATGTACGAGAAAGTCTTGTTGCAAATTGAAGGTATATTCATTTTATCTGTGACTTTTCGGTAAATGATTATTAGATGAATAGATTATTATTTTTCTGAAACTTGACCTCTGAAATTTTGAATAAGACAACGAATCTATATAGCCTCATAGGATGCTTCAGTTAGTGCAATATATTCTGCTGTGATTTATGATCATGGAATACATGTTTGCTCTCTGTATCCCCAGCTGGAACTGGTAACTGCTGTTGGACTTGCGATCAACTTTATTTTCCACCTAGTTTGCATCGACAAAACCGATGAGTTCTGGTTTATCTTTTTCATAGCCGAACCGGAGTCTGTAATTCCTTTTAAATACTGAGCGACCCTTTTTGCTTCATTCCAATCAACTAATGTACGCTTTTTATTATGCTGACTTAAAATTCTTACAATTGCTGCGACAGCTGGTCTTGTGTTTATTTCTCTATATGACTGGAAAAACGTTGCATGTAGTTTTTTTTCACAAAGTCGGTTTTGATGGATAAACGATCTTTGTCACTTGCTTGATGGAATCCAACCTTGAAGTAGTTAGTTTTCAAACCGCTAGATAGCCTTTAATGTGCTAGAAGGGGGGCTAATCATGCTTGGGATTGATGGAAAAACGTTTCATATTGGCAGCGCTGATACCCACTTGTTGCTGTTAGGTTTCATAGTGTGTTTGCATTGTTTGTTTACTCATTTCCCATCATGAATATATCGGCTAGTGATTTAGAAATAGTGAATAACCGTAAACGTGCTGTTCAGTTCGCGAAATGGAGTGACAAGAAGCGTAAAATTATGAAAGACAGCGGAAAATCATACAAAGCCAATCGCGGAAAGGGTGATGTCGTTCCTGAAAAGGTTCCACCTTCGAATCCTCGAGGTTGTACAGTGGCTTGTGAGAAAAAAAGGATGCATTTCTCTTAGTCTTGCGTACGTACATAGTTTATTTAATAAATTTTACGGTTTGACGTACAATGAACAGTCTCTTTTACTCCTTAAATTCATCGCCCTACGGGAACCACGGAAAAGGCGTACCGGTACATCAGATTCCACATCAACACGACAAGCTTCTTTTGATTATTCCTTGAATGGGAAACCTGTGTGTCGTAAAACACTGTGTAACACGTTTGCCATTACACCAAAGCGTATTCAAATTTTTCAACAAAAAATGAAACATGGTCAGCTTGCACCAAAAGATAAGAGGGGCACTCACTTGAACCGTCGTCATGCGATCGATGCTACAGTGAGAGGGAACATTAGAGAGCCGGTTTAATCCATGTGACGTCAAGGATCTTCCCAACCTCTACTCAGCACTCCTGCCTATACCAAAAGAGAAGAAGAAAGACCTTATGGATATGGCTCGGTATCTCACAGATCCTGACCATAGGGCATTTTATGAAACTCTCCCATCAGTTTAGTAGTATTTTTGACCAAGCTGAGTGTAGCACCCGCTTATGTTTTCTTCAGTAACACTGACTTGTGTTCATTGTAAATGTTTGTGTAATTGTCATTGTTCGTAAGTGTTTGTTTATTTTCTGTCAATAAAGTTGGTTCAACCACTTCAATTTTGTTATTCTTATCCCTCCTCCAATATCCCATGTCTTTCATTTTTCTGTTGTTGAACACCAAAATGTGAATGAACATACCAATGAATAGGTAGATTTTGTAAGCCCAATAAGTGTGATTTTGCAACTGAGTGAGTTTTATTTAGTGGAAAAACGTTGTATGTTGCTCTTTAGTTTACCAATTGCCGTTTTAATTGCGTTTTGGACCATATTCACTCTCCTGTAAAATTTAACTTCAGCTACATGCAACGTTTTTCCAGCCAGGTATTCATATGACAATGCACTCCTCAATTGTTGATATTTTTTAAAATCTAGCATCGCTGATTGACTTTCCCTCATTTTAGCGTTGCCTTGATTTAACAATAACATAACTTCCAATCCAAATCTGCTTAAAAATTTTTCAATTTAATTTGGTTGCTTGAGGTAATTAGAACCATTTATATTCCTGCTGGTTTTAATGCCGAGATAATGCTAATGTTAATAGCCCATGATCTATCAAAATACTATCCTGGTAAATAATGAGACACAGTCCTTCCTTCGTCGTTCTTTACCTAGAGACAAGGATCTAGTTTGCTTTGGATAAAGTTAATCTGTTTCAGCAAACCATCAAGTTTATCATTCTAGACATTTGCAGCTTATTTAAGACAGCATATTCCTTTCCTGAAACTGCATATTTGACTTTTATTGGTACCTTCGTATCCATCCGACTACCGTATGTAGATTGTTTCTGCAAGACCGCCGTTGAAAAATGCTGTTTTTACATTGTAGTGTTTTAATATCATATCTTTATGGTCTGCAACGGCTAATAGCATTTAAAAGGTTGCTTGGCGCCTGACGGGTGCAAAAAATTCATGGTAATCTACTCCATACTTAAGTTGACACCTTTTCACTACCAGTCTTGCTTTGAATCTTTCAGCTCCACCTTCAGCGTTCCTTTTGATTTTGAACACACATTTATTTGAAACAAAATTTGTATATGTAGGTATATTGTCATTTATCCTTGTGCGATTTTTTTGTTTAAAGCTATAGCACTACAGCCCCTCTCGGGCCTTCGCTTTCTTACAACAAGTGCCTCCAACTGTCTCGTGGACGTGGACGTTTTGGGTATCCGTTGCTCATCCATACGATTCATATACCTACCCAATTGCAACTTCCGCAGATTTACAATCGTTGAAACCTCCGGCTTGTCAAAAACTTTATACAGCTCATTATTGTATCGAATTCGCCATTGGTCTCCATTTCGCTTCTCTCCGATTATTCGCCTCAGGCCCCTCGCACAAAGGCGTTCAACATATTTGCGGATGCTTGGGTTAGGATCCATGTTTCACACACATATCGTAATACAGGACTTGTGACAGATTTGTATACTTGGAGCTTTGTTTTTCTGTGTATGCAGCTGGTCTTCAAGATCGCCAAAAGTGAATAAAATATTTTATTTGCGAGTTGTATTCTTCGGCGTATTTCTTCTCTTTCATTAGCAGTTTTCGCTATTTTGGCGCCTAAATACACTCATTCGCTCAAATTTTCGATACCCTTTTGGTCAAGTGTGATCATTTGTGTTTTTGAGGTATTTTTCCTCGGCTGCGTCATGAGTTTTATTTTATTCGGGAAGATTTATTTGGTAGTCGTTAATGATCGTGAAAAAATATTGATGTTGTCCACATAGGCTACTGCTTGGCTCAACTTCTATAGTAATGTACCTCGTGTATTGACAGGTAGCCTGCTTATGGAGTACTCCAGAGCCAAATGAAATAGCAATGGGCCCAGCCCATCTCCCCGCTTTAGTCCGATATTTGTAGCAAAGGCATCGGTGTGTTGATTATGAATGTGGACTTGGGAGGTTGTCAACAGGTGGGATACCAAAGCAAAGCATTATTTGGTACAGTATGTTACGGTCAATACTATCGATGCTTGCTTAAAAAAAAGTTCTAAAAGGAAGAAACAGGCATTTCAAATGCAACAAATGAAAAGAAAAACCGAACAAGAAATTTTTGGAACATGGGAACATCAAGCGAGGAACTGGAAAGATTGACCAGAGAAAATGAAGAGATGAAACTCCGAAATCAAAATTTGGAGGAAACGATTCGTAAATTATCAAACGTGAACCAAACTAAAGTTATTAAGCCACAAAGTACATACGGAAAATAAGAAGCCATACCCTACAAGACGAGCAAATATAAAGCAGCCGCATAAAAGGCTCAACAAACAAATAAACCAACAATACGAGATGCAAAAAAGACAACAATCTTTGATGCCAACATATACTTTGCGTGGGAGGAACAAACGACAGCACAAACTACTATACGGTACTTGCTGCGATGAATGACGATATGGATACCAAGATGGAGTGCAATTCAAATCTCAAAATAAGGACAAGAAGCCAACCGGTGTGTCTGCTGGTTCTCCTTTTGAAAAAGTTTTACCGATTAATGTCTTTGGGCAGCGCGGAGGGGATATGGTTCGACTATTGGCAGCCGATTATAAAATAGATAATTTCAAAGTAAAGAGAGTGACCGCGGAAAAACTCATAATAAAAATAAAACCATTGGCTGATTGTAAGCTAGCCAAAGATTCTCTAAATAGTGTAAATGCTCCCCGCTTCATATACACACCAAAGGTGGAAAAAATCAGACAATACGGTTGAAGGACCTGGACTGTGGGGAGAATACAGTTTATCTCCTTGAAATATTACAGGAAGCATTACCAGCTATCAAATTTGGTGCGAAAAATTTTGCTCCAAGGAGATCAACTACTAAAGGCAAACAGCAGTCAAAGTGCCCCCCAAACGGTAAGGTACTTGAACTTTAGAGTTGTGAGGTGGGAGTGTCTCCAAAAAAACTGAGGTCAACCAGTGTTAAAGGTGCCAAAGATTCAGCCATTTGTCTGCCAATTGTGCCATGCACGATCGATGCGTTAAATGTCAAGGTATTCATGTCCCCGTGAAAGCAAATTGGCTCAGATGGAGTCAAAAAATAAATAAACTGTGTTGGCTGCGGTATTTTTGGTAATACGGCATCATATCGAGGATGCCTTCGACATTAAGATGCACAAATCAAATTCTCCTCAAAACAAACCCAAGTACATCGCAGCGTCTTACCTTCCAACTTTGTAAACCCCGGAGTATTACTTGCACTTGCTGCTAGAGGACCAGCATACAACAACGTGAATAAAATAAATAATGTGAATAGCAAAAATGAGCTGCTTCTGAGAATTTAACAAATAGCTTGAACCCGTTTCAGGAAGAATAAATAAGCAAGATCAAAAAATCAAATTCCGTTTTTCAACGTTTAGGTCAACAAAATTCAAAATAGTTTGTCATCCAGTCACATTTCCATGGATAAGCTTCGTCTCATCTTGATCAACGTCAACTCCATTGTTACTCTACATTGACGTGACTATCTCCTTGAATTTTTTGTGCCACAACAGCCTGACAACATGCTTTTCACTGAAACTCACCTCAATTAATGGCCACCCTACAGATGGGTAAATTGAGACTTGCATCGCTACTGGCTACGTTTCTCCAGAAGCATTCGTGTATTCGGACATGAATCAATATGTTTTTGATTCTCACGATGTTCCAATTATATATCACATATAATGACGGGCCACTGATAAGCAGTTAAAATATCCTCCGAATTTGAGTTCACGTGACATCAATTCCAACGGTGGTACTCATTTGCTAGATTTGTTGAGGCTGGTCGCACTGTGACGGAGCAATCTAGGTATTGGTGGCTGAATTACAACGCCTAAATTATTCGTGTCTGTTTTCTGTTTTTGCGTTTTTCATTACTTAGTTTTTGAGTTTCACCTCATTATTGCTACACTTAGTGTTGTATATTTTTGTTAAAAATTAGAAATAAGTTTCAATATTTAGGATAGGTATGTGTTATGTTTATTATATTATATTTAGAGATAAAATTTAATGCTTAGGCTAGGAACACTGTCTGAACATTGTTTTAGTAGAAGACAAAGTTTTTTTATTGAATTTTATTAGAATTAGGTTATAACATATAAGGTTGTAGGATAAAAGTTCACTATTAATTTTTGAATAGTGTTATTTAGTTTTTGCTCCTTTTTCCAATTGAATCAAAAAATATGGAATAATTTTAATTAATTTGAATTTGATATTGCTTTTTTAATTCAATGTTTTGATTCATAACGTATAAATTTAGAGAGCCATTTGAGCCATAAAGTTTTAGTATTTTTATTGTTTGGAATTTGCTTTATATTCTTGGAAAATTTATAACGATTAGTATTGCATAAAGTGCCCTTGACTATGACTTTGACCTCCAGCTCGTCAAAAATTTCATACAGCTCATGGTTATATCGAATTCGCCATTGGTCCCGGTCTAGCTTCGCTTCAATTATTCGCCTCAGGATGCGTCCCTCGAAGGCAGCCAATATTTTTGCGGATTCTTGGGTTAGGATCCATATTTTACATCCAGAGCATAGCATAAGCCTTAACACAGATTCGTATACTTGGAGCTTTGTTTTCCTGTGTATGCAGCTGGTCTTCAAGATCGACAAAACTAAGTAAAATATTTTGTTTGCAACCTGTTTTCTTGGGTGTATTTCTTCTTTTTTATTAGCGGTTCTCGTTATATATTTTTTGATATTTTTTTTCACAAATTGTGATATGTTGGGTATTTTACGTATTTTTCCTTGACAGCGTCATGAGATTTGTTTTATTCTCATTGATTTTTTGCCCTTCTAGTTTTGCTTCCCTGTTGAGTTTCAGGGAAAGTCTTTTGAATCTTTTGATCAAAATATTGATGACAAAATATTGATGATAGACTATCATTTGATTTGACTTGTATAGTGATGTACCTCTTGTATTGATAGATAGCTTTCTTATAACATACCCCAAAGCCAAATCGAACTGTAATTTGGCCAGCCCACCTCCCTGCTTTAGTCCGATATTTGTGTCAAAGGCATCGGTGATTTGGTTATTGATAGGGACGTGGGAAGTTGTCGATGTTATTGTCACTTTGTTAAGGCGGCCTGATTTGGTTGGAATACCATGGTATAGTGCGATACGATCAATATCGTCGTACGCTTGCTTAACGCAACGAGAATTTGGTGCACGTCCATGTTGAACTCCCAGCGTTTCTCAACTACCTGCTTGACTGTAAACAATTGGTCTATCGTCAGTCTACCTGGTCTAAAGCCTCCTTGGTACTCGCCAATAATACTGTTAGTGTAGGTCACGATTTTGTTTTCTGAGATCTTTGAAAATATTTTGTACACCGTACAAAGCAGTAGTATCCCGCTACAGTTTTCGCACTGTAGCTTTCACCTTTTATAAAGATAACGTATATGTTTGAGTGACTCCACTCGCTTGGCATATGTTCTTGGCGCCAAATTTGCTGGATGACTTTATAGTTTCTAAACACCGCTGCCACCATATATTATGAGCTTCACTAGAATTTCATCGATTCCCGGCGCTTTATTGTTCTTTTGGGCTTTGATGGGGGAGCAAAACTCCTCCAGAATTTATAAGGTCACTGGGAATTCTCTGCATATATCTGTAGGTTCCGATTTTCTGAAGCTGTGCAGAGGATTAAAGAGATTCTTGAAATATGATGCCCAGTTTTCCTTAATCCTGTTTTTCTCAGTGCTGATGTTGTCGATGCCATCAGGACAGAGCATGATCTTGGGCTGATAACCTCGTTTCAGGCTTTTCACTACTTTGTATGCTTGTGTTGTTTCTCGCTAGACTTTACATACATCTATACTTCTCAATTGGCCTCCATAGTATTTTCTTTTCTCAGTTCTAATTATATTATTCGCTACTCTTTTGAAATTTCCGTAATGTTTTTTCTTTGGTCTGCATTCGTTCGACGAGCTCGTTAGGTCAGTGACGATCAACTGATATCGAAGTCATTTTAAGGCAGCCTGGGGAGAGCATACATTTTAATTCCGTCGTAAACATTGCATGCGGACAAGCTGAGGATCGGATTTCACTAATCCGACTGCGATCTAAATCTGAAGCAAATGAGGATGGTTTTGTGGAGATGGCTAGCAGTTTCGATGAGCTAGCCATAAACCTATCAAAGAGCGATACGGCAATGATTAACGGCAATGATTTACTGCAAATAGCTCTGACACTCAATTCCTCTGGCAATTAGTTAGATCTAATTTTCACGAATGCTTATGACGGGGTGGTGGTTAAGCCAACTCATGATATGGAAAATCTTTTCAAAAATACCTTTCAGCATTCCGTACTTTCAGTTGATTATTCCATCTCTGATGACACAAATAGCCTTCCGTACAATAACTCGTATTTGATTTCCGTAATGCTGAGTACGATAGCATTAAGAGTTATACTTCTAATATAGACTGGACTATTAGACTTTCGACGCTAGATGTAGATGATGCAGTAAATTCTTTCTACCAGACCATATTTGACGCCGTTGGAAGTCATACACCTAAAATCAAAAAGAGGAATAAACTGTCTGAGTTAGGTTTACGCAATTTATACTGATTTTAGTAAAGCCTTCGATTGTGTCAATCATACGATTCTGTTAGAAAAATTGCGCAATTTTGGAATCACTGGCCCATTGCTTCGCTGGCTAAGCTGTTACTTCAAAAACCGGACTCAAACCGTTAAATCTCTAGGGTATATGTCCAAATAAATTCAAGTCTACTCCGGTGTACCTCAAGGCAGTCATCTCGGACCTCTTCTTTTCAACATATTTATATCAGACCTTTCTGATGTGTTATCCGATGTACCCCATTTATTTTATGTGGATGATCTCAAATTATACTATGGGATAACATCCCACAGTGATTCGATATTTTTATAGAACAAGATAAATGCTCTGCTTGAATGGTCCAACACAAACCACTTATACCTGAACCTTGAAAAATATCAGGTGATTAGTTTCTCTCGCAGAACTTCAATTTTATTAGCTGATTATCACCTCGGTAATAATAATCTTTCCCGAACACATAGTATAGTAGTCCTCGGTATCTTCTTGGATAAGAAACTATGATGAGGTTCTCTGCAAGGCTAATAAAATGTTAGGCTTCATTAAACGACGTGCTAAAGAATTTCAGAATGTGTGGGTAACAAAGACATTATACTATACATATCATTAGTCCGCCCTATTCTCGAATATGCATGTGTCGTCTGGCATCCTGTTTCCGATGTTCATATGGAAAGATTTGAGTCTGTTCCTGCTGTTTGCTTTACGATCTCAATATGACCCACATAACTTTCAGAGCTTGCCTTCATATGAATATCGGTTGTCCATTCTGAATTTATCTTCACTTGCCTCCCGTAAAATTATGTTATGCTCTTGCTTTGCATTTGATTTCCTCCGTGGTACCATTAAAGTTCAATATCTGATTGACAGGATATCCTTGAACGAACCAGTAAGATTTACAAGACATTCACGTTTACTGGTGGAAAGTCGACATCTCACCATCTACGGTGAAAATGAACAGATTAATAGATGCTGCAAAATATTAAATAGCCTGAGCCATTGCTTTTCGCCAACCACAACTAGAATACAGTTTAAAATCAATCTATCAATGTTCCTCTCTTCCTAGTCTTTATTTTTAACTTGTATTTTTATAAGTGTAACCTATATTTTTAACTTGTATTTTGTAACTTTTAATTCTTTGTAATAATTTATAAATTTGATGTAATAACTTGTTTGGTAAATAAATAAATAACAAGTTGGGTAGACAGACCTATGCTCATGTCAGAAGGGTTTTGTACTCAACTTACAAAATGCAGTAACCAGCAACGAATACCTGTCAAATCAAGAAACACGTCATGTTCGAGGATCATACTATTATTAACAAATTTTGACTTCTGAGGTATTTGTTAAAGTCATAACCATAAATATCTCGCTTGATAATTTTTTCATATTTTTTAGATCACGGGTGTCCATTCGCGAGGGAGGAAACACATTTTTCATGTATTTCCCCCCGTTGCCCCCACTCAAGCAAAAACTGTCAGTTTAAGAACTGTTTTGAAAAGCTCTCATAGAGAACTTTCATTTGATACCCATATCGGCTACCTTTCATGAAATTTATTTTCAGGGGCCACTCCTCTGTATTGTAATCATCGATTCATGGCCTGTTTTTTCGAATCCTAGAATGGTTATAAAGCCCTTTTGCTAGGAGCTCTCTCCTGCTTCTTCGACTTGTTTCAATTTTATGTACTCATCTTCATGATACCTATCATTCCTGAAATTTCCATGCAAATCCTAGCAAAGCTGTAGTGTCTAAGTCGGTAAAAATCGCATATGGCTCCATAGCCATATGTTTCCATAGTAATACAGGGTATATCGTTCCATAGTAATATGGTAAGTACTATTCACCTTCTCACCTCTCAGTTACTCACCGACTAACCTATTTTGTTGCAACTTTTTTAGCAAGTTCTTACATTAGATTATGCCTTAGGTCCTTTTGGTATATTATTCTCTGAATAATACACCTTTGTAATCGGTTCGGAAAAAAGAAAGGAAAAATAGAGAAAAAATGCATGAAGAGTGATGTTTTTAGTGAATTTTCTGTGATTATTGAAAACGGTCGTGTTGAGTATCGTTTTTCACGGAAATTTTGGATGCTGAATCGAGGCTTCCTCTGCAGTTTTTTATTGCGGTAGTAAGTGTAACTAGATGTTTGTTGTTTCAGAATCAGAAAGAGATGAAGAGGTCGACGGCGGACGCCAGCGCAACCATTCCAGCGAATTTCCTACTGCTGGAACTTCTGAGAATCGAGAAAACGCTCACTCGAGAACGAGGAAAAGACAAAAACACGAAAGTAAAGCTCAAAAGCGAAAGCGAGCACGAAATTCAGGGCTCCCGTAAGTGTCCTCTAGAGGAAAAGAAGTGGCCGGTAAGCTGTATCAGAACTTTGATTGTAAATGTAAAAAAAAAAAATGTGTGGAGAACGTACCTGAAGTGGCGAGGTGAGAAATTTTCTACACTTTTTGGAAGCTGAGCAGTTTTTCTGAACAAAACGTATTTTTATGTGGTTTGATTGTGCAACAGAAACCTAATGTAAGACGCCTACGAAATTCAACGAGAAATGCAAAGTCTGTTTCAAACAGCTTCAGATTCCAAGTCAGAGGCAATAGCGTTACTGTGTGCAACCGTTTTTTCTTACAAACACTTCAAGTTTCGGATGGGCGAATGACAAGGGCAATACAAAAAGTACGAGAGGGTCAACAACCAGGAAGTGATGGCCGAGGACACCATCCCCCCAAAAATAAAACACCGGAGGCTGCCATGGATGGTGTGCGTGACCACATGGCATCTTTCCCATCGTATCAATCGCACTACAGTATATCAGAAAACCCTAACAGGAAATACCTTCCTCCTGACATGAATGTACGTACAATGTATGAACTGTACAAGGAAAAGTGCACGAAAAAAGGTGATATTCCTGTTTCTGAAGCCATCTTCCGTCGAACCTTTAGCAATGAGTTCAATTTGCATTTCCACCGGCCTCTCAAAGATACGTGCACCAGATGCGATGTGCTTGACAAGAAGATTGAAGTGTATGAAGATGAAGATGAATCTACAAAGCTGACGGCTGAAAAAGAATTACACCTCAGAAAAGCCGAAAGGTGAGAGAGGCTAGAGATCGGGACACAGTGAAAGCACGGGAAGACAAATCTTTCTATGGTCTGACATTCGACCTCGAAAAGGCCTTGCCATTTCCTGTATTGACGACGTCCGTGGATTACTATAAGCGGAATATGTATTGTTATAACCTTGGCTGCCATGAACTTGGAACAGGTTTAGGCTTGATGTTCTGCTGGGATGAAACGATCGCTTCTCGTGGGTCTCAAGAGATTGCTTCCTGTATCGTCAAACATCTTGCAGCAAGAGCGTCATCTGCTAAGCACAAAGTGTTGTACAGTGATGTTTGTACGGGCCAAAACCGTAATATTAAGTTTTCTTTGTACCTCATGAAGTTCATACAGGGCCCTCAAAGCAATGCAGAAATTATCGATCACAAATTTATGGTAAGTGGCCACTCTTTTCGACCCAACGACTCTGAATTTGGAGAACAAGTTGATTTATACTGCAGACGACTGGTACAGTATCATACTGAAGTGCCGAAGGAACAATCCATTCATGTTCACGAAAATGGGCCGAGAGGATTTCAAATCTGTTGCAAAGTTGGAAAATCGTATCACGCGAAGAAAGAAAAATGAGAACAACATTGCTGTTATTTGGTTGAAAATTCAATGGATACGAATTTTGAAAGATCAACCTTACATTCTCTTCTACAAAGAAGCTGTGAATGAGGATTTCCCATTTTCTAAACTAAATCTAAAGGCAGCAAGGCCCGGTAGGCGACATTCTCTGGCCAACGTTTCTCAATATGTTTTGTATCCGAGGGGAAGGCCTGTTACCGAGGCTAAAAAGAAAGATATTCTTGATCTTCTGCGATATATTCCACCAGTGAAACATGATTTCTTCGTTTCCCTGCGAACCACTATTGAAGAAGGTGAGGAGCTTGTAGATGTTGGACCTCTGGAAATTGTGGAAACCACAAATCCTGATGAAATAGACTGAATCCGTTTTGCCATGTTAAAAAAATTAAGAATCCATTCGTGATAAAAAATTAAATTGTTTGTATTATTCTTATACTTTGTGTAATGTTCAATAAAAATATTTTTGAGTAGTGTAAGTCAACTTTACATCATTTTGTTGATGTCCACAGTGGTGTGAGTCTTTGGTTTTAGGTCATACAGTGGTGTATGTCACAGGCTTTGGTAAGGCACAGTGGTGCAAGTGACTTTGGTTAGTGTGTGAGATACAACTTTTGAGCAAAAAAAATTCAAATCAAGCCTAATCACTAAGTTTGGACCTACGTAAAGCCTCTAAAACAATACCATCTCAAAAACTTGTCTACTGAATTTACTACAATACATTTTGCATTATGCTAATTTACTAAAAACGATGATAAAGTGACCTACACCACTTTGACTTTAACCCCTTCAATTATACCCACAACACGATTCACAAAAAAACATAATTTTTTTGACAAAATACTTGAAATTATGCTAAGGAACAAAATTATTGAAACAAAAAATTGCAATTTAAAACAAAAATCAGGTCTGAAGAGGATAAATAAAATTTATTTTGAAGAAAAGAAACGTTCAATCAAGAAGTAACGGAAAATCCAACTCATATTTTTGCTTGCCCCCAAAGCATAAAGTGCAGCATTTTAGTCAATTTAAAGTATTATCAACCCTCCAGAAAAGATTCATTTACGTATTTATGAATGCCATTTTGTACATCTATACTATATTAAATGGGTACGAAGCTTTGTGAAAATAAATATCAACAAAAATAAAAAGCTACTGAGCCCCTGTCCATCCATTCATATTCATTCAAAAGAATAATGCCACCAGTGTAACGATTTTACAAAACAATAACAAACAATTCCGAAGAAATGATTCCTAGTTTCCTCATTGCTATCTATAGAAGCCCGCTAGAGCTCATTAAATCAAAAATAAATAACGCAACCCCATATCAATTCGAGAATCAACATAATCACTCTTAATCCACCAAAAGCCGCAACTCCTCAATGACTGCGTAGCATAAAAAAGCAACAAACAAGCATCCAATCAAATCCTCCTTCAGTCAAACCGATCGGCCATTCAGTCATCATATCATCGTTTTAACGCCATAAATGCATTTTGGGTCATTATGCGAAAATGATTCTCGATTACCCCGGCAATAACACAAAAATAACTTCTTTTTTATGCGATGCCATAAAGCGACATTACCCCAATTGCTTTTACATTAACTCCGACAACAGCTCCAGCATCGACGACGGCTCTGCCGATGACGACTCCGAGCAAAAGAATCCTTCGAACGAACTTGAATCCTTGTCCAAACGACTGAAAACGAACCACGCTCCGTGAGGACACATCGTGCCGTACAGCGCCAGGTCCTACGTTGGCTGTACACCAGTCAGCATTTTGATCCATTACTCGTTTCGTTCTAGGAATTCCCAATGCTCACACAGTTCTATCTGCACAGACAAATGACTTGGAACCTCTCCAGCCGCTACCACCCTCCGCAACTACCCTTCAACGGACGAAATTACATGGATTCAGGCGATCCGTATGGTCCTTTGGGCGGCCTTGCCCAATATATGCATACAACAAACATACTAACCCCAATAAAATCCGACATCGATAAAGCGAGTAAATCATGTTCTATTAACAAATTACAGGGCGATAAATCAAACCATCTCACACTTAAGTTTATATTCAATCATATAAATTTTATTATCGTTTTATTGGATGCGAAAGAAGCGGCGGCGGCGAGGACGAGGGGAGTGAAAGTCTCAATGGAAGCAGCAAAGGCGACTACGAGCCACGTAGAGCGCGACCATGATTCCTGCAGCTCCCTTGATCCCCTGGTCCTGACTTTCCAAAGAAAACGAAAGCTCAAACCAAGATGGTATCGTTTTTACAGCTACAAGAGTGGAGGAACTTCTTGGACCCACTTACGACTTTCTGAAAATAACTCACTGAGGAGCTGAAGTAGTTCCTTCCTTAAGGAGACCTTAACGTAGCATTGAATGAAGACTCCATTTATATCGGCTACGGAACAGCAAGGACTTGGGATCAGTGGCGGAAGGGAGGGGTGGTGCCAAGAGAGGAGCAAAAACGTATAACCAAACCGAGCAACAGAAGCAGCAAAGTGTAATCGTTACATAAAAATTTTATGGGACTCGATAAAAACATGGAAACAACCTGTTGTCTGCCACTTTTATTCGCTTCTAATGGTCAGGATGAGCTCCGAACGACTCGTACAACTTACGAGCTCGAGAGTTGAACTCCAGGATGAATGGGATCCAGACGGGGTGGTGGCGACGCAAGGAGCGGGAGCAATTCGTTTTGTCGTTTCATCGTTGAACGATGACGATGGGAAAAAATCATAAATTTCACATATAAATACACATGAGTCGAATCAAACTATGCCCGGCTGCTGTTTCTGCTACTTGTGCTGCTCCAGGACGACTATTATCGAAGGAAGAATAAATACACATGTCCGGAACTTGTACACTTTTAGACAACCGGCAACCGAAACAATGAAACAAAATATGCTCAAAGTTTATAAATTTTCTTGGTCCAAGCACAAAAACAAAGCAAGGATAAATACATTCGTGTGTAGAAGTACAAGGAGCATAAATAGAGCTGTAAAATAGAGTGAAATGCAAATTATGCAAAGTGTTCGGCCTTAACTGAATGCAGCGCCCTTGCGGAGAAGTAAACGTTCGTCCTGCTGCAATGATTCCCTGATTTTCTCATATTTACGCTGTGCCTCCTCATGCGTGAGAATCAACCGTTGCTGTACCATACGCTTATTCAATTCGATATCTTTGGCCTCCTTCATCAGACGATCGTAGTCATAATCATCAAACTGATCCTGGAAACGACCCATGAATTTCTTTAGCGCTCGAGCCTCAGATGTTAGCTAGAATATTTAGAAAGGTTAGATATTAGTAATAAAAACAAGTTACAAAAAATAATCTGAATGTAAATACGAGCTAATTTATATGTTCCCTTTGTGCTTGCATAGTAAATTAAATTAAAAAGTTATTTGATTCAAAGCGAAAAGCTTCCTGATGGAATTTTTAGATACTCATTCTTAGATTTAGCTTTACCAGGCCACTTTATAAACTTCAATACAACAGTCGTCAATTAAAAGATATGATTCACATTTTAGTCACTAGCTTTTAAACAATGAATCGATATATATGTGGCGACTCAGAACGGCCCAACGTCAACGCTCTCCTCACGGCGTAAACAGATCCTCATCCCACGAGAAATCTTCGCCTGCCAGACGATTTCTAATGTCAGCAGTGCAAGAAATTCCGGTGAGAAAATATAAAATTGCTTGTGCCGTTCTTTTTGCTTCTCATAAGTCGACACACTTGAGAGGACATAAGCAAACAGGGCTTAGTACACGATACAAATAAGTCAACGGCTCAACCACCATTCAACGTCATAACCCGCATTCAACATCTCGTCGCCCATACCAATTGCCATCAAAGGAACAAAAACGGTAGAATTTACAAAGAGTAAAATATAGCAAAGAGTAAATAAAAAAACACAGATTTTTTGTTTCCAAATATATATGAAATTAAGCTATACATTTATCAACGTATAACTAGACATAGGAATTGCGTTTAGTTTTGCATTCATTTGGAGAATACACTTTGTCATCGACATTCAGTTCAACTGTAAAATTTCAACAAATTTTCTTATTCTGTAGTGAATTGATTGGACGAAAATGTCCGTGAATGACTGCAGGTATGGTCTGCTGCCTCGGCGAGCGAAGATGTTGGTGCTCGCCAAGATTGACCTTGTCTGAGGACGCGTGAATGCGCTAGCAGGCTAGCATTGCGAGGTCGTGGGGCAGGTTCTTTTCCCCAGCACAAGGGCCCACTTCAAAAAAATTTCGCATTCATAAATTAGTGGATAACACGACCGTTTCGATGGTGTCGAGGCCGAGGTAACCTACTAAAGTAGAAGATTGCTAAAGCAAACAACAAACTGGGCCTGGCGAAAACAGGCGATACTTGAAAATATTTCGTCTTTACTGACGATACGTGACATGCAGGTGGGAGGGGTCCCCACTCAAACCCCTCCCCCTCTGAATCAAGATCCATTGTAGACGTGGCCAGAACTTTTTCATTTAAATGAAAAACTCATGCAAACATAATTCGCATGAACTTTCCCCTCAAATTGAAACCATCAACGATTCAGATTTACGAGTATGTTATAGTCTTAAAAGATGGAATCACATATTACTATAACATAAATAAGGATGCAAGCGGAAGGCCACTCTACCCTGCAAGAGTACATGTAACGTCAGAATAAGGGGTGAGCTCACCCGATGGCTAGCTGCTGAATGGAGGGGCCAGCCAACGTGGCGGGTTCCATACCCAGTCCGGAAAGACCGAGTTTGGATACTCAATTATCTATTCATTTTATTGCAAAAGAAAATATATAAGTTGTAAATAAATTGACTACAAAAGAATATAATTTCATTTCGCATGATAAATTAAAACATATGCATTAAAATCGTCAAAATTAGAAAGAAATTCGATCAATAAAAAAAATAAAAAAGTATATATTTGCCGAGTTTGCTGTAGTTATTTTTGTTTTTTTAAATATTTTTATCAAAACAAGAAAACAATATAATTTGCGATACTTTTAGTATAAAAATAAAAACAAACGGGTGCTTACCCTTTCCTCTTCAGACGAGTTCTATATGGGTAAGTCTATTTATTGGGCTGAAAGAACTGATTAACGTAATTGATGTGAGGACCAAAAAAGAAAATAAAATCTTCATTCTCTTTGTTTTTCACTTCAACTGGTCGACAATTTAATATTGTATATGGAACTGATTCTATAATGAACTATGAGAGATATGATCGGCGACGATGCATTGCTTATCACCAACATAAATGCCATAGATGAGATGATGAGACACATTTTATAGGCCGCATGACTCTGAATGGAAATGAATTCAGGCAGCATACATGCTGATGTTTTCTTTTCAACTAATTTATATTTTTTCGTATAATTTGGCATTGTTTGTTGAATGATTGATTAGTAAATTTGAAACTGATACAAAGCCAACTAACTAGTTTTATAACTGTAATAATCTCTGTGCGGGTTTCAGTCTATAATCCGATTTTCAACTCCTTCTTTCCGCACTCCTTTGCTTAAGTTGTAAATTTTTGAAAGAAAATCGAGAAAAAAGTACTTTCTTCTCGATTTTCTTTCAAAAATTTACAACTGTTCACTGGCAACCAGCGCGAAACAAATTCATATGTGCCGTACGTCCAACTGTCAAACATATGACATGTCAAAACGATGAACGACAAACCGTGACCGCAACAAAGACTGTTGACAACAATGATTCGCACTACTGTTTCATAACAAAGTATTTTTGTTGGAAGAACGTAATTTTTCATTAAAGACCTGATAAGGTAATAGGTTTAATAAAATATTAACAATACCTCAAATCAAACTGAATTTAAAAATTATACTTCCATGTTAAATACATTTTATCACTTACCACCATTATTCAATATCTTTCAAAGTAAAATTTATTCAGGTATCTCATTTTTAGAACTGCTTTGTTCTTATTATTTTCAGATCAATTTTCAAATCCGTAAGAATTTGTTAAGCCCTTAACTTCTATTATTTTGTTTCATTCAGTAGTTGAACTGTTATTGTCATGCGAATCCAGAAGCGGTTGAATCCTAACGGACTATCTATAGTACTTTAAAATTTTGTCACTTTCCCATTCTGAGATAGGCGCGAGAAGGTTTCCCCCCCTTATTCCACCCGATGATTATAATCATCTCGTGCTTTATCTGCATCTTCAAATTCAACAACTGAAGATGGTGGGCCAACAACAAATATAAGTTTAGTAGACACGACACTATTACGCGATCTTTTCCCAATTTCAACTCAGTTATTTCCACCCTAAAAGAACGCATATTTAATAGAAAATGCGCGAAACACTCAAGTCCCCTGCACCGTCGTAACAAGATAACCAATCAAAAGTCAACATGAACATGCATAAAACAAGCACTTTACGGTATTCGATGTACAAACGGGTTCACAAGTTAATGAGTCGATAATCAACTTGAGTACCTGTGAACAATAACTTTAGCTGTGCAGATTTGTGTCACCACCCAGGTCATTCGCGACGTCCACCAAGTTCGGCAATCACAATCAGAATCCCTCTTTTGTGTCGCAACGATAGTTTCTTAGTGAGCCCACTCATGCCGTCAACACTAGTCTGCCTTGCGGAACAACGCAATTCATTGATAAGTTACACTGCAAAGGGGTTACCGTGATCGAATTTGAATTGAAAATTTTGATATTTATCTTTTTTAAATTTACAACTAAAATTGGATCAAGCATTATGTTGGTTTTTGAGCAGTTTGCTTAGGTGACTGCTTGAATACTACAATTCCAAAAAAGAACATTACAGAGTCAAAAGCAATCTAACGGTGTCAAATCTTATGAACGCGGTGGCAAGTTAACATAGCCATTTCGTGAAATTAATTGTTCTTCAAATGAGTGTTTCAGTAAATTAATTGTATTGCTCGTTGTCGGGCATTTGGCGTTATCCTGTTGAAACCACAAGTCAGCAAAATTTAAATTGAGGCACCAAAAAGTTAGTTATCGTATCTCTGTATCACTCAACATTGAATGTAACATTATGATCATCATCCATTTTTGAAGACATATAGACCAATTATCCTACCGGCCCATAAAGCGTAGCAACCAGTAACGCTTGCTGGTTGTAATGGAGTTTCAACAACTGCTGGTGGATTATCATCGCTACAAATTTGACAATTCTATTTTCTAAAATAGCCATTTATTCAAAAGTGTGCTTTAAAAGTGAACAAAATTTCCAAATGAAATTGTGGATGTTTTGGCTGGCTACTCCCGATAAGGTCTCAGGAAGATGGGTCAGAGGCACCATTCACTCATATTGAGAGCCACAAGAACCACCGAGTGAGTTTGCGGCTCATCTGAGTCTTCAACTTTGTAGATTCTATAATATTTAAGATGTAGGGTAATATGTCCGCGGTAGTCTGCAGACTCAGCGAGCGAAAAACTGGTGCTACGCTGGAGAAAACCTTCCTTAGCAACGCGTAAGCATGCTGGCAACTAGTGTTGTGGCGTCATGGGGCGAGCTCTTTGCACCAGTGCTAAGACCAACTACAAAATTACACGATTAAATTTAAGCTGATGACCAGAGTAAAAAAAAACGCAAAAATCAATTGAACTCAGAGGAAATGTGACGACGAATTCCCAGTCAACCGCGTGCAAGGCGGAAGGCGGTTCCATCTTTTCCAAGGAGGGTCACGGCCCACATATAAGAAAGGAGCATCCAGCTGATGTCGGTGCCGCTATTACGATTGGAATTTCTCTAACGATAAGAGAACATTATTGATCAACTACAATATAACTTTTCGAGTATAACAGAAAATAGAACAGTGGAAACAACGAACTAGTGTTCACAGAAAATAGAACAGTTGATACAACAACCTAGTTTTCACAGAAATAGAACAGTTAATACAACAACATTATTTAGAAACTTTGATCGTTATGATATTCAAGACAACGGTAACGGAAGTGAGGTACAAATTAATCCTTTCCCACGATTTAGAGAAAGAAAATTTTGCAGAGCAAGCAAAAAGCGACTATCATTAATTGCTTCGAGTGGTTGGCTTCACCTACTCATCAATTAGGAAAACCAAGTTGGCCTTGCGCCTGGTCCTGTCTAGTTGGCCTTGCGACTAGACAAATTTCCTTCCTCTGTTGGTTGGCTTTGCCTAACAGAGTGGTTTAAAACCAGTTGGCCTTGCGCCTGGTTTTGGTCTAGTTGACTAAGTGCCTAGACCCGTCACCTCATATCTAGGCGCACTGGTTGGCCATTTGTCTAGAGCCCTAGATGCCGCCAAGACCAAGTCTGGTAGAGACCATTGCAGCCGGCCCCAAACCAATTAGTATCGCTGAATACCGGGCCCGGCAAAAGAAGCCCCTCGATACCACGATGATAGAGGGCAAACCAAAGGCATTGCGTGGAGGCTGGCAGGTGCAGTTACGGTAATGATCTGCAAAGCAAAACGACTGGCCAAGGTCGCAACAATTGCAGTGGAGCGCGACACAAAAAATATTCAGGGTATTTCAACACTAAGGTTGGCAATGAGATATCATGATGAAACAAATCACAACGGCCAGCACCAGATTGACTTTGCATATAGCACAAATCTAGTCATGCATTCAACTTGCTACCCTCACCGATGCATACACAAAATGACCTGGATATCACCCGCCGGCAACACATAAAGCCAAATTAATTATGTTCTGATCCAACAACGTTTTGCTTTGAGCATACTTGACATTTGTACATACCCAAGAGCCAATTGTAACTTAGGTCATTACTTGATTAAATTAACCTATCGATGTCATACAGGTATGTCGAAGCCGTAACCATCGAAGACCAGCTCGTTACAAAAATTTGGTACCAAAAGACCCCAAACGGCATCTGTGGCAAAAATTTCACGGAGACCCTCGACAATCAGATGGAAGTGAAATCAGCTTTTAAGACCCTGGCAAAACAAACAAGTGGACATCGAACCCGGCACAAGAGAAATAATTGGTTTGATGTTGACTACCAAAATGCATTAGATAAGAAGAATCAGGCGTACAAAGAATATATAGGTAGGAAAACTAGGAAAATTTCAGAAGAGTAGCGAATAAGATAATTAGAGCTAAAAAAACAAAATCTATAGGGCAATAATAACAAGACAAACATACAAAGTAATGAAAACCAGTGATGACATCGGCAATGTCATCGCTGATGAAATTAAGATTAAGAAAAGAAAAGCATCATATTTCAAGAACCTCCTTAATCTGCAGCACAGCTCAAGAGCATGGGGGCCTATAATGTTTGCGGAGAGCTTCCAGTGGATGAAGTTTGTTCCACCATCAAAGCCCAAAAGAATAATAAAGCACCAGGCATCGATGAGATTCCGGTGGAGCTCATCAAATATGGTGGCAGCAGTGTTCATCAAACTATTCGCAAAGTCATCCAGCACATTTGGTAACAAGAACATATGCCGAAAGAGTGGAGCCATTCAAATGTATTCCGTATTTATAAAAAATGTGACAAGCTATACTGTAAAAATAATAGAGGCATATCACTACTTTGTACGGCGTGCAAAATACTTTCAAAGATTTCAGAAAATAAAACTGGATCATACGTCAAAAGTATTATTAGGGAGTATCAAGATGGTTTTAGAGCCGGTAGATCGACAATAGACCAATTGTTCAATGTCGAGAAGGTACTTAAAAAATGATGGCAGTTCGACATAGACGTACACCAAATTTTCGTTGAATTAAACAAGCATAGGTCTGTACCAAATAGTGCTTTGCTTTGGTTTCCTAGCGAAATTAGTCCGTCTTGCCAAACTGACAATGACGTCAATGACCTCCCAAGCTCGCATCAATTACCAACTCACCGATCCTTTGACACAAATATCGGACCAAAGCAGGGAGATGCAAGTCATAAGGAAGCTACCTGTCGAAAGATGCGGTAAATTCTATACAAGTCGAGCCAAGCCGTAGTATAAGTGGACGCTATCAACAACTGCCAAAGAACTCTTCCTGAAGCTCAACAGCGAAGCAAAACTGGTAGGGCTACAAATCAATGAGAATAGAACAAAGCTCATGATGCAGTCAAGGAAAACTACCTGAAACACCCAAAATTTTACACTTGACGAATACAATATCAAAAATGTAGGCAAATTTATATATTTAGGCGCTAAAATAATGCAAACCACTAATGAAAGAGACGAAATATGCCGAAGAATACAGTTCACAAATAAAATATTTTATTCGGTTTTGACGATCTTGAAGACTAGCTGCATACGCAGCAAAAATAGCTCCAAGTATGCAAATTTGTGACAAGACCTGTATTATGCCTTGGGTGTGAAAAATGGACCATAACATAATCATCAAAAAATTGAGCGCCTTTGAGTGACGGTTCCTGAGGCGAATAATCGGAGCGAAGCTAGACGGGGACCAATGGTGAATTCGATACAACCATGAGCTGTATAACATTTTTGACGAGCAGGACGTGTCAACGATTTTACAACTGCAGAAGCTGCAATGGGCTGGCCACATGAATCGTATGGACGAACAACGGATACCCAAAAAGGTATTCGTCTAGAGAACCGAAGGGCGGAGACCAGTGGGGAAACCGAGGAAACGCTGGTCTGACTTGGTCGACGAACACAATTCATCGCTACTTGGATTCCGAATTAAGAGGACGCGGTCAATGGTTCGAGACAGTTGAAGGTGGTATTTGCAGGAAGCGAGCCCGAGAAGGGCTGTGGTGCTACCCAGAAAAAGAACCATCTCCTAACGAAGGTCCGAAACGGGCAGTAGTGTTAAAGTAAAAAAAAATCAAAATGCCATGTGGATAAAAGAGAATATACCTACATATACAAATATTGTTTCAAGTAAATATGTGTTCAAAATCAAAAGGAACGCTGAAGGTGAAGTTGAAAAATGCGAAGCAAATCGGTAGCAAAAAGTATTTCACTAAAGTATGGAGTAGATCCCAATGAAATTTTTGCACCTGTAATGCATTAAGCAACTTTTTGAACGCTATTAGTCGTCGCAGATCATAAGGATATATTAATAAAACACTACGATGAAAAACAGCATTTTTCAATGGCGATCTTGAAGAAACAATCTGCATGCGATTACCGGCCGGGTGTGAAAATATCAATAAAAGTCAAATATGTACTTTCAAGAAAGGAAAGTATTGTCTTAAACAAGCAACAAATGTCTGAAATGATAAACTCGATGGTTTGTTAAAACAGTTTGGCTTTATTCACAATAAATCAGATCCTTGTCTCTACGTAAAGAATGATAAAGGGGAGCCCATATATCTCATTATTTACGTAGATGACATTTTGATAGATCTGAGCTATTAAGGCATCATCTCGGCATCAAAATCAGCAGAGATATAAACGGTTTTTATTGCCTCAAGTAATCAAATTATATTGAAAAAGTTTTATGCAGGTTTGGATTGGAAGACGTGAAAATATCTAATATACCGTTGGATCAAGGCAACGCTAAAATGAGGAAAAGTCAATCAGCAATCCAAGATTTTAAAAAACATCAACAAATGATGATTGCGTTGTTATATACAGAAGTACGAAGGCAGTTCAATAAGTACCCGTGTTAGAAATGAAGATACCATTTTCTTTAAAAAAAATGTTCTTTCTTTTTAAAGAAAGATACAGTTCTCCCAATGTTCCTGACATTTTTTAACCCCTCCAAAAAATAGGATTTGTCGAACTCTCCAAAATACGCCTCTATCTTGGCAATGGTTTCCTCATTTAAGCTAAATTTTTTCCCGCGAACCATTTCGTCATGTTGGGGAACAAGAAAAAGTCGCAGGGAGGTGAGGCAGCAATTCATGCAGTTTTGTGGCGACAACTTTGGATGAATGTGCTGGTGCGTTATCATGGTGAAACAGCACCTTCTTTCTCGCTAAATGCGGCGGCATCTCCTTCAATTTTATGTCGAAGCGGTCCAATAACTCACTTTAGCATTTCCAGTGATCGTTCTTCCATTTTCTTGAAAATCCATGATAATGACGCCATCCCCAAAATTTGTCGCCATGATCCTTTCGGCCGATGGGACCGTCTTCGCCTTCTTTAGAGTAGATTCACCGGGAGAAATCCATTGTTTTGATTATTGCTTAGCTTCTGATGTGTAATGATGAATCCAGGTTTTATCAACGGTAACAACTCGACGCAAAAACTCCTTCGGATCTCGCTTAAATTGCTCCAAACACTGCGTTGAAGTCAAGAACCGCATCCGCTTGTTGCCCACCGTGAGCAATTGCGGTACCCATCGGGCAATTATTTCACAGAGAGCAATTGCGGTTCCCGTCGGACAATTATTTCACCGCTAACTTATCATGTAAACAGACAGACAGTTCATCGCTGCTCGGATTCCGAAATTGGAGGGCGTGGTCAATTGAACAGTTGGAGGCGGTATTTGTAGGAAGTGAAGGCCGGAGAGGGGCTGTAGAGTGCTTAGAAGAAGAAGATATGTACAAGGGTGGTGGCTTGAGCATCTGATAGCTGGGTCCCTTGCGAACAGCGTGGCATAGTTTTCGTCGGGAGTGCATCGACCATGAGTGAACGTCAATTGCTGACCGCCATTGCGAAACGTATTGTCATTCGTTTATTAGTGGGGCAACGCATTAAAAGCACGGAAATTTTCCTGCGTTTGCAAAATAAGTTCGATAGTGAGTGCCTAAGTAGGACTGCTATGTTTAAATGGGCCAAAGCACTATAGGATGGCCGCAAAACCGTCGAGAATGAGCGGCACAATCGTCGACCGTGAACCAGCATCACACCAGACAACATTTGCCACATAGAACAACTCATTTTGGAGGACCGTAGGATGAATGTTCGAGACACTTTGGCTGAACTCGGCATCAGTATTGATAGTGTATGGTCTATCATCCACGAACACCTTCAATATCGCAAAAAAAAAACGCTCGATACGAAGGAGCATTCCAGCACGACGTGCGATTCTTCTCCAGAATATTGCGAGCCTTCATACCGTGCGTCTCATGCTCGATACAATATCGGAATTTAAGTGGGAGAAGCTGGAACACCCCCTACAGTCTGCATTTATCACTCTGTGACTACAACTTGTTTGGAACACTGAAAAAAGCCCTGGGAGGTCAAAAATTCAACACAGATGACGAGGTAGACGAGTTCGTGTGCACATGGCTGTCCAAGTTGCCTAGGCAATTCTTCGATATCGGCATCAAAAAACTTCCGGAAAGGTGGACAAAATGCGTAACTTGTAAGAGGGAGAACCTAGAAAAACTGTAAAATTTTTCAATACTAAATGAACGTATCAGAGCATTTGTCTCGAACATATTTGAACCGCCCTCGTATATATGCATATACATACATATAAATATATATTCTTCCTCTTCTTCTAAACACTACAGCCCCTCTCGCGCCATAGCTTCCTGCAAATAGTGCCTCCAACTGTCTCGGTCCATTGACCACGTCCTCTAATTTCGAAATCCGAGCAGCGATGAACTGTCTTTGTCGACCGAGTCAGACCAGCGTTTTCTCGGTTTCCATACTGGTCTCCACCCTTTAGCTCTCCCAACAAATACCTTTTTGGGTATCCGTTGTTCATCCATACGATTTTCGTGGCCAGCCCCTTGCAGTTTCCGCAGTCCTACAATCGTTAAGACATCCGGTTTGTCAAAAATCAAACAGCTCATGGTTGTATCGAATTCGCCATTGGTCCTGGTCTAGCTTCGCTCCGATTATTTGCCTCAGGACCTGTCGCTCAAAGGTGTTCAATATATTTGCGGATGCTTGCGTTAGGGTCCATGTTTCATACCCATAGCATAACACAGGTCTTATCACAGATTTGCATACATGGAGCATTGTTTTCCTGTGTATGCCGCTGGTCTTCAAGATCGTCAAAACTGAATAAAATATTTTATTTACGAGCTATATTCTTCGGCGTATTTCGTCTCTTCAATTACCTGTTTTCGTTATTTTGGCGCCTAAATACACAAATTCGCTAACATTTTCGATACAGTGTTCGCCAAGTGTGATATTTTGTATATTTGAGGTATTTTTCCTCAACTGCGTCATGAGCTTTGTTTTATTCCCATTGATTTGTAGCCCTACTAGTTTTGCTTCGCTGTCGAGTTTCAGGAAAAGTTCTTTGGCAGTTGTTAATGACCGTGATAAAATTTTGATGTTGCCCGCATAAGCCACTACTTGGCTCGACTTGTATAGTAATATACCTCGCGTATCGACACGTAGCTTCCTTATAACGCACTCCAGAGCCAAATTGAACAGCGATGGGGCCAGCCCATCTCCCTACTTTAGTCCGATAACTGTGCCAAGGGCATCAGTGAGTTAGTTATTGATTCGGACCCGGGAGGTCATCGACACCGTTGTCATTTTGGTAAGACGGACTTATTTGGCTGGGATGCCAAAACTAAGCATTATTTGGTACAGTACGTTACGATTAATACTGTCATATGCTTCCTTAAAGTCAACGAAAATTTGGTATTCGTCTATGTTGAATCCCCACCATTTTTCAAGTACCTACTTGACGGTGAACAATTAGGCGATTGTCGATCAATCTGCTCTAAAACCACCTTGATACTCCCCAATAATATGGCGTATGATCCAATTTTATTTTCTAACATTTTTGAAAATATTTTGTACGCCGTACAAAGTAGTGGTATGCCTCTATAATTTTTTTTCATCCAGAGTTGGTGGGCCAATGGAAGCTTTTCACAGATATCCATAGGCTCCGATGTTCTGGCCCTGTGCGGAGGATTTAGGAGGTTCTTGAAATATGATGATTGTATTTCCTTAGTCTTAGTTTGATCTACGATTATTGCCGATTTCATCACGACAGAGCGTGGTTTTGGGCTGATAACCACGTTTCAGGCTTTTGACTACTTTGTATGCTTGTTTTGTATTGCTAAACTAACATCTATGCTTCTCAATTGGTCGTCGTAGTATTTTCTTTCCTTAATTCTAATTATATTATTCGCTACTCTTCTCAGATTTTCATATTGTTCTCTTTTCGTCCTGGTTTTTCTACCTACGTATTCTTTGTACGCCTTATTCTTTCTGTCTAACGCATTCTGGCACTCATCATCGATCCAATCATTCCTCTTGCGCCAGGCTTGATGTCCAACGGTCTATTCTGCCATCGCCCTAATAGCCGTTTTCACTTCCATCCAGAGCTCTACATATTCTAAATAGCGTCTGATATATGAATTTATCAACGGGTAGACAGACATCACGTAATTTGCTAGGCTTTTCAGAGAAACTCAAATGTCAAAATACACTCTGAAAATAGAGTTGCCGTTTATTTTATTCTATATGCGTCCTTTTGATTGTATAAGCAAAACCATAAAATTCTTAAAACTTTCTATTCTTAACGAAGTTGATCAAATTTTGACTTCTGAGGTATTTATTGGTCTTGCACTTGTCAACACCCACTGCCATGTATTCTTTCAGATCTTTTGCATCAGATATATTCAATAGAGAGAAGGGATACCTACTTTTAATACCTTTTCCTTCTCCATGCACCCGTCGGAGGAAAAACGTTCAGTTTGAGACTTATTTAGAAAAGTTCTCATCAAGACCTTCTATTTGGCAACCATATCGAACTTTTTAAGGGTCACCCCCTATATGGGATAAGCCCCCTAAAACAACTTATTAAATTTTTTGTAGTGGAACTTTGAAGAGCGCACCACTTTTGACCCTCTTACAACATTTCATGCCTCTATATCTTGTTTGCAAGAAAACTTGCTGTGACGTATGGATGGATGCATGCACGAACAGGCAAATGGCAAAGATGAACAAACGGACAGTCAACAATATCTTGAAAAATGTTCTTTTTAACTGAAGCAACTGAAACATAATCGCTCTGAAGTGATGCGGAAGTAGGTTCCGGCTTACACAACAGGAACGCCAAGCTGTGGTGGCTTAAGTCAGTAGAAATCTAGCAGAACTTGGTGGTTTTGCTATCCAAATAGAAAGATTGAGAGGGGTGCCCACTTTGAACACTTCAAAAATTGAAGTCAGCACAGCGTCATACTAAAATTTGCTCATATGCGAGGTGTGACAATTAAGTAATGAGACAAATTTTATTGCCGCGCTTGTTTTAAATCTGCGACCTTGAAATACTCTTCTGCTTCCTAGGCATCCTTCCCCTCTCCATTGATTTATTTATTATTGCTCTAGCTTGCTTAATTCGCCTGCTGTGTCATGTTGAGAAAACGTGTGTTGGTGGTGCTCGTCACGAAAATGGAGAAACAAAATCAAGAGCAACGCATTACGATAACAATTGGCACCAGATTGGGCGAAACAGCTTCGGAAACGTACGCTGAAATCGTAAAAGTGCATGGTGATAGT
This sequence comes from Odontomyia ornata, assembly GCA_963969285.1. Taxonomy (NCBI): domain Eukaryota; kingdom Metazoa; phylum Arthropoda; class Insecta; order Diptera; family Stratiomyidae; genus Odontomyia; species Odontomyia ornata. The sequence continues at coordinate 72,202,551 of OZ017739.1, forward strand.
GCTCTTAGTCGTGCCAAAGTGTTTCGATGGCATAAAGAGTTTAAGGAGGGGCGTGAAAGCGTGGAAGACGAGGCGTTGAGCGAAAGACCAGTCGAGGTACAGACTGACGCAAATGCGCAGCGTGTGCGTGCCCTAATCCGGGAAGATCAGCCTTTAACAGTTCGAATGTTGGCCTCGGAAACGGGTATGAATCGTGAAATAGTCAGACAAATTTTAACCGACGATTTTGAAATGAAAAAGTTGTGCGCGAAGATGGTTCCAAGGAACCTTTCTAAAGGGGAAAAGCAGCATCGAATGACTGTCGCAGACGACTAATTGGAACAAGTGGAAAACGATTCCACGCTGCTTGATCGAGTCATTGCAGTTATTTTTGTTCCCTAGAACAAAATCGGTGGTCAAAGGAACCCATTTTGAGTCGCTTACGGATATCCAGGCAGCCGTGACGAGGGTTCTTGCGGACATCCCAGTCGAAGCGTTCCAGAGATGTCACAAAGCATGAAAAACGCACTGGAATCGTTGTATAGCTGCCCAAGGGGACTACTTTGAAGGGGATGGCAGAGTTGTAGAATAATTTTTAAATATACAGTTTTCATGGAATTAGTCTCATTACATAATTGTCACACTCCGTTGGTCAAAACAGACCATCAAACTATTTTTGGAACGTACAGGGTTTTCCATTAAGGACATAATAAATCGATTGTGAGGCATGCTGTGTGGCTAGTGGCACCGTCTTGTTGAAACCACATATCGTTGATTTTAAGTTCATTCAATTCTGGCCTCAAATAATCTTCTAACATAACACGATAGCGCTCTCCATTGACGGTGGTTTTCATCCACGAAAAAATACGGCCCAATCACACCTCCGGCATGAAAACCGCAAAAACTGTAATTTTTAGGTCTTTGTAAATTTTTTTTTTACAAAAACTTACTAGTTTCGCGACCTGTCTGTCCGTCTGCCCGTCCGTCCGTCTGTTCGTGCGTCACAGCTGGTTTCCTCAGAAACTATAGAAGCTAGAATGCTCAAACTTTGTGAAAAGGTCAGAAGTGTTAGTCTCTCAAAAGTTAAGGTCTTACCAAAAACTTGAAAAATGTTTAAGGGGGTCCCCCTAATAACGAATGAACCCTTAAAATTTTGTTTTAACTAAAGGTAGTCGAGTGGGGTATCAAATGAAAGATCTTGATTAAACTTTTAGAATCTGAAATAAAAGAATCATTTTATGGATTAGGGGGTCCAGGGGAAGGCAAAATGTACCCAAAATGTTTACTTTAGCTACCGTTTTGACATTGATAATTTATTTTTTAAAAAAGTTCAAGGATGCGTTCATATAGAGATACGAAATTGCTTTGTTCCTAATAGAAAAATCTTTATTATGAAACTGTTTTGAACTTCAATCTTATGTTCTTGAAGATAAAGCATATGCATCATCTCAACAGCAGTAAGAATGAAGCGGAATTGATATGGGTTCGCAAGTATTTTCACACTCTCCAAAAGTAATCGTTACCTAGGTGTACCATCTATCCATGAGGTGGATACATAACAACAAACATGAATGAAAGCAGTTTCAATTTAATTACTACGACACTTACATCTTCATATCGTCTCTGCAATTGATTCAATAAATTTGTATAACGACTTTTCACATCATTCAAGCAAGCATTATACGCAGCCAATGACTCTTCATAATTAGGTTTTCTTCTTTCATAAAGGACTAAGTATGGTGCTAAAAAGTCAGGCTCCTGTAATTTTGCAAGTTCCTTTCGCAGACGATTTTCTTCATACTACCAATAAAAATTAGACAAATTCAGCGATAGCATTGTCATAACATTTTTGAGTACCTCTTCTAAGCGAATCCTTCGAGCTCCTTCGTTTCTCAGAGGATCAAAGACACTAAACTGCAATCGAGGATTCAACATTTCATTCTTTCGTCTTGCAAGTAATTCATCAAGTTCAGCACATCTTTTTTCAAATTGTTTCTTCAAGACTTCTTCACGTTTAAGTTGATCGAGAAGAAGAAAATATAGTTCAGCTTGAGTCGGAGGATTTTCAAGAGGATTAGCCTAAATTAATCAAAATTAATAAAGTTTAATCGAGACCAACAGTACTCACATTGTATCCATTTGTTTGTGTAGGATCAAAAATTATCTCCTCACCATAGTCAGGCTTTGGAGGCTTCATAAATTCTCGCGTTGAAGCTGTGATCGCATCCTTGGCGTATTGGAATTGAAGAAAAATCTTACTATGAGCTAGCTGGAACTGGCGAATAGCAATATCCTTATTCACCGGAATTTTCTCGTTTCTGTTAAACTTCTCCGTGATTTCCTTAAAGATGAAAATTGAAGCATCAGTTTTCTTAATAAATAACTTACCACTATTGATTTAACATGACATCGCAAACGATCCTTGACTTTTATCTGGTACTCTTGGTAATAACACCTAGGAATAGTTAAAACGGATTTTAATAAGATTAAATAGTTCGCGATAGTCCAACATACAAATCCTCTCTATTCTCATAATGATAAATACATTTGTCCCCAGTCATCTCCATTGTTTTTAAGCAATCAAGCCGAGGATAATGATAGAAATGAAATATTTTCGGTTGATTAGGGGTGGCATTATGAATATAGTCTAGAAAAACAGACGATTAAATGAAAGCAGTGCATGCAACGCTTAATCGAAAAAAACATACATTTTAGACAATCCGGTCGACCAATTAAAAAGCTTTCCTCTAGTTGCTTTGTCAAAAAATCAATCTTTATCAAATATAACATGTCGGATCGATGGGAATACCATTCCCAACGCTTTACAGGTTTTTGATAGTCTAGATCATCAAAGAGAGTCAAGCGTTTCACCAATCCATCGTACTTATGATAAGGGGAGTATCTTTGATACAGAGCCTTTTTATAATAGATACTCTTCTCGTTGTTGGGATACCGTGACTCAAACTCTCTGCCAGAAATGTGCAATTTATTCCCCCAGGATGGGATAACGTCCAAATGTTTCTCAATCATAAGAAACTCATTATTGGCTGGGTCTAAATCTTGAGATAACGATGCTCCTTGACGAAGTTCGTAAGGCTCACCAGGTAGAAAATGCTCCCAATGTTCAATGTTACTCAAGTCCCATTTCATATCGCCTAGTCCGTTTTCAGTAGGTGCTTGACGATTAACCTGATAAGACAAGACAACCGTCTAAGCATGTTGCAAGTTGCCACTAAGGATGCCTTACATAATAGTTATAGTCATTCCAAATACTGTCGACTTCCAAATAGTTTGACGCTGATGTCTCACATCGAAATCCAGTGCTTGGCTCTATGAAAAACGCTTTTGGCTCAGGAGTAAATTCTTCTCCATCTTCATTGTAAACCTTCTCTCTCGGTTTGTAGCACCATGGGGCATTTTCAATAATTGCTACCCAAGCGTGCATTCTGCGTCCTCGATATGGATCTGGTGGTCTACTTGCTAATAGCTATCGGGTGAATTAATATCTTTATATAAAAATTGAATGTTATTCCTAGTATTACCTCTGATTTCTCTCGTTCCACTTGAAGCCGTTTCTCTTCTTCTTCACGCTCTTTCTGGGCAGCTTTTTCTTCTAATTCAACCATGAATTTACTACGAAGATCCGGCGGGCCTCTCAATTCATATTTGTTTTTAGTTACGTTTTGGTTGCTTTTGTCTTCTTCTGTACCGTCACTTGGAATAAAGGGGCACATAACACGCCGTTGATCATTAAGAGTTGTTTCTAAGGTTGCACTTCCAGAAACAACTACAGCTGCGAAACCAGCACCAATCAACATACTGCAAAGAAGTGTGGCCATTTCATAACAGTTACCTCGCCGACGTCTAAGAAGTGTATCCGGAGAAATAAGACGTGTTGGCTGGAATACATGAAAGTAAAAGTTTATTATTCTTCAATATCTGATTATATTAGCTGGTACATCCATTTACAGAATCTAGTTCACAACATGCAGTTCAATACATTGTACTTTTGGGTTTAATTCACGAATTATTGTCAGTCATCGTGCGGAGTAATTTGGCTGCCAGAACAATACAAGGTGTGACAATTAAGTAATGAGACTGGTTCCATGAAAACCGTATACTTAAAAATTATTCTACAGCTCTGCCATCCCCTTCAAAGTAGTCCCCTTGGGCACCTACACCACGATTCCAGTGCGTTTTCCGTGCTTCGTAACATTTCTCGAACGCTTCGACTGGGATTTCCGTGAGTATCCTCGTCACGGAGGCCTGGATATCCTTAATCGACTAAAAATGGGCTTCCTTTGACCACCGATTTTATTCTAGGGAACAAAAAAAGTCACAGGGTAGCAAATCGGGTGAATAAGGTGGCTGTTGCAGCATGGCGATCCCTTTAGAGGCCAAATACTGGGACGTGCTGGGGGCGGTGTGGTGTAATTCTTTGGAACAATCTTCGTGCTCAACTTTTTCATCCCAAATCGTCGGTTAAGATTTGTCTGTCTGTTTCACGGTTCATACCCAGTTCCGAGGCCAACATTCGAACTGTTAAACCCCAATCTTCACGAGTTAGGGCGCGCATACGCTGCACATTTGCGTCAGTCCGCACCTTTAGTCTCCAGCTCCGCGCCTCATCTTCCACGTTTTCACGCCCCTCCTTAAACTCTTTATGCCATCGAAACACCTGAGCACGACTAAGAGCACTATCACCATGTACTTTTACTATTTTTGCGTACGTTTCTGGAGCTGTTTCGCCCAATCTGGCACAAAATTTTATCGCGACGCGTTGCTCTTGATTTCGTTTCTCCATTTACGTGACGAGCACCACCAACACACGTCTACCCAACAAGACACAGTAGGCGAACTAAACAAGCTAGATCGATGGTAAATTTATCAATGGAGAGGGAAAGGATGCTGGGGAAGGGAATTTCAAGGTCACAGGTTTACCACAAGTGTGGCAATAAAATTAGTATCATGACTTCATTGTTACACCTAGTAGACTGCAACCAAAGTGATCAATGTAAATAAAAAGATGATTCAAGGAAGCACGACCACTTCTTTTCCTACTAGCCTCATTTCAACTGAACTATCTAAACTGGCCTAGGCTATAGTGTGCATTGGCCATTATTCTACGAGTAGGCTTTTCAAATTATGTAGGAGACGTCCTTGCTCTTATGAAGAGTGTAGTGACCTTGGCTAATTAACTTGTTGGTTACATATTAGCGTATGTAGGGTACACGGTGTGGGGATCTTAGTAGTAGGCTTACGAAAATAACTTGGAGATAAGTGAGTAGCAATTCTAAGATGGTGCTAACAGCTCAATATAAGTAGTTTTAGAAAACTCACCAAAAGCAGTTAGAAGATTAAAGGTGTTTCACAATGATATATCTGTCGTGTTATTGAATTTTTCAAAGAACTCAAATTTAATCCTGTTGCTTCTATACTTAGTACAATCAAAGATACGATAATAAATGTCATCCTAAGAGGGAACATCACTGTTGCTTGAGCTGAATATGTGCCTGATATCTTACGGACTGTTGAATATCACGAACGGGACTCAAAATTGGCCAGAGGAAGGCAAACTGGAGGATCGAGAAGCATGGCACAAAAAGGATGCAAAAGCAGTTCGTATTTTGACTGCTGGTTTATGGTGATGACGATCATTCGACAATTCGAGACTATGTTACTTCGAATCAAGTCTGTTGTAAAATAAAATACGTGTGTGAACAGAAAAACGAACCAAACAAATACATCATGAATTAATCGTTTCACAGCCTAAAACTTGCTCGGAGATTGCAATCTTGAAACATCGACCAAAATTTGTTGATGAAGAGCTAATGGATTTTGCAATGATTGGAAAATTGCGAACGGAATTACCATCGAAGTTTGCCGCGTTTCGAGACTCGTATCTGATTCAGTCGGCAACAGGTACAACTGTCACTTTCGAAAAATTGAAGGAGCAGCTATTGTTAATTGAAAAAATGACGATTAAAATAGATTTGCGTGATTCTGGAGAAACATTAGTGGTTAAATATGACAAAATCAAAAAGCTGAAAAGCAACAGGAGCCGATGCAGTTCTAAAAATGTTGAATGCTTTTACTGTCATCAAATCGGTCATTTTCGGAGCCAGTGTCGTGAGTTTAAAGCCGACAAAAAAAGAGGAAAGATCACAACGTAATGCAGTCGTTGTAGTATATCTGTCAATGTCTCTAGTGGATCTTGTTTTATTGCTAACAAGATTGTTCTGTATTTAGTGACTGGATCGGTTATTGCAATGCAACCTTCCATATCACGAACAATAAACCCATTTTGTTTCAGTTTGAAGGTATGCCTTAAGGCAAGCTATACGTCATAGTTTCCCACTGTGATGACGATTAGACTATAATGACGGCCAGTTGTAGAACGTGCCGAGTAGTTTCGAAAAGTGGTAGACAACACACAAGAAATGAAGTGATTAATGTCCTAAAAATCGACAAAAACCAATTTTCGCTTGGTGCCGTAACCAAAAGAGGGTCCAACATAATAATGGGCAACAGTGAATTAAAACTCATTGAAAATGGCAAGCTCGAATATAATGGATAGCGAGTGCTAACCAATTTGTATTTGATGAACTTCGAGACCATTTCCGTGGGCGCTTGTGCCGCTAGTAGTGAAGTTTCGCTACAGAAATGGAATGAAAGGCTCGGCTATACCAATTATCGTATTATTAAAGATATGTTGAAAAGTTGAACCATCGATGGGCTGAAAATAAAACCGGATTCGCTAACTGAACTCAACAGCTATTGGTTGCATATTTGGAAAGCTCTTTCGTAAACCTTTCCAACATATTAGGTTACATACAACTCACATCGGAGAAATTGTTCATTTCGACATTGTCGGACCAATGCGTACAAAATCGTTTGGTAGTGCACTGTATGCCGCAACTTTTGTTGATGACTACACCTAGCTTCTATGGTCTAAACTGATGAACACAAAAACTGAAATAAAAGATAAAATATGTGAAGCAATTGCCGAACTAAGTACTGGTGACCACAAGCTGCATAATTTATATTCGGATACCGAGAAAGAATTTAAAAGTGGAGAACTTTCAAAAGCGTTGCGTCAAAATGCGGTCATTCACGAATTCTGGGCGAACTATACATCGCAACAAATGGCACGACGCAAGCGTTGAAATAGTACACTAGTCAAAACTCTGCGTTCCATGATTCATTTGGCTGGAGTTCCTTTGGGACTTTGGACTGAAGCAATCGTTACTGCTGCTAGACTTTGAAATGTCATTCCACTACAACGTCTTGGTGGAAAATTACCGGAGGAGTTATTTTTTTGGCAAGGAACCGAACTTCAAAAGACTACGCACATTTCAAGTATCGCATATAGTTTCATAGATGATTCCAATCGTGGTAAATGGGTCAGGAAAACTATATAATTGCAATTCGTGGACTACGCTCCAGGCGGTTATAGATTGTGGACACCAGGCACATCACATATCAACATATATTGTAACGTTAAAAGCTAGATAGGAAGACAGCCTTTCTAAATGGGGACCTGATGGAGACTATCTACATGCAACAAAATGAGGGCTATGAAGATGGGACTAGACGAGTCTCTTTGTTATGCAAGAGTTTATACGGACTCTAATAAGCACCATGACAATGGCATCAGAAATTTAATGCATTTATATGGAACTTTGGACTGGAGCCATCAACTGCTGATACTTGCGTCTACAGATCAGAGCACTTTGCGTGGATGATGGACTAGTAGCAGTGGCTAACGAAGAGAAAGTCAATTTTTTGCTGAATGCTGGGCGGAAGTACAATTTTCAGTTGCTATTTGGGAATCGAAATTATCAGAGATCCAGAGATCAACACTATTTGTCTAACGCGAACGACTTATACGAAATCGATATTGAAAAAATTTGGAATGTCTAACTGCAATCCCGTATCGATACCAATGCAACCTAATGATCAGCTTTCTAAAAATGCCGGACACGTAGCAGATGTACCATATCCTGAGATAATTGGCAATTTGGTTTATTTAGCGGCTGTGATGAGACCCGATATCGCACATGCAATTGCAGTTTTGAGCAAACATATGGAGACACCGAGTATCAAGCACTGGGCGTCTACATCTCCTCAGGAACACTTGAACTTGGTATTACTTATAGCCCAAATTGTGAGACAAACCTTGAAGCATAGTATGATACAGACTTTACATCATGCCCGGATACCTGAAAAAGTTATTGTGGAGTGGTTATTGTACTGAATAACGACCCTGTAGTGTGGGCATCACGTAAGCAAACCATAGTTGCCACTTCAACAACAGAATCGGAGTATGTTGCAGCTCATGACGCTTCGAAGGAAGTAGTGTGAATTTGAAGCTTACTCAACTTACTGATATCGGATGCAAACAACAGTCGCTGACTGCGCTCTATATGGATAATATTGCCGTGAAGAAATTGATCGATAATCCACTTTATCATCGCCATATGAAGCATGTCGAGAGAAATCCCTAGCATTGATCAACTAGATAATTTGTTTACAAAGCAAAATATAAAATATAAATTTATAAACAATCAAAATTTTCTACACATTGTATAATATCCTCAATTAATTATATTTATTTGAATACTTGAGAGTTAACTGATTTAAATTATGCATGCTTCTTATTTGGTTGATTCTTGGCTCGAACAAGTAGGAGTGTTGAAACAGAAAGATAGTATATGTGTTCTCGCATCATTCAATTTCTTAATCCGTTAGAAGTCGGTCTGCATTCTGCAACCTGACCGCATCTAAGTTATCATATCCACTGAAATAAACATTGTGTTTTTATCAAACGCTTATTTTTACTGCGCTAACCAAACAGTAATCTTGACTACCTTGCCACATATGTTGATTTCGATGAGATTTTTGAGGTAATGTGCCTCCTTTTAGATGCAGTAGGACCTCACTAATGCGCTCCCTTCAGCTCTGTCTTATATCTTTCAAGATGCACTCAAGCACCTCTTCCAGGCCAGCATACGTGTCTAGTAAAATGCTGTTTAGCCCACTCACTGTAACTAGTTCGTCCTTCTCTTCCATGACTTTGAAACCGTAATGACTGGGAACTCAGAAAAACTGGAAGTTCCTATGTGGTTTGTTTAATATTATCTTCCAGATCTCATAAACTATCTTCTTGTTATCTTTGTTTCTGTCAATGTGACAAATCGCCATCTTCGAGTCTGTAAAAATTTTTATGATGTTCACTGTCGATCAGCACTGTCTGTATGGTCTGGAGCTCAGGATTAATTATGGATACTGAGCTTCTCGGACTAAAGGAACAAGCAGTCTTAAATGTCAGGTTCATATACGCTCTACCAGTGCCAAACCGGCTCTTGGCTGCATCAGCGATGTGAATTAAGTGGGTTTGTTCCATTATTGATTCCAAGTGTTCAGAGAATAACTCGTTAAAGATATTTTGATCTATTTTTTTATAGTTCAAGAAATTTAGAATTATGACATCAAGCGTATAACTAAGATTCATTGGTCTTGGTTTAGCCTCATTTAGCATTAGTTTGAAGAGGTGTTGCTCATATTATAAACAAAGCTGTGGCTGTATTGCTCATTGCTTCCAATCATATTCTAGGATTGGACTGAGCTTTGATGTAGAGTCTTCCCCAGTTCATTGGCTGTCAAAAATTCCACTCTTTCTTTTGTCACGAATTCTCCATGAAGTCGAATCTATAAATGCACTGTTTTCTAGGGAGAAGACCAAAGTATTGTTTAAAAATTCTGGATTTGATCCTGTCGATATTGATAAACACGTTTTTAACGGCATACGCCATTGTTGTTAAACCATACTCCACCCTAGGCTTTATGAGAGGTTTATATACCTGTATGTTTAGCACCAAAGAAGGTTTAAAATTTTTGGTTGGTCTGCTGATCATGCGGATGGGGTTGATGGAGTTTTCTACCTTTTCGCAAAGAAGTTCAAATTGTTAGTTGAAGGCACTTGATCTCTTTACTATTCTGCTGAGGTATTTAATGTGGTTGATTCAGCTTAAAGAACTGCTATTTATGTTAACGTTATAATTCAGGGATCTGCCTTTTGTACAGGGAATGGTCTGTATTTAGTCAAGATTCTTTGAAAACTTGAGCTTCTGGAATAATATCAGGAATTTACTAGTTTTCATCTGTAGTGCTGCAATAGTGTTGTATATTTTATCATCTTGTAGTTGAATAAGGAAGTCATCAGCACACTGAAGGATGGTCATGTTGTTGTCAGCCAACCTGTGTAGCTTGGATGTATAGATATTAAACAGAAAGAGGCTGAACGTATCCCTGCAGTATCTGATTCGTTATTTTAATACTGTGCTTATTCAGGTGAAGAGTTCTATTACTACATATACTAAGGATCTAGTTAATGTAAGCTTTCTTAAGATAAAGATATCAACTATCTCGTAGGCGTTAGAGATATCAATGTTGACCGCAACATTGTATTTGAGGATCTGTCTGCGGTGGATTTATTGCTACCATATGTAAAGCAGTGATTCACTAGGATGTTATGCTAGTCTGCCATTACACATAATTTATGTTTGATGAGCATGTTAACGATTTAAAGTAGGAAGCTGACTGGAAAAATATGTCTGAGGCTATTGGCGTCCCAGATCTTTGTCTGGTTTTGGTATCGCCACACTTTAGTTACATGACAATGCTTAACTATTTAATTCATTATTCTAGCTATCTGAACACAGATTCTCTTTGTTGAAGGTTCAATCGACCCTTAGACCCTCGTTGTCTGACAGTATAACAGGATGGCCAGCATTACCTGTACCTGGCTTGTTTCTACACCTAAAGAGCATTCCAGAAATCGAGTGCATTTCTTAATCCAGCCTGTGTGAGTCTTTTCTCTCTTTCTTTTTGCTAATATTGTGTTCCTCTGAGTTTTATTTTTAACACCAGCTTGTCCTCCGGAGTATTTCCTCGCTTCTGGAAGACAGCCAACATCTTCCCAATTCATAAATCTGGTCCTCTTTCGTGTGTCTCCAACTACCGTCCAATCTCACTTCTATCTTGTTTCCCGAAGATCCTAGAACGTTTCGGTCATCATCACATCTGTGAACTTATATACTCCTCGATATCTCCTGCTCAACATGGCCTGCTCAACATGGCTACTAATTAGATGTATTGATGATTGCATTTCCCTCTAAAATGACCTGAGCGTCCTATGCAATTGTAGTGAATCAAATTTTCTTTCCCTTAATGTGCAAAAATGTCATAAAATGACTTTCTCTTTAAAACTGAACTCAATCTCATTTCCATATAGCCTACACAACGAGCCGCTATCTGTAGTGACCAAGTTCAAAGATTTAGGGGTGATCTTAGACCCGCCACTCAAGTTCGAAGAGCACATCCTTGACATCATGTCACGTGCTTCTCAGGTTTCCGGATCTGTTCTTCGTCACTCTTGCGTCTTTGGAAATATCCTGTCTCCAGTACATCTTTATATAAGAACTGTTCGCCCTATCCTCGAGTATTGTTCCCAAATTCGGACACCGCATTATAAGTACTTAAACTCAGCTGTAATCTGTACATCGGAAGTTCACCCGAGTATTATTCTTTAAATTTAAAGTCCCGTGCCAATCTTATGAAGAAAGACTTTCTTTTCAACACCTCCCATCGTTATCATCTCGTAGACACTTTCTTGATGAATGTCTCCTATATAAGCTTCACCATCATCAGTTGCATACAAATGTAAAAGAGTTACTTACAATGCGGACATCTAATTATCCCTCTAGAAATGAAGGATCTTACCAAATTCCATTTGCAAGAACAGAAACGTTTTACAATTCTCCACTGCTGCGTCTGCCAAGAAACCACAATGCTATGGAGTTTGGTCCGTCCCCTCCATCTTTAGTAATTTATAAGCATAGACTTAAGAATTTAATTTTAAATACCTAGCCTAGTATACTATATACATATATTATGTTGTACTTTTCGTTTATATTGTTTGAACCAATCTTGTAATTGGACTTTAGTCTGTAAGTTGGTCGAAATAAATAAATAAATAAGTAAATAAATATTAATCCGCTGTTTCTAGTTTCACTTTCCTACAGTTATGTTGAACCAGTTCAACAGACTGTTGTGGTGTTCGAGTTTCTTAAGGGCCCTTTTCTTTTCCCTCCAAATCTTCATTGATTCTAGGATCTACCAGAATTTGTTTTTGAACATTGAAGGCATAACAAAATTTCCTGAAGGCTACTTGTGAACTCCAATAGCAAGATGTAGTCAGAAAGTTTATGTGTACAGACCTTAGTTACTTTGGTATTATTGAGGATATTGATCGATACCTGTATAGATGAATGACCACTCCTATATAGATCTTTAAAAGAATGGTGTTTAGCCAAATCAAAGGAAATCGGGGTAAAAGAAGGAATGAAGAGGCACTTTATGGGCGTGGAATGCCTGGTCAAGGGTTCTGATAAAACAAGTGGGGACAACCGCTAAGAAATTCCTCGAAAAAGTGCCAGAAAATAACGGTTCGCATGGACCCTCAACAAGAAAAAAGACCTGATGCGAAACACGAGAAAAGTAAACCTGACGAAGACCCTGGCAGCAGGCACTGCTCATAAAACCCCAAGACGAACGATCCTACGAAGAAGAGTTGCGGGATATCAGAGCACAAATACGGCCCAAAACATCAACTCTGCTATTAAGGCAGTACGACCAACGCAGTCAGGCCACATGCTGGTCGAGCTCTGAGCAGACGTTGACAGCAAAAAAGCATTCTGCAACGCAAGAAAGAACGCCGGATCAAAGCGAGGCTGACACCTGAAAACCATAGGGGACAATGCATAGCCATCATTAACTTGACCAAAAAAGACGCCAAAAAATTTCTGAGCAAGGGTGAAGTAAGAATAGGGTGGGTCATCTGCAGGACAGGACAAAAGGTAGTGCCTCTTCAATGTTTCCAATGCCTTGGCTATGGTCACACCACGTGCAAAGGACCCGATAAGCGTTCCTTATGTTACAAATATGGTGAAATGGAACATAATAGAAAAGAGTGTACGAAGGAGGCACACTATATCTTTGCAAGGATGCTGATCCAAGACCGGATCTTGGGATCAGGGAAATATCAGGTTTTCCAGGAAACCCTAGTCAAGGCGAAATCAGAGCTTTGATGAACCGTATCCTGCAGCCAAACCTACACCACGGTTTAACTGCCTAAAATCTGCAAGAGCAGTTTGCGAGGTATATCACTTTTTGCTGCTGAGTGAGCAACACCACGATAAGAGGTCTGTATCATGGTATCCTAACGAAACTGGTACTGACGCCATCTGGGTTCGGAACAGTAATTTCCGGGCGGAGGAGATAGGAAGAGGTTTCGTGCTCAGGGACCATCTTCTTTAGTGTGTATTTAATACCAAACGAACTGATATGATCTTTCCAAGCCAAGCTTTATGGTTTTGAGGGCACTGTCTCGTAGGCAGACGGCAACGTGCTCATTGATGGAGACTGCAATACTAAAGCAATCGAATGGGGCATATCTCAAACATTTCCGGGGGAAAAGAATCCTCCGAATAGCGGCCAGGATGGTAGTCATCATACTAATCACCAGAAATACGCTGACTTTTTGCTGTATTGATTGCGAAGGGACCATACCAGACGTGTCTTCCGCCTCGGTGTCCTAAGTACGGAGATTTTTATGTTTTTTTCTGACGTCCGTGCTCTCGACTTTCTACGATTGGGTGGAACATTGGAAGGATGGACGTCGAGGGGTTCATCGAGGTGCTCACGGCAGGTGCTCCGCTACATGGTAATTCGTAGAGGACAGAAGAACTGGCGGCTCAAGACGTGGTGAACTCAACTATGAGCATCTTCACGACTGCTTGCAACGCTTCTATGCCTCGTGGGAAACCCCGGCACAGCAAGCCCCCAGTGTACTGGTGGTCAACTGAAATCACTAAAAACGAAAGGAGTATCATAACATTTGGCATGAAGCGCATCAGCAATGGAACCGTGATGAGGCATGCAACCAGGTAGCTGCATATAATTTGGCCAGCAAATGCCTTTGCAAATCGATTAACAACAACAAGGCCCCGCTGCTGGCAAGATCTAGTGGACAATGCAAACAAGGATCCGTGCGGCGTTGGCTACAAGCTAGTTATGCGAAAGCTTGGTGCCCTATGGAAACGTTGCATACAAGATGCGATGAAAATGGGCAAGATAGCACGGGCACTCTTTCCCTCTATCCCAGCCATGCTGACTTTGCCGCGGTTAAACAGCAATCGAGTGTCTTCATGCCACTGGAACTGGGAGAGGCTGTCCAATCATGGAAAGCAAGAAAGTCCAGGTCCATATGGTGCTCCATGGTGAGGTGTTGCAACTTGCCTATCAGCATTGTCCTGATTTGCTGCTCAGCACACTCAACGCTTGCCTATGAGATGGAGTTTTCTCGATACTTGGGAAGGTGGTGAGCATACTGCCCGTTATGTATGCTAGACCCTGCTGGGAAAGTGTAGGACAAGCTCATTAAGGGAAGATTCTCTGACGTGATTCGTGCTGCTGGGGACCTATCTCCTCAGCAATATGGCCTTAGATTAGGACGCTTCAATATTGATATAATTGCAGATGTAGTGAGCGTGGTTCCAAAGGCCAAAGTCGCGTTTTATCGACTATGTGGATGACGTTGTGGCTATAGTCGCTGGACGCACCATTGAATAAACGCAACTTAAGTTAGGTAGGCTAATGCACCCCGTGAGAGACTGGATGCCTGCTCGTGTGCTCAGTCTAGTATTAGAGAAAACTGAGGTCGTTATTTAGACAGAAACGAGAATCCCTAGAGTAAGGATGATCAGTATTGGAGACATACTAATCCAATCAGAGCCAGCGGCGAAGTGTCTGGGGCTACTGGTCGACGCAAAGATGAGTTTCTCTTGGCAAAGCAAGGCAACGGTTGAGAAGGCTGTTTCGGGAGTATCGGCTTTGAGACGACTTATGGCTAACATAGGGGGACTCAACTCATAAAAAAAGCATATTGATGAGTGCCGTAGGGTCAGTGCTACTGTACGGAGCAGAAATCTGCGGTAAGTCACTCAGTAACGAGTTTTACCGAAAACGCTTCACACAGGTACAGAGAAGAGGAGCATGGAGGATTGCACCTTTATATCTAAGTCTCTGATTCGATGGTGAGAGTTTTTACAGGCTTGGTACATGTTACCTTGCTATTTAATTATGTCAAAGCGAAGACTCGAGGGCGACGGTTGCTCGCGAGGAGAGACAGCATTCACTCGACGATTGGCAGCAATCTTGGATGAAGTGCACGAAGGGAAGGTAGACTGCGCTCCTCATCCCGGAGGTTAGACCGTAGCTAAATCGAAGGTATGGTAAGACTGACTCCTATCTGACCCAGCTTTTGAGTGGGCATGGATGTTTTCAGTCTGACCTGCACAAGATTGGTAAATCACCATCTCCCGATTGTCGGTATTGCCCAGAAGAGGAAGACGATGCCTGCTTCACATTTTTTACGTGCACAAAATGGAATAGACTACGACGGGACCTTTGCATGGAGATAGATGAGCTCACCCAGATAGTACAGTCGTGGTGATGCTTGAATCAGTTGACAAATGGAACCATGTGGTTATTATGTTTGGACAATCCTTAAAGATAAAAGGGACTCACAGCAACTGGGGACGTCAGCGCTGGCGGATCGTATGTCTAACAATTCCTCTATCGCTAGAGGAATCGTTCCCCCAGCTTGATGGCGCCTAACGGCGCAACAAAACGATACCTGGCCCGAAGTAATGTGTCAAATGGTTTCAGACTAGGTTTTCCGGTTGACAGGGGAGGTGTTTAGTGGATATCTAGTCACTTTTAATCATGGGAGTCCAACACTCAATACGTAAATGGCATTCACCTCGCAACCGCAAAAACAAGTAGGCCACTAAACTACACATACAAATTGTCACTTTCTAGCTTTTATCTTACGTTAGTTCCAAGCATAAACAATCAATTTTTAGCCAAAATTTACTAAGAATGTTAGGCATTTAAAGCATTACATGTCTTACCCTTGTTTCAGTACAACCATAATTCAACAATAATGCCAAAATTAGTCAAGCTAAGTGATAGATTAACTATGTGTACAACACTACTTTTTACATATGCCTTTTTAGTGTGTAAGGAATTTCTCTTGCAGTGTTCCTTATAAAATAGGCTAATTAATTCGTTCTATTGATATTTGATTGTAGGCTTACCCTGATTTTAAAAAAAGCGAGCATCGTTGATATAAATAATTTGTGAGCTCTTTTCTCGTAGTTATTCTTTTTTGATTCTGAAGCATAAAGAATTTCTGTAATACTCAAGCATGCTCAGTTATAATTTGATTATCCCCCCATAGAAATATTAGTTGAAACGACTTTTCGAAATTTTTGAAATTTGAAATCTCAGAACCGACATGAACTTTAAGTTAAAGTTATTCTTCCTCCTGGTATGATAAAATTTTCTAAGTGCATGAATTGCACTGAGTAAATCATCATCCTACTTTACCGAATCCACAATTCAGATGTTATTTATTCAATCAATTCAACGCGGTTGCACCCTCTCTCCGCAACATTCGCTATCACCCAAAATCCAACAATCACTGCCAATTTCTCCTTTCTCCTTACCAAACGTTGAACACAAAGACTTTCTTGGCACTTTTCTCTTATGACTTTGGACATTTGAGTTCGCGAACAGAAATCACGCGTTTTGCCTAATGGACCTCCACGGGATTGAGGACGACGACAACGAGGGTCGTTGCAAAAAGGATACTCAGTCCATGTGTGTGAATACATAATGTAAAGTGTATAGAAATACAAAAGTCAGTAGAAAGTTGTGCATATATGCTAGTGATGTGTATATAGTCGCTATTTTGCAAGGACCTGCTTTCACTTCCCAAAAGAAGGTACTCGTCGTATATAAGTATTCCGCGGTATATCCGACCGCTGGTGATACTATTGCCTCGTCTCCCCGCCTCGCTCTCCGACACATGTGCTGTTGTCCTTTGTCATCTATAGCTGGCCAATCTATATGTGATAGAGTGCTTTAGGCTATTCTGCAGCGTCAACGGACGGACCATTTGGACTGGACACAGGCAGGGGGAGAGGGTCATATGTGTCGCCGCCGCATCCTTAGAAAGAGTGGACGCGAACAGCGGTATTCGCTTAAGGAGCACGGGAGGGTTGCGGATTTCGTTTTACTATTCGCGCTATTTTCTGATGTTCATACGTCCGACTTTGGCAAAGTTGGAAAACGACCGCGACGACGATGACGACAACAGCGGTGGTGGCTGCGATGGCCGTAAGCATCACACGAGGCAAGGATGTGCCAAGTACATTGCGGATGATTGCTTCTGGCCAAAGTGGGTGAAGGTAGAATCGGACCGGATTCGAAGATAGGATGGAAGGATCCTTTCACGCGCGACTAGGATGAGGTGTTATAGGAAAATTGCGGAGTAGACGCGAATGTTGGAAAAAGGTTTTCGGCAGCCAAGCGAACCAACGGCAGAATTGAAAGGAATTAGTGGAGATTGGCCAAGGATGAGTCCGGGTGACGGGATGGGTTGAAAGTCGTATTGGACTTAGTTTAGAGTGAAAGCGGTGAAGTAGAATGGTAGAAGATTGGAAGGACACATAATAATGCTTCTGTTGTATATTTGTTTGGCGTATGTAGGAAAAGTCTTTCGTAAGGGATTTTCTCCATATCCACATGTCTGTATAATAGACGTAGCTAAGTTGCTGCCCTCAGTCAGCCGCTTTGTCCCTGTACGCTTAGATTCGTCCCCTCGAAACCCACTCATCCAAATAAACGCGACCCGTGCAATCAGCTATGAAAGGCAAAACGGTGAAAACATCGAAATATCCAAGGCAAGTTTTGTCCACAGACATTGTCCACCAGCCATCCACTTATCCTTGATACATATTATATGGAGGTATGTAAGAATGTTCGATTTTCGAAGCGACATGAAAAAGACCTGGCGAATGTATACTTTGCAGGCTAACTAAATATTCTGATCAGCTAAATAGCTATAGAAGAAAATGTGTGGCTCTACTGAGGGTGGCAGAAGAGTACATATGAACGAGATGGTGAAAAATGTCCTTTCTGTCTATCCGCGTCAAATCATTTTTATTTTTATGTTACTGGGGGGTTCAATTGACCTTAGACATCAATATTAAGATGCAAGAGGAATCTCAAAGGAAAAAGAAACCATTGGCAATTATTTCGCTTTCTCTTTGATGTCTTTAAAACAAATATTAGTGACTGTACAAAAACATCCTTTCTTTACTTTGTTGCTCATTAATGCCGAGGAAATCGTAATATTTTGATAGGATTAACCGAAAAATCGCTTTATATTCAACACTCAGGCAAGACCAAACAATAAAAGTGTTATTGCAGATTTTCTAATTACTGTGAAAAGTAACGCTGCAGAGCGAAAAAATATTGGCGTAACTGAATAATTTGACAATTATTGCCAGGATCGAGGAGATACTTCTTTAACATCTTTTAAATTGACTCTATACAATCTAGAATATGAGGGTTTTTTCGATACTGTGCTTTTGTTTGTAAGAGTTATGGGAAAATATTTCTGAAATATAAGATCGGGATCGGTTGTAACAATTTATTTGGTATCAGGTGTAATGTTACAAGTGACTCCAAGCTACTTATTTTCGGCAAATAAGGGTGTTTTCTAATTTCAGATGTCGAAAAAGCACAAAGGAAAAACAACCAGGAGTCAAAATGATATTTTGCAATACTCTAACGCTTTTATTTATGTCATGAAAAGCCTTTCTTTGCGCGTTTGCGGCTGCCAAGGATAATATTAATAACTATCAAGGTGGCTTTAAAGCTGGTAGATCAACGATAGACCAATTGTTTACTGTGAAGCTGCTACTTGAGGAACACCGATAGTTCAACATAGACGTACTCGTACACCAAGTATTCGTTGACTCTATTTAAGCATACAACAGCATTGATCGTACCATACTCTACCAAATAATGCTTTGCTTTGGGATCCCAGCTAAATTAGTCCATTTTACCTAAATGATAATAACGTTAACGATGTCTGAAGTGCGTATCAATAAACAACTCTTCAACGTTTTGGACACAAATATCAGACTAATGTTGGGGAATGGACATGCCGCATTGCTTTACAAATCGTCTCTAGAATGCCTCATAAGAAAGCTACCTGTCGATACAAGAGGTACGTTCCTATACAAGTCAAGCCGATGCGAACAACATCAGCATTTTGTCACGGTGATTAGCAACTGCCAAAGAACTTTTCCTGAAGCTTGACAGCAAAACAAAACTGAATGAGAATAAAACAAGGCTAATCACGCAGTGGAGGAAAAATACCTCAAATACCCAAAATATCACACTGTGCGAATACAATATCGAAAATGTAGGCAAACGTGAGTATCTATGCACCAAAATAACGAGAGCCGGTAATGAAAGAGAAGAAATACGGCGAAGAATACAGCTCGCAAATAAAATACTTTATTCAATTTTGACTATCTTGAAGACCAGCTGCATATACAGGAAAGTAAAGCCCCTGGCTCATGCACTTGCAAATTTTTTTTTTCCGTAGAAGCCGTCTGTTACTGATGATTACCCAAAGGAGTCGATATGTGTCTAATCAAGAAAAAAACGAATTGGCCTGTGGATATCAAATAAACGAAATAATTGATCGACAAACATATTGAACGCCTTCAAAAGATGCGTCCAGTGGCGAATTTTCGGAGTGCAGGTGGATGGGGGCCAGTGACAAATTGGTTTTATCGAATTCATCATTTTACCTACGTAGCTGTATGAAATTTTTGACCAGCCGGAATTCTCAAGGATTGTAAGGCTACAAAAGCTGCAACAAGCTAGCCACGTGGGTTATTTGCATGAGCAACGGATACCCAAAAAGGTATTCGTTGGGAAAACTGAAGGGTGGAGATCATGGAGAAACTGAGGAAATGCTGGTCTGAATCGGTCAACGAAGACAATGCATCGCTAGTTGGATTTCAAAATTAATCTTCAGGATGTGAAGGCCCGACAAGAACTGTAGTGCTACTAAGAGGATGGATAAGAGAATGCGACAAATTACCATTCAGGTCGAGTAAAAACTCCGTAATAATATCTTATTGAAAAGCTGCGGTAGATAGACTCCTTGAAGCAAAAGAACATGGCTTACTTTGATGTGAAATCACCTTCCAAGTGTTTTCGTGATACAGACCCTAGCCCTGTTTGAAAATTGGTTCTTGCTAAAGGATTCAGTACCAAAATGGAAAAAAAGCGAGGATATATTCTATGTTGCCTGCGATGTGCATAAATGAGAGCAATGAGTAAACCATTTTCTCCACTACTGAATGACCTTTTTAGGGGACACTTTAAAGACTGTAGTAATTTAGCAGTTCGTACATGCAAACTGCTCGAGAAACTACAAATGAAATAGTGCTGAGTGAAGGTCCTCGTGTCGGTTGGCACTTCCAGCTGAATTGCATTTTTAAATTTGTTGTTATATAATCAAATAATATTCAATGCTTTACACCTGGGTGAAATAAGTTAGGGTGCAATGATCAATCAGTCATAATAATAAGACAATTTAAAATCGTAATCTAGTCAACCAATGCATCTTTCGTTGATCTTATTATTTTTGTTGGTGCCGAAACGACAAAACGGCTCAGTACAAAATGTTGGTGATCTTACCAAAGAATTGCTATAAGATTATGAGCGCATGGAAAGGTGTTGTCTGTGATAAAACTCCTACCAATTGTAATGATTTTTGTGTCTAACTCCGAACAAGGAACCGACCTCTCATCGGTTCTAGACGTTAAGTCTGAGTAATGCCAACGGATGGTACCAACCGGTCAACCAATCCGTGCACCGTAATCCATTTTTGCGGTGGCTGCTTGTCGGCCAGCTAGATCGGAGAGGATTTCGGTCGCGGGCCTCCAAATGGATTACGCTCATTTACAATTTTTCAGCCACCATTAAACGCCCGCTTCAAACGCGTCAAAAACACAATCATACGGAAAAGAAACCTACTTTACGTTACTCCGTATTTCTTCATTTGTCCAGTCAAAGTATCAAACAAATCTAATTTCTATTTCGCGTTCCCGAATTTTGCCGACGCGGTACCGAAAAATATACTACGTTAAATGACTCGACGAGAAAAGTGGTAGAGCTAACGTAACAGCTTAGTACGCTTTCAAAATTCCCGACGCGTGGAAGCATTCCGGGCTCCGCAACTCCAGCATACGCCACCGAACGTTGAACCGATACCACTCGTCTATCACGCATACGAAACGAGTAGAATCCTTCCGTGACATTAAGACAAGGTAGCCTTCTATTTTCTTGAGAGTCCAGACCGATAGGAGAAACCCATCTGGCTGACAGTTCCATCAAGAAAATAGAAGGTCCTTAGAGGGGTCAACCTGGGACAACACATCGGAAGGAAAAAACAAACAAAGGAGAGCGGAAGCTACAACTCACGTGAAGCGACTGCTAGTGTGTATCACACAACTCCACTGCTCTTGTTTGTGAGGCTCGAGTACCAAGGTACCTTACATCCTCCGTAAAGGACCAACTCGTCAGAAGACGCGAATCTCTTATCCCCTTAGGATGTTTGGGCCCCACGTTGGGCGCCATTTGTAATGATTTTTTTAATGCCCGTGTAGGACACGGGTGCCGATGGTCTGGCATAAGTGTCAGCGAGCTATAAACAACACCGAGCTCAGCTTAATAGCTTCGCTTAACGACCGCGTACGCGTGCTTGACGACTAGCATTTGCGGGATCATATGAGGCGAGTTCTTGCCGAGCCACGAAGCTACACCACAAAATACTTATCACGCGTACTCTACTCTACAAGACGCACCGATCAATTTTTATTGTCTTTAGAAAAGTTCTATTAGGTGTCAATTAAGCTACTCTACAGTAATTCAATATTTTTTTGCCTCGTTAAAGTTAGCAGACACGGAGGCTTGAGACAAACGCAAACATTGCACAAAAAGCAACCGTTACTTTCACAGAAGAAGGTCGTTGCCTTACAAGGGGAATATCAAACGTAAAGATGTTAAAGTGGCTGAAGTGAACCACTCATCTCTGCCTAAAGGATGGAAACTTGACGGATGCAGTTTACTTTACACTTGTAAAACAACAAACTAAGCAGTTTCGACGGGGTGACCACCTTATCTCTTCAGGAGCAGCCACTCCTGATCACCACGGGGCTGCTCGACTGTTTATGTTTATTACACAATCGGGCTTATCTTGGGTATGAAAGACAAACAAATGACTTAAAAGTAGTGAGTACTGAAGATGGAGGTCTAGAAGAACTATATGATAAATTGAATAGTGGAAAAATCATGCATGCGTTCATACAAATTGAAAATCCAACTACAAGCCTGACGAACTCTCTATTGATAAATTGGCAAAGGGAAGAAGCATCGGTCTTACGAAAAACAACATGTGTTAACCACGCACACCATGTGGCTAAATTATTTTTTTTGTTTTACTTAAGCAATATAGCCTCTTTTGGGCCTCTGCTTAGAGATAGAGTATCTCATTATCTTGATTGAAGGTGCCCCATGCACCATGTTTTGGCCATGTGTCCGTCCTCCCAGCTGAAATATGCTCTGGTTTTAAGTAAGTACGTATCATAACTAAATGGTTCTATAGTCCGTC
Source organism: Odontomyia ornata (assembly GCA_963969285.1). Lineage (NCBI taxonomy): Eukaryota > Metazoa > Arthropoda > Insecta > Diptera > Stratiomyidae > Odontomyia > Odontomyia ornata. Next base: position 72,225,202 of record OZ017739.1, read on the forward strand.
TGAAGAATCACTCGAATTAAATCTCGTTTTCGCCAACTGGATTTGAACCAGGGACCTTTGGCTTACGGGGTGAGTTCTCTAACCACTCCGCCACGCTGACAACAAGTACAATAAATTATTAACTGGAGCGCACTTAACAATAAATGCTCGTGTTGAAGATGACATTAATAAAGAACGCAAAAGAATTGAAATGCTCAAGCTGGAAGAAGAAGAACGACGTTGCGAAAAACGTTAGCATCGTGAACGTTAGGCAAAAATGTTGGAGAGTGCTCGCTTACAATCAGCACATGCAGCAATTGAAAACGTCGCCCCAATGCCGTAACCTATTCAAAATTTTAGAAAGTCATACACGAACAATGGCTGAAGCGGAAAAATGCGCCAACAAAGAAACCAAAATACCAGAGAATTAATCGGATCGCGCATTGGAATAGCTAAAGCGATATTTACCCAAAATACTTCCGCTGGACAAATGCAAACAAAAACCGTATTGCCTGCCAAACCTATTCGAAACTCAATTGATCAACGTATGAATGCATTAAACAGCAGCACATTCCAAAAAGTTGAAGAAGAGCAAGAATTACACCTCGGAAAGAAAGAAAATATTTAAAATAGTATAACCAAAGACTTATAAATAAGTGGGCAAGCAACAAAAATTGGTGTACTCGTCCATGTGGGAAGCAAATTTAACACATAAATACCTTACTCTCTTGAAACTATATGATTTCCTCTGCTTCTCCTTCCCCTTGGTTTCTCGATAGCTTATTCTTTCCTCTCTTTAAAAGATTCACTTTCCTCACTAACACCCGCGCACACCAACAAAATTTCGTTTCCCGTGCACACGATCGCGCCCTCGTTATTATTTGTTGAACAGTTTGAGTACAATACAACAAACATTCTCTCACAACACAGCAAACGTAGAGGTTAGATAACTTGTACGTCAAAGCTGGCGAAAATTCGTAGTTTTTGAATAATAAACGTAAACTAAAGTGCCAATTTCGTACACGCGATCTTCAAAATCGAAAACTTCATAAACGTGAACGCGTTTCGGTGTGAAGTTTAGTGCAAGGACATGAAGCTAAATGCAAAAACACTGGAAACCTTCTCTCACAACCCAGCAAACGTAGAGGTTAGAAAACTCGTTCGTCAAAGCTTATGGAAAATTCGTAAGTTTTGAATAAAAAAAGAGAAATAAAGTGCCAATTTCGTCCACGGGATCTTCAAAACCAAAAACTTTATAAACGTAAACGTTTTTGGAGTAAAGTTAAGTGCAAAAACATATCTATGTCTAACTTACTCAAGCCTCAACTTCACACAACTTAAGCGAACGGTGCTCATTGCTTCAGCTCTCATGACCGGTTGCGAATCCAGTATTCTCTATATCTCTGAGTAGAGCTATAATGTCTGAGAATAAAATGAAATCTATCCCCATTAATGTAGACTCTGCTGCAAGTGTAGTTATAGGTAGCAACTCGCATGATATGCAAGTTGCTCAAAAGCTGGTTGGCTGAGACTGGTTGTTGGGTGGGTTGGTCTATTGTGCGTTACAGGAGATGGTCGCTGGAATTCGGAAAGGAAGGCAGAAGTCGTTGAGATCTTTTCCAGTTTATGCATTTTAGTCATTTTTCTGTCCATGCTATGTGAAAATGGGATAGTAGAGCGCTGATCGAAATTTGCGTAAATATTCGTCCTTTTCTTTCCGCGTATAATTATTTGTTGATGTATAGTTGCAAAAGAAAAATTGGAAAAACATGATGCAATCGTCAAAAAAGTGAAAATCAATTTGAAAATGAAGCGATGAATATTTGTCGGTTAATATTGCAGTTTAATTCAGTGACGGAAAATACTCATTAAACAATTTTACCAACCGTCGCTCAATGGCAATTTACGACTCGAAGTGCAGAATTTGGCAAAATATTAAGTGTGCGAATGGCGCAAATTATGTTCAAATAAAATGGCTCGAAAGCTAAACTGTGAAAAATGAATAAAAAATTGTTGGTGCTATTGCGAGAACTGCTTTGGATTATGTATAAATAACAAATGGAAATTGCGTTTCACGTTGAAACTGTTCAACGAATTTAGTGCTGAGTTATTCAAAAAGAAGTTACGTGATTGGTATTAGCACATTGCCGTGGTATTCACTGTGTTATGCCGGTAAAAGCTTTTTGTTAGAACGTTGAAAATCGTTTAAAATATCGTGGTCAACTATTATCGCGTTCTAACACTATCCGACATTTGATATCGAATTTCATTAAGCGCGGGACAGTTAAAAGATCGTCATTGTATCTTTCATAGGCGACGAAGATGTTCCAGTAAACTGGTTGAAGCGGTCAAGGAGAACTTTGCTCTGAATCCAAAAGTGTCGTATTGGTGCCGTGCTCAGCATTTTGGCGTCAGTAAAACCACTTTCTGGTGCATTTTGAAGAGTGACTTACTTTTTTTCGTATGAAGTGAAATTAACAAAAATAATATGCCAGAAGATCATCCATGGGACTTGGAAGACGGCAAAACGGGTGTTCGAATGGTTGACACTGAACTTGATCTTTGGAAGTGAAGTTTGATAACCAACGAGGCTCATCTCACACTTTTTGGCAGCGTTTATAAGCAAAATTATTGCGTTTGGGAAACGGAGAACCCACACTAGATCCATATAATGCCATTGCATGAACAAAAAGTGACTGTTTTGGCAGGCATTTGCACCAAGACTATCATTGGGCCATTTTTTTCTTTATAGAAAACGAAGCAGTCAAAGGAATCGATATTGATGGATATTGGCTCATTATGTCTGCCTATACGAGGTTTGTTCAAAAAGTATCGCGAATTTTGAATTTTCGCGGGTTACGTATATTCGAATTTCGATTTTTTTGTGGCGTTATGTTGGTTCTCATGTCTGTCACTTATGCCGACAAGCTCGGCCATTTCGAATGTTCACTTGATTGGTGATAGCTGCTTTACTTGCACGTGTTTTCAATCGTCTTCGATTTTTACTTATTCAAAAAAATGGGTCAAAGAACGTGTATCAAATTTTGTGTGAAAAACGAAATTGAGTGCGCGGATGCATTCCGAATCTCGACTGTGGCATACGGAGAAGCTACCTTGGACCGAAGCAACGTTTATCGGTGGTACAAAATGTTTTTAGAAGGCCGAGAAGATGTGAACGACGAAGAGCGTGCCGGACGCCCGAGCACTTCAACAACAGACGAAAAAATTAATGAAGTGGAGAAAATGGTATTGGCCAATCGTCGAATCACCATTAGAGAAGTGCGAGGACCTAAACATATCGATTGGCTCGTGCCATTCGATTTTTATCAACGATTTGGGCATGAGACGGGTCGCCGCGAAATTCGTACCAAAATTGCTCAATTGCGACCAAAAACAGCAACGCATGAACATTGCTAATGAGATGTTAAACTCTGTCCGCGACGAACCAAATTTGCTCCAGAGGGTCATAACTGGTGACGAATCGTGGGTTTATGGTTATGACGTGGAAACCAAAGCTCAATCATCTCAATGGAAGCTGCCGCATGAACCAAGACCGAAAAAAGCGCGCCAAGTTCAGTCGAATGTGAAAGTTTTGCTGACAGTTTTCTTCGATTGCAGGGGCGTGGTGCATCATGAGTTCTTGCCACAGGGAAGAACGGTCAATAAGGAATATTACCTGCAAGTTATGCGCAATTTGCGCGAAGCAATCCGCCAGAAACGCCCGGATTTGTGGGAGAACAAAAATTGGCTTTTGCACCACGATAACGCCCCTGCTCACACATCGTTGCTTGTGCGCGACTTTTTGGCCAAAAACAACACACTAATGATGCCGCAGCCACCGTACTCCCCAGATCTGGCCCCCTGTGACTTTTTCTTGTTTCCTAAACTGAAGAGGCCCATGAAAGGACGACGTTACGCTACGCTTGACGAGATAAAGACGGCATCGAAGGAGGAGCTGAACAAGATTAAAAAAAATGATTTTTTGAAGTGCTTCGAAGATTGGAAAAACCGTTGGCACAAGTGTATAATATCTCATGGGGATTACTTTGAAGGGGTCAAAATAGATATTCATGAATAAATAAATAATTTTTGAAAAAAAACAAAATTCGCGATATTTTTTGAACACACCTCGTATATGCGTGAAAACAGTCTTGATGGCTACTAGCTCCAGCAAGATCCATCCATCCACTTGCGTTAGTGGTCCGACTATATCCAAGTGCACTACTTAAAAGCATTTGTCTAGGACAGGAAATGGTTGCAAAGTGTTTACTGTAAGTCTGCCGAATTTTGATTTTTGGCAGGAAAGGCAACAACGACACCAAAGATGCATTTCCTTTCTTATTCTGGGCCAAACAAATTTTTGGGCAATCGCACGTAACGTTGCTCTTTGACTTGGATGGGCACATCGGATTTCTGGTTAAAGGCAAAAACAAGTGGCTTGTGATAAGTGCATACGACGAACTCTGAACCCTCCAGATAATGTTGAAAATGGTGGAAGCTGCTGTATGTGGCAAGTAACTCCCTATCATAGGCACTGTAGCAAGACCCAGCTGTGAAGAGCTTTCATCGGAAAAAAAAATTAGTTTCCATAGGTTGTCTTGAAGTTGCTCGAGCACTCCTCCATTAGCGGTATCCGATGCGTTGGTAGACAAGACCAGAGTTCTGTTGCTCTGGAAACAAACTAGGAGTGTGGCATCTGCGAGGCAGTTTTTGTATTTTTCGAATTCTGGGTTAGTTTCTCCGGTCCAAGCTATTGGATCATTCTCACTCGTCTTTGATTTGTATAAGAGTTTATTTAAAGGAGCTTGCATTGATGCAGCTTTTCTGACAAACTTTCGATAGAATAACTCCAAGAAAACGACGGAGCTGTTTGATTGTGTTTGGTTTCGAGAAATTCCTAATTGCTTCAGCCCGCTTTTTTGAGGGACAGATTCCCTCTGCCAAAATTATATGTCCTAGATATTCAACTTGCTTAACTCCTAGTGTTCATTCCGTAGTCGTTCAACCTCTTGAAAACGGTGTGGAGGTGTTTCTCATGTTGTTCGGGTGTATCTGAAGCGGACAATATGTCATCAAGATAGCAAGAGCGAAATTCAAGACCCTCGAGAACCTCGTCCATAAGTCTTTGGAATTCTAACGACGAAAATCATTACAGTGAATTCGTAGAGGCCGAATGGGACTACTACCGCCGTCTTTGAAATGTCCTCTTTTGCGATAGGAATCTGGCTGAATGCTCTAAGCTGACCTATTTTTGAAAATATTTTCTTGCCAGATAGGTTTGACACTATGTCTTGGGTAGCAGTCCGGACTCGTCACCGCGGTTAGATACCGGTAGTCTCCACACGGGCGCCATTTACCTTCCTTCATCGGAACGAGGGGTAAAGGCGCTGCCCAAGGGTTGTTGGCTAATCTGCAATAGCCAAGCTGTGTCATATATTCAAATTCGGCTCTTGCTATCGAGGGTTGTTTTTGGTGTGAGTCTTCGAGGGTGCTCTGCGACGGGTGGGCCATTGGCTATGATGTTATTTAACACTGAATACTTTTGAGTTTCACTAATAATATTTGGGTATTTGCAGTGATTCTTTGGACGGACTTTAAGCCCGTTCAATTATGATACGTGCTGGTTTAAAATCAAAACATAAGTGGTCATTTTCATTAATTAATTCTATCAACCGTTAGTAGCATGGATTCGCATCTTAAACTTTGTAGTTGGGGAAAAATAACACAAATTCATTCAATCTTCTCATTTAAAAAAGCTACCATTTTGTTTGACGATAACTGATGTCACAAGTTGAAAAAATCTTCAAAGATATTCATGATACCTATCATTCCTAAAACTTTTAGGTAAATCCTAGCAAACCTGTAGTGTCTGAGTTCGTAAAAAGCGTATATTGTTCCAGAGCCATATTATTCCATAGTAATACAGCGCCTATTGTTCCATAGTAATACAGGAAAATACAAACCGCTATAACTTCATTAAATACTGTCGCATGTTATGGTTCGAGGCTAATAATTTTAAAATTCGGGAAAGTGAAAATGCAGTGCCTTTTAAATTAAGTTACAAGAATTTATTTGATAAGAATGCACAATAATTGATTTCACTATTTTACAAATAGTTAGATCTATTCTAGATCTGAAAATAACAAGGACAACAGGCAGTTTTGAATTCGATATACACCGAAAAAACACTAGCACACAAAGAACGGTACCAGCTACATCAAATCACAGCTTTTCGCAAAAAATGGCATCTTTCCGGACTTGGCTACATCGAATGATTACCGTCCCCTTAAGCCAAGAAAACCGGAAAAAAGAGGAAGATTACATCATGGACACAGCTGTCAAAAATGGATACGACCCCATGTTAGTGAAACGAATGGGGAAAAAAATGGAAAAAAGAGCGCAAAGACGCAAGCTCACAAAACTGAGTACACTCAAGGACGAACCAACGCAAAGAGCAGTAATGATCATGTCGGAGGTTAGCGGTGCCCTGAATAGAATGATGAGGAAAAACGGTATCCAAATGGTGACCAGAAGCTCACCGTTTCAGCTTAAAACCAACGTAGCGCAATACAAAGACATAAGGAGCAAACATGAAAAGCGAGGGGTCTACAAGATTAACTGCCAGCAATGCGAAAAAGTATATATTGGGCAGACAAAACGCAGCGTGAAAGTCCGGTTCAACGAGCATGTTCGAGAAGCACAATCAGCACTAACGAAAAACAAAGTAAAAGACGTTCGATCATCGGTAGCCCGTCACATTTGCGGAGGACACAACGTCAACTGGGAGCAGTTGGAAGTCATCAAAGAAAAACGAGATTTGAAGAAACTGGATGCGTACGAGACACTTTGGATTATGCGGCAACCTATGGAAAAGCGATTGAATGATGATGTTGGCAATGGAGATTCACCTCTTTTAAAATTACTTCTGAATAATTAAGTTCAGGTTACAAAATTTTAAAATAATTCAAAATAAATTAATAGTTCCATCAAAATTCATTTGACCCACATTTAAAATACACTTTTAAGACCTGTTATTTCATTGATATGCATCCTTTTGTTAAGTACGGTCATTAATAACTAATTAGCTTTAGCAGATATATTGTACATCTTGAGGGTTTCTCTTCAGAAAAAAATTAGACACTGAAGAAGGGAGAATATTTACTCCCAAAATATATATATTTGTCAGAAAACAAATAAATAGCGTTGTTTTTTTTAAATTATGTCTTTCTTTTTGTTTAAATAGTTAAAGTTTTATTCACTTATTTATAAATTTATATTCGAACCGTCTATATCGCAAAAATCACTTCACTCACTTCACTATCTATCAATCAATCAATATCGCCTTTACTTCGCGCTCCACTCGATCGGTTTTACTTTCGCGTTTTTACTATCTCGGTTTAACTACTTCCCCTATTCATTCAGCTTGGCTTTCTATAGGGTCTCTAGTCATTCAATCCATTTCTCGTACATTGGCGAATGTTCTAACGAGAACTGCGTGGAATATTCAAGCAATTCTGACTGGCCGCAGTAATGTTACTTTCAGATCATGCTTGGTGGGTTCTTGTGCTTTCGAGTGCGTTCGTTCATTGATCATGATGTTCTTAATAGTTGCGAAAACAATTGCGACAGTAGCTCACAGAATTATTTGCACATTTAACAATACTACCTGCATTCGATCTATTTTTTTTAAACTCTCAGGGCCGATTAACCTTATAAATAACCATTCGTTTATCAAATTTTATTTTATTTAAATTGCTCTTTGGGTTTTATTTAAGAGAATGTAAAATTGATAAATCATACTATTACTAACAAAGCTGAACGAATTTCGACTGCCGACGGTTTATTGTTATTACATTCATAAAGGTCTACACTCATGGTTTTTTTTTCAGATGAATGGTGTTCAATGGCGCGGGAGTACGCAAAAATTTCGTGTATTTCCCTTTTCCCGGTCCCCTCCCGGTACCGGTATGATAATTTTGAGACTTGTTTTGAAAAGATCTCATTAAGACCTTTCCAATGACACCCTACTCGACTACCGATGGTGACAATTTTTTTTTTATTTTTTTGAAGGGGCAGCTTTCCATATGGGGAGGCCCTCTAAAAACTCTCTGAAAAATTTTTTCACCCCATACGTTTCAAGAAGTCACCACTTTTAACTTTTCCACAAAGTTTCATGCCTGTAGCTTTTATAGTTTCGGAGAAAAATTGCTATGTCTTACAGACGGGTGGATACAGGTCGTGATTTCAATAGGGTTTTATATATTGGTACAAAACTCCTAAAAAGAGCAACTGATTATTTAATTAATGATGCAGTTTTAGGAGATGATGTTGAAATATCTCTTTAACCCTACAGTGCACGATTTTTTTTTTGCTCGGAAAAAAATTATGTACCTTCAAATTTAATCGTTATTTAGGGGAAAAAAATATTTTAAAAAATCGGTGCTCAATATTTCTTGAAATATGATGATTAATTTGGTATGTGCCAGATATGTCACAAAATGCATTGAGGTTGTAGAAAGTGCCATATAGGCTTCAGCGAAAATGAAAGAAAACACTCCTTTATTATATTTTAATGAGAAATAAAATAATCATTCTGACAAACTTAAGGTATTACAATAACACAGTATAAAAAATTATAAACAGGAACTTATTCAGAGCAACACAATAAAGTTTTTTCTTGTTTGAAAATAATTTTACATATTTTTACTTATGGAATAATGAAAAACAATTTTTATCTTTATTTAGACACAGTGCCACATTACTTTTCTCGCAAATAACGAAAGACTTGCCCTTACAACGCTGTCTAGTTGACGACCAAAATGAAAAATGTTCGATGCCATCAGTCATGGCGTCTTTCGGTGGTACAATGGCATTTGGCCTTTTCTTCTTTTTTTCATCAAGCAGGTCAGAAATCGAAGACGAAGGTTGTCCTCTTTTCCGAGTTAGTGAGCTTCCAGAAACACATAGAGCTTTTGCCACTTCCAGTCGAAATTCACGCAATTTCACCACACATGCATTATTTTCTCGTTGTTTCTCAACCCTCTTATAAAGCAGCCAACTGTTTATGAGCATCACACCGAGAAAATGGTAAAATAATCGCATGTACCACTTTCCGGTGCGCATTTTTATTTTATGTTCTCCGATGTATGAGTCAAGTAAGTCTACACCACCCATGTGTCGGTTATAGTGGTGAATTATGCTAGGACGATTAACCTCGATGTACTGTTTGCTCTTCTTACAAAATCTCTTTACTTTCTCTTTAGGTTTTTCGCCGACAAAAGAAGATGCTAGTGTCACTGTTTTGTTGTCTGACCACATAACTGCAACTACTGGTATATCCTCTACAATAGCCTGCCATTCTTCGGAATATCCGCGTGGAGTTTTGGCTTTCAATAGCTCCTTCTGAGATGGTATTTTAATATTTGTTCCTAAGCGGCCTCTGTTTATAGTACCTAGAGTGTATATTCCTGATTTTGCTAAATGAGCAATCACTTCAGGAGAAGTGTAATAGTTATCAAAGAAAACTTTGTAATTTTGCTCTTTAGGAACACTTCGACGGAAGCGGACCACTATATTACTACTATCACCTAAGTCAGGCTCCTCTGCCAGTATCAGGTCAGGGCCATTTTCAGTACCCGAGAAGACTTCAAAATCATACGCAAAACTGGTGTCATCGCACAAAACAAAAAGTTTGTGTCCCCATTTATGTGGCTTATTTGGGAGATATTGACGCGAAAAGTTACAAGCCTTAGTGGCACACATTTGTTCGTCTACCGACAGCGTTTTTCTTTTCGGGATGCTCTGACATTTTTTTTTTTCAAAGTTTGTAGAATGAGTCTGATACAAAAAAAGGCGGTCATGTCCTGGTTCCCCTCTAGGTTTAAAATTTTGGTTGTCGTTAAAATGTATGAGCCAACGAATTTTTTTCAAAATGTGTGAGTGTCATACAGTCATAAATTAGTGGCATAAATTCAGTGTTCCAAAACGACCGTATATTTGACTGGGAATTCAACCCAAATGGAAGACAAATTCCTTTATACTTCCTGAGCTCATTCGTAGTAGCTTCGAAGAATCCTTTTGAATACTATATTTTGTAGATTCTTCGGCAATGTGCTGCAGCAAATCGTCATCAGAAAAGTACGAAAAATATTGCAGAGGCGTTTGAAAATTGATTATTGGCTCACATAGTTTGTCATCTCCTTTCAATGATGGAGCTGGTGATTGACGATTTGACTTTCGCCATATATACCTTCTCTTCCTATTAGCCTTTAATGTGGGACTTGCAGATTGAACTCTGGAAGTACTAGGCTTAGGCTGTGATATCGGCAATCTAGTTGAATTCTCAGATGTTGGAGCATTTCCATCATCAGAATCGCTAGGCTCAATCACTAAATCACGCATTCTGATAATATTATTGTCACTATCCCCATCAGACATCTCAAGCTCATCTTCACTACCCGATGGTAGGTTCAAAATGTGCTCAATCTCTGCTTTTGTAAAGGATTCGAAGGGTTTTATCTGAAAAAAATTAAATACTACATAGTACCCATATTGCACAGTGTCCCATATCAGGCACATACTCGAAAATTCAAACTATTTGTTGATTTGTCCCTAAAATTTGCAAAAACTAATTTCATGATAAAATAGAAACATAAAATTACCTCTAGTAATCATTTCTAAACGAAAACACAATATTTTAACACTTTTTCGCACTAATATAACGGACGTGGTAAATATTTTTGTGCACTGATCGCTAATTCAACTTCAAAGTTGTTTTCTAATCACTGTACCGCTATGTCAACGAATGCAACGCTCTTCAATGTCTTGCTATAGTGCTAAGTGATGATTTTTTTAAATGGATGGTGTTACATTGAATTGTGCGCTTTAATATAGACAATATTTCTGTATGTGCCATATGTGGCACACTATGCGCTGTAGGGTTAAGACCTTTCAATTAGTAGGCTGTCTTATCTTTGATGAAAAAACGTTTCAGAGGTTAGATCCTTCTATGAGTGAGCAACCCTTAAAATGCAGACCGAGAATTTTTTTGCAAAATCCGTAAAAATATTTTGAATTTTACTTCCTTAAAATTTTGTAGGCACTCGTTGCGGTTGATGCTGGAGCACTCTGAAGATGCCACAACATTTATTGACTTCTTCTTCTTCAATTTTAGAGCCTTCATCATTTGAAATACATCGCGCCTATTTAAGGTTCCCCAAAACCAGTGTAATTTTTATTTTATATACAGCATACAGAGGGAAGTTCTTTTCATTATATCTTCATTCCACATCTCACCATGCCTTCATTTCTCCGTTTACCTTAATGACATATTTGGATCGAAAGTTACGCGCTGCTTAATAAATCAAATCTTAACAACGGTTAAATCCTATGATGAGAATCGCTTGATTCCTCAATTTATACCTCCTATTACTTTCCCCTTTCATTTAACCCGCCTATAAAGTGCACTCTTAAATCAGTTCGCAATCAGTTAATTTGCAGCTAACAATGAAAAATACCATAAATTACAGCCTGCCAATTTGAACCTTCTATTCGCGAAATAATTACGGCAAACCCTCCGCTGGAAATTGAAAATCACAGGCTTAGAATAATCTCCACCAAAAAAATAACAGAACAACATTCACGTTTTGTAACAATCCCTGATGGATTCCGGAGAAATGTTCTTAATCCCTTTGACGACAACTGACTGATATTATCATGTGAGGTATGGTGGCGGCTTGTCAGGACACCGTACACTTTACCTTCACCGAGGATCAGCTTACCAAAAAAAACATTCTGCCCGCCATATCGCTATTCGCGAAACCTTTCTTTAGGACCCTTTGCAATACCCACACACATGAGAATTCTTTGCAATAAGTATTGTACATACTAGCGGATTTGAGTGAATGGTCGAGTACATATCCGAAGTGTACATTAGAACTGTAACTTAACCGTTTTGAAATTGAAAGAAACAGAATAGGGAAGAATCGCGCGAAAAACTTTCTATTTTCCGGATAATTTCACTTTTGTAATCTCCCGTCTTCAAATCTGATAGGTTTTCTTTTGGGATTGTTGCAGCGGCGGCAGCAGCCTTTCGTTTGTGACAATGCATTCGCTACCTGCGCGATTGCCTTTCATGTACAATTTCAAAGGAATACTTTGGTTTGAAAGGAGCAGTTATTATTGCATTTGTAATTTGCACACTTGCACATTTAGTCGCGACTACCCGGGAAATTAACACAAATTTTTCTGTTATGGCAGATAGACGACGTAAATTTTGGAAGAATCCCAATAGGGAATTTAGGGATCTGAAATCAAATTAGGAAGTTGAAATTTTTGAAATCATAGCTTCAAAATGTCTTATTCAATCCTTGAAATATTCTTTGCATGCAGCTTCAACTTCTTTAGGCTAATAATTGTTGAATTGCGTATACTCCCTTCATTCTTTTCAGATTTTTGCTACACAAATGTCAAATTTTGACACTATACTATTTATAATTTTTGGTCGATCGAAAAAAATATTATTTGCAACATTTTCAGCTCTTTTAATATAAAAATTTTAGCGAAGATTTTGTTCTCAAACAAATTGCACTTCTTGACTTGTAAGAGTAGGTAGGAGAGTGCTCCTACCAAAAGAGCATTGTAACCATCCTATGGCTCAAAAGAATTTTTCTGATGACATGATTTACGATTTGAGTTCTGGATTTGTTTTAGTATGCTGAATACAGTCGTATGACTGACTGAGAGAGGCTATGCTATACTCGCCTGAGCCAGTCGATGCAAATCGAGCTGGGAGGTCCATTTAGTCTACCCTGAAGTACTTGTCATTCCGGCTTAAGATGGGGTATGGGTCATCGTTTAGGGGCTGAGAGGAGCTTTTACTCTGTTGTTCCGTACGCAGTCGTGAGTGGCGCTGCTTAGGTTCTGGGGAACAAAAATAATGTTTAGTAATACCATCGTCGACCTGAAGGTTAACAAGAAGTCGGGATCGTTCATACCCGGCTTCGATGGAATGAAAATTATCCAGGGAACCAAAGATTGCACTCATACATCAAGTCCGCTGGTGTTGATTTGATGTCTTCTTTAAGGTTGCAGCGGAGCTTTACTGTTACTGCACGGTGCCACCAAAATATACGATGCCGTCCGTAGTTGAATGATCCCCAATAAGCCACTGAGCTCGTTAAACGTCTGGCTTTGGAATTGGCATCCCAAGTCGATTGTGATTTGTGCTGGTACCCCGAAGTGGCTGATCCGCACGTTTATCGGTACTCCCACTACTAAGGAGCATTGCATTAATAGTTTCTAGTTTCTGCTTCGAGCCATTGAGACAATTTATGATGATCGTGAGGCAGTACCTGAATTTTTCGCTGGGTTAGTGTTAGTTGATGTCTTCTTTTAGGGTGCAGTGGAGCTCATGAAGTATTACTGGTAGTGTCTTAGGCTATTGGATGCACTCATGGCAGCATTTTGCGGTTTTACTGTATGATGTCACCTTTTGATAATGCCATTTACCGCCGGGTGATGTGGTGTCGTCCGTAGATGAGTGAGCTTCAATAATCACTGAACGTTACTAACAAAGCTTTGAGAATTTCAACTTCTCAGATGCTTGTCGTTGTTCTAATCAAAGAGAAAAACCTCCATAATTTTTTTTCAGATTTTCGGTTCACATGTGTCCCATCGCGAAGTGAGTGGGACCCCATTTTATCGTCTTCTACCGCTTCCCCGGCCTACCCCGTCATCTATATTGCAGTTTTGATAACAGATATTAAAAGATCTAAAAGGGACCTTTTGATACCCTATTCGAATATGTTTAGTGAAAAAAGGGTTCAAACCCTTATATTGAGGGGACCCCCTTAAAAGCCTTTGATTTTTTTTTGTCTGACTACGAGACATTCATTAACCAAAAAAATTTCAGGTGCTTACAACTGTCGAAGACTGTAGCTTTTATAGTTCCTGGGAAAACTTACTGTGACGCACTGACGGACGGACGGACGGACAGGTACCGATTTCAATAGGGTATTGTAAATTATTTATTCTCACTACCCTAAATACCATTCCTTTGCGGTGGGTGTGGGTGGATGCTTATGGTATCTGATATGTCTTGTCATAGTTTTGACTTGAAGAGTAATGTATAGAAGTAATAATTCTGGAGGTGTTCATTACCGCATTCGCTGAAATTTAGATTTTCCAACATATGTTGTTTGATGCAGGTGGTCGTACGTTGATGGACTACTAGATTCAAGTGACATTGACACACGAATTTTTCTTTTTTTTTGTCTTTTTGGTGTATCAGCTGAAACTTATTTATATATTATCTACGAATATGTGAGCTTATTTGATAAATGTTTTACTCTGAAGTTTCACAAGAAACAGCTACATACAACTAAAAAAATTAGATAAACTGCTCGATACCAAGCATGTCAGAATCAAGGCTTCACAAAATCTTCAGTTTCGCCAGACACCTGCAGAGTTAAAAAGTCCAAAAATATACCTTTTCCTGTTTATCTCTGACAATCACCAGTTTCTTATGGATAGCCGATATTTGTTCTGTTCATGGCATGTAGGAGAGAGAATAGAAATCTCTAATTGAATGGGTGAATTTGCATGACTTGTATCAAATCAGATATGGACAGAACACTTAATTTCGTTATTCTTAGCAACTTCTAAAATTTTTACACATAACTCCCAATCACACACACAAAACAATTCTTATAGGCGATTCGTTCAGTTCCGCACATAATTCACACAAATTTTCGCTTTTGTTTTTATCTCGGGTTGTCATTCCGCTCTCCAGTGTAAATTGATCACGTTTTCATCATCATCTTAATCTTAAAAGCAGCACAAGTATTTTGAAAATGTTTCTTCAGAGATTTGTGTTTAATAATTCAATATGTACTATAATCTAGTGAAAAGATATCCCTTGTGTTTTCTTCAATTTTTATATTTGGCTTTTTTTTGTGTGTGTGTGTTCGAATTATAATTATTGTATTCCCTACATTGGTTAGTCTTCTCTTGAGATTCAGTTTCAAACTTCAACATTTTGTAGCCAGTCGATGAATTTCTTCGTCTCATCCGAAAAATGCATTATTTCCTTAGTTCAATGAACATCTCCATACCATTTCAAAATTCCCTCTTTTGATATAAGTTCAGTTCTATAGAACATTAAAACGGTACAGTAGAACAGTAAAACAATATTTATTAACGATAGCTCTGACTTGTCAAGCGATCTGAATGCTTGAAATAGTTGCGTATATAGTTTGAGATGTTTTACTGCTTGATCTGTAAGTAATTTTTCCTACTTATTCCACTCACCAATTACTTTATTATACAATGCAGTAAACTTAATTTTTGATGCATGATCTGCCACCAAGCGTTGTAAATCTTTTTCTCTAACTGATCAGGATTGTCAAAAACTTACTATTTTGGAACTTCAAGCAATAAAAATATATAGTCCCCCTGATGCCAGAAAATTTCCTTTGCAGATACCTTCCGCAGTGGAAACAGTACCGAAATTTTACTAACACTAGCTAGAACTTTCAGAATATAGAAATATTCACGAATAGATCATGGCAAAGGACCTGCTAAATCTACAATACTATTTTTCAGGATCTGGTCACCTCTTAAATTCCCGAAATCATACACCCTGCCTGTGCCCTCCTCCCCAGTCAAACTATCTGGCCTTTTTGCACATGGTATACAGCTATATCAAATAGTGAGTCTTTCTATCGATCTTCTTATTCCCCAACAGTGGGTGGTTATGACACCATCACAGCGCCTCTCACCTTTCCGCAATGAACAAAACCCTCACCCAAGTATCTACCCCTTCTAAAGTGGGGTATTTCCCCGGTACATATTTCCACCATCCCCCCTGTAGGTATACTATTCCCCAATGTTGCGAAATGTTGCCTTCAGCCATGTGTACCAGAAAACCACCACCCTATGCACCACTTCAACTATTTGTACGGTTACTGACCGAGATAAAGCATCCGGAACCCAAAGTTCAATCCATCGACGGTGGATCACATTTTAATATACGGCCCAGTGAGCCAATCTACTCATTAGGCTGTTCAAGTTGTTAAGCCCGGCTAAGGAATTATAGTCTGTTACCCTAAAATATGTGCCCTCGATTTACGATCATAGTTTCTGCACCACGGAGCGAACGTCCAAGCACCCTCTTTCTGTGGTGGAATATTTTCGTTCCGCATTAGCAATGGAGCTGTGACCTTCACTTCCTTCTGAAAATTCTGGCTCAACAACGCTGCAAGCGCAACAATTACACATTTAATGGGACACACTATGATGAGTGCTGAAAATAACCTCACCTTGCATAGGTTGAAAACCAAGTTACATTTCACGATCCAACATATTCGCTGATTTTTAAGAAGCCAGTTAGCCTAATATGAATTCCTGGTATTAAGTACTCATCCCTAAAAATTGTCATACGTCTCTCACCATTTGTAATCTGGGGATGTTAACCATATTGGATATCTTTTTCGGATCAACGCTCAAGTCATACTCATCATCGACATAGTCCAAACATTTCAGTTGGGGCTTGCAGAAAAAAACTTTTCCCTAGACAGTGTTAAGCAGACCTCCCTAAGTTGACGGAACACCTCTTCAATCGAGGTGTTTATAAAGTGCTGGAGGTAGCGATGATAATATCGTTCAAGTGTGCGTCGATAAACAGCTGAAGTACGGGCCTGATAATATGATCTGAGGCATTGGATAAGCCAATGGCTAAAAGAAGAATACTCTAGTGGTGCCTTTGGGCCCAGTTAAACTCGTCCAGGGATGGGCATGGCAGTGTCATTTGCTTGTCTAATAAGACCCCAGTAAGCCGCCAAGTGAGAATTCGACTTGCCGGCATCAATTTTCCCGCGTCGAGAAAATGAACACTCAAAGTACACACTGAAACCCCTACTAATCCTACTCTACGCTTTGCCTGTAATGCTCGAAGTGAAGTAGTCTAGATAACCTTGTCATTTTACCGTAACATCACAATTCAACTTTTTAAGTTAGACAACGTCAAGAAACCACCCCTAGCGCTGAAGAACTGGTAAGAGGAATTGAAGTATTGAGTAAATTGATTCCTTGCGT
Organism: Odontomyia ornata; assembly: GCA_963969285.1. Taxonomy (NCBI): domain Eukaryota; kingdom Metazoa; phylum Arthropoda; class Insecta; order Diptera; family Stratiomyidae; genus Odontomyia; species Odontomyia ornata. The sequence continues at coordinate 72,242,275 of OZ017739.1, forward strand.
AACAAATGTAACTTTTATTAACAAGGAATGGCAGGACTAGGAGGTTGAAATGAAGGAGTGCAAGGCAGCTAATTCAACCAATCTACCGCCACTGTATTTCACGCTCCGTTCCCATAACGAGGATTCGTCGAAACTGTCGGAGCCAAGGAGGCACGTTCTTTCAAAGAATAATTCCAGGATGCACCACTTTAATCATTTTTAATTTCGATAATAATTTTACAACAAGCCGTATTACTACTTACAACCTAATATCCTCTCAAAACTCCGGGATTCCGTCTCAGCAAACCACCATCACCTAAGTCGTTTTTAGTGGAGTGAATCCTACGATATACGAAAGCGATCAAGTGATAGCAGGAAAGTGTTGACATAAGAAGTTTTCCATCAAATTATGCTAATATTGAAGATATTCTCACCCAGCTTTTTCATAACAATAGAAGCTTTTCAATCAACATTTTCAATTCTTTATTAACTGAACATTTTATAAGTAGTAGGCATAAAACATACACTGAAACTTGCTAAGTCAAACAAGCAACTGAGTTACAAAAATATGGTAAGCCATAGCAATGTATGCGTTTCAAAAAAGTATTATCAAGGCTTTTATCTCCACCATAGACGGTCCGAAGCTCAGTTGAGAAAGCAAGAGGAATCTCCTTACTTCCCCAATCCTCAGCTTCCATAATTCCTCATCCTAAATCGCAAGATTATTGGTAGTAAATGCTCCAGGGGTCGGACATTAGATTTACTGGTTCCCCAATGATGCGACACTAAATGTCGAGAAATGTCAATAGCTGCAAATACACCTGCAGCTCTGCTAAAAAATCGCCTCAATAGAGATAGGGTAATGGACTAACACCCCATCCCTATAAAACCCCACATTGTTTCGAAACCTGCAGAAGAGCCTCGGAGTGAGTTGGATCTAAGGCAACGACCTCGCAACCGAAATGGGACTATGGCGTTGGATCCTGGAATTTCAGATCACTGAACCACCCTAGCACTGTTAAAGACCTTTTACAATAAGCCAGTCAATATAAATTAAACATACTGGAAACTCTGGAAATGAATTGGACTGGAAGTTATATTCAAGATATGAGATTGCACACAATATTCAAAAGTGGGAAGCCTGCTGGAAAGCGAGAATTTAGGGAGGTCTTTATTGTGGATAGGGAGCTCAAATTACACGTTATTGATTTTAAAGTACTCAATGAACGGTCGTATGTGATCCGTATTAAAGCAAAATTTTTAAAAATTAGACCGACCAACATATACGCCTCGACTGACGAAAAGGAAGACGAAATGAAGGAACCAGTCAACAATTACCTGGAAAGACTAGTTGATTCATTGCCTACAAACAAAACAAAAATCATTCAGGGTTATTTCAACGCTAAGGTTGGCAATGAGATATCTCATCAGGGAATGACTGGAGGATGCTCTAATCCAACAACATTGCGCCTTGAGCATACTTGACGTCCGTACAGGCTGAGGAGCCAATTGTAACTCAGATCATTACCAGGTTAAATTAACGTATCCATTTCGTATGTCAGAGGTGTATTCAGCGAAGACCAACCCTTTACAAAAACTCGACATCGAAAGGCTCCAAAGGGCGTCTGTGGCACAAAATTTCTGATCAGATATATCGCTGAAAACAAGCAACGTGGTATAGGTGGCAATAAAAGCGGTCATTAAGTTCAAAGCAGAACAAATAATCGGACATCAAGCCAGGTGAAAAAAAATAATTAGTTTGATGATGAGTGCTAGAATGCGTTACACACAAAGAATCAGGCATACAAGCAATACCTAGGTACGAGAACCAGATAGAAGCGAAAATATTATGAAAATCTTAGAAGAGTAGCGAATACGAGTAAGATAATTAGAATCAAGAAAAGATAATACTATGACGGTCAACTGAGATGTATCGATATAAATCCAGCAAGCATAAACACAAGACAAGCATACAAAGTAGTTTAAAAGCGTGAAACGTGATTATCTGTCCTTAACTACGCTCTAGCGTGATGACATCGGCAACATCATCACTGATGTACACGGGATTAAGGGAAATGGGTATCATATTTCAAGAACCTCATTAATCCTTCGCATGGGTCAGAAAGTTCAGAGCTCATAGATATTCCCGGAAAGCTTCCATTGGCCCATGCACCATCAAAGCCTAAAAGAATAATAAAGCGCCGGGCATCGATGAGACTCCAGCAGAGCTCATTACATATAGTGGCAGCGGCATCCAGAAAGCCGTCCATAAGATCATCCGGCATATTTGGCAACAAGAACATAATCCGAATGAGAGGAAGCAATTATACTCCCTATCCACAAAAAAAGGTGACAAGCTACTGTGCGAAAACTATAGAGGCATATCACTTCTTTGTACGGCGTACAAAATATTTTCAAAGATCCTAAAGAATAAAGTCGGATCATACGCCAACAGTATTATTGGGGAGTATCAAGGTAGCTTTAGAGCAGGTAGATTGCTGATAGGCCAATTGTTTAGAATCAAGTAGGTATTCGAGAGATGCTGGGAGGCTTACACCAAATATTCCTTGACTTTAAGCAAGAATAGTACTGTACCAAAAAATGTTTTACTTTGGTTTCCCAGCCAAATTAGTCCGTCTTACCAAAATGACAATACTGTCAACAACCTCCCAGGTCCGCATCAATGACTAACTCACCGACGCTTTGACACAAATATCGAACAAAAGCAAGGAGATAGGCTGGCCGCATTGCTATTCAATTTGGCTCTGGAATATGTCATCAGAAAGCTACCTGTTGATATGAGAGGTACGTTTCTATACAAGTTGAGCCCAGTAGCAGCCTATGCGGATGACATCGACATTTTGTCATGGTCGTTAGCGACCATCAAAGAGCTCTTCCTGAAACTTGACAGCGAAGCAAAACTAGTAGGGCTACAAATCAATGAGAATAAAACAAAGCTCATAATGCAGTCGAGGAAAAACATCTCAAGTACACAAAATATCACACTTGGTGGATAAAGTATCAAAAATATGCTATAAGACCTGTGTTATGCTATGGGTCTAAAAAATGGTCTCTAACTCTAGCATCCGCAAATATATTGATCGGCTTTGAGCGACGAGTCCTGAGGCGTGTAATCGGAGCGAAGCTAGACGGGAACCAATGACGAATTCGATGCAACCATGAGCTGTATGCAATTTTTGACGAGGTGGAGGTCTCAACGATTGTAAGATTGCGAAAGCTGCAATGGGCTGGCCACATGAATTGTATGGACGAACAACGAGTACCCAAAAAGATATTCGTTAGGAGAACTTAAGGCAGAAGACAAGTGGGGAAACTAAGGAAATGCTGATCTCACTCGCTCGGCGAAGACAATTAATCGCTGCTCGGATTTTGAAATTGGAGGACGTGGTCAATGGATCGAGACATTGGAGGCACTTGTTAGAGAAAGCGTAGACCCGAGAAGAGCTGTACCGCTAAGAAGAAGAAGAAGATTATCAAGATTTATTGCTTACCAGTTCTTCAGCTAATATAGCTGGTATTCAAAACTCCTCCAGCAATTTCATCACTGGAAATCATATCAATACCGCGCACATTTTTAAATTTTAAAATTAAATTGCTAATCACTCATGTTTACCAAACTAGGACTAAACACCACTATTTACAATTAGAACTAATGATATTTGCAACCAATACAAAGTTAACATTGTTTTCAGGATAATGCAGATGATTCGCATGAAATAAAGATGGCCAGCCTTGGTTTGAGTATTGGATGAGACTGTGAGGTTGAGCATCCAGGGTTAATGCCATGAACTTGGGTTCTTCACTCAAAAAAAGAGCCGTGGCCAGCAGAAGTAATAAAAGAGCTAACGACGGCTGGAGCGGTATCTTCTTCATAGATACTTTCAGCCAAGGTGGAGGAATATTTTTCAATCAAGGGAAACGAAAATCGAGCCTGAGACGTAAATTGACGAAGATAGTAGACGGGAGCATGGACTGCGTTGGACAAGAAATGTAATTTTCAATTGCTGACCGGTAGCATTAATGAAATCGTAGGCTAAAGAGAATTTTTGGTGGCGGTTAATTAAACACTTAAAAGGTGGCAAACTCATCGGCGTTTGGCAAAGTAAACAACGAAAAGTACCTTACCGTAGATTTTTTTAGATAATATAAAAATTTCAAACTTATCTTGGCAAACTATATAAAGACAAAGTAAGTTAATCATCGAAATAGCCATTTGTTATTTGGTTATATCTTTTGCATCTAAATTATCAAACTTTGTAATCACTCGTGGAGTGGCTATCGGTAGAATACATAATTTTCAGTCCACAGAATGAAAAAGTAATCCTTCCTGACGCGCTTCGTGTAGGTGGACTCCCACAATAATCTAGGGGGAAGTAATTTAAAGTGTCGTTTCGATCATGTGCTAAGTTTGCCAATGGACTGTATCCATCAGGTCAACAAGTCCGGACACTACTAGATTACTCCGAGGTGGCTGCTGGTAGGCTTGCTAGCTCGGAAAGGGATTTTAGTTGCAGGTCTTCTGCGAGTAGACTAAGTCCAAAGAACAAAAATCAGCCATCGATTCAAATGCCCAATTTAAAACGTGTCGAATTACTTTCACTGACTTGATTTTAACCTACCTTACTTCCATATCCTTTTCCTTTCGATTCGAGGTAAAGAACCACATTAAACCATTTACTAAAAACTGCGCCCCCGAATGTTTACCGACGCGGTTCCCGAAATAAACTACTCAAACTCAAACCAAATCAAACTACTCTAACAAAGCTCAAAACCTGAATTTCATATTTATACTTATTCAAATATGCAATAACGATAAATCAGTGGTTCGCTGAATATCATATTTCTATTCAACTAAATAATTTTATGTCAAAATATACAACATTTTTGCAGTAAATTAAAATAGAAATGCGTATCAAAGAAATAAAGAATAGGTAGCCCTAAACATTGAAAATTTCTGGGAATATTTATCCCAAAGATAGTATATCAAATATATACACATGTTGTTTAGTTTGGAAAACAGAACCAAATCATGCGTATCGAACCAATGGCAAGTATCCATAATAAGTTGCACTAAAAAAGCAAATTTTGCATCGATCTCAGTGAAAAACGTGTTCATCCTATTAGAAATAAATTTTCGGCTAGCATTCGGCAAAAACTAGTTTTTTAAAGTGATGGGGAAATCGGCTTACATTATTTCATCTTAGTTCATAAAAGCGTTATGCAGCTCCATAACTTCCAAGTATGGGCAGGTGTCAATAATCGATTGCAGCAAATTAACATTGACGGAAACATTTGTCCAGTTTGATTGAGGGTAGAAATTAGCCAGAACACGAAAATTTCTCGTGTTGTTGTATTGTTGATGTGATTCAATTGCCTGCATATTTCCTCATGCGAAAATGGTTGTGTGGATAGATCTACTTCCTTCTACAAACGTCGGAAACTTTTTGTGTTTTCCCGCCGATTGTCCTTCAATATGGTGCGCCTAAATTTTACAATCCTTTTCACCATAGCTCTTCCAAGCTCTGAAGCTCCACCCCTCACTTGCGTAACTCCATTTCACATATCATAACCGATGAAATTAACACAAGACTCTCCCGCAAAATCACAGTACGGTTATTGGAGTCACAAAAAGTTAAATTGGCGAATTTTGACAGCCATCGTTGTAGAGCGTATGGCCACATTCACGAGTTCACGACGCACACAAGTTACACACGACCGACGTCAAGTAGCGATTCAGTGGTAGCGATCTGTCATCCAACCTTATCAGCTGGTTGGAAAATTATATAGGGATGACTGATCTCTGGGGTGTATCGCTGCGCGGGATCGGCGGTTATTACAAGGGTTGGCGAGTAGCACAAATCTCCACAGGTTAGCCAGGATCCCAAGGCATCCAGTCGGAACTCACTGCAAAAACGTAATAGCCCTCGGGCTGGGCAAGTAAATTTGTCCAGGCCTTTCCTTCTATATGTGACGATTCTACGCTATTAACGACAACAAAGTTGAGTCCATAGACAGAAAACTATAAGAACAAAAATCCTCGAATGATGCTGGAAAAGAAATATTTACAGGAAACAGGTATGCGTTGTTAATGAAAGTTGTCAAATGAAGGCTCTAGAATTTGAGATTTATGTCTTTGTATTTAGTATTTATTACTAAATTTATTCCTCATTTGTATTTTGTGTAAACACTATCCACATTCATGTTTTTCAGTTAAAAAGATTTATGTTTCAAAGTTCAATAACGTTTTTTCCTTCTTGAAAAGCCATCGGGCCTTACTTTGTTGGTTTGGTAGACGCGTTTCGACTCCTTTGATGTTGGTTTAGCAGACGCGTTTCGACCTCTTTTAGTTATCTTCAGTGTCCGATACTGAAGATGATTCAAAGGAGTCGAAACGCGTCTGCTAAACCAACAAAGCAAGGCCCGATGGCTTTTCAAGAAGAAAAAAGAGAATTGGCCTGCGGTTATCACAATAAACAAAATTATTGACTTCAATAACGTTACTAGTTTTTCCTTTAACTCAGAAAATATTTAGTTAACATCGACCAAAAAATTAGTTAAGTCAAACCACTCTTAAGTGCCTTGTAATTCAAATCAAGATGAAATTTCCGGATGGGCAGTTCTAAAGGTTGAACACTTATGAGTTTTTTTTTTTTTATTTCCACTTCGCCTGTCGAATTGTACGAGCGAATTTGAATAATTTCAATCTTTTGGATGGAGTGCAGTGAACCCAACAAACAATGAACAATTTTTTGCAACTGCGCTAAGCCTACCATGCATTTAAAATGTTGAGGGTGATTAACTGAAAAGATAATGATCCCACACGTACACGCACTGCAATGAAGAATATCACGTGAGAAGGGAAAAAATCGTTATAATTATTTTGAATTGTGTTGCAGATATTTTTCGAGGTAAGGAATGATTCAGCTGGTAGTTGATTTTGAAGTTTTGACTTATTGTGAATACTACTACTACTACAATGGGTGAACCTTAAGGCATATTTATTGAATGTGGCTTCAGAAGGTTGAACTCCAAGAAATCTATTAAAAACTTCAAACCCTGTATCCCTGGCCTTGAAATTAAGGAATGCGTTTAATAATGTCTACAGCTTCAATAATTTAGCACTTAAAATGATCTATCTCCATGTGTCCTTGCACAAAAATTTAATACGCTACCATAAAACTATCAGCACGTGCTGAGTTTTATATCCTCTATATAAATTCAATATCCAAACAAGTTAGTCCGCATTAACATTAAATACACATATTCTCAACTTCTCATGGACAACAAAAAAGGAAATAAATAAATAGAATGCAAGCAACAGGCTGTTGCTTGCTGTTTGCAACAAAAGCAAAAAGATATCCTGAATATATCGTTTCCTTTGCAAACTAGTGAAAGCAATCCCAACTCAAAGGAGCGAGAGTGAGCTCTGCTCTGAACAAACGAAATCAGGAGAAAGTCCTATACGTAAAATAAAAATAGAGATAACGAGATTTATGTCCTTGGATCATAAAAATGTTATGTTGTGTATTTTTTTCTCCTCTTTTGCGTCTTTTACTTTTCCTTCTGCTTCTTCACTTCTTGTTTGTGGAGGTTTGCCGGCAAAGTCATCCCCAATGCCGGCAGTTCGCTCGATTTAGGTTCTCGTCGCTCAACTTTTTCCTGAAGTATGCACCCTCCTTGGGCTTAGAGTCAAGCCAACTTGCTCTTAGTCTCCGCTTCATTGTGGGGGTCTCTAAAATGACTTTTCGTTCTCTCGTCATATTTCGCCCCATTCCCTAGATATGGAGGGCGACAAGGTACGAGGAACTTCCGCAAACCATGCTAAGCACTTGAGTCTGGGAGCAATAAATGGGGGAAAAACGAGTTTTGTATATGATGACCGATCTAACCGAAATTTTATTGTACTAGGTTAGTTTTTATATCCTTAATATACATTTGTATATCTTTAGTCGGCAGTTGTTGGTTCCTGCTGCTTTTTATATCTATACTCGTAGATTGCTCGTATTATGGTGTCTGCAATAAATTTTTCATTCACTTGCCGGATTCTTCCTGTTGTACGATAATGCTCTACGCACACTTGTATAGAAGGATGTTCGGAAAAACTTTACCATACGAATCTCAATGAAATATATACAGGCTACAATTCGATAGAGCCTCATAGTTGTACACTTAATGCCGAGGTTCTATAGTAAAACTTGGTCTAGCGAATAAACTTGCAAGGATATTGAAATGCTTCTCTCGATCTTCTACCACCGCTTCCATTCCATTCCACAACTCATTGAATATCTACTCATTTGGTATATTTTCCTATTCTCTAACCATAAAGACATGTACAAAATATATCCTTTTCCAACATTTGTGAATAAAGAGCTAACCAAGATTCGAGTAGAATCGCCCGGTAGTAGTCAGTCACATGGATGGGAAAAAGAATGTTCAACTTGTGGAGCAACATTCGATATTGGTGAAATCCTTTTTTCTCTATTCTCTATTTAACTCTTAACATAGAGCTATAAAACATTAAGTCATACACATATCCTTACAATGACTATAGAGATACAGATAGCTTTGTAGAAGCAGAAAGGGAAAGTACGGTTTCAGTGTTCAAGTGAAATTACCTCAGAATTAACCCGTTCCACAAATAATGTCTCGTTGAGAGAAATGAAATGGAAAATTGAGAAAAAAGTAGAAAAATAGAAAGAAAATTGTTAGGAAAGTAGCAAATATTTATGTTTCAGTGAAAGTATTATAGCAGTAGAAAGTGAAAGCAGTCAGAGAATGTGATTTGGATTTTTAAATATGCAATGTTTTTCTCTATGTAAATTCGCAATGCTGGAATTGTCTTCTTACTTACAAGAATTAATGGAAAAACAGTGGAAAGCGATCAATCACTTACTCCTATCAAAATATCAAAAGCAAATCGCAATTGATGAATGCAAGTGCACGGCCAGTTATTGGCTAATTAGCGTGTAGAAAACCAAAAATATTGCCATGATTACATTTCACTCCTAATATGAAGAAATGCGATATTAAAGACCGCCGCGCCCTTGCTATCCATGGTACCAGCAACAATCACATCAAATCAGGTACAATGGTTTTATATGCTTGAGGATTGACGTTTGGAAGTTAAAACTGTCAACACGCGTCTGAATTCGTCAATATCGAAATTATAAAAAAACTGATTAGAAAACGACAATTTATAAGTGTTTCTCATCATACCGGATCATATACATGAAGTTTGAAAGTTCAAGACCAGATGAAAGCAGAAACTTCATCTTAGGCGAGCGCTAAGTGCATACACCGTGGACAGAATTTCAGAGGCAGCAAAATGGACTAGTTATATCAGCAAGCAAACACGATGGCGAAGTAACCAAAACCGCCCGCAAGGAAGCTTTAACCAAGACGTTAACCTAATTAATTGTAAGGTAAATGAATTTATATTCTTCTTCTTCTTCGTAGCCCAACAACCCCTTTCGAGCCTTCGCTTAGAGATAGTTAGAGTATCTCATTATCAAGATCTATCTAATGTATCGGCACTCCACAAAGTGCGATGATCATTATCACGCTTGGGCCGTGTGTACGTCCACCCAGCTGCGATACGCTCTGATTTTAAACCAGCACATATCATAACTGAACAGGCTTATAGTCCGTCCCAAGAACCACTCGAACTAAATCTTGTTGACGCCAACGAAAGTTGAACCAGAGACCTTTGGCTTACGGGCTTAGTGCTCTAACCACTAAGCCACGCGGACTAATAAATTTATATTAGCGAAGGGTAAATTAGTCGTAAAACGTAAAAGCCCGGTTCCTTTACCAATCCCACCTACACCTAGCACTAATCTTTTCAGCGCACTGGCGAACAATAGCCCAAATAATAAAACAAACTCGACTAACAATCGAACAAAGAAAGTGTGGTTCCCACCAATTTTCATAGAAAATGTCAAGGCAACAGTGCTTAAAGGCATTATGGATAGGCATACCCCTACAGATGGTACTCGTCTAAACTACAGAATTACAAAGTTGTCGAACTTCTGACTAAAAATTACTGTAGACAGGCTCGAGGCCCACGACTACATAATAAGCCTTGTTGCAACCGCGGAAGTCACCACAGTTGCAGACATTAAGTTTTAGTAGAGGGGCGTGTAGCCCGGGGTGGCATGCTGAGGCCGGCTTACGCTCAGTCGTATCGTGGGACTTCCGGGACACCCTCTGCTTGTGCTAAGCCTCCTTACATATAAAACACTAACACGGAGGGAAAGGGACGGGAAAGGGGGAGGTCATTTTAAGAAATGAAAATCTAATATTATTATTGTTTTATGGCCGTTTTTTTTACAAATTTTAATCGTGCTTTAACAATATCACTTCAATAATAAAAATAATTAGTAATGAACACACATTAAATTTTGTAAATTAATTCAAACCCCCTCTTCAGTGAAATTAGTTCAGAGTAGCTTAGTTAAAAACAAATTATAAAAATCGTCAAGAGAGAAAACAAAAATTCAAGTTCTCACAGATAAATCAGAACAAAATATAAATACTCACCCTTTCTTTTGAAGCTGCGGAGCGCTCTGCAACTGAAAGGGGGGACTGACAAAACTTATCAAAAACAAGTTAACTTTTCTTCTGCAAAAATAACGAAACAATGAATAAAAAAAAACAAACGGCCGCCAATCCACGTGTCAGCTTCTTGAAATTGTCGTATATTCCAATGAAACTAGTTTTTGTTTTAAAATCAATTACTGTCACTTTTGTTGAAATAGAAACAAAAATAATTCACAACCAAAAGCAACGGTCCGTCAGACCACTTCTACTTCTGGTAAAAAGCAAAGAATGGGTTTCTTTAGCACGACCACAAATCACACTATTCTTTTTTTTCACTTCATTCGTTTAAAATTCAATTTTCATTATCTTTCGCTTATTCACTATATTTCCTCGTCTTCACACTTTTCTTCATCTCCTCATAAGAACTCTTTGTTTCCACCCTCCACTATCGTTAACCACCGCCCAAGAAAACTTCCATCCCAAACTCCGAAATCAAAACTTCTTTTCCCCGAATTGGAAATTTACTTCCCGAATCTTAAAACCAAGACTTTTTCGCACAAATTCCACTCCAAAACTTTCCTCAAAACTGCAAACGAATTTTATTCTCCTTCACAAGTCAAAATACTTCTCCCCGAATTAACAAACGGCGTCACCAAAAACAATCCCATGAATCTGCCAGTCAAGTACCAACTCACCAATTCCAAGAACTCCATCTCCCATTTCACTTCCATCAAATCTGACCCCGTAATCTTTTCCATCTCTCATTACCGCTGTCGTATCTGGGTAACGCAATGGAAGCTTATTACACTTCGATTTCGCTACCAACACATCTTTTCGTACCGACAAACGCAATTAATTCCAATTTTTTTCATATATGGCAGTTTGCATAATCAAAGAAGTATTTGATTAGATGCAAAGTGTCACATATATATGTACATTTACGGAAACTATTGATTTTGCCGATACCCCAAAAAGAATGCTTCCCTGCGCTCGGGGAACTTGAACCCAGGGTCCCAGCAGACCCCCGGTCGAGAATCCGCGACGCTACCAAGGGAGCCATGTTCCATTGATTTCCCATACATCGAATTAGCAACTTCAACTCTTTCTTGATGGGCATGAAACCTAAATATATTCATAGGGAAACGTGAATAAATTTTTGTTAGTATGAAAAAATAAAATTTGTTAGTGGGAAATAATGAATAGAATGTTGTTATTGGAAAAATTGAGATTTTGTAGTTGGAAATAAGGGAAAAGAGTAGGATTGTGATGATGGGGAAAGAAAAATTATAGAGAAATTGGAAAAATGTTAATAAAAATAAATAAATACACAGAGGAAAAGGTAGGAGTGCCCAAAGAAAGGTGGAGATGTTACGGCGACAATTTGAAGTTGCGAATGGGAGAAAGTTGGTACGCCGGAATCCGCAACAGCCTGCTTAAAAACACTGAAGCAGTAGGATACTCATACGCCCCCCAAAGAAAGGAAAAAGTCTTTCGTGATACTAAGGGGTGTTAGTTCAGGCTTTGGAGCTGAGGCGGTTCGAGGGGAGATAGCCAGCCAAATTCTGACTTTAGGCTTCGAGTCTGTCAGCCCACCTACCACTGTATGTTCGAGAGAAAATAAGATTGGCTTGGATTTATTTAGGCTAACAGTGGGATCGGAAGCAGATAAGAAAAAAGTAATTAAACTGCTCTACATTCTAAGCCACGAAGCCATCTGAGAATGCACCAAAAGGAGCAATCTTGTTTGATGTTATCATTATCAAAGTTTCAAGCACGTATCCACCAATCTTGGATTCAACATGCGATGTGTAACATGTGGGGAGGAGCATACTTCAGAAAGTTGCCCCAGTAAGAATATGGACAAACCGGAAAGCGCTCCATTCTGCACTATGTGTAAGATACATGGACATCCAGCCAATTTTTCCGGCTGCCCGAAACGAAAAAGATTGTTGAACAGAACAATCGAAGCTAAATCCAAGTCGACAGCACGTGAGATCATATACTTACCGCTTCTCAGCTATCAAAATAGTTCACCAACCCCTACAACCCTACACCACTTTGCTCCTCTTCCCAACCGGACCTTATATTCAGAAGTTGTAAGAAACGGAACTCCGCCTCACACGTTTATTTCATACACACTTATTCCCATCAAGCGCCAACAACAGATAACCATGCAGTGACTGGGAGTCTCTCCCAGTGAACTCCTTCCCAAGGTCAGGGCTTTCCTCCCATCCTTTGACGCCACTCCTGACCAAGAGAAGCCAATGGCTCTCCTCTATTTCTATTTCAATCTTCATGGCTGGAAATAGACTTATCATTCATTTCCTAAATATCAACTCCCTAATTTCACATGATAAGAGGCTCTAAATTGCTGATTTGGTCAAACCCTCTCAACTCGATATCCTCCTTCTAAACGAGACAGTTCTAAACCCTCAACACAAGGTCCGTGTGGGAACTACCATGTGCGTCGTAATGATAGTGGTAATGGGATATTGTTTCGGGATGATTAAAACATCCATCAAATCCCTTTTGAACAAAATAATTCCTCATTTTCCCTAGCAACTCTCAACACCAAGCGACCCAATGGAAATCCAGTCAAAATTCTTATTGGCCCCCTATACCTCCCGTGCAATCTAGGTCCCCAGATCCCATTTACGCTTAACCAAATCCTGGCAACAGCCTCATTTCAAGACCTATTTATACTCGGAGGAGACCTTAATACCAGACATGAACACTGGGGAGAGTCCACAAGGAATACTAACGGGAACTACCTATTTGAATGGCTCCATGCGGACGCCCTCTTCTTTGCATCCATAGCAAATTCTGGGGTCCCAATATTTCCCAGAGGAAATTCATTTATAGATAACTTCATAGTATCATCTGACCCAAACGATCCCACAATTCCTTTTAGATCGGACCATCAGGGCCTGCATCTCAACATAACTCTTAGATCATACATACCAGTTCCTACTTGCCCTCCTCACTACAGACCGTTTAATTCCATAGACTGGTCAAACCTCAGAAAAGACCTCGAAGACTTCCTACCAATTCTCCCACCGGAAAATAGCATTCTCTCGAACGCAGAAATAGACTCTCATATATTGGCCCTAACATCTGCCATTATAAAGTGTCTAGACCAGCATGCCCCCTTCCAGAGACCACGCGGCCCGCTTTATAGATATGTACCTCAGGAGACTCTGCAATTAATAAAAGCTAGAAAACATATGTTCCAACGGCTTAAGTGTATTTATCATCGAAGCTTTAACCGGTTGAATGAGGAGAATTTGGAACCTTAAATGCAAATAACGGGCATTCTCCGTGAAATCCAAAAACGCATCAAATCCGAAGTCAACAACTTCTATAAAATCAGACTGATATGATTGCTAACATCTTCAGATGTTTTTAAAACTATAAATCAACTTACAGACCGTAAGAGTTCCAAATTCAATATTGAGAAAGACCTTATAAAGCGAGGGAATGAATCTTCACTGCACAATCTGACAAGATCGTTGCATGAGAGAGATACTTTGCCGTGAGTTGTCCAACACAGCTTTGAATAACCACGCTAAAACAGAGGTTCTTCTAACGACGGAAGGGTACGAAGGATCTTATTGAACTGTTTTCTCCAGTAATAATAAAGCATTCTCTCCACAACATCCAGTTTTCGGCGGATGTTTCAAATCGAAAACGGAAGCAGAAAATCTACTAAATACTTTCAATAGTAAGCCATCTCACGGCCTTGATGGCTTCCCGAACAGAATACTCAAGAAGTGCCGAAACACCATCTCCCCCTTCTTGACGATATTATACAATAATTGTATTAATACTGAGTATTTTCCAAAACCTTGGAAAGTTAGTGAACTAATCCCAACATCAAAACCAGGCTACGAAGGTAACATTAATAATGTTCAGCCAATTTTTATTTAGCCTAACATGGGTAGGCCCCTTGAAAAGATTATTCTGCAATATTTCAACAATTTAACTAATCCCCTGATCCCCGATTTTCAGTTTAGATTTGAACGCGAACAATCTATGGAGCAAGCAATAACGCTATTGCACAATAGAATCACCTGCAATCTTCAGTGGAAAGAGTGCTGTAGACTTGAAAAAAGCGTTCGATTCAGTTTGAACAACGGTCTTATGTACAAATTGAAAATGTCATGCAGTCCGGAAGCAATCCTAAGTATCCTATATGGCTTCCTTTCGGATCAAACATCCCAAATTAAACTGGGGAATCTCATTTAAAATCCTATCCCTAGCAACTCGGGAGTCCTATAAGGCTCTAACCTCGAACCCGCCTTATTCAACTTTTTCCTTCATGATATCCTTCGCCCGAACTGCTCGGCTATCGATATAGCAATGTATGCGGACGATATCCTCTTCACTGTCAACCTTAGCCTCCAGGCAATTGCCCAAATAGAGCTACAGCACTCTATCCACAGCATCGTTCAATATCTAAAGGATTGGAGGCTCGAAATAAATGCCAGCAAATCGGAGCGGATCTGCTTTATAAATGCCTGCGGAAAATGGCGCCGCCTTGCTGTGTCTCAACGTGGGAATGTGCAAGCAGATATTGCTGGTGAAATCATTCCTCTCAAGAAAAATATCAAATACCTTGGAGTCTATTTTAAGAATGGACTTAAGGTGAAAAGACACGCCAGGAAAACCCTCAATAAAGCGAAAGCAGCGCCCGTAATTATTTCATCTCTTTTTTCCTCGAAATCAGTCTGCCCAAAAGTTAAGGTCTTAATGTACAAAACTCTTATTAGGCCCATCATTACCTACGCGTTTTCAGCATGGCTAACAATCTCGCCTACTGCTAGCGAAGAAATACAAATCTTCGAGAGGAAGTACCTTAGGGAACGCCTGTCCAAATACAGACGGCCTAATAAGAAGTACTACAGAAACTCTATCCTTTACAGAGATACGGGGATAGAACACTACGTGTTAGTAGCAGGAGCACCCTCTTCGATGTATTTGCGCACTTTTCGAACCTACCACTGCAAATAATCCCTACTACCTATATCCCTTTAAAATCCTTGAACAATACCCCTACGGTCCCAATAATTCCGTAACTACCAATAAACCGGCGTTTTACGTTTCATGTAACATCACATACCATGGTTACCGTGGTTAAACAAAACGTATATAAGTTTGGTTGGTTCATAAGTGTCATAAAATAAAAATATACTCAAGATAAATTTAAATATAAGATCAAGCGCTGTACAAAGCAGCTTATAGTTTTAGGTTAGATGCAGGAAAAGATAAATTTATATTAGTATTAGATTTAGTTTAAGTTTTAACGTATTTACTTGTCAAACTGTTCAAGACGTAAGTCATAAAAGCACATTTATCCAAAAAAAACTAATTTAATATAAGTATACATATATTCTAACCGTCAAAGCTTATTTGACATCCATATTCTGTCAAATGTCACATAGTCATTGAGCATACTCTGTAATGTCAAGTTCTTAAAATACTCAACAAAGTTTACTTACTTACTTACTTGCTTCATATGCTTGACGGCAGGCTGAGTCATGAATGTAATTATTACTGAGGCTGTGCTTAGCGTGTTTGACATGTAGATATAGACAAAAAGGAAGTACAAAACTCCTGAGAAATAAAAATTGAAAAGCAATACTTAAACTTTTACTTTATTCTTTCAAAAGTCCTGAAAACTTACGCTCTGACTTTTGTACGCTTGCCAACAATAAAAGTTAAATCTAGCGGCCCTTCTAGGCTGGAATACTACCTCATAACACTTCAAAGAGGTTAAGGAATAAAGGTAATTCGTTGAGGCTGGTCGAGCTGAGATGGAGCAATCTAGGTATTGGTGAATGAATGACAATGTCTAAATTATTCGTGTTTATTTTCTGTTTTTGTGCTTTTTCTCGTAACCTAGTTTTTAAGATTCATCTCATTATTGCTACATCTAGTGTTGTTGTTTATTTGTATTATAAATTAGGTATAGGTTTCAATATAAGGTAACGTTTTTTTTTTTTGATTGAACTTATTTCGAATTAGGGTGTAACATATTAGGTATAGGATATAAGTTCATTGCTGTGTTAATAATATAAGTAATTTCTGAATAATGCTGGTTGGTTTTTTCTATTTTTTCCAATTGAATCAAAAAATATGTAATAATCTTAATTAATTTAAATTTGCTAGTGTATTTTTTTCATTAAATGTGTTTAACTGATAACGTATAAATTTAGAGAGCCATTCGGGCCATTAAGTTTTTTATAGTTTTATTGTTTGGAATTTGCTTTATGTTCTGTTAAAAATTTATAACGATTGGTTTAAATAAAGCGTTTTTGACTTTAACTTTGAAGGAATAAAGGTCATAACCGTAATCTTTCAGGGCATAATAAGGTGATACTAGCAATTCTAGTGAATCAGCAAGGCTTGCCTTGTCCATGACTTGGATGTCAATAGTGCCTTCTGTAGGTACTATGAACGTTTTGCTACTAGTCAAATATATTGGTAAGTCTAAAAAGTACTGAGCCTCTTTTTGTCATTTTTCGATTGAATATTTCTTTTATTTAAAATGGATTTTATTTAAGTACATATTGTCCATTATTATCTATGAACTTTTGTCATTTTTTGGGTAGCGCCGTTATTCCATCTGTGTTGAACTTCTGTGGTTTATCGGTGAAAAACATGGCCAAGTGATTTTCACAGTCACTTTTTGAAGTGAATTTTTTTCATAAAGGAAGTTTTGCAGAGACCGATGCAAATGGTAGTCTGATGGTGCAAGGTCTGGACTATACGGTGGATGTGTCAAAACTTCCCACCCAAGGTCTTTCAGTTTTTGCCGGGTCATCAAAAATGTGTGTGGTCTGGCATTGTCATGATGGAAGACAACGCCTCATCTACTGATCAATTCTGGCCGGTTTTTTTGGATTCCTTGTTGCAATCTAGTTAACTGCTGACAGTACAGAGTCGTATTAAGTGTTTGGCCAGGTTCTAACACCTCATGATAAACAATTCCTTTCAACCCTGGCCTTGAAATCGTATGTGATGATTCACCTTTTTTTACCATAATCTTTTTCGAACGACATTCTCGTATCTTACCCATTTTTCATCGCCCGTAATGATTTGCTTCAAAAATGGCTCGTTCTCGTTGCGTTTTATTAGCATTTCGCAAATGAAAATTCGGTCGATCAAATAGTTTTGTGTTAATTCACGCGGCACCCAAACGTCAAGCTTCTTTGTATATCCAGCCTTACGCAAATGGTTCGAAACTGTTTGGTGATGGATATTCAGTTCCTTAGCAATGTCATGGCTGCTTATGTGTCGGAATTCTTCAAGTTTTTAGGATTTTATCGACTTTTTCAGTGATTGGTCGACCTGAGCGAGGTGCATCTTTGACATCAAAATTTCCAGAACGAAAGCGAGCGAACTATCTCTTGGATGTGGCTTTGATAAAGTATCTTGACCGTAGACACCACAAATTTTTTCTCGAGCCTGCGATGAATTCTCACCTTGATTGTAGTGATATTGTAAAATATAAGGAATTTTTTCAGAAATTTCATTCATTTTGAAATGAATACAACTTTTGACACGAACGACGAAAAACAAAACAGTCCATATGAAAATTGTAGACTGGAATGTCACCTTTCAAAAGTATGTCAGTTTGACTCAATCTGATTAGTATTGCCCGATATATGACAACAAACACCATCTGAAGACAAAAAAGGCTCAATACTTTTTAGAATATCCAATATTGGATAAAACATAAACTTTAGAGAGACACTTCCGATCTTTTCACAAAGTTTGAGCTTTGCACCTTCTTTAGTTTCGGGAGATATTTCTTATAACGCACGGACGGATGGACAGATAGAACAGGAAACTAGCAGGTTTTCGCAAAGTTTCTTTTAATAACTTAGATGCTGAAATCCGTTGAACTTTGCTAATAGTATGTTAGTAGGATTTAACATTTTTGTCGGCAAAACTGTATCAATATCATTAAATTGGATGAAATCAGCCTTATAAATAGTTTTACAATATCGTTTTATTCTAAGTTTTCATAAAATTTACCGACATTATAGCCATTTGAATTTCCTCCAATTACAACAATCATATACGATTTTTCTACTACATGGGCTTTCCATCGAACCAGACACCACACTTTTGATTGAATCATCTTCAAATTTTCAGATTAGATGAGAAACAAAAACAAATTTAACATTCAGATCAGTCAATGATTTAAGTAATATTGGAACAAAATGTTGACTGGTTAAAATAGAGTTCTTTTAAAGCCAGAATATATTTGTTGTGCATGTCAAAAAAGTTTTCTTGAATCAAATCATTCTAGTTATCCACATATTGTATATTCCGTACAAAACCTTGTTGACATAAGCGTAGTTCTGTCTTCCTAACTTGTTAAAATTAATTGAAGTTGTACCATTCACTCTTATGCAAAGAGTGTTTCGACCACTTTCTCGCATGGCGCCTTGCGGATCAGCATGACTTGCACGTTCAATATGACACTGTAACCGCAAGAAGCAGTAAGAAACAAATGAGTATAACAAATATATTCATTCCTCTATACAGACCGGTGTTTGGTCCAGTTCAAAAAACGAGAGATACTATCTTGCAAGAGATCTGGCACTGGCTTCGGCGCGTGACCTTACTCCCTTCACATTTAGAGAAGGATTAAGAGACTTTCTTAGGGTATTATTTCTTGATATATTGTGCTTCTGCCCTTACCTCTGCCCTGCCTTTTATTATCCAACTCAGCTATTTGATCTCTTATTCTGTTGAGGTTAATAGTTTTATAAGAAATACAAATGAAAATGGCTAGAACTAGAACTCCCATACTACCAACAGCGACTGAATTATACAATATTTGTCTTTTAGAAATACAAGATTATTGGTCCAGAAAAGGAGCTGCCAAATTGTAGCACTATAGCTCGTGGAGCGCTCGCCTTTGACTTGTTGACAGATACCATCAGATTTCCCATAAATGGGAGCTTTAGAATTTCCTTCTTTCTCTTCATGTAATGGAGGGCAGCCATACAGGTGAGAGAAACTCATGAATGCACGGACCTAAATATTTGACCATCGAATACTTGATTTCAGGAGAGGCTATATCCGAGGAGATACATAAACTGAAAGAAAAATTTGGTCTTCTGCATAAAACTTTGTTCACTGTTACTGACCGAGGCAGTAATGTCAGAAAAGCTGCTCGTCTCGCAGGCCTAGATAACAAGGCTTGTTCAAATCACGGGCTCCATAATCTCATAATAACTGATGGCCAGAACAATGTCTTGATTATAAAGAAACTTCTCGGAAAGATATGTAAAAACATTTAGGCCTTAGGGACAGACCTGCAGATCTGGAAGATGAACAATCTTCTGAGGAGTCTCTCACAATGGACGCCTTAGATGATGTGGTGGAAGATGAGGGAGGAGACTTATTCACCAGAGGCATTGACGACTCTGATACTGCTGCAAAGGAAGGCTCATTTACTCCTAAATATGACTCAGATGATGCCGACCTCCCAATCTTCGAGCCCGCAAGCTCTGAGCATGTATTGACCTCGACTGGAAAAAAGAAAAACAAAATCCCCGTTGGCAGCACCAGCCGGAAAGGTAAATTTCTCGTATGTAGCGTAAAGTTTCGAAAAAGAATTTGGCTTGCCTACTACTCAACTTCTTTCTGCAATTTTCGTAGTACCACATGGGTATTTATTAACATTAAAAAAAATCTGGCCACGTTCGTTTTTAGAGACCTTTTATCGGGGCGCAAATATTTTGCTAATTAAATTGAGTTACACGCGTATGGATTACATATTGTAAATCGGCGGATCATAAATTGTTGTAAACATATAAATTCCGGTTTCGCCCTTCTCGCATTTGCTGTTTACACATTTCACAGTGGTAACCACACAAAGGCTTAAATAGTTAATTTCAAAAGATTTCCATAAAAGTTTAATCAGCACTTGCATTGCCATTAATATATACATTTTCAATTTTTTTCTGAACCATGAGGGCCGTCATTTCGATTTTTATTGAAATCGGCTGCTAAAAATATTAAGCTGTAAATTTTCGACTGTTTTATTTGTCATTCGATTTGCATAATTAAATTAAATTAACTTGCCTTAATAACTTATAATTTCAAGTTTCAACGGAATCTGTCGAGAACCTTGGCGACTAGAGGGCTATAGAAATAAAAAACATTGTATGCCACCCCCTGTATGGAGAGACCCGCCTGTATGGGGAGACCCCCCTTAAATACCTTAAAATATTTTCTTGCACTGCAAATTTCAAGAGGCACCACTTTTGACCTACGTAGAAAATTTCCTCATTCTAGCACATGTGGTTTGCGAGAAAACTTGTTATGACGCACGAACAAACGGGCGGACGGACGGACAGACAGACAAGTCGCGATTTTATAATTTTTTAGGGGATTGCTAAAAATATTTTACAATATCTTAAAAAGGATCTGGTTTATAAGTTCTTTCAAGTAAAGTCATTTAGAACATTTCCATGAAAAATATTCATTATTTCAGTTGGCACTAAAATAGCGAATTGCGCTTGCCTTCAGACCTTTGGGGGCCGCCATTCTGAATGCATGCATTTGATTTTGGATTGTTTTTAATCTTTGTATGCTAGGACCTCATCAATCAATGTACTATCTCGTTCAAATAGGAATTTCACTCTAGACAGGGCAAAAGAATTCAATTTTTAAAGAAAATGGCAGCTAAAAATATTAGGCTTTAAATTTTCGACTTTTTTGTTTTTCATTCAATTTTAATAATTTCATCAAAATCCGTTGGAAATGTGACCGCTAGAGGGCCACAAAAACATGAAAAAAATGCATATTTAAACGGCCGCCATTTTGAAGTTTGCACATGCATGATCACCAAAATATCACAGACTGTAGGTGTAAGTAATGTCTATCTTGAAACCAAGTTTCATATAGGTCGGGTCAAAATTGCGACTTTTAAAAGCCTTTGAAGTTTTGACCATCAACTGGCCGCCATTTTGTTTTTTGCAACCTGACCTCCAGTTTTTTTACGCAATTCTCTAGATACTTATAATTTCTATCAAACTACCGAATTTCATGAAAATCTGTTGAAAGCTTTGACCACTATTACAACAACAAAATTTTGCACGTTTTTCGACCTTTGAGCGGCCGCCATTATGTTTCTGCCGTACCGACTTTGGATTTTTTATTGTGAGATTCATCACATACATCAATGAACCTTTGTACCAAATTTCATCCAAATCGGAGCTATACTTTGGTCAGCACAGAAATCACGATTTTTCGTCTAAAATGGCCGCCATTTTGTTTTTGCCCGGCCGATATAGCTGGTTCACGAACTTAACCGAGATAATTAAATCGAAGCAAAATTGCAACCTCTAGCGTGGTCACAAATTTCGTTATATCCCATATATATATATATATATATATATATATATATATATATATATATATATATATATATATATATATATATATATATATATATATATATATATATATATATATATATATATATATATATATATATATATATATATATATATATATATATGATGCTCTCCGCAATAGGTAAATTTTTCTCGAGAAATTTACCTAAAAGATACTGAAACAGTTTTCCAAAACACGATGGGCTGGTCTTTTGAGAACAATGGCAAGCGTTTTGGATAATAAAGTACAAGTAAACAGCGTTCTTCGGAAATTGGGAAGGGTGGAACTAGTCCTTTCTCCACGAGAAATGTTGTTGCTTCGTTAGATAGTTTATCTTCTCAAAAAATTTGAGAACTGCACGAAGATTTTTTAAACAGAGAATGCACTCATTATTCAAGCAGCAATATCATCAAGGGTAAAAATTTCTGCGGTTTTGAAAGTGGAAATTGCAAACACTATTGAAATCAAAGAGATAAAAAAAGCTATGCAAAACATATTTGATGATCGATTTCCAAGTCATCCTACAATGATCTCTGATACTTTATGGGATTCATGGTGTCACCAACAAACCGCTATAAATACCTACCTTCAGGATGTTAGGAAGTCAAAGGCATCTTTTTTAGCTGAAGAGATTCTGAAAGTGATTACCACGAAAGAGATCGTTGCACCCACTGTTTCAGAATGATCAAATGCTACGGCTGAAGAGATAAAGTCTATGGACCCGGTGAGCATACTCAAAGAGGAACATTTCTCCTTATGATCTTTGTCCGATAGAGCTTCTCAACA
The DNA here is from genome assembly GCA_963969285.1 of Odontomyia ornata. NCBI lineage: Eukaryota > Metazoa > Arthropoda > Insecta > Diptera > Stratiomyidae > Odontomyia > Odontomyia ornata. Next base: position 72,265,021 of record OZ017739.1, read on the forward strand.
AAGTGCTCCAGGCTCCTTCAAGTACAACGAAGAAATACAGGATATGCTGTTATAGTGTAGCCAGTTCAATGCAAATAGCACTCCTTTGATAGTCTAAGGAGGAGACTTACTTAGGTTTTGGAAGAGGAGCGAACAGCAGTAACCAAACATCGTCATGTTTACCCGAGCAGTGCTGAGTTGGCCCATATCTAGTACATCGAGAGAAAGAGCCTTTTCTGTGGATACCAGGACAGTGGATCCTCAGCGCTCGTCCGTTCCATCAGTGCATATGCAGAAATACATTTTCCCATAAAAATGACCACAATTATGTCTTAGACTAGGCTTGAATTTGCACGTGTATACTAGTATACTATTGACTGGAAGTTACTCATTTTTGTACTTACCGGTTACAGCAATATCTTCATTTATTGATAGGTTTTCCTTTTGCTTTCTTTTTTTTTTTTTTAATTACCTCCATTCCCTACCACTCTCTCCATCACTCTTTCTTCGTCGCACAACGCTCGTGCGATCTGCATTCACATTACGTCGCTTGGTCCTTTGTGCCACCCAGACAATGTTTAACACATCGGTATAAGGGGGCACACAATATCATGTGAACTAGTCCTTTTCGTGAACATCTAGTCCAAAAAATCATGATCAGCTCTCAGAGATGAAAAAAATTCAATATCATACGACGCATTCAAAAAAAAACTCTGAGTAACTGTCACTTCAGTATCTCGCCGATAGGGTCAAAAAGAACGCCCTAAGATACTGGGCTCATAAAAGCAGAATTACAGGTCCACGCTTCAATCAGTACTCATTAAATGCTCCCTTAGTCTTTTCTTAAATACCAAAAGTGAGTTTGCTTCCTTAACAATTTCTGGTAGATTGTTATATATACGCAGAGCATCATTCGTTGCATCGTTCTTTAGTCGATCCGTTCTGGCAAAAGGTATTACGAATTGATTTGCATTCCTCGCATTATATGGGTTGATCTGTGATACCTTAATTAATGGCGCTCGTTCCGATCCATTAGTTTTTAAATTTCGGTAGATAAACTTCGCTTTCTCCATAATAATAATTTGACTAAAGGTTAATGATTTTGCCAATTGGTAAACCAAACTAGTTTGAGTAAGCATTGGCAGCTTCAGAATGATTTTATACGCTTTGGTCAGCAGCCTGGATATACTGTTTAAATGTTGCTTCGCTGATTGACTCCAAATAAGTACTCCATAATGCAATTTCGCCAGGACAAACGCATTTAGAACAAGTTTCTTGATATGCATTGGAAAATCCTCATATCTTCTTAACAATCCTATTATTGGGGCTAATTGCCTTCTTAAGCTATTTATGTGTGGTAACCAGGTCATACGATGGTCTATGATAAGACCAAGATATTTCATTTCTAGCACTCTTTGCAATTTTTCGCCGTTAATATTTAGTTCGACATCTATGTCTCCTTTGTTCTTTTGCTTAAAAACAATATATTTTGTCCTTGATGTGTTCAATACTAGTTTGTTTCCAATTAACCACTGATGGAATTTTCCTAGATCGTCGTTGATAGTGTTCTCAATGGCAGTTTTGTCTCGTACTGAATAAAGTAGAACTGTGTCAGCAGCATATAATGTGTGATATCCCGTCAGCCCACATGTATTTAGATTATTTGTGTATAGCAGGAACAAAGTTGGGCCCAGTATTGAACCTTGGGGAACTCCTGTTTCCGTAGGTGCATGGTCGCTCAGGACATTGTTGATTAAAGTTCTTTGCGATCTTCCCTCCAAGTAACTCTTAAACAACTGCTTAGGACTACCCTGAATACCATACGATTCAAGTTTACGAAGCAAGAGATCATGATCAACTGTATCAAATGCTTTTTTCAAATCCACAAAAATTGCGATGACATAATCACCTCTGTCAAGTCCTAGATTGATGAAACGTGTGACAGAATGTAGGGCATCCATCTTGGTATTAAATACTTAAATTATCAACTTAAAATCTGTTTTTACAACTTAAAACAAATTTCAAATGGAAATATCTAGTTTACAGTAAAACCTGTATTCAGAAATTTTTTTATGAGCATTTTCGCACTCATGTCAAGCATATTAAGAGTGAATTTACTCTTTTGGTGTCAATTTCTACTCTTTTACTTGAATACCAGCTTTTGGCCAATGACGCGATGATGAAGACACCTGATTTTCAACTATGCTTTTGTTTTTGGAACTGTCTTTAAAATAAAATTAACTTTGTTTTGTTGATATCCGCGGGCCAATTGGTTATGAACTTGTAGAAGACTTGTAGTCTCTGACGGTAGGACATGTTGAAAGTTTGCTTAGGTTCTCTCATGAATTTTGACTTAAGAGAACCTAGAAAAGAGGCTCAAGGAAGTTCAATTATGAGAACCTAGAAGAACGGCTCATGCAAATTTCCCTGTTTCTCGCGGGAAGTTGGTTGCGCCACTGATGTTTGAACTAAGCAGCAGGCGAAGATTTCTCGTTTAGCTAGGGTCTGATTGCGCCGTGAAGATTGCGCTCGCGTTGGCACATTCCGTGTCAACCCAAATATATTCATTATTTTCTAAAGAACATTCAAAAGACGGAAACAAAGTCGGCGCCACCGAGACAACCGGTACCCGAGCCTACTTATGATCAGTCATATCACAATTGCAACATTTTAGTGAATTTCTAATCGGCTAAATAGCTACAGCGTCAACACGTTCTACAATAGTATTGTTAATTTCAGACATGTGAAACATCAAAACTTTATTAACATTACGAGATCTTATTAATAATAATTCAAATTCAAAGCCTTCGCTACGTAGCTCACCTAATATTTCACAGTTTCTAGCAAGCAATAACTGCATCATAGAGGGAGTCAAATTGGAAAGTAAAATACGAACCTTGACGTCTGCTCTTAATTGCCTGTGAAATTTCGGGATCTGAGCTCCACTGATTGAAACGGGCTTTAATAATAGAACAAAAATCAGACCAGGAAATGTTTGGAGTTTGTCGATGAAATTGACAATACCATGTACTGAATTTCCCGAATAAACACCTGTGAATATTATTTATCCTATAACATACATCAACACCATCAGATAGATCGACGGTACTGAATACGACACAGGAAATCATTAACGGATGTCGTGTGGCATGTTGCATCAAATCGGATTTGATTTATATTTTATGGATAATATGATCTGAATGTGGGTTTTTTATTGATTTCCAGAAGAATTTCTTCGTGGAATTGTCTTATAAGCGTCTTCCAATGAAGCAAGTTTCTGAAAAGGGTTACTCAACTAAGACACTTGATTCATCAAATGTATCTGGAGGTTGATGCCTCCATTGATAGGTGCAGTTTCTCCCATAGGTGTCCATAGTGAGGAAAACCTGCCCTTGTAAAGTAGTTGTTGGCATACTAGGTCTGGTTGGATAATAGATCGGGTTGCACCAGTGTCGAATTTTATAGTTCAATACTCTCCATCAACTTGACCCGGAAGGCATAAGTCTGTTTCTCCCCGATGCAGTCTTGACACGGTGCTGGTGGTGCTGGGGACGCGGATCTTCCCAGCCAACCTTCCCCCGTGAAGTTGGCCCCCTCAGTTTGAAGGGCTTCTATCCTGGGCTCCTGACTCGGTCTGGATCTCCTCCTAGCTGCACACCCTGGACAATAGCTCGGTTTTCGTCTCTTCTTGCAGTCTCTTTGCAAGTGCCCCTTCTCACCGAAATTCCAGCATCTAGGTATACCATTTACCTGCAGCTCTCACTCAATTTCCACGCGCTCGCACCTACACTCGACTGTCAATACCTCGCGAACCCGGGCAGTGGTACGGCTCACATTTTTCGCTGCCTCAAAGTTTAGACTATAAGCCAATTCGTCCTTAACCGTTTTCTTTTGAGCTAAACGCACGGCTTATTGCAATTTCTGGTCCTTTAATGCGCTGATGAATGCTTCTGTTGCTACGTCATCTCGATGTTCCAGGTCATTAGCTGGGTAAGGCAAAAGTGCCAGTCACTCCATGTCTTGACCATAGCTGCTGTAGGGTTTCGCCAGACTTCTGCATCCGATGCCGTAGCTGTGACCGATAAATCTGCTTTAGATAATCGTCTCTATAACGCATGTCGAGCGCATTCATTATAGCAGCCGGGTTTGAGTGCAACTCAACGGGAATAGCCTGCAAAAGCTCAGCAGCTGGGCCTCTTAGAGCAAGAATTAATGCAGTTGCTCATTCCTGCTCATTCCAGTGATTTGTCCTGGCGGCAACTTCAAACTGGATTTTGTAGATACTCCAGACCGTTTGCCCGCCGAATATTGGTGCTTTCATATTTACAGGTGTGCTTTGCGCTGCGGTTGTAATCGAGCCTGGTGAGGTGCTTACTACTGCTTCCGCTGCTATCATTCTTTTTTCATTTTTTCCATCTCATGGTTGATTCCCTCCTCGACCTTCTCCTTGACCTGGTAAACCTTTTCCTCGAGGCATTTAATTTGGTTGTTCAGACTACCAAGCTCCGCTTTTATTTCGGTTGACTATTTTTCCAAATCTACCTTGATTTCGATTGCCTGTTGGTCTAGATTCGTTGATTGCTCCTCCATTTTCTGTGTGATGTCTGCCTTGATTTCGAATGCTTGTTGGCTTAGCTGCGTTGATTGCTGCTCCAGCTTCGGTTTGATGTCTGCCTTGATTTCGAATGCTTGTGGGTCCAGCTCGCTGATTGTTCATTTAGCTTTGCAGTTAAACTGGATGATTGTTGTCACTGCTCTTGCTACATCAGCATCAACATTTGCATCAGCGTATTTTCTGGTTCCTTTGATTTCGGTGTTTTTGCTTCTCCCCTAAACTCCGACATGGTAAATTTATTAAATTTTAAATGTAAGCTACGTGGCATTTTTATTATTTCGGCTTTTTTACCATTAGCTCCCACGTTACATTTCACTATTGTGCACTCTAAAAATATCTAACATTTCTCACTTTCAAAATTCTCATTCTCACTTCCAACACCACTGTTGCGTGTTATGATTCATGGCCAATAAGTTTAATGCTCCAGGAAAGTGAAAACGCACTGTCTTTTAAATTAAGTTAAAAGAGTTTATTTACTAAGAATGTACAATTATTAATTCACAATCTCCAATACCTGCTCTTAATAGAGCGACAAAATCAGCTTTTGATTGATTCCCCCCATCATGCTTTGAGAGAAGTTTATGTTGAGCCACGCGAGAGTTTCCTTCGGAGATAAGTGCTTTTCAAGTAATTTCGTTAGATTTTTGTAATCTAGTTTTCCACCAAGGCTTGGATCTGCTAATGCAGCAATCATGTTTGATTTTTTTGCACCAATTAAATTGAGAAGAAGTTTTGCGCAATATTTCCATTCCCTGTATTTTGATGTAATTTTCAAATCTCAATTTATAATTTCGTAAGGATTCTTTCTTTACATCTAAATTTTCAAAATTGGGTATCAAAACTGTATTTTCCGACCTCGCAGGAGTTTCTTTCAGTTGAACAGCGGCAAGAGCCTTCTAGGTTGCTAACGTATCCTGCTGTTGGTTGATAATCGCCTTTATCATTTCCTGTTGGGTTTTCATGAATTGGCTGAATTTGGTTAGATCCATGTTGAATTTTGTTGATTTTTGCTCGCGTTGTTTATAGTTCCTACTTTGTACTGACGATTCCGCCCCATCAATTCAAATTTCCACGTAGGTCGAAAGACGAATCGATGTACGAGTATTGTCCGATTTCGATGTGGCGATTGCTTTTGTTTAGGAAAAAAAAAATTGAATCAGCCTGTTTATATTTACGAGCAGGAGTTAGATTTTGAGGTTATGTTGTCGGAGTTTGCCGTCGTCGCTTCGGGTTGATTTTTGTGGAATTCCGGCTGCCCTGTTCCTCACATATATTCAGACGTTTAGATGGTAGAATTTTCTTCACCTCCTCGCCAATTTATTGTGTCCCAATCATTATTTGTTAAGGGAAAAGTCAATAAAGGCCTTGATTTTATGGAGCTCAACTTGATTAATGCACTGTCAATTCGAAAACATAAATACATAAAATAGAAAATATTATGAGCTGTCATTCAAATTAGTGCAGAAAACTTGATTGAGATATTACATTAACAATTTTGATAATTTGCTTAGTTCAGTATTCAGCCTTTAGATCAATGTCAAAAGCGCTTTATTCAATACCAACCATTATAAAATTTAAAAAGAACGTAAAGCAAATTCCAAGCAATAAAACTATGAAAACTTAATGGCCCGAACGGCTCTCTAAATTCATACGCTACCAATGAAACGCATTTAATGAAATGAAATACTAGCAAATTTAAATTAATTAAGAATATTACATATTTTTTGATTCAATTGGAAAAAGGAGAAAAAACCAACCAACATTATTCAAAAATTACTTATATTATTGTACTAACACAACAGTGAACTTTCATCCAACACCTAATATGTTGCACCCTTATTCTAAATAAATTCAATCAAAAAGAACGTTATCTTACACTGAAAGCTATCCCTAATTTATAATACAAATAAACAACAACACTTCTTCTTCTTCTTCTTTGTAGCACTACAGCCCCTCTCGGGCCTTCGCTTAGAGATAGTTAGAGTATCTCATTTTCATGACCGTATTGGTTGTTTCGGAAGTTGGTTTGGTCAGTACCATGCTCCCGTGTGCTTGCTCAGCTATGATATGATCTGATTAAATCAGTACATATCACCACTGAGTGAACACTCGTAGTCTGTCCGAAAAATCCACTGAACTAAATCATGTTGCTCCCAACGAGATTTGAATCTGGCACCTTCGGCTTACAACACTAGCTAAAACTAATTAATGAGAATAAAGCACAAAAACCAGAAAAAAACGAATAATTTTCACATTGACATTCAGCCACCAATACCTTGATTGCCCCGTCTTAGCTCGACCAGCCTCAACGAGTATCTCCATTGGAATTGTTGGTCTCGTGAACTCAAATTCGGAGGATATTTTATCTTCTTATCGGTGGCCTGTCTATATGTGATATATGAATCCTTCTGAAGGAACGAAGCCAGCAGTAAGGCAAGTCACAATATACCCGTCTGTAGGGTGAAACTGCTGTGAAATCCAAAGGTTTTCACTCACAGTTACAGATCTTGCGACATGATTCCGTAGAAGTTTCAGTATGAAGATATCGACTTTTGTCACTTTAGTAGTTTGATAGATTTTTCTATTCGATACATAGTGTTTCCAACACGAAGACATTTCCTTTCGAAAACTCTTCATCTTTCCATAGTACTAGCACTCTGGTTGTACCAGATCTGACATCTATATGTCAAAACTGGTCTAACCAGGGTCTTGTAACAAATAACTTTGACCTTTTGATCAATGTATCTGCAATGAAAGAGTCGTCGAAGGGCCATGACTACTTTTTATGCCTTACTGAGCATGATTTTGACATGTTCAGTATACTACAGATACTTATCGAGATGATCACCGAGGTATCGAACACATGATATATGTGGAACCAGTTCTGAACTACTCTTGGCAGCCATAATGTGGAGATCTTGACTGGCCCCCTGCAGCGTTGTCCAAAACAAAATTGTTTCGCACTTCTGCGCATTGATTTTCATTCGCCAATTGTCAGTGTACATCTGCACATCATTGAACATTTTTTGAAGATTGCTCTGAACTATTGTAGCTTTTCGGTCTACCGTATAGATGATCAGATCATCAGCAAACGCTACCAATGATCGCATTGCCGACACGTTAAAATCAAAGCCGTTCAATAGCTTACGAATAAATATTGAGAAGAGCAGAGGCGCAGTAAATGTTCCCTGATGTAGACCATTCAAGACCTTGAATTCGCACATTGTAGTCAGATTTCATCAGTTACAACAAACGATTTCCCGTACAACGTATTGCACAAGGTGTCTGGGGAACTTGTTCTGAAGGAGTTTAAAAACTAGTCCATTTAACAATACCGTATCAAAGGCTTTCCCATATCAATGAGACATGCTCCAATACATTCTCTATCATTTAGTTTCCAACAAATGTGGTAGAATGACTGGCATGAAAACCAAATTGGCAATTCGGCATCAACTCATATTTCTCAATGTGGGCTTTGAATGCTCTGTTGAGAATCACTTAACATACCTCGCTGGTGTTAGGCAGCAAGCTGATTGGGCGATAGCTTTTAAGGCATGAAGATTCCTTTCATTTCTTCAAGATTGGAAATACCTTAGCGTTTTTTCACTCATTTTGAGAAATATGAACTGTTCAACATGTTGTTGAACAATATGCAATAATTCCTTATAGCAACCTCAGGCAAATGTCGAAGAACTATATTTGGAATACCGTCAGTACCACATGATTTCTTGCTGTTTATCCTGCAAAATATGAGACACAAGTCTTCATAGCTGACAAAATAATCAATAAGATTCAAGCTCGTATGAGATGTTAATGTTTCATTGAAATGAAGAATTGATTGTCTGTTCAGGCTTGATTTGAAGTCGGAAACTTTTGCTTCAACGACCTCTGAAAATATTTCATTCCCTCTTTCAGGGTTTGGTAAGTGAATCAACTCAAAATGTGTTCTAATTAAGATAAATTTCTGCAATTCATCACATTTAATCCTGTTTCCATTCTATTCGGAGTAGTATTATCAATTTCAATACCAACAATATCGAGAAAATTTATCTCATCACTAGGGACTTGAAGATTCGATATCTTCACTCGAGACTTCTTACGGAATAAGTTATTCACTTTCGTGAAAGCCCCATCTGGGTCCTGTGGGATAATACCCCTCAGTTTTTCCGCCCATTGATTGCTGACCTCACTCCTAAAGTATGAATGGATTAAGTTCCGGACATTCCTCAGGTGTAATTTCAACGAAGCCAACGAGGGATGGTTGTAGTCCAAAAAACTTCGATAAATATTGTTGACGCGTGTGAGACAAAGGCTTTTCAATCTTTTCAACCTTGCGATGCTTGGTGTTTCATGTCCTTCCATATTGTTTCGATGCTTAATCTTGGGAACAACTTTCTCAATCGTTTCCAACGTCAGCTTCTCTAACTTCGACAAATAGATATCTATTTCATCGTCAGTTAGACTTCTGTGAGCAAGCTTCATCATCATCAGAAGGAGGACATTGCTTCTGGTACTCTCGATCAAACTTCTTTTGAAACTTCCCCAATCTGTTTTTTTGAAATCCAACCGATGATTTTCGTGTTGAACTGGAATGAGTAAGAGATCAGCCTTTGATGATTGATTTCCATTACGATAGCGTTATGATCACTATCATATGGAAGCACCTGCAGTTTCCGTTGAGGACTGTTAAAGTTGAATTCAAGTCTTGCGTAAGCAATGCAGAGGTCCAAATATGAATTTGTCCTAGGGTATGTTGGGAACTCCGACCCATATAGATTGCACCTGTTCTCAATTTGGTTCGCTGTTATCCACGATTTCAGGAATACACCTCTTGAATTATTGGTGGCGCTCAGTCATGATGTATGCTTGGTGTTCAGGTCACCAGCAAGAATATAATAACTATGCAGCCTGTTCAATTTGAGTATTTCAAACAAGGAATTGAGTTCCTCCTTGACCTTGAGAACAGTTCCACCAGTTGCATAGGCAGAGATAACGAAGAGTTTATCCCCACCTGGTAGTGAGATTTTGATAACGGACACTTCAAAAGATTCAAAGTTTTTGAATTCAACTTTTTCAATATTTTAGAAACAATAGGGTCTTCGAACCAATACCGCGGTGCCACCTCCCCATCACCTATTACCCTATCGTTTCTTCTTCTTCTTCGTAGCCCTACAGCCCCTTTCGGGCCTTCGCTTAGAGATAGTTAGAGTATCTCATTGTCATCATCGAATGAATCGGCACTCCACAAGGTGATATGATCATTATCACGCTTTGGCCGTGTGCCCGTCCACCCAATGCGATATGTTCTGATTTTAAACCAGCACGTATCATAACTGGATGGGCTTATAGTCCGTCCGAAGAACCACTCGAACTAAATCTCGTTGACGCCAATGAAACTTGAACCAGAGACCTTCGGCTTACGGGCTTAGTGCTCTAGCCACTAAGCCACGCGGACTACCTATCGTTTCTTACGAATTCAAAATCCTTGAATGTCATGGAGTGCCATGAATTGAGGTGGGTTTCAATGAGAAGCATGATGTCAGGCTTTTCCTTAACAATGAATTCAAGGAGATGTTGATCGATATGAGGCGAAGCCTATCCATGGGAATATGACTGGATGACAAGTTATTATGAGGCATTTGAAAGACCTAAACGCTGAAAGTCAAAGTTAATTTTTGAATCTAGTTTGTCGATTCTCTCCGATAGAGAATTTAGTTGCTGGCAAATTTTGAGAAACACCTCATTATTGCCACTTACATTATTTACATTATTTCCAGCATTTTCTGCTGGACCTCTAGCGGCGAGTGCAAATGATACTCCGGGCTTGACGAAGTGGGAAGGCATGATATAACGGTGTACTTGTGTTTGCTTTGGAGCAAGTTTTATTTTTGCATCTTTATATGGGGAGCATCCTCGATATGATGCTGGGTGACCAAAAATACCGCAGCTAATGCAGTATAATTTTCTTGAAGGTCCGTCTGAGCCAATTCACACTCACCGGGGGCATGAACGTCATTGCACTTGACGCACCAATAGTGCATGGCACAATTGGCAGCCGAATGTCCAAATCTTTGACACCGGTAACACCGGTTGACCTCTCTTTTCTGGAGGAGTTCCCACCTCACCACTCTGAACTTCAAGTACCTTATTTGTTAAAGGGCACTTGGACTGCTCTTATTTGCAATTTGTACCAGGTAAAGTGGTAAATCCTTCCTTTCTACGGTCGACCTTCTTGTCGCAAAGGCTTTGACCGAAACAAAATCAATATCTGGTGCAGCTTCTTTTAGCACCTGAGGAAGATCGACTGTATCCTCTCCGCACTCCAAACCCTTCAACAAGAAGGTCTGATTCTTCTCACTTTTTGGGGTACAGGTGGTATGGAACCTCCCCAGAACTTAGCGCATCTTTGGCTGACTTGAAATCAACCAGTTATTTCGTCCTTATAGTTAATTTTTCGGCATTAACTCTTTTGATCTCAAAATTCGCTAGATTGTTTTCGGCTGCCAATAGCCGAAACATATCTTATCCGCTTTGTCCGAACACGTTGATTGGCGGAACCTTTTCTGTCTTGTTGGAAGCTTTTTCAGAGGAACCAGCAGAACGGTGGGCTGGTTTTTTCTCTTCATTTTTGTTCTTTAAATACTGAATAAAATTTAAGTCATTATCTTGATTAGAATTACCTTCGATATTTTCTTCAATTTACATTTCTTCGGTTAATCCCTCCAGCACTGCAAAATAGTTTTGAATCTCGTTGGTGCCACCAGAACACTTAGAACTTCTTCTGGAATTGCTTGCTTTGCATTTTTCTTCGACTTTATTACCTGCCATTGATTTTGCAGCTGCGACTTTTGCGGCTTCATCCCTTTCTTGGATAGATCCTTGAAGGACTGTATCTCTAGCCTTAGCTCATCATTTTCTTTTTGCAATTCAGCCATTTGTTGATCGTCCACTATTATTTGTTATGTTTTCCCTTGATGATTATCGCCAGTTTCGTATTCGTCGTTTCCCCAGGTTGCCCCAACGGTGGGAAGCCGTCGGGCTCCTCTATACTAGCGGCCCTGAAGTGTTCTTTGGTTCTTTGTTTTTCTTTACCAATCGAAGTAAAAAATATTCGATAGAAATTGCCTGAGTCGATTACTTCGACAATATAAGTTTTTTCCGATAAAAATTAACTTCGGACTGACGTTTTTTATAAACTTTATCTAAGTTTTCAAAACTTTTGACACGAGCGATTTAAAAGACGTCTATACGCAAAGACTGCTACGATCCATCTTTTTCAGCCTGCAGATCTTTTGTATTCAAAAAAGTAACGAGTTAAAGCATATTTAGTCTAGTTAAAATGTCAAGAATTATTGATGAATGGATTTATGACTGTTTTAGCAGAGGTTATGTCATTTTGTATGCCTTTCCCTACCATCTTAATCTAAAGCTTATTTTGAAAATTCCGCTCAAAGCTAACATCATTTTAATAATATCTTATTGTACAAAAATGATGAAATACTTATTTCCCACAATGCCCCCTGCACCAGTTGCTTGCTTGTCCGTTAATCCAACAATTTTATGATTAACGAACATTCGTGTACGAATATGGACAATGAAAACTTTAGAGCAACTGCTTGCATACACAGCTTCAATTGTTTCGATTGGAGATTGTTTCCTAATTTCAAACATATACCAAACAGTACTCACTCCAAGAAAATCGGTACAACTTCAACAAACATCTTCACCTCTTGTTTACACTCTTTCTCCCGTTCCTCCTCATCCTGACCATCCGCTAGTGCTCGCTCATAACGAAAATCTTACTGCAGCAAATCGAAACTGCAAAAACCCAACTCGCAAACTCTATACTGTGCAGTTTTTGTTTTTACCCAGGGAGAGAGTTTGTTCCTTGTTCTCGAGATTGTATTGTCCCTCGGCCTCCCACCTTCGTTGTTTCCTTCGGAGAAAGTATACGCTTTTGTAGAGCCAGCAAGCAAAGCACACCTATGCGAATATCATATGTACATGTAAATTCATTGGGATCGAATGGTTTCAACGGCTAGCTAGTCCGGCGAGCTCCAAAACGTGTACAGCGTACAGAGCCCGGGATGCCTTTTATCCTTGGAGTTTAGCATGCATGTAAATTTTCGTATAGGAGATTGGCAAAAGAAGAAAATAACTTTTAGGAAAACTCAATGCTATCGTCTTCAGCTCTTTTGGTGGTGAGTTTCGCAAAGTAGAAAACTCAGAGCTTGACCAGAAACCTGGACAAGAGTAGACATGCAGATGCATCCTTTTGTTCGATTTTCCCGGAATGAGTCGTTGGAAAGTAACTTATAGATAAGTTTGGTTCCTCCTTGTAGTCAGGGTAAGGTAAGAGAATGGGTAAAATTTTTCGAGCTGCATACTTACTGTGAGATGGACTTTTGATGTGTGGCTAACGAAGACGTATTAAGTAAAGCAAAGCAAGGAACCGTATGGTGAGGTTTCATCTATGATGTAGTGCAGAGACTGAATATTAAATTCAAAAGTTGAGAGTGTGGGTTACAATGCAGATTCATTCGAGCCCCGTTAAGTCCAGGTGCTTTCGCCTTACTAATAATAATGGCTATGATGACCATGATAATAAAGATAATGAGAGAAGAATGTAGCGTAACTTCTCTGCCCCTTGGACAAAGTCATTGTTCAGTGGGAAGCAGGATGCTGAAGAATCCACCTGAATTCACTTTATAGTATACTTACTATAGGTGTACCAGTTGTCGTGACTGATGTTTGTTACAATCCTTCCTGCTTACATAGCGAATTCAGCGAAGGGAACTTAGAGTGGCTTGTGAGTATATTAAAGAGGTTCCCGTAGGGAGCATTATATTGGTCATACCACCGTTGCTGCTGTATATAAGCACCCCCTTCCGAGTAGTCACCCCCTCGCAAAACAGATAGTGTAGGACACATGTAATCAACGTTGACTACGATGATGGTCTCGAGGACATCTCCAGGAATATACTCACTTTCAATGTTTTGTCATATCAAAGCTTTCTCTCCTTCATTCATTTAATACATTCCAATGTCCAGTTTTTCTATGTTTCACAGTCATTCTCGTTTGCTTGGCCTTCTTGATAATTTGTCCTTCTTGAAAACAAAAAACGAAAGTTTGGAATTGTGAAAAACAAAAACTTTGTCAGTTATGCTTGCTTCCTACAGTCATAATAGTTTGGATAAGCTCACGTAATAAGTAATCTGAAAACGGCAATAAAGTTTAACTTTCACAAATTATAATATTCTGAAAGCAGTTTTTAAAACCTGTAACTCAATAATGTCTTACTGGTCTGAACAGGAGATGAATAGAAATAATTTCTTTTTATTCTAGGTTTCGGAATGAAAATTGTTCAAGGCTGTTGAAGCTTATCTCTCACTGTAAGGACTATAAAGTTGCAATGACACCCATCATCAGTAAAATATGGAAAAGAACCAAAACGAGACAAAACAAAATGAAAGAATAACACAGTCGGTAGGCAGGCTGATATTAGTGAAATAGTTGATAAACAAAGAAAACCTATTTAGTTTTTCCATCTAAATTAAAAACAAAGCGAAAAGAAAAAGGACAATGTTGTATGGACATGGAACTGCTACCAGAGCTCTTGATGCTGATGTTAACGGACTATGGCTACCAGCTAAAAGCATCGCAACCTCATTCGCAATTTTCAAAAAGAAAGCTAATCCTAGCTCTCTCGACCGGAATAACGGCAGCGGCATTAGTATATCATCATCATCATCATCATCAGCATCGTTGTCGTCATCGTCACAGTCATCATCTTCATCCTGAAGTCATCCTCCGACTCTGATGATTCCAAGGATACTTCACTTGGATGCATAACTATGTAAATCTATACTATCTATATCCATGCATACACATCCTGCCTCCATGTATGCATGTCCTTCCCTCCTTTATAAATCGCGCAACAAAAATACTCAAACCAGCCTTTGTTGAATGCTTGATGGAAAACAAAAGGCGCTATTCCGGCCGCGTTGTGCCGCCATTGCCACGAGTATCCATCTATCTGCCTATCCATCTCGGCGCTCCTCGAAGAGATGATACAACAAGAAACGGAGTTCCATTTTGAGATGATTTATTGATTTTTGCTTCGACGGCCTACAACCTCGGCTGTCATCCATCTGCTCCTTTTCTTCTTTCTCGTCATGCCCTCGCTCCCGATTCCGTTTGGCATTATCCTTTTCAATTCGAGTTAGTGGACAAACTTATTCGTGTCCTTTTTGCCGATAGCATATCCAACTACGTTCGTTTTTCATCCATTGAATCTGTAGGGCATCTGTCGTCTTATTTGGTATCCTCATGTTTGGCCTTGTTGTTTCGGGAGATAATTCAAAATTCACTTTATATCAAGACAGTTTGGTAAGTCATTATTGGTAACGAACTGTAAATTATATCAATTTAAAGTGATTTCAATCAATGTAATGGGCGATATGCCTGCATTAAAGATTTCAGATTTGACGTAGTGGACCTGTGATGGAGGAGAGTGCCAAGGTAGTGACAATAGAAAATGATGGTCGTACAATCTGAACGAGGATTTGCTTCTTATGTAAGGAGGCAAGAACTAATGAAGCGGAAGATTGAGGTTGCAATATTTTAATATTTTAGATTCAAGGTAAACCAATGGCAGTTAATAGGCTCAGTGAGTAGGTGCTGCCTAAAAATGATTATGTACTATCTCATTACATTGTTCATCTTTTTTGCAGTGTAGATCAACTACAGTGTTTTTGAGAATCGTATGCGTTAATACTATCAACAGAACCTACAATATTATTCGAGACTAGCACTGACTGGATGTTTCAAAATTGTTTCCTTGTTATTGTTCAGTTGTAGTATATGGAAAGGCTATACCGCTCGTATGCAGCATGCCTCTGAGTCTTTTACATAAATTAATTAATTAAATAAATTAAATATAGATTTATTTGAGTTCTTCTTATTTTACTTTAATGTCTGCTTTTGTGCTTACTAATGTTTTCACATGTCATTCTTATTTCTTTCTTCTTCTTCTTCGTAGCATAAGAGCCCTTCTCGGGCCTTCGCTTATTGCAAATAATGCCTCCAACTATCTCGGTCCATTGACCGCGTCCTCCAATTTCGAAATCCGAGCACTGATGAAATGTCTTCGTCGACAGAGTCAGACCAGCGTTTCCTCGGTTTCCCCTCTGGTCTCTGCCCTTCAGTTCTCCAAACGAATACCTATTCGGGGATCCGTGGTTCATCCATACGATTCAAGTGTCCAGCCAATTGCAGCTTTTGCAATCTTCCAATCCTTGAGACATCTGGCTCCTCAAAAATTTCATGCAGCCCATGGTTGTATCGCATTCGCCATTGGTCCCCGTCTAGCTTCGCTCCGATATTCGCCTCAGGACCCATCACTTGGGTTAGGGTCCATTTTCACATCTATACCACAACGCAGGTCTTTTGACAGATTTTTATGCTTGGAGCTTTGTTTTGCTGTTTATGTAGCTGGTATTCAAGATCGTCAAAACTGAATAAAATGTTTTATTTGCGAGCTGTATTCTTCGGCGTATTTTGTCTCTTTCATTCCTGGTTTTCGTTATTTTGGTGCCTGCATACACAAATTCTCTGACATTTTTGCTATTTTATTCGCCAAGTGTGTTATTTTGTGTATTTGAGATATTTTTCCTTGACTGCGTCATGAACTTTGTTGTAATTTCATTGTTTGTAGCCCTACTAGTTTTACTTCGCTGTCGAGTTTCAGGAAGAGTTCCAAGGCAGTTGTTAATGACTGTGACAAAATGTTTATGCCTTCCGCATAGACTACTTCTCGGCTCGACTTGTATAGTAATGTACCTCTCATCAGTGAGTTGGTTGGTTATTGATGCGGACTTGGGAGGTCATCGACGTAATTTTCGTTTTGGTAAGGCGGACTAATTTGGCTGGGATACCAGAGCAAAGCGCTATTTGCTACAGTACGTTACAATCAACACCGTCGCATGTTTGCTTAAGTACCACGAAAATTTGGTGTACGTCTATGTTGAGCTCCCAGCTTTTTTCAAGTACCTGCTTGACTGTGAACAATTGGACTATTGTCGATCTACATGCTCTGAAACCATCTTTATACTCCCCAATAATGCTATTGGCGTATGATCCGATTTTATTTTCTAAGATTTTTGAAAATATTTTGTACGCCGTACAAAGTAGTGATATGCGTCTAAAATTTTCGGACTGTAACTTGTCACTTTTTTGTGGATAGGGAGCATAATTGATTGACTCTGTGAATAGCTTTCTGAACACTGCTGCCAGCATATTCGATGAGCTCCACTGGAATCTCATTGATGCCCGGTACTTTATTATTTTTCTGGGCTATGATGATGGAACAAACTTCATCTAGAGTTGGTGGGGCCAATAGAAGCTCTCCGCAGACATCTATAGGCTCCAATGTACTGGAGCTGTGCGGAGGATTAAGGAGGTTCTTGACAGAGCGTGGCTTTTGGGTTGATAACCACGTTTCCGGCTTTTCACTACTCTGTATGCTTGTCTTGTGTTGTTGCTCACTAGACTGACATCTATACTTCTCAATTTGTCGTTAGAGTATTTTGTTTTCTTAATTCTAATTATCTTATTCGCTACACTTCCGAGATTTTCATAGCGT
This sequence comes from Odontomyia ornata, assembly GCA_963969285.1. NCBI lineage: Eukaryota > Metazoa > Arthropoda > Insecta > Diptera > Stratiomyidae > Odontomyia > Odontomyia ornata. Next base: position 72,282,259 of record OZ017739.1, read on the forward strand.
ACTCTCTTTGTCCTGATTTTCCTACCTACATATTCTTTGTACGTCTGATTCTTTTTGTTTAACGCTTTACGGCACTCATCATCGTACCAATCATTTCTCTTGCGCCAGACTTGATCTCTGATTGTCAGTTCTACCATGGTCTTAATAGCCGCTTTCACTTCCATCCAAAACTTGTTTTCAATGATGCGTCTGATAAGATGGGAAATTTTTGGCCATAGACGCCGTTTGGAGCCTTTTGATGTCGAATTTTTGTAGCAGGCTGGCCTTCGCCGAATATGCTTTTGACATGCGAGATCGAAAGGTTAGTTTGATCAAGTAATTATCACCTCAATATATATGGACGTCAAGTATGCTCGAGGCCCAAATTTGATGGATCAGAACAAGGTCGATCTGGTTTTGTGTGTGGCCATCCGGTGATGTGGTTAGCAGGTCAATGACATGAGAGCAGGTCAATGATATGACTAGATTTCTGCTACATACAAAGTCAATCGGGTACTAGCCGTTATCATTTCTTTCATCGAGAAGACTATATCATCCAGTCGTTCCCCAATTAGGTAGCTCATTGCCAATGTTAGTGTTGAAATCACCAAGAACTATTTTTGTATCATTTGTAGGCAATACGTTGACTAGTCTTTCCAGGTGATTAAAGAACGCTTCCTTCGTTTCTACGTCCTTTTCTTCGGTCGAGGCGGGAACATTTATCGGCCAGATTTTGAAGAATTTCGCTTTTATACGGATTTTTTCTGTCATATAATTGGCTACCCTAAAACCAGAAATGAAATTGAAGAAGTCCTAAGCTACTCTGTACTCCTTCCCATTACCCACGTTATAAATTAAACGTTCCGATGAGTACAACGACTGAGCATCAGCTTCAGTGAAAAAAAATTTGATTGTATACTGATTAACACACATATTGTGCATATAAACCACGGATATTATAAATTCACTCACTTCGCGTGTTTAGTTATCGTTTAAAATAAGTTTTTGCATTGGCCCATGAAATCTTAGCTCTCTTAGCCATTTGGTTACGATTGATCATTACAAAATTTGGGTTTTTGTACGGTTAGAATGTGAATGCTCGCACGATTGTTGAAGTGTCAAGCTTACAATGTGTCTGAAATACCCACTAAATACCTCCCATGTTACCCGGGAACCCAGCCTGAAACCGTTTGAGACATTAATTCAGGCACCTTCAATTTGCGGAAACCTGTTACATAGCTGGAAGGAGGGGAGGAGAAAAGATTGCTAGAAAAGGGACCCTACTACTCTCGATGCCTCCTGATAGTCCATTACGCCCGTTTGAGCCGTTAACAGTGACCAGGCGTAAGGTTTCACGCAATTCCATTTGTCAACTAACGCCAGCATCTTTCCGACTACAATCTCCGGAGAGAGCTCCCCAATTTCGCTGTAGAGATCATCGCGCAGCCTTTCCCATCTTTTGCAAATTATAAACTAGTGGCAGGTATCATCCACTCCCCAGCAAATACGCTGTCCAGGACAATGAATTAAATTCTACGTCTAGCATTCATTGCGACCAATTTATCGAATATCTAGCTTTTAATTATGGAGAAGTCTCGAGAAGTTCAAAAAAGAAGAAACGTTTTTTTATCCGGGGGAATGGAGGAGCTCCACGGCTTCCCACCGCTGGAGAACCCGGGACCAGGCATTTTAGATGCAACTAATAAAAAAATTATGAAAGGAAAAAGCGAACAAGAAAGCTTTGAACATGGGAAGCGCATTATGCTATCTAGCGAAGTTACCAGAGAAAATGAAGAGATGAAACCCCGAACTCAAAATCTGAAGGAGATAATTCGTAAATTATCAATCGTCAACCAAACTAAAGTGATTAAGAAACAAAGTACGTCCGGAAAACAAGAAGCCGTAAGACAGAGAACGAGCAAAAATAAAGTAGCCACGCAAAAGGCTCAACAAGCAAAGAAATCGTCAATACAAGATGCGAAAAAGTCAATAATTCATGATTCCAATATCATACTAAGCGCGGGAGAAGCAAACGAAACCGCAAACTACTATGCGGTACTTGGTGCGATAAATGATGATACGGATACTGAAACGGATTGTCAAGAAAATATAGGTAATATTAATGATTCTAGTGATAACTTTATTGAATATGCAAAACCTAAAAATAAAGAGAAGGAGAAGAAGCCAACCGGTATATCTGCGGGTTTTTCTATTAAAAATATTAAGACTTTTGAAAAAGTTCCACTGATTAATGTCTTTGGACAGTGCGGAGGGGATATGGTTCGACTATTGGCATCCTAACATAAAATAGATCATTTCGAAGTTAAGAGAGTAACCGCTGATAAACACATAATAAAAACAAAAATACTGGCTAATTTCAAGCCAGCCAAAGATGCTCTAAGTAGTGTGAAAGCTCCTCCTTTTGAAGGGCCTGACTGTGGGGAGAATACAGTTGATCTCCTTGAAATTTAACAGGAAGCAGCACCAGCTGTCAACTTTATTAGTGTGAAACATTTTGCTACAAGCTGATCAACTATTGAGGGCAAAATCTTATCATTTTATTTGGTGCAAATTTTAAACGGCAAAAGGCCAAGCGCCCTCCAATAGGTAAGATATTTGAACTTCAGAGCTCTAAAGTGGGAGTACCTTAAAAAAGTTGAGGTCAAACAGTGTTACACGTGCCAAGTATTTGGTCATTCAGCAGCCAATTGTGCCATGCACTATCGGTGCATTAAGTGTAAAGATATTCATGCCCTCGGTGAGTGCAAATAAACTCAGATGGAGCCAAAAGAAAAACTGTACTACGTTAACTGCGATATATTTGGTCATCCAGCATCATATCGAAGATGCCCTCGATATCAAGATGCAAAGAATTAAATTTTTCCCAAAACAAACCTAAATACAACACAATGTCATACCTTCCGACTACGTCAAGCCCAGGCACTGTTTGCTAAAAAACCAGCAGACAACAGTGTCAATAAAAAATGAATAATGTAAGTGGCAATGATGAGTTAATTCTCAGAATTTACCAACAGCTTGAATCTTTTCGGAAAAAATAAATCAGCAAGATCAAAAAATCAATTTGGTTTTTCAACGTGTAGGCCAACATGTTTCAAAATAGTTCGTCATCAAGCTATATTCGCATGGATAGGCTTCGTCTCATCTCGATCAACGTCAACTCCGTTAATACTCTACATCGACGTGACTATCCCCTTGAACTCATTGTTAAGGTAAAAGCCTGACATCATGCTTCTCACTGAAATCCACCTGAGGATTTCGAATTTGTAGGTTAATCGGCGATTGGGAAGATGGCATCGGGATTTTAGTTAGAAGGCCCTATTGTTTCCAAAATATTGAAAAAGTCGAATTCAAAAACTTTGAGTTTCCTGAGGTGCCCGTTATCAAGATTTCACTGCAAGGTGGCGATAACGTCTTCGTTACCTCTGCCTATGCAATTAGTTGAAATGTTCTGAAGTTCAAGGAGGAGCTCAATTCCTTGTTTGAAATACTCGAACCGAACAGGCTACATATCAACTATATTCTTGCTGGTGACCAGAATGCTAAGCATGCATCATGGCTGAATGCCAACAATAATCCAAGAGGCTTATTTCTGAAACAATAGATAACAGAGATCCAAATTGAATACAGGTGCAATTTATACGGGTCGGAGCTTCCAACATACCCTAGGACAAATTCATATTTGGACCTCTACATTGCTGCAATAGCATTTGAATTCAGCTTTGATAGTCCTACTAGGTACTTTGTTACTTTGTTGACCACAAAATAGTCGTTATGGAAATCAATCATGTCTTCCTCATTCCAGCTCAACATGAAAATCATCGGTTAAACTTAAAAAATGGATTGGGAAAAGTTTTTAAAGAAGTTTAATCGGGATTATTAGAACCAGTGTGCTCCTCCTGACGATGGCAATGCTTGATCAATGGCTCCTAATGACAGGAATCTAACTAACGATGAAACAGATCTCTATTTATTGAAGCAATTTCTGTAATACATCGAAGATTGAACATGCCATAATTTTGACACCATCAGCATATAGTCCACCCGAACATTAGTGTACTCGAGGTTTCAGCTGATGCCTTCCTGGTGACGTGTTCCAGCGGAATATTAAAGAGCTAAGTCCATTCCCTAGTTTCAAGCCTGATTTCATTCTAAAGCTCACCGTTTACCTTGACCGGGAACTCTATGTTTAGCATCGTGACATAGATCATACGTACCAGTTTCTTTGGAAAGCCAAAGTCAAGAATTATTTTGCACAACGCATTTTTGTGGATACTGCCGTATGCATGCTTGAAGTCTACAAAGAATTGGTGCACATCGATATCATATTCCCAGCATCTTTTGGGCACTTGCTTTACTGAAAATATTTGGTCTATTGTAGACTGTCCACTTCAAAAGCCTCCCTGTTACTCTCCTATAATTTTTTCATAGCATGGCTTTAATTTTCTTCCTATGATTTTGAAGAGCACATTATAAGACGTACACAGTAAAGCGATGACTCTAAAATTTTGACAGCTTAACTTTCGCCAATCCTCTGGTGACTGCTCGTCTGACCATATTCTGCATATAAGTCGATGCAGAAGGTTTCTTAGATGAGGACCCCCACCCTGAAGCAGTTCTTCTGGTATTCAATCTATTTTAGGAACCTTATTTTTTCTGAGGTCTCGTACCACTGACTGTACTTTGTCTCTGGTCATTTATGGGACTGGAACCTCTTGCTCTGCTTTTGGAATGTTCTCAGTTTCATTCCTTATTGGAGACACTCTGAATAACTTCTGGAAATATTATAGCTATCTGTTTTTAATTTTGACTGGGTCGCCGAGGATTTCTCCATGTGCACTTTTGCAAAGACTTGTATGTGGATGGAAGCCGTCTCTTAGTTGTTTAATAGAGGCATGACCTGATCAAATTTCATGTAGGGTCATGTTTTCGTTTATTTGTTGGATCTTGGTGTTGATGGCCAGCCTTTTCTTTCTGCGGTGCATTTTTTAGCTTAATGTTAAAGGGTTTTATATTGTTCTTTTTTGGCCCGAGTTGGTCACTGAATCAATTTTTTGTGCACCAGGTTCCTTTTTTCATCGCTTTCTTGCATTCTTCGTCGTACCAGTCGTTCCTTTCTTTTCTTTTTCTGCTACTCCAAAACCTCTTCGGCTGCCTCGTTTGCCGCATTTCTTCTCTTTCGATATCATCATTACTTTCTACTACTTGCGGCGATATGTTGATGCAGTTTTCCAGCACTGACATAGCTCAAGAGTCGATTTTGGACCAAAACCCTTCTGATATCTTCAATCAATAATGGACCTCATGTTACTACCAAAATGCTCGTGGATTGAGGACCAAGACAAATGACCTGCGAGTAGCTTCTTCTATTTATAGTTATACAATTATATGCTTAACAGAAATTTGACTGACTGATGATATTTCTGACAATGAACTTCTACCAAACTTTTTTGTCTTCCGTAGTGATCGTGACCAGTAAGTCAGCGGGAAACTTGATGGAGGTGGCGGTGATAAATCCGTCAGCTGTGCTCTGTGCGCCGACTTCCATGCTTCTCCTCCAATAGAATGTGTAGATGTCCGTGTTCTCTTACCTTGTAGTAAAATTTTGGTTTGCTCTATCTACATCCGTTGTAACAGTCCAATTTCAATTCATGAGCGATTCTTCCCTGAATTTTCCTCCTATATCACCAACAACTTTCCTCCATCCTATATTCTTGTTCGTGGTGACTTTCATATTGGTTCTGTTGTATGTGATGAGACTTTCTCCACAGTTACTACAACTGGTGATTTATCTTTAGCTTTTTGTTCCTTTTTTTCCACTTTGTACCCTTTTTCAGTTCAAAATTCTTCCTCACATCAATAAGAAAATTCTTGACCTTATCCTATCTAATCTCCCTAAATCTTCACTTGACTTAATTCTCTTGCAAACACCTTATTTGAATCCTGATCCGCACTCTCCCCCACTATCTTTTCTCATTAATACACGCCAAGTTTCTCATCCTAAAAAAGTGTCGCCTCTCGCTTCAAGTTCTTTAAAGCTAACTACTCCAGAATCAAACAGGAAATCAATTCTAGAAACTAGTTCTCTTTCCTCCAGAATTTAGCAGTCAATGGGGTACTTAGTAACTTCTATATCATACTATCTGAAATCATCCAAAAAAATACTCCTATGTGTCATCCGAAAAAGCCAGGCGATGTCCCATGGCTCTGCTCGAACATACTTTCGGCTCTGAAAGCTAAGGGTTCTGCTCATTTAAATTTCCAGAAATCACGTCTCCAGAGTAATTCCGAACTATTCAAGAAGCTTCACAAAGAGGCCAGATTAGCAGCTATTTCTGCTCAAAAGAAATATATAGAGCACATTGAAATCTCCTTAAATTCCTATCACACAAAGCCGTTTTGGTCCTTTCCCCATTCGCTTAAAAGCTCTCGTAAATTTCCTCAGTTTGTTCGGCACGAAAACATTATCTCTACATGATTACAAGATTCTAGTGATCTGTTTGCACGGTATTTCTCGTCCTTCTTCTCTTGTTCAAATATCGGTGCAGTTTCTAAGGAGTCCTCTACACCTTCGTCCTTATTGGATGCTTCTGGGTTTGCTACAAATCCAATCGAGATCGAGCTTGTTGTGCAAATTTAGATCCAAGCATATGCTGCAGGCTAGATAGAGTCCCAAATTTTTTCAGTAAACCTTTGTCATCTTCCTTGTGTGTTCCTTTATCTATAATTTTTAATATAAGTTTTGCCAGTGCCACTTTTCCTTCCCATTGGAAATATGCATATGTATTCACTATTTTTAAGGCAGCTGATATTAATTGTGTTACTAACTTACGACATACTTCTATTCTCTCCTGTTTAAGCAAGATTTTCGAATGTGCAGTATATAATAGAGTCCATCCTTTAGTTCTTCCCTTATTGTCCCGTGAGCAGCATGGCTTCATCAAAGGTCGATCAACCTTGACGAACCTTTTATCTTTTACCGACACGGTCGCCTCCACGCTTGATAAACAAAAGGATGTCATCTATACGGATTTCCCCAAAGCTTCCAACTCTGTGGATCATCATCGCCTTCTCAGCAAAATAAAAAGCTTTTATCTTCCCCCCTTCCTTATATACTGATTTTCCACCTATGTCACTAAACTTGCATGTGTTGTTTCTGTCAACTCCCACCTCTCTTCTCCATTTCATTTTGTTTCTGGTGTCCCACAAGGATCAATTTCAGGTTCTATACTTTTCCTCATTTTCATCAATTTCCTTCTTGTTTCAATATTGTCATCCTGTCTCTTATGTGCGGACGATTGTAAAATATTCAGAGTTGTCGATAATATGGAGGACTACGTTTTATTGCAAAACAATCTTCATAAATTAGGTCGATAGTGCATTTCTAACGCTTTTAACATGAATATTTCTAAATTTCGCCTAATGAGATACTTCCACAAAAAAATCCTTTGTTATTTCCTTACTCGATTCTTGGATTCTTGGTCCTGCATGAAAATGTATGCATAAAGGATCTAGGCGTTATCTTTGACAACAAACTAAAATTTGATTATCACATAATGACGATCGTTTCTAAGACATCACGCCTTACTGGCTTTATCCTTAGATCCTCTAATAACTTTCACATCCCTTCTACTTCCATCTGTCGGTTCGTTCTTTAGTTCGTAGTGTGTTAGAGTATTTTTCACCAGTATGGAGTCTGCATCTCAAAGATCTTATTGACTCTATTGAATGTTTCCAGCGTAGATTGACACGTAAATTATTTTACAGATGCCGGTTGGACTACAAACCCTACATAGACCACCTACTAGCTTTACACGTTAGTGTTACGAAGATTATTTTTGGATGAATACTTACTTTCTAAGTTTCATCATCATTTGCTTTCGGATAATCTTTGCTCACTTATCTCTCTTCATAACTCAGTCAGGTCTAGTCGCTCTCTTGACATGCTCTCCATTTGTGCGGTTACCACGTATACATAATAGCATGCATCTTGGTCCTCTACCTGATTCTTTTCATATTTTTAAAACTTATCGCAAATCATTCTTTTGAAATTGTTTAAATATTTTCATTGCTTTAAAGTTTAGTTTTTTATTTTTATTATTTTATCTAATTTGTAATTGGATTAACTTTTTGTTGATTATGATGTTGAACAAATAAATAAATATGCGTGGACATTACTGACATATCATTTAGCTTGTGTGTCTGGTACGTTGGGGTAACTGATCTTCCTTGTTTACAGCTCATGGAAATGCGGCATCGGAACTTGACCCTTACAATGTTATGGTTCAAATCAATAACAGCGCCGTGGAACGTCTATCAGGCGTTTCTCTGGTCTCTGGATGGAGGCTGTGTCCTCCAGTTGTTCCGCTATGTACCGTTTTTCGGTGAATTTTTGCATTGAAGTCACCCAGAACAATTTTAATGTCATTTGATGGTAAAGCATCGGCAGTGCATTCCAGGGTACTGTAAAATTCGTCCTTCATTTCCTTGTTCGTAATTGATTTCAGTTTCGCAAAATAATTCTGAAAAATAAAAATAGTAAAACCTTCCTTTTAGTTTTGCGTGTTTTTAATTTTATTTTCGTAAACGATTTTCGTCCGTTATCATTTGATCTTCTTCAGCGATTGAAAACACGCAAAATTAAAAGGAAGGTTTTACTATTTTTTATTTTTCATGATTTCCTGTTCTTTGTCTACTGTGAGCGCCTGACAGTTGACCAGCCAGACATTCAAAGAATTTGGTATTGATATGAATTACACAGATCCTTTCGTCATCGGCTGTCAACAATGAAAACCACGCCAAGCGCATTACTTCTTTGCAATTTCCCGTTTTCAGACACAATGTGCGTTCGCATATCAAATATGTCTTCACCACGCCATTTGATTTCTTGCACTGCGATATCACGGGTGGTATTTTATTTCCCACATACCCGCGGTCGATTGAAATGGAAATTGTATTCATTAAGGTAACAATAATTATATGTCGATCTTCAACATATTATGATGTTCATTTATTGTTCTCTTTATTTTTATCTATTAAAATTTTAATGATTATAACGTAGAATTTAATAAATATAAATCAAAAGATATTCAATGCTCCTGACTTGATTATTATGGATAAATCTTCCGCACTACATTTCCCTTAGCATGTGCTTTTAGATATTTTCTAATAAATGCGTCAACTAGTTTATCAATCAACATAGATCAGAACACTTTTCGTTTATAATAACGCAAACTACATGTCGTTTTAAAATTTAACCCTTTGATTACATGATCTTGGAAATTACAGTTTAGTTAGGTGGTTCCTATGGTTATATGTAGTAAGTCTATCAAATCCTTGCAAAAAATTCTGTTTCCTAATGAAAATTGATTTAAATTGGAAATCATCCGAAAATACGATATAAGTAACAAAATTACAAACAATATTTAAATATTTTAGCCTATTTAAATATTTTAGCCTAATAGAAATTTTAACAAGTTTTCAAGCTGGATTCAATTAAACATGAATTTATGTTTGTGATATTGTTTTATGAGTTCAAAACAAAAAAAAACATTGGTACAATTTGAAGGTCTTTTAAGTTATTCTTAGGAAAAACGTTAAGACAATGATTTTGGCAATAATACCTTTTGCAGTGGATAACCATTGAAAAACATTTCACTTCGCATCTTTAATCCATGTAGCCTTCCTTGCATTCGCATGATGGATGCGAATAATTAGCTACGGTGCAATCAAAACAATGTCCACCATGCCGACAATACAAACTAGGCGTCTATGTGTAAGGGGAACAACCGTTGATGGCATTTGGTAGAAATACTATCAAAAATAATCCGCTTCTGTTAATGATTTTGTTGTTGCCATTTACATAGGATTTCAGGGAGTGGTGGAGAAATTAAAACAGTTTTTTGCGAAATTTTGAATAAAAGTTCAGAAACGAGTGTTGTGAAGTAGTAAGCATACAAATTATCCTTTTTGATGGATTTTCTAGACGTTTTTGTACATTATAATATCACACGATGTTGAAAAAATCTTATAAACACATTAACTGTGCATTATCACATTTAAATTGACGCTTTTGAGTCCAAGTGTTGTCGTGATTATCCAAAGGTTAACTGCAATATGTTCAGTTAAGATTGTTACTGACTTATCGCGAATTGAGGAATTATATTTGAATAATCAGTAACTCTCCCTCATATTATTTCTTTTGCGAGTAGCTCCAGGAATTCAGCAGGTTGAATGGACATGAGAACCTTCATCGTAAATTTTCAAGCACTTTACGGAAACAGCATTTATTGCTTCTGCACACTATCCTTAATGGCTGGCACAAAGAACACAACAATAGATATTGGACTGGAGACACTTATTCACCGAATTTTACTCATAATGGATTGGGATGATAATATTGAATTTAATTTTTATTGCTTTTATTTTTTCGCCTCACTGATTCAACCCTTATCCAAGACGACGCGACTCATAGGCAAACCATTTGGGGCTCCGTCCTACACCGGAATTCTTCGTTTCTTAACTCCAAACAAACTCAATTGAACGGTGGCGCCCATTTCATTTCATTCGATTCCCAAGAGGGGAGTTCAGAGATATTTCGGGAGCAAAAATCACTTTGGATGAGCGGAAGCAGCACGATTTCGGTTCAGCGCAACAAAATTGCAAAATTTGGAGGCGCCCGACCTTAAAACGCGGCCAAGAAAACATCGCAGTCGTTCTTCGCGTAATCCCCTTGTCGCGGTCGTGAGTCAACTCCTCGATCCGTCCCAAAAATCTCTTTTTTCTTTTCTATTCCCGTGTACACAATAAATCGCATCAGCTGCTCGCTCAACCGGGTTCATTTGCCTTCGGTAATGTAATACACCATTAGGGTGCACTAAATCAGTGTTCCCATATTCGAAATTTTAATTGGCAGGTTTAAAATTTTTCAAGAAAAGTGAACGGAAGTAATGAAAAATGAAAAAGGATTTTAAATAGCAATAGAAGTTGAATCTCATGAAGAATATAAGTAAAGGGAAACAATTAAATTTAATATAAAGGAAAACTGATATAAAATTGCATTTAATAATAATACAGGGTTGTTCATTTCGTGGTAGGAAAGTATAACCCTGCCATTTGCCATCTGTCAAAATTAAATGTCATCCAAAGCATATTTTTTTAGTTGAAGGTTCGCCATTTAGAAATATAGATCGTTTAAATGTCGAAGAACGCGTTAAAATTATTAAATTTTTATTATAAAAATGGTGATTCTGCTGAATCAACATTTAGGGCTTTACGAGCCAATTACGGGCGACATAATTGACCTACACAGCAAACAATTTCGAACACAGTGAGAAAATTTGAAGAGACTGGGTCGGTTATTAGTACTGCAAGGCCTGTACATCATCGCAACATTCGTTCTGCTGAAAATATCGCTGTCGTTGCTCAAAGTGTGGAGGAAGACCCGAATTTGTCGATTCTTCGACGTGCTCAACATTTGGGCTTGTCTTACAGCTCATTGTGGCGGGTTTTGCATTTGGATTTGCATCTCCATCCGTACAAAATCCAACTCACTCAAGAACTTAAGCCTCAAGACCATACACAGCGCAGAATGTATGCGAATTGCAGTGACGTAACTAGGATTTTGTTTCGGAGGGGGTCCAAATGATGGTTGATGCCAAAAGTGTCAGTAAGGGAGGCACCAGGAATTTTTAAAAGTAAGGAACAAAATGACAGCTACAGACGTGTAGTTTTCGCACAAAAGTAATATAATTTATATGAATTGTTATGACTTCTTCTTTTTGGTAGCACTACAGCCCCTTTCGAGCCTTCGCTTCGTGCAGACAGCGCCTCCAACTGCCTCGGTCCATAGACTGCGTCCTCCAGTTTAATGTAATGTAAAAAGTAAATGTTTAATTTAAAATGACACACACATTTTCACTTATATTTTAAATTGTATGCCTATAAAGAAAACTATTGCAAATATGTAAAAAGTAAGCCCCGCGACTCAAATTTGCGTCTTATATACACAAAGTATAAACATTTCCAGTATAACTTAGCATAATATTTTGTATAAACTAATTAAAATATTGCCTGTACTTTATACTTATTTCAAGCTATATTTATTACTCAATAATATACTTATAATACTTATAACATTCAGAAAATAATACTTATATTCAGAAAACATCAAATCAGAAAAAAATACAACATACAAAAACAAGTAAATCATTCTATTTAAGTTTAAAGCGTAATCTTTGGAATAAGCATTTATTGGTTTTAATCTAAAATTAAACATGTAGAAAAGTCTAATCAAACTTATATGATAACAAAACTTATAAGCACAACCTCCGGTCCTTTTTCCTTGCCATAATGTCCAACACATTATTTGGATCAACGGCAATATCCCAGTGACAAGACAGGAGTGCTAGAGCACTGAACCTATTGTTACTGGTTCTATTTCTTAGCATCGTCTTCACTCGTTTCATTGTGGAAAATTTACGCTCAACGCTTGATGTGGTGACGAGAATCGTTGCCAAAATTACGAGAAGGTTGTTGATGTTAGGGAAAAATTGTTTGTCACACAGCTCTAAAACCTCTAAAACTTCAGTTTCCCTCTTTACTGCCTTTATTTTGTGACACCAAATCTGATACTCTCCTGATAGGGCCGCCAAAGAACATTTGTCGTCAAAGAATGGTGACAAGGCTGCTAGCTTGTTGGCATTATTAGGTGAGGCAAAACGAGGAAGAAGTATTTGAAAGGCAGTCAAAATGTCTTAATTTTTGGTAAGCGTTACTTTTAAACTTGCAACTACATTGTCCAAGCATGGTATCCATATTGCAACTCTGTAGTACTCCTCAGTTGAGCTTTTTGGGGGATTTTCTCTGCAAGTTTGTCTTTTGTTGACCCTTGGAACTTGGATTCCAACACCGAAAAGGGTCATTCGATAGATTGAGAAATTTCTTCAAGACTAATACAAATGGGTTCTAGCAATTCAACAAAACTTAGCAAACTTGTGTGACTTTCAATAAATCTGGTTTCACATATACCAAGCAGCCTTTTCTTTTTAGATTCAGGTATGTGTACCTGGATCGCATCTTTTAGCGTCTGACTGGCATAGGCATTCTTCCTAAAAAAATTAACCACTTCTCTTATGCGATCTAATCAGTTTCTGACGTTTGATGTGGACATAGAATCAGACAATGCCAGATTAAGTCTGTGGCTGGCACAATGCACATATATTGCCTTAGGGTACTGCTCTTTTATCCTAGATTGGACACCGTTAGCATGGCCACACATATTTGAAGCACCGTCATACCCCTGACCTACACATTTGGCCATATCTAGTCCCATTTTATCAATTTGATCTAGAATAGATTTTGCAATATTTTCACCAGTCGTATCAAAAATTGGAACAAATCCCATGAAGTCCTCCCATAGAACTGGTTTTCCGTTTTCAAAATCAACATACCTGATACACAACGATAGTTGTTCAATCGTGGATACATCCATTCTCTCGTCAGCCAAGATTGAAAAGTAGTCTGTTTTTTTTATTTTTCTAACAATTCTTTCTTGGATAATTGTAGAACTTATTTCGATTACTTCATTTTGTATTTCAGGGCTGAAATACGAAGCATTTTTTCGACAATTCAAAATGTGCATTTTTAAATGGTGATCACCAGAGTTGGCTTTGAACCTCAATAAAGCCCTGAACTTCCCATCTTTTTTCCCAGGTTTTTGAAGAGTGAGGGGTCCACTGTCATCATCTCCTCTCAAAGGAAGCTCATTTTCTCCACAAAAAAGAATTGTTTCTAGAATAGGTCTAAGAGCATTTCTATTTTCCTCACGTTCTTTGGCACGTTGACTGTTTAACTGGGTTGCCACATCTTCAATGTTCCCTGACATGACTTTAAGGAAATTATCTGCATTCAGTATGCTCTTACAGTGGTATTGAAGTTTGCTGTGGCTATCAAATTTTTCAATTGCGTTTTGCCAGCGTCTGAATGGGCTGATAACAAGTGATCCAGGATTTTTGTGGTTGCCTTTACCCATTCCACAGGCCTCATTATAAAATACAAAGCACACTTTGCAGTATGCACCGTCCTCGGTTTTGGAGTATGCTAACCAAGGCCACCTATCTACCCAGCAGGGCTGAAATTGGAATTGTTTTTTATTGACTTCCGTTGAAGGATACTGAGTGACTGGGTATTATTTTGGTCGATGAAATATTCTTCCTCAAATTGTCATCCGATTTTCCATGCTTCTTTATGCTTGCCACGTCAAAAGTATCCGGTTGGAAACATAAGAAGTCACTAGAACCCTCTGGTACCAGAATATCTTTTGACTGCGTTAGGCTTACAGACGTCGCTATAGTTTTCGGTAACATAAGTGTCGAATACAAGCCTGGTTCGAGCGGCGTATTTCCCGAAAGTATCTCATCACAGCTTTCAGAGAGAATTGTTTCTGTAGACTCTTGCAGTTCTGATGATGAAGGATCCCATAGAAAAAAAAACATGAACTGCAAATATTTATGTATGGAGCCTGAAATATGTGAATTTTCGCATCCAGCCAAAGTGAGTAACGGGCTTTAAGTCTAGGCCTATTCGTACGATAGAAATAAGGTTTTGCAGTATGATTGTAACATTTGTCTGTATCGCGATACATACACGTGAAATATGTGTAAATGATCTAGTAAGTAAAAAAGTGACAGCCAGAATACTGGAATATTATTAATAGCTAAAAAGTTAATTGTTGGATTTATTTGGATTATTTAAATAAAGAAGTTCGCCATCGAGTCCAACAGCTGTGATTTTCAAAACCACAGTTGCAAAATTAAAAATCGAATATACATTGCAATATTTAAACGATTATAAGCAGTTGCAGCTTCTTTTCGGGAAAACTATGAACCAAAAATATAGGCATACTCGTACAATTGGATATTACAATACTTTCAAAGCTTTTGCGTGAAACCCAATAAGCAGTGGCACTGCATTGGAAATGTACGAGGAATCACACAGAATAATATTGCAGCATTAAACTTACCTATTGAAACTTTTTGTTGTTTTGAGAAGAAAGTAGTTATTTTTGTGGATCTTTTCATGATTGTACGAGTATTACTACACAAAAAAAATTTAAGTCATAAATACACAATTTAATGATCACTGAGACACACTACTCTAACTATCTCTAAGCGAAGGCCCAAGAGGGGCTGTAGTGCTAAAAAGAAGAAGAAGAAGGAGACACACTAACACACTGTAGCGAAACGAAATGGCCTGACAGGCGACAATGGGCCCCGTGAACACTAAAAAATAATAACAGACTAGACTAGACACATAGGCTGTAGAGGATTTCAGGTGACACCCGAATTTGTGTAGCAGCGAGTACCGGCACTATGCGGTGACAGGCAAGAGCGAAAATAATTATGCTGCGTTCCGATGCCCATGACACAGCTCGACTAGTAGCTCGACAAGCAGGCTGTTTACACGCATAACCCCACGCTGACGTGTAAAAGAAAGAGCATTAGCTTCAAACTTGTTTACAATCCCATTTTTAGCTCCTCGTATCATTGCGGCCAATGTAAGCAAAGTAGCACGAGAAATCAAAGCGACTGAGCTCGTATGAACAGGAACACAAAATGAGTCATCTCTGTGTTTCAAAAGATCACAGCTGAAAGCGTCTTTCACTTTCCACGAAAGCAACAAATTTCGTGGAACTGATTCTGTTCTATGATGCTGAAATTATTACATAAAATCTGTATACTAGTAATATCATAAGAGAATTACTTCTGAAATACATTTATTAACAATCCCTATTATAGCAAGTTCATTTCCATGCGCGTTTTATTCAAATAAAATCCTTCTCTATTGTTTGTCGTATTTTTAAGGTTTTATAAAACGAATTTCACAAAGATCTACCCATTTCGTATCCTGTCTGTCCATCCGTCCGTGCGTCGCAGCAAGTTTTCTTAGAAATTCTAGAAGCTACAAGCATCAATCTTTGTGGGGAGGTTGAAATTTTTGATCAATAAAAAGTTCAGGTCTAGTAAACATTTTCAAAGGTTCATCAGGTCCCCCATATGCCGACCTGGCCCTTCAAAATGTTATTTTCATTAAAAGTAGTCCAGTGGAGTATCAAAATAAAGGTATTGGTGAGCACTTCAAGAATCTGTAATCAAAAAGTCAACTTGAATCAGAGGGCCCAGGAGGAGCCAAAATGTACGAAAAATGTTGTGTCTACAACCCCCCGCGATTGGACACCTTTGAAAAATCTGAAAAAAAAACGAAGAGATGGGTCCTCACGAGTACAAGGCAACAAAAAACTCACAAATCGAAATCCACATAACTATGTTAGTAATAGTATGATTTGTGAATTTTATATTTTGTTCCATAAAACCATAACGGTACCCTTAAACTTCTTGAAATTACCCAAACATGTGCACCAAGACATTTGCCTTATGCACTGGAAATTCCATTAAAAGCAGATTATAAACAAGTGAGATGTAGCCATTTCATTTATAAGAATTACAACGACAAAATCACTTGCTGATATTTATTTGTACAATTGTAGTAACTTCAACACAGCCTCGGCACTACAATTTTCTTCAGATTTGCATTAAAAATTTGGGGGTAAAGTTTAAACTGAATATGTTGATTAACAGAGCATTTAACGAAATTATTTAAGCTTAAACGAAATGGCGACTATTTTGTGTTGAACGGATTTATTGATTTTTCTAAAATAATTCAGCGATTTCCTCTGCGACGATTGGATGTATGATTGTGTTTAATCCCAGGATAGTTACAAAGCTCTTTTGACAAGAACGTAGGTCTGTCTACCCGACTGGATATTCTATAAAACTTTTCGGGGGGGGGGGGGGGGTCCAGACCCCCCGGATTTTGTTTCCATCTGAATATTTTATGTCTTTTCTTTAGCTTTACTTTCCCAAGGGTAGAATGGATAACCCTATAATAATAAGAAAGAAAACGTTTTTATAAATTACGATTATGAATGGAAGTAATTAAATATTTTTTTCCTAAATCTGCCATTAAAATTTCAGATAGGAGTTAGGAAGGTTTTCGAGCAGTTTGCTTGTGTGACGACTGCTCGATTACTACAACCCTCTATCTGCCACCTGAGGACGCGTCCGATGGAGCGCCCTTCATTTGCACCATGTTTAATATCATGGCCTTCACTGGCCTTAAGAATGGATGTTATTTGCCACGTAACAATCATTCAATTATCTGAATGACTGCTTTCTTTCGAATCAAAGAAGTGGCGTTTTGGTTGTTGCCTTAATATCACCTTAAGGGAGAATTTATAAAGCCATCCCTTAATATCAAAGTCAATAGCAAAACTTTTTCACCCTACTAGACAATATCCATTCTTAGAAAACATTGGATCGATTGTAAAACACAAATCAGTAGTACAATGACCTGTGAGCAAACTTGAAACTTGAATTTTTTTTCAATATCTTTTTATATTTATATATTTTGTATTCACACTTCCTCAGAACAACGGGAAAAGCAAATTACTCATATTTCAAAAGGAGCACAACTTACGTTGAACGTTATTCCTATAGAATTCAGCCAGAATTTCACAATTATGTTATCTGAGCGATTGGTTTCGAAAAACCTTCAATATTATGATTATAATCTTACTCTGTCTTATCACTAATCTGATGCGTTGGCTATCACATGTGAAAGATGTCGCTTAATGTTAGCGCCGCTGTTGATTGTCGGCACACGCTGAAGACAGGTAAAAATCAAGCAAGCAAGAAAGAATTTCATGTTGCTGTGAGAGCGTTTCTAACATCGCTCGTTGGCATGGGGACGTACTTTAGCTAACATCAAATCCTGTCCATCGCTCGCTATCCAACTACTGATTCGGACGATATATTCTACATATTCTATATATTCTAGGCGGAATGCTGTTGCTATAGTGTGATTGCCGTGTCCAGTTCAGTTGAGTTGAGTTCAGCTCCTTCTCCTAGTATGGACAGATAGATATCTTTGAAGGATCTATATTCTAGCATGTTCAGAATATTGCCCGCAGCGACACATAAGGTCTTCTTATATGGACCTATGTAGCTATATTTTCGCATATGTCTGTACACATAAGAGTCACTGAGAAATTCAGTTTATATTCTTGGCACTCGTACTCGATTGCAAAGATATAGAGGACTAGGCGCGCGATATTGGACTATAAGGGCGGAGAATGGTGACTCGACCGGACGTCTTTGCATTCGTACACAATATTCAGCTGCTACTGCTGCTAGTGATGCTGTGAGTCCTTGGAGCATCTCACGTGTCCACCATTTGCCAGGTCTACATGAACGGTCACTTGAAAGTTTTACCACACTGCCCATCCTATCGCCATAGCGTCCCATCTGATGCCATCATCCCACTTACTTTGCTACCATCATCACTAGCGTAGTCCTTTTCGTCCTTTCGTATTTGCTTCGATACACACAATGTGTGTCCATCCGTTCATCTTACAGTCTTAAATCTCGAGCACACAACCGGACAAACGTCGAGTGAAAATCACCGGTTTGATATATCGGGCAAGAAATTTGGGACTGACTAGCAGAAAGGACATCGGACAGCGGCAATGGCAGCAGCATCCTTCCAATATTCTATGGAACAGATAGAAAGTGTGCTTTGTACAATAGTATAGCAAGTGGCGCATTTACTGGTCTTGGATCTCTCATGTAGTTGTTGGAAGAGTATATTTATCCTGAACCTGCACGTCAAGATGGCTGCCGCGCGATTTTCAGTTTTCGGGGGTGGTTGCGAGTGGTTTGAGGGCGGCAGGTGGCGGATTGGAGACGTGGAGAACGAATTTTGAAGAGGGTCAAATCCCAAAGCGAGTCAACTTCCTTTATTTCCTGGTATGTTATGTCGTCTTTGACCACCCGTTTCGGACATGAACGGCTATCGGTTGAGTTGTTGCTGCTGTTACCGTCATCAAAAACGCGATGCGGTCTTTGAACGTGCTTTAACGTTTTCCAAGAACCACCCACCCTTAAAAGCATCATAGTCCTCCTACATGTTTAATCGGCATGGAGGCTGGTCGGTTCCGAATTTAGCATCTTTGTGAGTTTAGGCTGGAGAGTTCTTAAGCTGAATGACTTTTGCTCACACAACACTACTTTGTAAAACATTTCGTTAAAAATGACCACATAACTTAATGCTTTTAGCATACATAGTTTAACTGCTATCACGAGAGAGGTTTGTTTTCGTGCATATGAATTGCTAACTTCTATACTTTTTAGGCTAATTTAAAATTTTGTTTTAGCAAATAACAAGTTGAGTAGACAAAACTACGCTCATGTCAGAAGGGTTTCGTACTTAACCTACGATATGCGGACGTGTAGAATGATTTAATTCAAGATTAACTTTTATGACATACTCAACGAATACTCGTATCTTCTTGCTTTAAAAGAACTCCAGTTTAACCAGCCAACATTTTGTTCCAATATTACTCAAATCATTGACTGACCTAAATCTTAAATGTGTTTTTGTTATTCTTCTCATCTGAAAATTTAGAGAAATCCAATCCAAAGTGTAGTATCTGGTTCGACGGAAGGCCCATTTAATAGAAAACTCGTACACGCTTGTTGTAATCGGAGAAAATAGCTTCTGTAAATTTTATCGAAACGTATAGAATATAAGGTTTTACATTGGGAACATAACAATTTCGCATCTTTATATGAACGCAAACTTAAACTTTATCAATAAACAGTCAATGTCAAAACGTTAGCTAAAGTTAATATTTTCATCATGGTAAAGTTCACGAACAAGCAACGTTTGGAAATTATTATATATTACTACCGAAATTCTGAGCTCCAATTTTCGGCCGTAACAATGGTCCCACCCGACAGGCTGTGCGTGCTAAAGTGAATAAGTTCGGGTCCAAACTTTCACTATTGGACGTTCTGGTGCCAAAAAGACGTCGTATCGCTTAAAGAGAAGGAAATATCGCAGCCCTAAATGCATCGATTCAAAATGAGCCAAATCAGCCGATTCTACGTCGTTCTCAAATATTGGGCATCGCTCAAACTACTCCGTGGCGTATTTTGCGAAAAGATCTTCAGCCTACATGGTAACAAGACTAAATTAACTCAAGAACTAAAGCCACATGATCATTCGAAATGCCGAAACTTCTCCAATTGGGCTCTGGCAAAGCTTGAACAAAATGAAGAATTTCATCCAAAAATCACTTCGACGACGAAGCTCATTTCCGGCTCAATGGCATTGTAATAAGCAAAATATGCATTATTGGTCAGCAACGAACCCACATGTGCTTCTTAAGACACCGTTTTATTCGCAAAAAATCACTGTTTGGTGCGGTTTTCATGCCGGAGGTGTGATTGGGCCATATTTTTACGTGGATGAAAACGACCGTCATGTTATCGACAATGGAGAGCGCTATCTTGTTATGTTGGAAGATTATTTGTGACCAGAATTGGATGAGCTCGACATCTTTTATGCGATCTAACGCCATTGAATTTCTTTTTATGGGGCTATATCAAGTCACTGATCTATGCCAACAAGCCAGTAACTTTAGACTGACTCAAAAACAACATCCAACGTGAAATTGCCAATGTTCCGGTTGAAATTTATGCCAGAGTTGTGGAAAATTGGGCCCAAAGAATCCCCCGCTATCGACAGTAAATCGAATTTAATTCACAAAATGTAATGCTTGCACTACACCCACAATAAATTTGAATTTAATATCTCAAATATTTCTGTGTTTTATTAATTGACAAAATTTTTATGTCCTTAATGGAAAACCCGTAATAAGGATCCTTTGAAAATCTACTGAAATGGCTGATTTCATTCAATTTAATAATACTAATACAGTTTTACTGACGAAAATGTTAATACCTATTATTATTAGCAAAGTTCAGCGAATTTCAACCTCTAAGTTATTTGTTATTGGATGTATTTCCATGATTTTTAAGGGCTTCGTGAAAGAAATCACAGACGTCCTGTCGGTCTGTACATCCGTCCGTCTACCCGTGTATCACGAGAAATTTCTTCAGAAACTATAAAGCTACAAACTGACTATAAAGGGTACAAAGTAACCCATGGTCTGTTTAATGTGTTAGCCCGAACGCTGGAACCCCAGACCAAGTGGTAGTCGGTTACCTTATGCATAATTGAAAGCCAGTGATTGGGGTGATGGAGCTGGATCCATGATGAGATGAGGGTGGTACTTATTACCTGGCATGGTGGTGATGGCTCGGACTGTGTCTAAATGGCGATCTCGCAGATGTTGATGGTGAACCCCTTGCAGACGACTGGATGAATTTGCTTGCACATTTAGTTCATATGGTCGGTTACGACACACCTGGCTAGTTCAGTGTTGAACATTGGGTAGAATTAGTCACGGGCGAGGTTGACCATGAAGTAGTTGAACGATGGAATGATTTTTATGAATCCATTATCAGTTGACATAGGAATGGCATGCACTTGCATAATCTCATAGTACTCAGAAGACAGCAGCGGAAGCCAGAGTCTAAACATTACTACTACGCTGTAAAATTTGTGGAGATTGCGATAATCAGCCAGGAGCTTGAGCGTTGGATACTCTCGGCCATCTCCTTTGTGTAGCCCGAATCCAGGACCCCGAACAACAAATGGGCGACGTTGCCAATTAGGCTGATCCCTCCTTACCTATGGCATCTGGTATGTTATTCTTGCAGCAATCCGTTTCGTTCTTGAATGTTTTTGGAGGTGTCTTTCAGTTGCGACAATGTGGTGACGCATACCCAAGGTGACTTAATTGTATTACAGAGGTGTTCTATTTGATCGACTCCATGGTACTCTGCCCAATAGGTTGACTGTTGTAGTAGACAATTAGGCTCCATTTGTTGCAGCTGAGGTGACTCTCGCCTATATTCTCGAAATAAATGCCTGAATTTTGGTCCAATGAGGTCATTGCTACGAGGAAACTAGCCTTAGTGGGCGCAATTGTCGCCAGTAGTACAAGCAATGCGTTAAGCATCGACATTGCCATGGTTTTGCGAGGCCTCTTTCGACTGGAGGGGCCGGCTTGCTCGGGATTGGTATTGGTTGTACTGTGAGCACGTCGCAGGTCCTTGGAAGGAGACTCTTGGTCAGTGGATCACTTATCATCTTCCTTGGTTGGCTCGATGGGAAGTGGTGCTATGTTAGTTATAGCTCATCGTAGTATACCCAAGCCGGCTTCTACGTCACCCACTCGTATGATTCCATCACTCCCCCGGATGACGTTCACGATGCGGCTGAGTGACCATTGCAGAACTGGAGTATTGCTCTCCTTTAAAACGACCATGGTTCCCACCTCCAAGTTCGGAGCAGTATGCTTCCATTTAACACGGTGCTGGAGTTGTGACAGATATTCTCTTGTCCAACGTTGCCAAAAGTTGAATTTTACGGTGAGAAGCCGTTTCCAGTGCTGATGAAGATTGGCTTCAGGTGGCGGTCCTGCAGAATTGGAGATGCTGGTCAAGGGTTCTCCCACCAAGAAATGTCCAGGAGTTAGTATCGTTAGGTCGTTCGGATTGGGCGGTAGTGGTATTAACGGGCGTGAGTTTAGTATAGCCTCAACCTCCGCCGCCACTGTAGCCAACTCGTCAAAGGGATGTCATGCAATGCGGTAGGTAGCAGCTGCTTGGCAAATTTGATGGCTGCCTCCCACAGACCTCTAAAATGTGGAGAGCGCGGAGGAATGAAATGGAAGTCAATGCCTCGCATCATGCAAAATCTAGTAATCGACTCGGTGGACCCGGGTGAATACAGTATGTCGGAAAGTTCACGGAGGTTATTGTAGGTCCCTAAGAATTTTTTTTTTAAATTCCTCCATCCCCTACCACTCTCTCCATCACTCTTTCATCGTCGCACAACGCTCGTGCGATCTGTACTTCACACGTCATCAATTCCTACGTGTGCCTCAAGACAATGCTAAAACATCGTTATAAGGGTCACACCAAATGCTGTGAAGTACTCCTTTCCTGCTAGTCTAGTCCGATTCGTGAACTGTTCTCAGAGATAAAAAAAAATATTATAATACGACGCAGTAAAAATAAACTCTGAGTTTATAAAAACTAGCTGTCTTTAAGTATCTCGACGTTAGGGTCAAAATGCCCTAAGATATTGCATTTTCAATCCTCTGGACTTATCATTAATTTGAATTTATTAGATGTTCCTTAAGTCTTTTCTTAAAAACCAATAATGAGCTTACGTTTTTCATTGTTTCTGGAAAATTGTTGTATACACGCAGAGCATCATTCGTTGCATCGTTCTTTAGTCGATCAGTTCTAGCGTAAGGTGTTACAAAATTGTTGGCGTTTCTTGAATTATATGGATTTATTTGTGATACTTTTATAAAGGGGCTTCGTTCCGATTCACTGGAACTTAGACATTTGAAGATAAACTTAGCTTTCTCCATAGTAATGATTTGACTGAAAGCGAGTGCATTGGTCCGTTGATACACTAGTCTTGTTGGGGTGAGAATCGGAAGCTTTAGAATCTTTTTATAGGCTTTAGTTAGTATCCTGGATATAATATTAAGGTTTTGTTTTGATGATTGACTCCAAATGACCACCGCGTAATGTGGCTTTGTTAGTACAAATGCATTTAATACAAGTTCCTTTATATGAATTGGAAAACCTCCATATCTTCTCAACACTCCTATCATTGGTGCTAGTTGCCTCCTCAAATTATTTATGTGTGGCAACCATGCCAAACGATGATCTATGGTAAGACCGAGATATTTAATTTAAAACACTCTTTGCAAGTTTTCGCCGTTAATTTTTAGGTCAACTTCTATGTCTTCCTTATTCTTCTGTTTAAAAATAATGTATTTTGTCTTTGTAGTATTCAATGCTGGCTTGTTTTCAATAAGCCAAGAACGGTGTTTATGTAGATCCTCGTTGACGATATTCTCCATGGCAATTTTATCATGTCCTGAATAAAGAAGTACAGTATCACCAGCATATAATGTATGGTAAGCTTTCAATTTACATATACTCAAATTATTGTGGTATAGCAAAAACAAGGTTGATCGAAGTATGGATCCTTGAGGAAGCCCCGATTTCATTGGTGCTAGATTGCTCAAGACATTATTAACTGATGTTTTTTGGAATCTTCCTTGCAAATAACTTTTAAAAACCTGTATCGGTTCTCCTCCACACGATTCAAGTTTTTGAAGTAACATGTCATGATCAACCGCATCAAAAGCTTTCTTCAGGTCCACAAAAATTGCAATAACATAATCTCCTTTATCAAGACTTTCATTGATGTAACGTGAGACAGAAATTAATGCATCGAAAGGGCTCTTGTTGTTTTGAAAGCCAAACTACTTCGGATTTATGATGGAATTGTCCATTAAGAAAGATTTCAAATGATTATTTACAAGTTTTTCGAATATTTCACTAAAGGCTATCAAAAGTGCAACAGGGTGGTAATTATTTGACTCCAGATGATCTCCTCCTTTAAATATTGGAATTATTTTTGCCAGTTTCTCTTGGTCCGGAAATGTTCCATTTCCATCCCATTATCGCAATATACATCTTGACAGTTGCCAGGCTTACAAAACGCTTGAGAGCTCCTATGAAGGCCTCTGTAGTTAAGTCGATGACGACCTAGATGTGCACTGCCTTCCTGGATAAGCAGACGAAGAGCGCTATGTAAGTCTTCTGCGGCCATTTCCCTCGGATTCGATAATGTATCCAGAAGGGACCACAGAAATCCACTCCTGATGTGAGAAAAGGTCGGGAAGACTGCAGACGGTCAGCTAGCAGATTACCCATGATTTGGGAGGATAATGGTGGCTTCACTCTGCCACACTCGACGCAGCTGAGGACGATCGTTTGCGCTATGTTTTTACCTTTAATTAGTCAGAATTGTTGACGAGTGATGGCAAGAAGAGCGAGAGGGGCCACGTGAGCATGCTGGAGGTGAAGTTGCGTCATCAGAAGATGTAATGGACGAACGGTAATAGAGCAGGGTACTTCGCTTCATCGCTTATTGGAGCCTCCTTCAGTGGTTCACCCACTCGAACTATGCCTTTTTAATCCATAAACGGACAAAAGGAGGCAAGATGGCTTCGATTGCCCACGGTGCTGAAGCTCCCGGATGTCGTCCCCGAACGATTGAGCCTGACGTTGTCTAAGAATCGTAATGAGGGCATCATCCAGCTCTGCCACCTTCAAATATAATGAGGCTGGACGATTGAGTTTCCGTGTGACATTGGCAAAACGCAGCAAATACGCCAGTATCCATTGTAGGTGGTTGAATGAATTGCGATGATTGATGGTTGTAACAACATCCTCAATTTGGCCCGAAACAATAAGCGCCGCCCTGTGCGGCCGTTTTTCGGCGTTTATCTCAAATTTATATGGCTGAGGTGACCGTGCATCTGAGCTCCCATGAAAAAAGACTGGGCCGTAAAACCATGTATTTGCCTTTAGCAGTTGAGCCGGAGACAGTCCGTTGGCCACAAAAATGAGCCAGGAGAAAGATATCACCCGCAGCCACGCAAGTACTATTTCCGAATCACACCAGAAGAAACAGGGTAACGCTTGCCAACCCAAGTCTGATTTAACTCGATCTGCCAGCTTGGCAGCCAAAGTTGCCACTTGCAGCTCTAAATGCGCCAATTCAGTCGCCGCTGATGGAGTGACCTTCGCCTTTGAGCACAACAACCGAACGACAATGGAGTCACTAGATTGTTGCGTTCGCACCTAGACCGCGGCACCATAGGTCTTCACGGAAGCGTCACAGAATACGTGAATTTGAATGTTGTTGGGGATTCATCTGGAGAAAATATGTCATAGGAACTTAATGGTACGCAGAAGCTCAAGCTCTTCGTGAAACTGCAACCGGCGCGTATTGGTTTCCATGGGTGTTGCTGCGTTTTAATCCAAGTTCAGTTTCCACAAAGGCTGAACCAGAATCTTGGCTTGGATGGGTCACTGGACTCAAGAAGCCGAGAGGATCGAACAAATGAGCTATATCCGACAACACGGTTCATTTGGTTACCTCCTCATTCGAGATTTCACTGAGGCTGATACAGAATTCGTCAGTGGCAGGAAGCCACATTGGTTCTAATGTCTTGACGTGGCAATTACGATCCTTGATCTCAAGCTGCAGGGCCCGGTCATATATGGGCACCTCTCATAGAATTGAAGGTGCCTTTCAGCACCATTTTCTTAGGTAGAATCTACCGAACCTCAGTGTTATCCACCCCGGTCATGATATCATCGACGTAGATGTTCTGTTTTATTGCTACTGCGCCTGAAAGGCAGGAGCCATGTGCTTCTGTAGCGATTCTGTGCAGGTATTTGATGGCCAGATAAGAGGCAAAAGTCATACCATATGTGACGGTGGTGAGTCTGAAGTACTGAAGGGGTTCCTCAAGTCGGTCCCTCCAAATAGTTTGTTGATACGATTAGTCCCTTTTGTCAACTCTCATCTCACGGTACATCTTTTCCACGTCCGCTGTAAAAACAAATTTGGGTAATCGAAACCACAGGAACACTGAAAAAACGGAGTTCAAGGAGATGTTCGTAGAGGTTTTAGCCAAGGCGTTGAAAACAATTCTTAATTTGGTGGTGGTGTGGTTGGGCCTCACAATACAGTGTTGTGGAAGAAAATAGTATGGTCGTTGTAGGCCCTGATCGCCAATTTCCTGCATGTGCTCAAGCTTGAAATACTCATGCATAAATTTCACCTATTGACGTCATAGAGAATCGTTCTTCGCAAGTTTACGCTCGAGTGATAGGAACCGGTATAAGGCCATGTCCTTGGATTCACCAAGTGAGATGGGGTCCTGCGAGAATGGCAGCCAAACCACAAAATGACCATCTGAATCTCGTATGGTGGTTCCCGAGAAGAACTCTTCGCCCTTTTTCTCTTGAGTAGTAAGAGGGATGGTGGGCATCATGTCATCTAACCGCCAGAACTCCTTCACCTGATTCTCAATTTGATCCACCTCCTCGGCGCCTACACCACAAACACCCGAAGTGGCTGGCTCATCTGTAGGGGTACTAGTTGCTCTACCGCAGACCACTTAACAGAACACGGTATTCTATCAGGCGGGTAAGCCTTTCCCTAATTGGATCTGGCCTATGGACAGCAGTTACAGGAAATTTTCTGCTCCAATGAGGAGGTCAATCGGTCCCGGCTCATTGAAGTTCAGATCGGCCAACATTACATAGTTAGGGACTGGCCATAATGAAACGTCTAATTGCCTACTGGGTTGACGGTTGATTATTTTGGCCAGCAAGAAGGCCTTCAGTTGAGCCCCATAGTTGGCCATCCTGGAGCTTATATGGACTATGCTCTGCAGTTGGGTGCTCTCTTTTCCATACCCAATGCCCTCTATATATATGACCTGGGAGCCTGAATTCAACAGTGCTCGACATTCCGTTTCAGAACCGTTGTCCACCCGAACCTTAAGGCGGACAGCACTTAGAAGGATTTAGCTCTCCCTCGAATTCCTGGGATCTCGGGTGGTGCTTGTTGGAAGGCTAGTTGCCGGTTGGACGCATGATGCTGGTATCCTTGGAGTGACCAGCGCTAGTTTTGGCGTTTTTTATTCTTCCGCATGAAGGAGGGTATGATGTGGTTGGCTGCATCGTCTGCAGGTACTGTAAGAGCACTAACCGGGCAAAATGACCAGTCCCCAAACAGTTCCTAGACAACTTGAGTTTTCTAACGGGGTTCACTTGATCTCCATGTGACTGCTCGATTAGTTTATTGCAGTGGTATACAGGATGGTTGAGTGAACATACCGCACACTGTTGGTCCTTTGGGCTCATAAGCCCAGCTGATCACGTTGTTTTGATGTTTGGTGGCTTTACATTGATGGATTCTTGACTCCCGCAATATAGTTCAAGGTATGCGAGATAATTGGTCATCAAATCAAGTTCTCGCGATGATTCCACCC
Source organism: Odontomyia ornata (assembly GCA_963969285.1). NCBI lineage: Eukaryota > Metazoa > Arthropoda > Insecta > Diptera > Stratiomyidae > Odontomyia > Odontomyia ornata. The sequence continues at coordinate 72,310,169 of OZ017739.1, forward strand.
TTTGCTCGAACAAAACCAGACTTGTGCAATCCAGTTTTGCCGAAGCAAAAAGAGTAGGATGGGGTTGCAAGCGTCGGTGTGGACTCTCAGGTTTTTGACTGCTAGCAAACACTTACTGCTAGTGTCATGTCATGTTGCTTGGATAGTTGGGCTGGGAAAGCAAATGGTTTAGGGGGCTGTTAACCAATATTCGGCGATTGTTGTAGCGATCATTCATTAGTTTCCATGCATCGGCATAATTAATATCAGATATTGGCAAATGTTGAATCAGCTTCAAGGCTTCACCATCTGAGTTGCTTAGCAAAAAGAACATTTTTTCCGAACTCTTCAACACTTGGTTGTGAATGAGCCGCATGTACAAATCTCGAAAGTGGGTCGGCTTCAAATAGTCTCCACTGAAGGTGGATAGGGCTATTTTGAGCAGTTTAATGGCTTTACCACTACTTGCGAGGATCGCCGGGCTCCCAAAATGCATCCCATCTATTTGCTGTTGCATTTGGACAACATGGTGCAGCGATTCCGTCTTTAAGAGCGGTATTGTGTGACATCGCAACCGATTACACTCGCAGATTCTGCGTGATCCAAGATTCAATCATTTCCCTGCAACAATTTGACGCTATATTACTCCATCATTCGAATATTAAGTAAGTAGTAGAATTTGGATTGGATACCACCTGCTCCCACCTTCAAGTCAGCGAAAACTGCTGCACCTCCTCCATTAAGGCGTAGCGCGCAGCGAAGTGCACCCTCGTTCTGGGCCGAGTATGCGTCGTTGATACTTGCAGATACTCCAGGCTTATTGATTTGTTGTGAGGTGGAAGCTGGCAGCATTCATTATAGAGCTCGATGAACTCCTCAGCTCTTGTGTAGATTGCAGCAACCGATGCCTAGAAGTCCTTTTGCAGGTCAGGATGGTCCGTGGGCAATGTTTTCTTAGGAATTTCGCCGTTGGTAATAAACGCACTTCACGCCTCCTCCAACTCCTTAGACGCCTTCTCCAAATATGGCCTTTGAGTTTTCCGCCCAGAGGGATCATTTTTCAATCGCACAAGGACGGCTTGTTTCTCCTGTCCGTATTGATCCTCACAATCGGCTATTCCCTGCGAATCTTTTGGTTCCATCATTATATATATATATATATATATATATATATATATATATATATATATATATATATATTTATATATATATATATATATATATATATATATATATATAAATATATATTATATATATATATATATATATATATATATATATATATATATTTAATTTTTAATCAAAAAACCTTACATGAGCCTATAAGCTGGAAGCTGGCAGCATTCATTATAGAGCTCGATGAACTCCTCAGCTCTGGTGTAGATTGCATTAACCGATGCGTAGAAGTCCTTTTGCAGGTCAGGATGGTCCGTGGGCAATGTTTTCTTAGGAATTTCGCCGTTGGTAATAAACGCACTTCACGCCTCCTCCAACTCCTTAGACGCCTTCTCCAAATATGGCCTTTTTTTCCGCCCAGAGGGATCATTTTTCAATCGCACAAGGACGGCTTGTTTCTCCTGTCCTTATTGATCCTCACAATCGGCTATTCCCTGCGAATCTTTTGGTTCCATCATTATATATATATATATATATATATATATATATATATATATATATATATATATATATATATATATGTATATATATATGCATATATATATATATATATATATATATATATATATATATATATATATATATATATACATATATATATATATATATATATATATATATATATTTATATATATATATATATATATATATATATATATATATATATATATATATATATTTAATTTTTAATCAAAAAACCTTACATGAGCCTATAACTAACTTATCCTATCCTTAAAAACTAACTTAAGCTGCCCTAGCTTAAATGTGCTTACTAGACTAAGAACGTATGATAGCTAAGCAATATTTCTACCCGGGAGTGATGCAATTAGGAGATAGATTGGATGAAATAGCTAATCGGGCCATCAATGTTTCTCTTCGTATTTGCTCACGCTTTATCATTTTGGGAATTCCGGCTAACCGATATAATTTTCCAGTCGAGAAATAAAAAGGTTTATCGAGAGCAAGTTTTAAACATTTATTCTGCATAACTTGAAGCTTTGTTTTCAGGTAGTTTTCGCATGAGTTCCATGCAGGAGCTTCATATTGCATAATAGGTTGAATCACCATTTTGTACAAAAGAATTTTTTTTTAGTATTCAGTAGTGAATTGCGATTCAGTAGAGGATTCAGGGTTAATATTGCCTCTGAAACCTTAGTACAAGTATATTGAATGTGGTCTTTTAACGATAATTTTTTGTCAAGGAGAAGTCCCAAATACGAGCTTTCCTTCAACCATGGAATTGCTTGTACCAAAAAATTTAAACTTTGGTTAGGAAGCAGACAAGGCTTCCTTTTCTTCACTAAGAAAAGGAAGGGCTTTCGTTTTGGATAGACCAATTTTAATTTTCCAATGGTTGAAATAATGGTATAGACCATCCAATGTGTTTTCCATCTTTTTTATTATTTCTGCAGGGTCTGTTGACTCTGTAGTTATGAAAGCAGGTGCCATCTGCAAACGTAGCCATCTTACAGTTAGCAGGCATAGTCATGTTGTGGGTAAATACATTTAAGAGCAGGGTGCTAAGGCAAGAACCTTGAGGGACTCCTGCAGTTGCATGGTGCTTTTTGGAATAGGTCTCTCTTATTTCAACTGAAAACCGCCTATCCTTTAAGAAAGACTGGGTGATATTAAGTAGGTATGGTGGGACTTTTCTTCTTCTTCGTAGCACTACAGCTCCTCTCGCTTCCTGCAACAATCGCCTAAAACTGTCTCGGCCCGTTGACGCCATCCTCCTATTTCGAAATCCAAGTAGCGATGAACTGTCTTCGTCGGCCGAGTCAGACAAGCGTTTCCTCGGTTTCCCACTGGTCTCCGGCCTTGAGTTCTCCCAACGAATACCTGTTTTGGGTATCCGTTGTTCGTCCATACGATTCATGTGGCCAGCCCAGCTTCACTCCGATTATTCGCCTCAGGAATTTCAGGTCAATTAATTTGAATAAAAGTCCATCGTGCCAAACAGTGTCAAACGCTTTTTCAATGTCAAGGGAAACAATCTCTACGGAGAATTTTTGTCTAAGTACTCGATGTACATCTTGTGTGACACAAAAGAGCTGTATTTTGGTGCCTGAAGCCAAACTGGAACTTTTGCATTTTCTTGTTCACTTCAAAAAATTTATTAATCCGCTTCAGTATTGTTTTTTCGAACAGTTTGCCTATAGATGGTAATAAGCTAATTAGTATATAACTTATACGGAGCAGTTGATTCTTGCCTGGTTTGTAAATGGGGATTACCATCGCCTGTTTCCATAGCGAAAGAAAGTAGCTAGTGTTGAAACAGGCATTAAAAATGTGGCATATTAACACAATGGCTTTTTTAGGCAAGTTTTTCAGTGCAACGTTTGGTGTATTGTCAATGCCAGGTGCCTTGTTGATCTTCACTTTCTTTAGAATTTTTATTAATTCGGTTGGTTTAACCATTTCAGAGGCAGGAAGAGAGCTCATTGTAGGTAAAGATTTCAGACTATTAGCAACCGCAATCTCTGTGACAATGCTATGCATATCTTTGGTGATGTGGTTTGAATGGAATTTATTAGCGAGTAGTAGCGAGTATTCACAAATACCATTACTTATTTCAAGTTGATACTGAAGTTGATTTCGGCACCTCTTAAGAGTTTGGCTTACCCTCCAAATATTTTGAGCATTATATTTAAGCTTGCCAAGCATTGAATTCCAGCTTTCGTTGCGTAAGTTCCATATTTTTAGTCTTATAGCTACCGTTAAACTGTTAGCACCTTGCTTAATGTATGGATCTCTTGTTCGTTGCTACTGTCGTCTGAGAAAATTTCTTTGTATTATCAGTCCATATGTATCTGCATCCAATTTTATGGATTTGTAGCCAATTATCTTCATAGTGTGCTACTTTTGATTGCTTCCCAAAGTGTTTTGTTAAGATATTTGTGTATCGATTTTGGCTACAGTTTTCATGGAATATGCACTGCTTAGAGTCAAAGAAATGCTATCGTTTATGAACCTCTTGAACCTAAGCCAATTTGTTTTCTTATATTGAAGCGCTGTTTGATATTGTCTTTCAACACATTCGCCACTTTTTATTGAAAAGACTACAGGTAAATGTGGAGAGGAAAGAGTCTGCAAGACACAAAGCTCGGATATATTAGAGCTTCCATCGCTGAATACACCGTCCAAAGTTGAACCAACTCTTCGATGAGATTAATATGTTGGCTTGCGTGGTGAATGTACAAAGATGTTATGTTCAGTCATTAGGCTATAAAGAGCTCGGCCTTTCTCGCTCGAACGCACACAGTTCCATTGCTGATGCAAAGCATTCAAGTCACCACAAAGGAGATATCTATCGTTGTTAATAATAAACCTTTTCAGATCTCTTTTGAATTGTTCTAGTTTTTCATTGGTCATCTAAGTGCCTGGAAAATAGACAAAATAAATGTTAAAATTTATTTCTTGAATCATAACACCAACGCCTCTGATTAGTGCTGAACCAAAGGCAGATAAAATGTGTTGTTTAAGAGATTTATTGATAGCAAGTGGTACGCCACCCCAATTTTTTCTGTTATATTTTTTTTATAAATTGCAAGATTAAGATGAGAGAGCTTGTCGCGGTTCTTAGCCAGGTTTCTGTAATAGCAAAAACATGTATATTGTTTTAGTGCTAAAATTGAATGCTTCTAATGATTTATTTTTGATGCTTTGTACATTCCAATATTAAATTTTAAGATTATTATTCATAAAGGAACTTAACCGCTACACTAACAATGACATTAACCTGATCAGTTTTGGATTTGCAATTTGCAAGATTTTCAATTAATGCCTGAGATATTTCCAAAAATAATGCAGGAGAGAATAAATTGTCGTTCAAATGCAATGATGAGCTCGGTTGTTGTCTGGACTTCATAATAGAATTATAGAAAGAACTGTTAGGTCGATTTTGGCGAGCTTTCTCATTCTGCGAGGTGCACTGCCTCCACGTGGATGCTCCACTCTTATTTGGGAGTCGTAAGTATCAATCCTCTCACGTCTCGCGCGTGTTAATCGAGTATCGGCGTTATTTTCCGGTGTCTATTCCTTTGGTAGGCTCCTCGGCCTCAACATCGTCGAACTGATACACCTTTGAGAACCATGTGAGTTCGTGAATGCGAAATTTTTTTGTAGTGTTCCCTTGTGCTGGGGGAAAGAACCTGCCCAACAACACCACAACGCTAGTCTACCAGTGTATTCACGCGTCCTCAGACAAGGCCAATCCCGGTGAGTACTAATATCTTTGCTCGCTACGGCAGCAGACTTTCGCTGCCGTCCTTTTCAGACAATGATAATCCTTCAATCGCTACAGTTTCAGACTTGGAAGGCAGTGTTTAATGGAACTCATCACAACAACATACTTTGAAGGCAAATTCCAAGTACGCAGCTTTTTTCTCACTAGGTCTAGTGAGTTTTTCTATAGTAGAGGATGAATAAGTCCACTTCTCGAATGAGTGTAAACAAATCACACCCGAAAAAATTTTGGCAGTCAGTGCTCAAAACCATATTTTGGTCATTTTACGACCGCTCTGGTTGCTGTATTGACTGATGTTTGCGTTGGCGTATAGTGTGAGGTGCAGGCTACTTTTTTGCGCCTTGCAAAAGGCGAGAGTACAAGACCCTTTCTCGTACAGTATTTCTTTATAGAGGCGATGATGAAGTCCCTCCTTTCCTCTCTTTTCTCTTTGAGATTCTTCCTCCTCTCCTCAACTTTTTTCGCTTTAGGACAACATCCAAAACTTGCAGAGTGTTCTTTAACGTTGCAGTTCACACAGAATATCTTTTTTCTCGTTCTTCGAGATTAGGTATTCAATCGACTTGTGTTGTTTATCGCATTTTACAAATCTAACTTCAAGTCCGCAGTTAGAAGCGATGTGGCCAAATTTTTAAGCAATGAAGCACAGAGAAGTGCAACTTTTCTGTCGATGTTTCCATTGTATCTTCTAATACAGTAGGAACTTTATGTCCATTGCTTTCTTCCCTTCATGCATCGCATTCTTCCCTTCAAAGTCTGTTTTGAACTGGACTAGGAAAGAGCAAAGTGCTCTTTTTTCCCTCCTAGAGGTTATTGTCGAGAAACTTTTTGCTGATACGATATCTTCACCGAGATGTTCCTTTACCTTAGCCACGACACCGTTCTCGTCGTAGAAGCTGTGCATGCCTGCGAGAAGAAGAGTCAAATTTCTTTCTTCTGGAAGAATGTGGACGTAGTGAGCCACTTTGGCACACTTCAGAAAATTAAATAGGCGACCATCGCGTTGAACTCTGGCTGCTTTGCAGAATTTCGTGCGCATGTCCTCTTATCCTTTCTCTGAAAGTCTCCAGGTCAAGCTTATGCCACATTACAAGAGGCACCCTCTGATCTTTTGGTAGCAACCACGCTTGACTGCTAGGGCTTAGATATCCCTTTGCTACCCAGCTTAGATATGGTCTCTGTAAAACTCACTGAAGCTGCTTTTGCTACCTTTTTGTGCTGGAGAAAATCCCGCTACCTCACTTCAAGGGTTTTAGATACCTTTGAAGTAGGCTCCTGAGTTGGAGACACTATTGGCCTCTTTCTTGCTTCCTTTTCTGGGCTACGATAGCTTCCTCCTCGTTACCATAGTCCGTGGAACTCTCTCCCTCATCCATCTCCATGTAACTGGAAACATCCGGCACTTGCAGTTGCATCTTGCAACTAGCTAGCAAATCCAAAATGAGTTCTTCCTTTATGTCCCCTCCAAATTTATGACAGAAATGCTGCATGTTTTCCCTCGCTTCACGTGTGAAGCTTGATTTTGCGGCGCAAAGCTCCTCATACTCATTATTTTCCCCCTCGATATCAATACAGAACTGGGAATACTCTCGCGGGAAAATGAAAGACACTAAAAGTAACTGCAACCCTTATTACCTTTTGACTAAAAGACCAAAAGCAAAATTATTGTATTGTAAAGAAAAGGAATAATAACAGTTAACAGAGATTAATAATAATTTAACTCCTTCTGTCCACTTTTATCATTGCTCTCGTCCTCATGCTCGCCTTGTGCACCTTACCCAGGCGCTTTCCCTCCTTTCCTTTTCCACAAATTTCGAAAATTCCACAAAAATTTCTTGATTCCTCCGAAATTCCGTGAAACTCCTCCAAAATTTCAATTTCCAAAGAAAATCATACGCTGCTCGATACGTGCTGCCTCGATGACTGTTCGACTCGAACTCCCTAATGAATGATTGAAGATGAAAAAAATCATAGAGGTAAATCTAACAATAAATTACTTAGAGGTCGTAACTCGTTGATGTTTGCTGATAATAGTAGGATTTATAAATTTTACATTTTCACCAATAAAACTGTTTTGGTATCATTAAATTGGATGAAATTAGATTTTTAAGTAGCCATTTTAAATGCCCTTATATTCTACGTTTCAATAAAGTTTACAGAAGTTATAGCCATTTAAATTTTCTCCGATTAAAACAATTGTGCACGGCTTTTCTAATAAATGGACTATCTTCTCCAAATTTTCACAAAAGATGAGTCACCATAATACATTTAACATTTCACTTAGTGAATAATTTTACCAATATTGTATCAAAATGTTGGCCGGTTGAATGGAGCAACACTGGTTTTTCTCTTAAAGAGAGAATGTATAACATATTGTTACATAATTCTGCGAGCTACTGTCGCAATTGTTTTCACAACCATTAAGAACATCAACAAAATGAATTTACTCAAAACCACGAGAACCCTCCAAGCATCAACATCTGAAAGTGAGCCACTGCTCCATTCATTCACGCTGCTCGAAAGTTCCCGCTAATTCGCCAATGTACGAGAACTGGGTTGAATGACTACAGACCCTATATAAAGTCGAGCTGAATGAATGGGGGGACTCATTCATTCGACCACGATAAGAGCTTCGATAGTGTGTGGGAAGCGATATTCTTCGAGTAATAGAAAAGTGATTTTCGTTGAGTGTGAAGTGATCTTAGAAGACAATTGCGATAGAAATTTATGGACAAGTGGAATTTAGATTTTAATAGTGAAAATTTAAAAAAAAAATTGTGAAATAGACCAGATAAGTGATTGTGCATTTCTAAGGAATTTAATAAACTCTTTTAATTTAATTTAAAAGACATTGCGTTTCCACTTTCCCGAAACATTAAAATTATTGGCCGCGAACCAAAAACACGCGACATTGGTGTCAAGAAGTGAGATAGAAAATTTCGGAAGTGAAAACGTTTAAACATTTTTAAAGTGCACAATAGTGTAAATTCACGTGGAAACTGGTGGAAAAATAGCCGACACAATAAAAATGCCAGGAAACTTACATCTAAAAATTAATCAATTGGGCATATCGGAGCTCAAAGAGGAGTTGGAACAGCGAAATCTGGCCACGCAAGGTACAAAGGCCATACTGATAGCACGCTTGCGTGACGCGATCGAGTCGCAAGGCGGGAATCTAGATTCGGGTGAGCTCTCAGATGCAGAAAAAGGCGCAGAAGGTGGTGAAGCCGAAACACCAAAACCAAAGGAACCATAAAATCTGCTGATGCAAATGTTGATGCTGATGCAGCAAGAGCAGTGACAACAGTCATCCGATTTAACTGCGAAGCTAAATGAGCAGACATCCAGTTTAGCTGTGAAGTTAAATGAACAATCAGCGAAGCTAGACCAACAAGCGTTCGAAATCAAGGCAGACATCACACAGAAGCTGGAAAAACAGTCAACCGAAATAAAAATGGAGCTCAGTAGTCTCAACAGCCAAATTAAATGCGTCGAGGAAAAGGTATACCAGGTCGAGGAGAGAATCAACCTTGAGATCAGCCAGGTCGAGGAGAGAATCAACCATGAGATGGAAAAAGTGAAAAAGGACTTGGAAGCAGCGAAGGCAGTAGTAACCACCTCACAGGCCCCACTTATAACCGCAGCGCAAAGCTCATCTAGAAATGTGCAAGCACCAATATTCGACGGGCAAACGGTCTGGACTATTTACAAAACCCAGTTTGAAGCAGCCGCTCGCATAAATCACTGGAATGAGCAGAAACGAGCAACTGCAACTTAATAAACTCTTTTAATTTAATTTAAAAGACATTGCGTTTTCACTTTCCGGAACATTAAAATTATTGGCTGCGAACCAAAAACACGCGACAATATGTTGTGCATGTCATAAAATGTTTTCTTGAATTAAGCCAGCCTATATGTGTGCATATCGTGGATTGAGGACGAAACCCTTCTAAAATGAGCGAAGTTCTGTCCACCAAACTTGTTTAAGATGGCCAAAAGACTTTCCCCACCTGCACTGATGTTAGTTAATCATGTTACTATGGATTCAATTAAGGATTTTTGTGTTAAAATGGAGCCCATTTCCAATCTCTTCTACGACAAACTTAAAACTTTCAATACTATCACGAAAAACGTATTCTTCAAACAAGCATAAACCACTGCCTTAAGGAGCTTCCGGCAACCCATTATAAAATCTGCATTGTTCTCTTCTCGCTAAACTTTACCTTAAACATCTTCCACCTTCTACCTATTCGTCGTCGTTCTTCCCATTAAACTCTATCTATTTCTAACACAAAACTTACTAAACTACATATTCTGCTTATCCTGTCTTGTCCAGGATGAAATCAACTATTCAAACTTTTTGCCAGTCCAATGTAAATTATTTATGAATATTGAAAGGCTATTGCTTAAGGGTCTAGCAGTTTTCTCTCGTCCAAGTCGGTTTGCTTCGCATTTCCATCGTTAATTTTTTTGCTCCACGTATCCAAGCAGACAAGAAAGAGAGTAGAAAACGAAGCAAATGGACTAACTTCCAGTAATTGTAACCGTAACATATTCTGACAGGATAACAACATCCCTTCACTTGTCGAGCTCAAACTCATCCAGCTTCTAATATCATGCGTAAAAGATGAAGATGTAAAAGTTTGCTGAAAATTTTCGGGACCAATTTTAAGTCGAAAGGATTGGTTTTCCTGAAAATTAATTAGGCTAACTGACCACCATCATCACCACCACATTCGGACGAATGCCAGCCCTCAGCAGCCTTCAATCTTTGGCACAACACCTGATCTGTGTAGAGAACATGGCTTTTAGAATCCATCATTCAAAAGGTTTCTGAAGAACTCCCGATCCCAGCAAAGCTGACCGTTCGTTTCTCAAAAGGACATGTAAGGATGTGGGCCGAGCGCTTGGGTAGTGTGCTAGTGTAGCTGTTACTTATCATTCCGTTTGCTTATCCATCGATTGTACAGGTCAATCACGAAGGAATTTCTTCATGTATTATTCAAATGTGCTGAGTAGTGTACTTAAGACCAAACGAATCAACTATCCCACCATCAACCACCGGCCACCGGCACATGCTGCCCTTGCACGAAATGGGGCTGACGAAACGGCACTAACTACTTACTCATTCGGAGCATATGGAAATTCGAGCGGTTCTCTCAGAATTTTCCTCTGCGGACAGCGATGATAACGAAAAGTGGACTTGGTCGGTGATGATGCCTTATTTAGTTATTTTGTCAATTTGTCTGAAGATTATTCGGTTATTGCATTAAGAGAGATGTCGAATCCATTTCGAAGGAAGAAATGTGCTGACGTCCGAATATAAGCGGTGAATTTCGTGAGCCTAATTGGAATTCCTAGTCGGCGGAAAACTGAATTTCAAATCAAGGGTTAGGCAAGGATTTGATTCGTTTCTTATATTCGACGGCTTTGGAAATGGGAAGATGAAGTATCTAATAGCCAGGATATGAAGGCTGAATGTTAGATGTCCATCAATACTTGACTTATGCCATATCTGAAATCATAGACAAATGAGTGAGCAGACGATTTCATAATAAAACGCACTCGTAAGGGGGAAATTGCCATCAGCCCGCGAATAATGACGACGCACATAAATCAAAGGCACATGTGATTTACTTCGCACGCGGCTGGAACATCAATTCCGATTATCCATGAAATGTGAGCTTTAATTTATTTGTTACGAATATGTGATAATCGATTAGAGACGTAGAAATACTTTGCTGATTGATTTTCACTGAAATACAGCCAAACCACATACGCATCGCCGCTTGATTTCTCAGTCATTTCACATGTTAACGGACACCTCACACCCTCTCCATCGCTCCAACATCCCCCGCATAGCTAAGCATCCACATTTCACTCTGTTACTGACGGGCATCCTTGTCCTTATTATGAAATGTTGTCTTCTTACTTATAACATTCAATTCCCGATTACACCTATCGATCGTCATAACCCACATGACTTTACGCGAAACAGGAGATTGTGAAGGGAATATGGTGAGCCAGGTTTGGGTTTGAGGACATTGCGAACCTTGCGAACGATACGAATTGCATGATGATGCTGCTGGCGGTGGTGACCATAGGCTGCCTGCAACCCAGTATGGGGTCGTCACGGTGGTCCTTCTGTAGCGTTGCCCTACGTGGTGAACATTCGCCAACCCTCCTAATGTGAGTCAGTTAGAGCGCGAAATACAAATACGTTGACAATAACGTCGACATCGCCGCCACCGTCGCAACGTGCCAAATTAGGACGAAAAGAAAATCTCAAATTACGCTCGCGAGACAACATATCCCTTCGGACTTAATATAATATATTGTGTCTTTTTACCACGTACGCTCATGTATATATGTATGTGTCATTAAGAAGAAATGATTTGGAGAGGAGAATAATTTTGTGAAAAGGGAACCGTATTGCAAAAATATGCCAGATTGGAATGAGCGTCAGTTGCAAATAAAACGATTTTTTTTTCATCTGTGCTACAAAAATTAAAATACTTCAGTAGCAAAATTAGCTGCAAATAAATCTATCCAATCATGTTATGCATCGAGGAAAAACTCTTACGCATTTTAATAGTTACAAAATAATCGATAAAATCCAATACACGGTTTTAAGCATTTTTGCGTCTGCAAAAATCGTTTGTAAATAAGCGAAAAAATTGCATCAATTTATTTTGCTCTGAACGTTTAATAAAATCAACCAAGATTATGTCCCATTGCTATTTATAAAATGCAACCTTAAATCTCTTTGGTTGTTCGATTATTAATGTGGTTTTGTCGTGTTTTTCAAAGTAAATTTATTCATATTAACAATAAACATTAATCAATGATATATTGACAATTTTGGATGAACTTTGCCATGTTTCGATAAGTTGAAAAATTCCACGTTCGAAGAAGCCTTGGTTTTTAGAAGTAAAGAACTAGTCCAACTCATTTTTAGCAGCCTGATAGTGTTACCATTCACATGATTTTGAAGGAAGTAAAACAATGGTAGTCTGATGGTGCTCAGTCAAGGCTATAGGGTGGATGTGGCATCAGTTCCCAATGGAGCTCCATTAATTTTTGACGAGTTATCAAAGAGGAGTGGGGTCTGGCGTTATCATGATGGAACATCACGTCTTTACGATTGGTCAGTTCAGAGCGTTTTTTCTTGATTTCTTCATTCAATTTCGATAGTTGGCGACAGTGGAATTCAAATCAACAGTGTCACGGATACCCTCTGCACTTTTCCATGCGGTCGTTAGAATACCGCCCGAGCCAAGGTAAGCAAAAATAAACAAAAACAAAAAAGAAACAAAAATCAAATAATTACATTAAACAAAACAAAATTAGTTGAATAAAATAGGTTCTTCGAGAAGTCGGAGATTGGTAGAAGGATAAAATGAATACACCTCCAAATGTCAATTCTAACGCCTCTCAAGCTCGAAGTCACAGATACATGGAAAGTTTCTTAAAGAAACTCAGACGAAAATGGAAATACGAAAGGAACTCCTGAATTCACTCCGCAAACGTCTACTAGGCTGAATTGGAATCTTACATCATGTGTTTGTGCTATATTTCGGCCTCTGTAAACGGTATTATCATTCGGCTTGCGTAAACATCAAAGGAACTGTCGCCGACGTTATGAATAAACCTGACAATGGCGGCCACTGGTACTGAGAGATCTGCAGAGGTTATTCGAATTCAGCCTACATTTCTCGGCTCCGCATGGCTACCTTAACGGTCAAAACTTTATGTGATAAACTCAGTGCTTTGCACAAAAAAAAGTTCGGCTGCGTGTAATGAGATTGTTCCCATGCTCCAGTTTGTCGACACTATATTTGCACATCCTTTAACTGAGACAAGCCTGGATACTTGTGATGTATTACAGCCTTCTGCACCAGATCTTCCTCCATCGAAGGAGAATACTAAAATCACATTAGATACAGCTCCTGCAATAATAACGAGGAGTAAGTCACAAGCTAAACCTGCAACAAAAAACAGCGCTAAACTGTTGGCCAGCAATGATTCTAAGGTTGTATTTCAATCATCACCTGGACCCTCATCTTCTCGTCGAGATGCTGTATCGAAAAATGCGAACTCTTCATTCAACACTCTTGTAACGGAAACTTCAAATTTTACAAATATGTAACCAATGTCAGTAGCTGATGTTTCTAATCCCACTGAAACTCTGCCAGCACCACAAATTGTTCCATCTCTTCATGTCGGGGCCCCGCCGAAGCAAATATTTTTATCTCGTCTGGCTTATGAAAAATCGACGAATGGCATCTGTGATTACATCTCAACGAAATTTGGACCTTTGGCGAAGATCATCAGCTGCCACAAACTGACAAAAGATAACATCGAGGGAAGAGTTATAGCTTCCTTTAAGCTTACTGTACCATTAAACTGCAGCATAGTTCTTCAAACAGAATACTGGCCTCCTGGAACATTAATTAAACGTTTTGAGGCAACCAAAGGAAGAAATTTTCTTAGTGTGCTAAACTCTCTTCCATGACTTTAACAACTTAACGTTTTTCAAATAGTATTTTAAATTTTGATATTCTAAACACTGTCATAGCTTCAATCTTTATTATCAAAATGTACGTGGCATGCAAACCAAGCTGGAAGGTATTAAAATTGCGTCTGCCATTTTCGGCGGTGGTTTCATTTGTTTTACGGAAACCTAGCTGACTCCTGATGTTGTCAGCATTGAAATTTTTCCACTATATGATGTCTACCGAACTGATAGAGATCGTTTGGTTTCAGGTAAGTCTGGTGTTGTACCTATTGCTATTCATAAAGCTTTAGACAGCAAACTCTGCTCTGACTTTTCCTCCTCACTTCTAGTAAAATGCAGCACTGTCTTCATTAATATCTCTCAAGCCGTAAGTTTAGTATTGTTTTGCTTGTAAATCCCTTGCAATTCTCTTTTCCGCGTTTACTACAATTTTTTTCTGAATTATCTTCGTATTTCTGCAGCATCAATCGATGCACTATTTTAATCTGTGGTTACTTTAACATGCCTTGTCTAGGGTGTAACACAAGCTCTCATACCCTCTTATCCTTCAATAATCTCTCTATACTGTTTTCTTCTTTTTTATCGCTTTGCTCTCTATCGCAATTAAAAACGTTCCCGAACGCAAACAATCAACTTCTCGATTTCATCCTTACTACCAATCCTGCCTCTATCTCCTCGATCTCAAAATCGCCCTGCGAATATGTGAAACCTGACTCCCATTATCCTCCGCTTGAGGTTCGTTTATCTTTTCTTGCACCTCAGTCCAAACGCACTCCTTTTTCCCCAAGATTTAATTGCCGCAAACCCAACTATGCAGCCATTCAGCTTGAGCTGAATAATATTGACTGGAATTCAATGCGACAGAAGCTTGATGTCAATGCAGCGCTACCAACTTTCTATGAGAATCTCAGTAGCATACTATGTACCTATCTACCATTCCCCTCGGAAAAAGAGCTCCAGCTGGTTTTCCACTGAAGTCTCAGACGCTCTTTATTTGAAGGACTAGGCACGCAAAAAATTTCAGTATTCCAACTCTAACACTGACCTCGCCAACTACTGACTGCTTCGTGGAGAAACCAAAAAAGCGGTTAAGAACGCAATTCGATCTTATTATTATATGATTGAAACATGACTACAATCTTATAGGCCTAAGCCCTTTTGAACATACATACATTCTCTGAAAATAACATCCCATAACCCTAATAGCTTCTCATGGCATAACTACCAAGCTTCTGATGGGCAAGCTATCTGTCACCTTTCCGCTCAATTTTCTCCCTCCACATTTAACGTTTTGAACCCCACCATATACTCATCGTGTCCTTTTCCTTCCCCTATTCTGCATTCTATCGTGACCTCTACATCAGAAATAGAAAATGTACTGCTCACTTTTGACATTAATGCTGGTTCGGGCCCTGGCGGAATACCAAATCTGTTCGTAAAGTCATTATCTTCTTCATTACCTATCCCACTATCAATTATTTTCAATATTAGCCTTTCTTCCTCCTCCTTTCCCGGCGTCTGCAAGCATGCTAACATCTTTCCGATCCATAAGTCCAGAGATCGTTGTGAAATCTCGAACTATTGTGCGATTTGTTTGCTGTCGTATTTTGTCAAGCTCCATAAGCGAATTGTGCATAACAGAATGTACGATGGCATCAGTATCCTGTTTGCAAACGAACAATATGGCTTCATTAAAAGTCGTTCGACAGTAACTAGTTTGTTAGAACTTAGGAATACCATTTCTCTTGCTCTTGACAAGGGCCAACAAGTTGATATTGTATACACTGATTTTGCTAATGCCTTTGACAGTGTTGATCATGGCTTTTTGGCTAACAAACTCCGATCGTTCCGCGTTTCCAACTCAATTCTCTCTTGAATCATATCCTTATTATCCCATCGCTCCTGCACCATTACATTGAATAATTTTGTTCGTCGGCTTCATTTAGCCCAAAATTTGGTGTTCCTCAAGGATCAATTTTGTCCTCTTATTGTCTTCTTTACGCTGATGATTTAAAAAGATGTCAAGGTAATTTACTTCCTCTTAACATTTCAAAATGTTGTTACATGAGATTCACCAACAAAATTCATCCAGTTTTAAATGAATATACCCCGGATTGATGGATCGCTGCTCGCACTTGTGGACAAATTTAAGCTTTTGACTGACTAAAATTCATATATCAACCTGTGAATGGTGTTTTGCGTTTTATAAAATCATGGATTTTATTAGAAGAGAAATATTGATTCTGAAGTGAATTGTATACCTGACTCGGGTGTGTTTTGGATTTTAGCTCGGGTGTGTTTTGGATTTTGACTCGGGTCCCCAGTGTGAGTTACCTCGGTTAAACTGATACTGAACTCTACCATAGACGGGACCAAACCCGTTTGAGAAAGGAGGAGGGGACCCCTTGTTTCCCCAACCCGTAGCTTCCATGATTCCTCATCCCAAATTCCCCGATGAAACGGTAGTCAATGCTCTCGGGGTCGCACATTGGGTTTACTGGTTCCCCAATAATGTGACATTAAATGCCGAGAAATGCTAATAACTGTAAAAACATCTACAGCTCTGCTACTAAGTCCTACTTACACTTCCTTTGTGGGGACGTAAGAGGGTGAAGGCGAATCTTCTGCGCCTGATAACGGAATGGACGTAATAACCATACCACTGGAATGGGGGTTGGGTAATTGGCTAGCTCCCCGTCCCTGGAAAACCTTAGAATGTTTCCAAATCTGCAGATGGGCTTCGGAATGGATTGGACCTACGGCAACAACCTCGCAAACGAAAAAAGGACTATAACATTGGATCCTCGAATGTCAGATCACTCAACTACCCTGGCGCTGTTAGGGACCTTTTACAACAGGCCAACAATATCGATTAAAAATACTGGTAGTCCAGAAAATGAATTGGACTGAAAACGAAATTCAAAACATGAGATTGCACACAATATCCAAAAGTGGGAAGCCTACTGCAAAACGAGAATTCGGAGTGGCCTCCATTGTGGATCCGGAGTTCAAATCACGCGTTATTGATTTTAAGCAAGTAATGAATGGTTGTGTACGATCCGTATCAAAGCGAAATTTCAAAATCTGGCTAATTAATGTTCACGCCCCGACCGAAGAAAAGGACAAAGAAACAAAGAAAACGTTCTACAATCACCTGGAGTGACTAGTCAACTCATTGCCTACAAACGACACAACAATAATTCTGAGTGATTTCAACGCTAAGGTTGGCAATGAGCTATCTCATTGGGGAACGACTAGAGTGTATAGCCTACACGATGAAACAAATGACAACATCCAGCGCCTGATTGACTTTGCATGTAGCAGAAATCTAATCGTATGATCGACTTGCTTCGAATATCGACGCATTCATAAAATCATCTGGCTATCACCCATGGCAACACACAAAACCAGATTGATCATGTTCTGATCCAAC
This sequence comes from Odontomyia ornata, assembly GCA_963969285.1. Classification (NCBI taxonomy): domain Eukaryota; kingdom Metazoa; phylum Arthropoda; class Insecta; order Diptera; family Stratiomyidae; genus Odontomyia; species Odontomyia ornata. The sequence continues at coordinate 72,327,521 of OZ017739.1, forward strand.
AGCGTTGGGCTTCGAGCATATTTTACATCCCTATATATCGAGAAGCCAATAGTAACTCAGATCCTTACTTCATCAAATTAACTTATCGATATCATATGTCAAAGGCATATTCCGCGAAGACCAGCCCGCTACAAAAATTTGACATCAAATTTTTGGCCAAAAATTTCACGAAGACCTTCGACATCCAGCTGGCTTCCCTCTTATCAGACGCATTGTTAAACACAAGCAACGAGCTCTAGATGGAAGTGAAAGTAGCTATAAGGACCGTGGCAGAACTGACGATTGGACGTCAAGCCCGGCGGAAGATGAATGATTGGTTCGATGAAAAGTGCCAGAAATCGCTAGATTAGAAGAATCAGCCTTATAAAGAATATGTAGGTATAAAAACTAGGACGAAGAGAGAACACTATGAAAATCTCAGAAAAGTAATGAATAAGATTATTAGGATTAAGAAATGAAAATACTATGACGACCAATTGAGAAGTATAGATGTAAGTTTAGCGAGCAACAACACAAGACAAGCATACAAAGTAGTGAAAGGCCTGAAACGTGGTTTTCAGTTCAAAACCACGCTCTGTCGTGATGACATCGACAATATCATCGCTGATGAAATCAAGATTAAGGAAAGATGGGCATCAGATTTCAAGAACGTCCTTAACCCTCCGCACAGCTCATCAGAGCCTATAGATGTCTGCGAAGAGCTTCCATTGGCCTCACCAACTCTAGATGAAATTTGTTCCATCATCAAAGCTCAAAAGAATAATAAAGTGCCGGGCATCGATGAGATTCCAGTGGAGCTCATCAAATATGGTAGCAGTAGTGTTCATAAAACTATTCACAAAGTCATTTGGCAACAAAAACATATGCCGAAAGAGTAGAGCCAATCAATTACAATATTCCCTATCCACAAAAAAGGTGAAAAGCTGCAGTGCGAAAATTATAAAGGTATATCACTACTTTGTATGGCGTACCAAATATATTCTAAAATCTTAGAAAATAAAATCGGGTCACACGCCAACAGTATTATTGGGGAGTATCAAAGTTATTTTTGACCAGGTAGATCGACAATAGGCCAATTGTTCGCAGTCAAGCAGGTACGTGAAAAATGCTGGGAGTTCAACATAGTCGTACAACAAATTTTCGTTGGCTTTAAGTAAGCATACGACAGTATTGATCGTAACGTACTGTAACAAATAATGCTTGGCATCCCAGCCAAATCAGTCCATCTTACCAAAATGACAATGACGTCGACGACCTCCCAAGTCTGCATCAATAACCAACTCGCCGATGCCTTTGACACAAATATCGGACTAAAACAGGAAGATGGACTAGCCCCATTGCTATTCAATTTGGCTCTGGAGTACGTCATATGGAAGCTTCCTTTCGATACACGGTGTACATTATTATACAAGTCGAACCAAGTAGTAGCCTATGCGGACGACATCAACAATTTGTCACGGTCATTAACAACTGCCAAAGAACTTTTCCTGAAACTCGACAGCGAAGCAAAACTAGTAGGGCTACAAATCAATGAAAATAAAACAAAGCTCATGACGCAGTCGCAGAAAAATACCTCAAACACGCAAAATATCATACTTGGCGAATACAGTATCGAAAATTTTAGCAAATATGTGTATTTAAGCACCAAAATAACGAAAACCGCTAATGAAAGAAACAAAATACGTCAAAGAACACATTTTGCAAATAAAATATTTCCTCCAGTTTTGGCGATCCTGAAGACCAGCTGCATACACAGGAAAACAAAGCTTCAAGTATACAAATCTGTGATAAGACCTGTGTTATGCTATGGGTGTGAAACATGGACCCTAACCCAAGTCTCCGCAAATGAGGCGGATAACCGGAGCGAAGCTAGATGGGGACCAATGGTGAATTCGATACAACCATCAGTTGTATGAAATTTTGACGAACCGGAGGTCTCAACGATTGTAAGACTGTGGATGCTGCAATGGGATGGCCACATGAATCATATGAAGGAACAACGGATACGCAAAAAGGTATTCATTGGGAGAACTGAAAGCCGGAGACCAGTGGGGAAACCGAGGAAACGCTGGTCTGACTCGGACGATGAAGATAGTTAATCGTTGCTCGGATTTCAAAATTGGAGGACGCGGTGAAAGAACCGAGACAGTTGGAGGCACTATTTGCAGGAAGCGAAGACCCGAGAGGGGCTGTAGTGCTAAGAGGAAGAAGAAGAAGATAAGGGCTCTGGAATAGGACTTTAGTTTTCTTTCACTGATTAGGGTCGATTCCAGTCATTTTTTCTACATTTTGTATTTATTGTATATTAAAAGTTGAAATTATTAGACGGATACCGAATAATAGTGCATAGATGGTTCCTTTTGGTGCGTGGTTGTCGGACAGGACGTAACAGACAGGGGGTGAGAAAATTGCTTCGCTGGCTGCCCATCTCGACAATATTATGTTAAAATTAGACCAAGTATTTGTAAAAGTATTACAAACACAAGAAACACTTCGAAAATGAGCGCCGAACTAGCGAAAACAAAACGAATTTTTGCTGCAAAAAAATGAATAAATAACTAAATTGTTGAAAAATAAGGCCAAGACTAATAAATCTCAGAAAGATAGCCCTGAGATGAAAAAATGAACACCTCCGAATTTTTGTACCTCTTCTGACGATTCGGAAAGCGATATGGATGTTGACCGCAACACCAGCTACGACATTTACAGATATGGCCGTTATACCAAAACCACAATCAATATTGCCAAACACTACAAATACACAACCTACACCACAAACACAAGAGCCCAAAACAGTGCCAATCATTCTTAGAGAGCCCTCCAAATGGTCCCAAGCAAGTATTGTGAAAACAAAAAACAACTCATACTCATCCGTGAAAAAGGTCTACCTTGGCATAAAAATGATACCAACAACGCCTACAGACCACAGACGATTGACAAGAGCATTAGCTCACAATAAAATACAGTACCACACTTGCATACTACCGGAGGATAGACAGCTGAATGTTGTCATTAGTGTCTGTATGGCCTTTCACTTAAAGAGATTAAGGAGGACTCACAGTCTCAGAGCTTCAACCCAATTGGAGTTTGCTAGATCAAAATGAGGGAAGGTCTTTCTATGATAGTCAAGGTTCTTCATCCAAAATCTGAGATAAGCATTTACAACATTAAATCTGTTTGCCACCTTACGTGCATCGTCGAAGCACAGCGTTCTCGTACGGGGCAGGATATGTGCCACAATTGCCAACAATTCGGACATTCTTCTAGAAACTTTCATGCACACTCAATGTCAAAAGCGCTTTATTCAATATTAATCGTTATAATTTTTAAAAAAATATAAAGTAAATTTCACAGGCCTAGGCCAAGAATAAATCTCTGGGTAACACGTGATGTAGCTTCCAGCCATTGTTGGCCCCGTGTCATGTCGTAAAGCAAGCTTTGGTCCTTCAACTAGCCCCTCAGAAGCCGTATTAGATATTCTGGAACTTGAAAGAAGTTTTTCAACTATCTATCTAGACCTATCTTGTGGAGGTGAAGGCACTCCTAATGTCGAGTGTAACCAACAGAACGGTCTGTTACAGTGCATAGCTTTTTGGACAGCACTCATTACCTCTGTCATTGCATCAATGATGTGGCGTTCTGCTCTTAAGCCATACTGCCGAGGATATAGGTCACCAGTGACACGAATCACGCCAACCAGTCTTCCTTCTATGAGTTTCTCCCGCTTTTTCCCAGCCGTGTCTAGCATGCATAATGGGCGGTACGTAGACAACGATCCAGACTTTCCTTGCTGATCGGCATGAGCCTCGCCCCCTTCCATCGTACCGGGAAAACCCCGTCCCATAGGCAAGCATTGAAAGTGCTGAGTAGCTTGAAAATGTTGAAAGACAAGTTGCAACACCTCAGCTACAACACCATCTGTGCCTGGAGCCTTCAATGATGGGACTGCCTCTTCCAGTTTTGGCTGTGTGAAGAATGGGCACTCGATCACTATTTCACCGTGGACAGCGTCAACACGGACGGGATGGGCGGGGAAGAGTGCCGGTACTACCTCTTCCATCTTTTTCACTTCATGTATACAAGGCGTACGTAGGCACCAAGCTTCCGCATAACTGGCTAGTACCCAAGGCCCCACGGAACCTTGTTCACATTGTCCACTAGATTTTCCCAGCAGCGAGTCTTGCTGTTGTTAATCAATTTGCGAAGGCATTATATGCTGTTATCCGGTTGCATGCCTCGTCACGGTTCCGTACCCGTTAGACCTCACGCTGAAGCTTGTGGCACACCCTTCGCTTTTCAGCGATTTCAGTCAACCATCAGTAAAGTGTGGGCTTGCTGTGCCAAGGTTTTTGACGGGGCATAGAAACGCTGCAAGCGTTCTTGGTTATGCTCATAGTTAAGTTCACACCATCTTGAGCTGCCGTTTCTTCTGCCCCCTGCGATTCTCCCTACTGTGAGCACCTGAACAAACCTCTCGACGTCAATTCTTCCAATGTTCCACCTGATTGTAAAAGGTCTAGGGCACGGATGTTGGGAGACAATATCACGGATCTCATGCAGAATGCACTAATGATCACTGACTGAGTAATCCTCTAATACTCTCCAATTATGTATCCTGCGTACTATGGACCTCGAGATGAATGTTACGTCCAGTATGTTTCCTTCACACTCAATATGGCCGAAAGTCGGCATGCTTTCGGTGTACAACGAGCGCTGCCCTGGCCACCATTTCCAGGATTCGTTTTTCCCGCGGATCTACTTGAGGCATGCCCCGTTCGATTCCTTTAGCGGTGGTCTCCCCCAGCCTGCACGTTGCCGTGTGCGTTTGAGACAACGCTCTCCAAAACATTAAGCTCAGCTTGGAAAGATGATATTGGTTTGTTCCGCGTTAGTTACACACTATAGAAGGTGGTCCCTGAGCACCAGGCCCTCATGAAATTAACCCTCCGTCCACAATCCTCCCCTGGAAATTACTGTTCTAAACCCAGCTGGTGGCAGTACCGGTTTCATCAGGTTACCATGATGCAGAATTAATATCATGGTGTTGCTCAGTCAGCACCGAAAAGACAGCTTTCATGTGCCTCACACACTGCTCAAACAGATTTTGGGCAGTTGAACTGCGTTGCAGGTCTATTTGCAGGTCTATTTGCAGAGTATGGGTCATTGAAGTTCTGATTTTACCTTGGCTAAGGCTTCCTGAAAAATAAGATATTTTCTTGATCCCAAGTCATTCCCAAGATCCAGTCTTGGATCAGCATTCATGCAAAGCATACAGCGTGCCTCTTTGGACATTTTTTTTCTTTTATGTCCCATTTCACCACATTTCTAAGATGAAGAGGCCCAATCGGGTACTTTGTATGCTTGTGTAGTATGGCCAAGACATTTGAAACATTGAAGAGGCACTGCTCTTTGCCGTATCCTGCAGACAACACGCACTATTCTTACTTTGCTCTTATTCAGAAATTGTTCAGCATGCTTTTCGGTTAAGTCAATTGTGGTCATTCGTTTTCCCCCACGCTAGGGAGGTCACTTTTGATGGCCTTTTCTACCTCAGCCAGGTCCGTGAGGCAGTCAATGTCTCTTGTTTCGATCAATGCCACGAGCTCGAATGGGGCTATAGTCAGGATTTTGCCGAGAACTTTCTTTACTGCGTTGCAGAATGCTTCTTCATTGCCAGACTCTGCTCCAAATCTGAAGAGTGTGTGGCCCCACCGCGTTGGCATTACTGCTTTAATAGCAGTGTTGTATCTTCGAGTCTTATATTTCCCCTGATATCTCGTAGCACTTATGCATAGGATCGGTCACCTTGGAGTTTTACAGGTAGTGCCTGTTCCTGGGGTGTTCACCGTGGCTTTTTTCTCTCCTGTTTCGCACCAGGTTTTTTTCTGGGTGGTGTCCATACAAACTTTATTTTCTGCCACTTTTTGGAGGTGTTTCTTTGAAGCTTTCTTCGCTCTATTCATTAGCACTGTCTAGAACCCCTGATCTAGCATTCTATGCCACACAAGTGTCTCTTCATTTCTTCTTTTATCCTGACCTCCTTCGATTCTTTTATTGTTTGATGGTGTAGCTATCTGCTTGCCTTTTGGTCTTATCCCTCAACGTTTGTTTAGCCTTTTGCTCTCCTGATCCTCTTCAGCCTTCCAGTTCTCTTTGGCCGTTAACCAGCTCCTCCGATAATGCCCTGTGCGGTCTAGGAGCTCTTCTTGCTTAAGGAGTTCATTCTTTACACCTTTGTTGATTTTTGGTGTCGCATGCAGATTTTATTCTTTTCAGAACGTCTCACTGCTTTCGGATTAATCTTTCTTCTTGATGTCGCAAGACGGCAATCGTACTTTGCCACCTCCTTTCTTAGGAGAGATTATCGACTTCCGTTTACAAGCATAATACTTCAGTGGCATTTTTTATCATGGCGGTGAAATCACATAACGGTACTTTATTTGTCTGGTCACTCCTTTATTTTCCTGCCGTGATCACTTTGTGGACTTCAGGATGGTTTGGTATTATTTGGAGAGTTAAGACCCTTGCTTCGGTTGTTTCAGTAGCTTTCGTAGCAGTAACCATCGAATATTCGATATTCTTTACAGTGGCGCCCCACTGCGTGCTATATTCCCCCCGCTACAAATATTTCTTTCGAGATTAGAACATAACACACCAGTTGAAGACATCATCATTCATATAAAGTATAAACTGAACTCTAGTCCTGAGTTGCTCCAGTGCACCCAACTTACGCCTGATGGAAAGACGAACAGATTCGTTGCACCCTTCAAAATTACTGTTCCAGCTAACCTTAGTTACATGCTTGATAAGGAACTTGGCCCCCGGGCGTGATCCTCAAAAAGTTATCTGCATTCGTAAGTGGAACCATCCTATGTTCTTTCGCCCCAGAACAAACATCTCTTAGGCCTCGTAATTATTCTTGACTTGCTGTTACCAAAATGTTCGTGGCCTGAGGACTAGGACTACTGAACTACGCATTTCTTGCATCTTTTTTCCGTATAATATCATCTTTCCGGCGGAAGCATGTCTGACAGATGACATAAGTAATAGTGAGCTACTCTATATTGGTCTGTGATGACTTCAATTTACCCTCTATTGTTTGGAATAATATGTATGTCTCCATAATTTCTAGTAGTAATGTTCTCTGCTCTTTCTTCTTTCATTTCCCTCTATTTTTTCACCCAATTAAACACTATTCCTAATGGCAATAACAAAGTGCTTGGTCTTGTTCTTGCCAGCTTGCCATCTTCTTCTCTGTCCGCATTGCCGGCACTCTCATCCATTGTCAAACCTGATTCCTACCATCCACCGCTATTCATTGAGCTTGCTATCACATCTTCTCGTTCTTCGAGGAATTCCTCACCTTCCCGCTTTAATTTTTTAAACGCCGATTTATCGAGCATGGAAGCTAGCCTTAATGCCGTGAATTGGTACTCCTTCTTCAGCAATCTCCACACTGAAGATTGTGTTGATACGCTCTTTATGTTTTTCTTTCAAGAAGACCTAAAGGTTCTCTTTGGCTTAAATCAGATGTTGCCATCGCGATTAAAGCAAACGATGTTGCCCGCAGAAAATTCTTATCTAGTAGACCTCGCTAAATTCAGGAACGTCATACTGCGGCCAAAAAAATTGGCATCTCTGCACTTCATGCATATGTTAACTACATTGAAACTTCGTTAATGTCGAATCAAACTCGTGCGTTCTGGTCGTACGTAAAATCTTTAAGGAGCTCTCATCATATCCCTGATAGCTTTAGTTTAGATGGCGTGACATTGTCTACTCCTCAAAAATCTTGTAAACTCTTCGCTTAATATTTTCATCCTTTTTCGGCAGGACTAAGCATTCCGCTTCCTTCAGCCAATCTTCTTGCTCTTTTTCCGCTATTACTTCTCATACAAACCCCTTGCAGGTTGAGCTGCTCTTAAATAATCTTGACAACGGTACTAGTATGTGCCCTGATGGAATTACAAATTTCCTACAAGGTGCATTCCAAAATAAACGAGACTTTTGCCATAAAATTTTTTTTGTGGCGCCATTTGTGAATGAGATAGTGCGTTGGAAAGTTACATCCCTACCTGACTTCCAGTGAAAGTTTGGTGACATTCAGTGCAGTGGAAGCGAAGTTATTCCGTCTAAAGTGACAGTATGTTTGTGTCATCGGTACAAAAATGAGTTTCGAACAAAGAGCTAATATCAAATTTTGTTTTAAAATCGGTTAAAACGTTTAGCCAAACATGGAAGCGAAGTTTTTCCGTCCATAGTGACAGTATATTTGTGTCATCGGTACAAAAATAAGTTTAGTTTCGAACAAAGAGCTTATATCAAATTTTGTTTTAAAATCGGTAAAACGTTAAGCCAAACATTTTGAATTGATGAAAAAACTTTATGGCGATGATTGTCTTTCTCGTGCCAGAGTTCATGAGTGGTTTACACGTTCCAGAGATGGTCGTGAGGACATAAATGACGATGAACATACGGGGCGCCCAAAATCTGTGATCACCGAAAACTCCATCGAAATTGTGCGTGAATTTATCAAAAATGAGCAGAAATCATCGTTGGAATTCATGGAATCGGAGTTGAATATCTCCAAAACATCGATTGATCGCATTTTAACCGATTATTTGGGCTTACAAAAGGTCTGTACACGTTTTGTTCCGCACAAGTTAACCTGTTCCAAAATAAACGGGGATTTTGTCATGATTTTTTGACTAGAAATCGCATTTAACCATCAATCACTCACCGTATTTGCGTGATATGGCTCCCTGTGACTTATATCTATTCGGGAAATTGCATTTGGCCAGGAAAAGAAAACGCTTTGCTTCCGTAAAGGGCATCCAAAAGGCTTGTACTGACATCTGAAAGACATTCCGATCAATGGCCTGAAACACTCTTTCGTAAAGCTTTTGGATAATGCAAAATAGTGTATCGAGGCCGGAGGAGTCTATTTTGAATAAACAAACTCAAATATATCAGAACAAAGCTCCTCTCATGTCAATTTAGCTCAGCCTCTTGTAGCGAATTCTTTATCTTCTTCACTTTGTGTTCCCCCTTTCAATTATTTTTAATATGAGCTTATTCAGTGAGGTTTTTCCCTCCCCATGGAAAATTGCCCACATTTTTCCTGTCTTCAAATCTGGTGATCGTATTAGGGATGCATCAGACTACGACTATATAGTCGCACTACTGTCGCAAGTTACACAGAGTTAAATGGAAGCCCGCACACTTCGATTTTCGACGATTTTGTCCAGGTCGGCAGTCGCAGGAATTTGCGATTTTTCCTAGAACCAGTTTTGTAGGTAGTTTTTGTGATCCTCGCGCAGGCGCACATCATTTGGACATTTGACGCTGACGTGCACGGAAGTTTCTTGCATAGTGCACAAATGAGTTAGCGCATGTGTTCCTGGCAAAGACATACCTTCAAATGAGCATATTAGTTCTGCGCATGCCTGAAGTTCCTTTGTAATCTTGTCTCAGTGTGTTCATATTTGCGTCTAAAAATCGCTGGTTACGACAGGAAAATCGCAATGTGGCCGAACCCTTGTAGTCTCAAACTATCGTCCTTTCTCCCTTCTTCTTTATTTTGGTAAAATTCTAGAAAAGATAGTTTTTGATGTGCTGTATCCACTTGTCCACCCATCTTTAGCTGACCAACAGCATGGTTTTATGAGAGGCAGCTTTACCGTTACAAATTTACTTTCTTTTACCCATCATATTGCAGCTGCCTTCGATCAGCAACAACAAGTGGACGTTATTTTTATGGATTTCTCTAAAGCCTTTGAATCAGTGGATCACTCTCTCCTATTCGAGAAACTTTTAGGTTCAATGTTCGTATTTGTCTCCATTTCTGGCTTCTCTCCTATGTCCTGAATCGTCAATGGGTAGTGACTTTTAGTTCTTGCTTTTCTTCTTCTTTTCACCCCAGCTCGGGAGCTCTGCAAGGTTCAATACTTATCCCCATACTATTTTTACTTTTTGTCAATGATCTACCTTCTGTTATCACATCCCCTTTCTCCTTTGTACTGATGACTTCAAGATTTTTTGAGTTATTGATTCCCTTTTAGACGTAGATATCCTTCAAACCGAACTTCAGCGTCTTAGTGACTGGTGTGAACCAAACCATCTGTCCTTAAATTTTGCAAATACCTTTGAGCAATGTAACCTCCTTTGGGGATCTTGGTGTGCTTTTCGATTGTAAACTGAAGTTTGATCTCCACATTGCTCTAATTATTAAGAAAGCGTCAGGCTTAGCTGGATTTATTTTACAACCCGCTTTGTCATTCCAACATATCACTTCCTGCATGTTTCACTAGTAGGTAGTAATTTGGAGTACTGCTTCCAAATTTGGAGTCCGTACCACAGGAAGCACATTGATGCTCTTGAATCAGTTCAACGTAGATTCACACGGTCTCTATTCTTCAAATTCAACCTTCCTTACTCCCCTTATGATGACCGACTACATATTTTGAACCTTCCTACCCTCTACTCCAGACGATCTTTCCTTGACGAATGTCTTTTGTTCAAGCTTCATCATAGTTTTTTACCTCAAAATGTATACAGGCAAATTGATACATTCGGCGCTGCTCGCCCTTATATAGTTGATCGTCGCTTCAATTTCTTCCACTCTCCCTTCCTACGCTTAGGAAATCTTGGTCCTCTACCACAGTCTCTTGGCGTATTTATAAGTTTTATGAAAAATCAAATTTATAAATACTCCTTTAATTATGATCTTTTTTCTCTAATTTCTAATTCGTGTATTTGTATTTATCTACTAATGACTTGTAATTGGATTACTAGCCTATTGTCGATTTTTTTAAATTAATAATTAATATTTTGTGGAGCTCATTTTTCTATGTCCGATTGCAATTTATTCAAATAAAATTTCATCATTAAAATAAATGAAATTTCCTTTTTTGATATCCCTTTCCACAAAAAAAATCGTTGTGTCCCAAGCGCGCTCAGAGTAACGCATATTGTAATGAAGAACTATTTCAAATGCCTTCAGGCATAGCGAAAGAAACCTATTCGTCTGCATCTACACTAACAATGCATTGCAACGATTTTCGCAAAAATAATAGCTGCAGCGATAGCAATCGCAATTCGGCAATAGGAAAGACGGAGGTAGTGGACAAATAGAATCAGCGAAACTTGCGAGCGAATCATTGATTCAAAAACAACCGTTCTACCGTCATTCTTCTCCCATATGAGTATCGACCAAAAAAAGTACAACGTGTGCATCTAAAGTCCTTCGACATCCTCATCATCGTCATCAGGCGTCGAAGGAAGGGATAAACTGATGGACGTGCGCTCGGGATAAGACTGATTGCGGACACACAGGGATTCTTCTCAATTTCGCTAAAAGTCCGTGTGTCGTGAGTTTTTCGGACATATTTTGGGGTGGAAAATAAATGAGGGTGAACGGTTGTTAGAATGCTGACACCCTGCGAAAACTGGACTTCTCAATTTTCTTACTATGGGCGGATATCCAATTTAACTTTCGCTATGCCATATCAATTTATTTTCTTGTAGAGTCGAATGAGAGTTGTCGATTTGAATTTTTTGTCTATTCAAGGATAAATTCAAAATGTAATTGGAGCAAGCGGGACATTGAGCTGAAATCGTCCTTTTTTCTACTTGATAGTCAAGTGACACAATTCCTTTACACTATTCGGAATCATCAAGGAATCAGTGCTTTCTTCATTGCCTTAGCAAGACTTGAAAGCATATCCTTTGGTGGATATATCATAAACTTACTCAGCAACTCCACTTCAATCTCACTCCCATAAATTTTCCGATCCAACTTTCTCCATTCCATTTCCTTCAAGACCAACTGCCACACATGCCTCCAATAACAAGAGAGTACTGGACATGCAATCATCAGATATCGCCGAAACGGCAAAAAATCATCTGAATTTCAAGAGTATCAAGCGAACAAAAGGATACGGAGTTCGGTATGGAGCATATTAACTGGACGTAGATTCGTGGATATAAATGCGAGCACGTTTCGTATCTTCTGCTTGTCACGGGTTATTGAATTTGTTTCAGCAAAACAGTAATTTCGTCCGAATAACCAGAACATGAACATACATTACCTTTGAGGATATGCCATGGATGATGTGAATGCCACGATACAGTGAGCAGAAAGAAAACTTGTTGTCCAAGATGTTATTCTCTGTCCAGCTCGACGTATGCAGGCGGGGAGGAGGGGGGAGCGTTGTTCATAAATGGTAATTACTACCAAGGTAGGCTGGATCTTGTTTATGGAATTGCTATTAACCATCCGTTGGCCTTCCCGCCCTTCTGGTCTTACTCCTTCCCGCTGGCCGTCTCGGAGCAACAACAGCTACCCACAAGTATTTAATTCCGTTCTTTATGTCGCTATAAACTCTTATCTACTAAACGGAATTGCACGAGTCGTCCTCGAGTCCAAGTCCTTTACCGTCACCGTCGTCGTTGTCATTGTCCACTCCAGTGTATGTTCTTCATATTTAGTTCAACGGACAGTTAGGCGGTCTCAACTAGCGACTTGAACGCCGTTCAAAGTTGAGAAGACAACAACACGAAAACGCTGGCTTCGTTGGAATTCGAGCGGCAGCATGGGGCGAGCGCTAAATGGTTTGAGAAAGATACACGACTGGCTCCGATGAATGTTCAAGATGACCTAAGAGTCCTTGTACGCCTACGAACATCATTATACTCGTACCTAGGTTTAAGCAAATATATACAAAATGTGTATATGATCCCGGTATTCGCCGTTATCGTCTTCGTTGCTGTTGTTGCTCCCCTTCCTTGTATGCCTTATTATTAGAATTTAAATTGCTAGGTGATTGAAATCGTCCATTGCATCCAACAATACTCGTACATACGCCTAAGCGAACCGTTAATGCAAAAGGACATCGCCTCGTTCGAATTGCACACGTGAATGATATTGCATTGCCATGCATTATAAATAGTGCAATATATGAAAAATGCATCATTCATAAGTTCAATGTTTACGCGTCATCATTAGAAAACCGTTCACATATTAAATGCATAACATTTTTAATTCAGGACTCCAATTTAGAGGTTATTTGTTTCAATATTTGTATATGCAACACGATGAAAATTCGACGAAAAAAATGGAGACACTCTTGTTTTACACAATGATGAATTTGAAAAAGAAATTGGAATACTTGCTAGTTTAACATTTATTTGGAAGTGGATGAAAAATCCTGTGGCAAAATGACGTCCTGTTTTCTAATACTCTAACTGAAATTGGTAATGGAGAAGTGTTAGAACCAGATCAATTGTAGCTCATAGAGAACAGAATTTTCACTAAAGAAGAGGCTCAAAGATTATGTCCTGAAAGAGTCTGATTACTTTTGACAAAAACAAACCACGTGGACAATATGTTGAAAAGAAAGAGCCAAAAATAATAAGACATGGGAATTATGACAAAAAATTATTGTACTGAGTATGTTGCCACACTAATTCCTGACTTTTGCCAGCATTTGTTAATATACAACTTTTTAACCTTTACATAATCATTTGCAAAATGAAGCTAAGCTTCCCACCGGACACTCCCAGAGTGCTCATTGCTGTTTTGACGGTTTTCTACTAAAATGCAAAAGCCTATTGAACTCACGACTTGTGTCCGTCCGTCCGTCTGTATGTCACAGCAGTTTATATCCGAAACTATAGAAGCTACAGACATGAAATTTTGTGGTAAGGTCAGAAGTGGTCACTTGTTGAAAGTTCAAGTGTGAACAATTTTTTCAAAGGATCTTAAGGAGGTCTCCTCATACAGGGAGGGAACCCTTCAAAAATTTTGTTTCACCATTGGTATTCGAATAGGGTATGATTGGAAAGGCGTCTTTTCAAACAAAGCCTTATAATTACCTTATTAGTATCGTGGGGGATAGGGGAAGGGGATATGTTCGCGGGTCCCCCCTCCGCCTCGCGATTGGATACCTTCCATCCGAAAAATCTGAAAAAAGTCATGAATGATGGCCTTAGTGAGTACAGCAACAACAAATACGTGAAAAGTCATGATTCGCTCAACTTGGTTAGTAATAGTATGATACGAGGTGTGTTCAAAAAGTAAGACTACTTCGTACTTTTAGAAAAAAATATTTATTTATTCGTCAATATTTATGCTGTCGCCTTCAAAGTAATTATTACACTTGTGCCAACGCTTTTTCCAATCCTCGAAGCACTTCTCCTCAGCACTTTTCGGTATAGCCTTGAGCTCTTCCAGCATTGCAGTCTTTATCTCCTCAATCTTTGCAAATCTCCGTCCTTCAGTTTTGGAAACAAGAAAAAGTGACATGTGGCCAAATTCGGTGAATATGGTGGCCGAGGCATGATTGTGGTATTGTTTTTGGCCAAAAAATTCTCGATCTTTTATCCATTTTTTTTCGATAGCAAAAAATCACCGAGCACACAAAACACTTCTAACCAGTATGCCTCTCACAAACATACTAACCATATTATATAGCTCTAAATATATGTTCCTGACGAGTGTACTAACATAAAAAAAAATCGATAATCGAATGTATGTTGCCCGCGAAATTTGAAGTCACCTTACTCTTTCAACACACATATATTAAAAAGATTCAGTGTCGCTTAACCCATCGCTATACTTTGAGTATTGCTGGCATGTGCCAGACGGCTTTATAAAGAATACAATCGGAAAGATTAATATCAAAATTACACAAACCTTACTGCTACCATTTCGTAATTAGGCAAGTACAGGCCTGCCTAAATGTGTACTACTTAACTTATTAGAAATCACTTTCAACAAAGACTTTCCTTAAAATTAGTGCGTCTCTTCTCTGATGACAAAAGAAATATTAAACCGTAAATAACCCGATAAAATAATAATCATCGCGGAATGACACTAAAATATAGATTTGATGGGACTTGAAATTACAATTCTACTTGCAGTACGGGAGGTGTGAAGTTAGTGCTATTTCACATCTTAATGTCCTAATGTCAGTGAGCACTTTAGTTATTATATTATTTCAAAAAGAAAATATTTCACAATGTTATTTGGCGGGTATTTAAAAACTAAGTTCATCCCTGTTTTGTAAAGTTTAAAGGAATGTGTAATGATTAATTTACGTCTCGTACGTTCGAGATTTCCCGAAGAAAATCTAAAATGACCTGTTATCGGTTCTATGCGTGAAGTCTCGGAACGTGGCAACGGACTGTACCCATCAGGTCAACAAGTCCGGACACTCTTAGTCTACTCCGAGGTGGCTGCGGACTAGCTAGCTTGTTTGGAGAGGAGTTTCGGTCACGGGTCTTACGCGAGCAGACTAAGTCCGAAATACAAAAACTCAGCTACCGGTAAAAATGCCCGATTTAAAATGCGTCGGACAACTTCCATCGACTCTGTTCTAAATTACGTACTTCATCCCAGAGAAAAAAGAACCAAAACAACCGCTGAAACAATACGCGCTCCTGAACACAACCAACGCGGTGCCCGAAATACCCTACTCGAATGCAAAACTGGAAAGAATCTACTCTAACAAAATCATGCAAACACAAGCTATGGCACCGCGTACCGACCGCAACGCACTCTCCGCGGCATATTACATTATCCTGCTAGAAAAGAACGGGTTTGCTGGAAAGAAAAGACATGGTTAGTAGCTCAGCAATTCATATTCCTTTTTATTGTATTTAGATTACTAGTGCTATTATCAATTTCATTTTATATTTTCCTCACCAATAAACTCTTTTGCAATTAAATTTTACTATAAGTTTTTACTTGCATATAATTGATGAGATGGCCGTAAGATAACTTTATATATAGATTTATGTATCTACCAAAATGTAATGCAACAAACTATCAAGTATTTTGTCTATTCTTTGTTATTTGGACGTGATATATAATTATAAGCGGCGTCGATATTTATTCATTAATTCTATCCTAGCTTGGATGCAATTTAAAACGCGCTCAATTGTTTGTAATAAATATTTTATCGATGTGACGGGAAAACCAGAAAGATTTTGAAACTAACTAAAACATAAGAACGCTATTCATAACATATTTGTAGCATTTTGTTCGGCCGTCACTTTACTGCTTTCAACGCGATTATAAATAAAAGCAGCTGCAGGCTTCCAAGATATGTGGATAGCGCACAATACTATACAAGCGTCGTCACTGTACATAGCTTTATTTAACTAATAACAAAAAGGTTACAAGACTAAATACGACTTCAAGATGGCTGACGCTATTTATATGGATAATTACGGAGTACGTTCAGTACGTCCGGACTCAACCAGATCTGGATGAAGAGTGATTTGAAGCGATCCTCTGACAGCGAATTTGCAACACCGCTGCTGTGGTCAGTGACATCTACTTGTCGTATATGTTGTCACCACCACAGTACTCTCCCCTTAGTGATGTCGTCGTGAAAACAGATATCACGAACAAACTCACGTGATGTGTATCGATGCGGTGGCACGCGGGTTGATGCTGCAGTGTCGGCTGTTGATCGGATGCGGGTTGGGGGCGGTGACGGGTTGTTCCATCGTAAGTGTCGCTGATAGAGCATGCGGACTTGAGCAAGGTCGGGCATGCGACGTAGTGAAAGGTCGTGCATGCGGCTTGGTGGGAGGTCGGGCATGCGACGAAGTGCTAGGTTGGGCATGCGGCGTAGATCAGGAATGTGCGCCACCTCTCCAGAGTGAGCAGAGCTTTTGGCAAAATTGCCGAAAAGCTTTGCGTAAACTTCTTTTAGACATCCGTGAGGCATGATTTTGGGTGCAGCAATTATAACAGAGTGCACTTCCGGAACTGGACCAATTGAGCAAGGTGCTGAAAGGCTGGTGCAACCATCTAGTAAGCGGTGATTTTGGAGATCTATGAGAAGTCCGTAAACCAATGAATATCCGTTGAGCTCGAGGCGTCGAAGCTTGAAACGAGGAATAGCTAATAGGTACGGGAGCTATTCATCTTTCTCTTGCTCAGTGCTAATGGTGCTGAGGTTGCAGGTGGCAGAAACGGATCCAGTTTCCTCACGCTAGAGTTCGTCGGCTACAGCGTTTTCTTCCCCAGGTGTGTATTCCAGCTGGGTATTAAACTGCGATATAAAATCTAATTGCCAAATCTGTCGAGGCAATGCTTTTTCTGATCGTTGCTTGAGTGCATGAGTCAGCGGCCGATGATCTGTATGGGTGGTGAACTGTCTGCCTTCAAGAATGCACTGGAAATGCCTGATTGCAGTGAATATGGCAAGAAGCTCGCGATCGTAGGTCGAATATTTCTGCTCCGCATCTGAAAGCTTTCTCGAGAAGAATCCTAGTGGGACGTAGGTACCATCAGTTAGCTGTTGACCCAACACTGCACCTATGGTGCTGTTGGATGCATCCGTGCATAAAGCGAGCCGCTGAGTGGGTGAGAGAAAAGCTGAGGTTGTTGCAGAAGCTAATGCCGACGAAACTCCGCATGTCACTGAACTCCCGGTCACCAATTATGGGTAGCGCACAATTCTACACAAGCGCCGTCGCTGTACATAACTTTATTTAACTAATAACAAAAAGGTTACAAAACGAAATACGACTTCAAGATGGCTGAAGTCATTTATATGAATAATTACGGAGTATGGTCGGTACGTCCGGACTCGACCAGATCTGGATGAAGAGTGACTGGAAACGATCCTCTGACAGCGATTTTGCAACACCGCTGCTGTGATCAGTGACATCTACTTGTCATATATGTCGTGACTGCCACAGATATTTGCTAAAATAATTCAAAATCGTATTAGATTTTGAAAGAGTCTGATTTTTCACTTTATTAGTGGTGGGCACGAGACATCAATATTCGAAACAATATGAGCAGAAACGAAATAAGAGAAGTTTTCAAGTTTGTTCTCGTACACGGACGCTTAAATGTAAATCTTTTTCTTTTCAACCATTCCGATTAGTTCGCTGACTTATAGATTATATGATATAAGGAAAAAATTACAATAGGATAATGTATTAACAGTATTGTTCTGCCCTCGGTAAGATAGAATGTGAATTGTTTACTTTTGTTTAAAAAAAAAGAAACAATTCGTCTTAAAAGTCAGGACTATTACAGGCTGCGATATTAATTTCTTCTTATATGCGTTCGACATTAGATGAAACTGAAATGATACTTATAATTATGCTTGCTTTAACAGACTTCACATCGCCTTTCATATTGAAATCCACGCACAATAACTTTCCCTACTGAATATATACATTCAGCGAATTGCGAACATAGTATCTCAACATAATGGCTCTTAATCTTTGATTATGATTTGTAATTTTAGTCCGAACCCCGTGAATGCTTTTAAAAGTAAAACATAAACAATCATACTGTACACTGTACTATTCAGCGCGGCTTAACGCACTTGAGATCTGCCTTAAAGCCAGCTTACAGCTATAGCTCCGGGTGGATTGCAATAGGAACTACTTTTCGCTGAATAAACGCGGTCACGAGCCAATTGGAATTTTCTGGGGACGCAATCGACCACTGCCAAAATTCTCAGCCTTTTCGACTTCTCGTAATACACCCGTAACTAAGGCAGATTTGCAAAAACGGTCAGCTGAAATGAAAACGGAGCTCGGTAGTCTGAACAAACAAATTGAATGCGTCGAGGAAAAGGTTTACCAGGTCGAGGAAAAGGTCAGCCAGGTCGAGGAGAGAATCAACCATGAGATGAAAAAAGTCAAAAAGGAATTGGAAGCAGCGAAGGTAGTAGTAACCACCTCACCAGCCCCGTTTATAACCGCAACGCAAAGCACATCCAGAAATGTGAAAGCACCAATATTTGACGGGAAAACGGTCTGGAGTATTTACAAAACCCAGTTTGAAGCCGCCGCTAAGGCAAATCACTATAATGAGCAGGAACGAGCAACTGCATTCATTTTTGCTCGAAGAAGCCCAGCTGCCGCGCTTTTGCAGACTGACCGTTGAGTTGTACTCAAACTCGGCTGCTATAATGAATGCGCTTGACATGCGTTATGGAGACGATCAGCTGTAGCAGATTTATCGGTCACAGTCATGGCATCGGATGTAGAAGTCTGGCGAAACCCTACAGGAGCTAGCCCAAGACATTGAGTGACTGGCACTTTTGGTTTACCCAGTTTACAACCCAGAAAATCAAGATGACGCAGCAACAGAAGCATTCATCAGCGCATTCAAGGACCAGAAACCGCAACAAGCTGGGCGTTAAAGTCAAAAGCAACGGTA
This sequence comes from Odontomyia ornata, assembly GCA_963969285.1. Lineage (NCBI taxonomy): Eukaryota > Metazoa > Arthropoda > Insecta > Diptera > Stratiomyidae > Odontomyia > Odontomyia ornata. The sequence continues at coordinate 72,346,722 of OZ017739.1, forward strand.
AAGGATGCATTGGCTTACAGTCTGAACTTTGAGGCAGCGAAAAATGTGACTCGTACGACTGCCCGAGTTCGCGAGGTAGTGGCAGACCAGTGCAGGTGTGAGCGCGTGTAAATTGATTGAAACCTGCAGGTTAATGGTGCGCCTAGATGCTGGGATTGCGGTGAGAAGGGGCACCTGCAAAGAGACTGCAAGAAGCGAAGAAAACTGATCTATTGTCCAGGGTCAAAGAGATCCAGACCGAGTCAGGAGCCCAAAATGAAGCCCTTCAAACTGAGGGGGCCGAGTTCATGGGACAGAGGTTGGCTAGGAGAATCGAAATCCCCAGCACCACCATCACCGTGTCAAGCAGACTGTCGCGTGTTACGATTCGCGGCGGATAATTTTAATGTTCCGGGAAAGTGAAAACCCCCTGTCTTTAAAATTAAGTTGAAAGAATTTATTTATTAAGAATGCAGTCATTAATTTCACGATTTTACAAATAATTAAAATGTTATTAATTTCCACTGTATGTCGATTTATATTTCAACTTGCTGTATCACGAAAATCACTTCAGTATTCATCAATATCGCTTTTGATTCGCGCTCCACTCTTATCGTAGTTTTACTATTCCCCTTTCCCATTCATTCAGCTCGGCTTTATATAGGATCTCTAGTCATTTCTTGTATATTGCCGAATGTTCTGACGGGAACTACCTGGAATATTCGTGCAATTCTGAATACCCGCTTGTGCTTTCGAGTACATTCTTGGTTGATCATGACGTTATTAATAGTTGCAAAAACAATTGCGACAGTAGCACGCAGAATTGCTTGGACATGTAAAAATATGTATCCTTTATTTCGGTCAAGCCAGTTGTTGAAGTTTCCACGTTTGTGTTCGTTTTTCTGTAGCATCAGGCTGGTTTGAGGGTCCTGTTACAGTCGATTCAAATTAACTTCAAGTATAGTTTAAGCGATTTTCGTTTGACATCCAGTTCTATATGCTGCAGTTAGAGCTCTCTTTGGATGGCGTAGTGTGTCGTGTTTGATGATGAGTGCAAGAGTATTTTGAAAAATGTGGATTGTGCTTTCTCTAGCTTTTCTGTACATGATAGTCGCCAAACTTCTGCTCCATAGAGATAAACCATTTTAATTAACAGCTTATAAAGTGCTAGTCTAGCGCTAAACTTATGAATGTGTCTGGTTAAGATTGCTCCTAAGCTTTGTGTTAAAGCAGCTCTCATGGTTGAAGTTTTCGTTCAGCCTCTTTGTGGTATTTCCCGTTGACAACCAGGTTTTTGAAACTTTCAACCCATTCAATTTCTTGGTTAGATAATGTAACTCTTCTGGGGAACTTTTTGGATACTTTATATTTTATCAAGATTAGTTTATTTTTCAATACGCTAATTTGTAAGCTGTTCAAATGACGGCATCTTTCAAGTGAATTGAGTTTGTCTAACAGGTTAACTCTATTATTGGCTAAGATTGCTAAGTTGTATGCATAGGTCAGTGTGAGAATATCTGTGTATTCCTTTATTCTCAAACACGTAAGTTCTTCTCATCTGATATATTCGTCTGGATCTGACGTGAATACAGTGAAATTTTGCAATAAGATAGATTGATACCAGATATTTATGCTCACAAAATTTCATGGAAATCGAATCATAATCAAGTGAGTTCTAGCCAATTAAATTGTATAAAATCACAACAGCAATAACACATGTTTATGCTTGATACATATTTCAAAGCATCCTTGGCTTTCTTTTTTTCTTCCAATTTTCATGAAAATTTAAGAAATAGATGTTTAATTTGAATACGATCAATGGACCGAGAGCTCAGAAAAATTATTTAAGCTGGATCAAAATGGCGGCTGCAATGTGCTTATGGAAGAAACTCTGCATCTAATTTAAATGATTTCTTCTCCAAGTATTGGATGAATAATTCAAGTTATCGATTCACGCTATTAGAAAACTTGTTTCGAACCCTAGGATGGTTACAAAGGCCTTCTGGTAGGAGCGCTCTCCTACTTACTACACTTGTTTATTATTATTTAAATATAACTTATTATTGTTAGGATTAACATCAAAATAATGCATTTTAAATACTACTAGCGGCATCTAAGACGAACAATGTGTACCTACCTGCCTGTATAAATTTAGTCTTTGACCAACCATCACGCGAGTTTCATTAGGTTATGGGCCCAGTCCCATTTTAACGAAATAGTACTTAGTAAATGTGCCAAAACTCAAAGAACGCGAAAATTATGAGGATTGGGCATTCGCAACAAGCAATTTTTTGCTACTTGAGGGTATTGACATTAAAATGTGCCGGCGACTTTCAGTGAAACTGAGATGAAGAAAGCCAAAGCTAAACTCGTAATGACTATTGACTGTTCGTTATATGTGCAAAACAAGAGTGAGACTACAGTGGACGGTGTGTGGAATAAATTGAAACAGTTATTTGATGACACGGGATATCAATGAAAAATAAGTTTGCTTCGAACATTGATTTCAATACGTCTCGATAACTGTGAATCCATGACATCCTATGTATCTCAAATGGTCGAGACAGCACATAAATTGAAGGGGACAGGTTTCGCAATCACAGACAAGTGGATTGGATCATTACTTTTGGCTGGACTCCCAGATAAGTAGTCATCGATGATAATGGTGATAGAACATTCTGGAATCACCATTAGCGCTGAAGTCAAAACAAAGTTACTAGATATGTGTTCGAAGGTTGGCACTACCGGTACAAACTCTGCTTTTTGGACAAAACAACAGCGGCCAAAAAGTGTCAGCACTAACCGCAAACAAATGTCAACAACAAATGACATGTCAGCCAGCAGTAAGCAAATAAAGTGTTATAATTGCAAGAAAATCGGCCACTACAAAACTAAGTGTCCTGAATTAAAAGCAAATAAACAATTGAATGTTTGTAGTGCGGCATTTTTCAACGTCTGCTATAGCACAGAAGACTGGTATGTTGATTCAGGTGCAAGCGCACACATAACATCAAATCAAAATTGTTTATTCCAACTCCAACCAGTGCACGAAAACAAAGAATTGTAATGGCAAACCAAATGACCGTGCCTGTAGTTGGTGTTGGTGAAACACTAACAACGACATGCATAAACAGTTCTCAGTATGATGTGAGTATGAAGAATGTGTTGTACATACCTAATCTCACGACAAACTTATTGTCCGTAAGCCAACTTAGAGTAGTGTTCAAAAAGAATCTCTGTTTGATATACAACCAAGTGAATGAGCTCATTGGTACAGCGGATTTGATAAATGGTGTGTACAAGTTAAAAAAAAAACTCGAGAATTCATTATCAGCGATGTCAACATGGCATAAAAGGTTAGGGCATATAAATTGTAAGTCCTTGCAGGAAATTAAAGAAGGTGCTGTAGTAGGAGTTTCTTTTGACAAGAAAGCTGACATATAAATACAGAATTGTGAAGTGTGCTGTGAGGGAAAATAGACACGTTTCCCTTTCCCATTAGCTAACCATAGAAGTGAAAAACTACTGGATGTAGTACACTCAGATTTATGCGGGCCGATGGAGACTAAGTCAATTGGTCAGGCAAAGTATTTTCTCCTGTTTGTGGATGGTGCCAGCAGAATGATTTTTGTCTACTTCTTGAAGGAAAAGAACCAGGTGTTCCAACATTTCAAAGAATTTCGTGGCTTAGTGGAGAATCAAACCGGAAACAAGATAAGAATATTGAGGACGGACAATGGAGGTGAATTCTGTTCGCGCGAGATGAAGAGTTACTAAAAACAAGTTGGTATTGTCCATGAGAAGACCAATCCTCACACTCCGGAGCAGAATGAGCTATCAGACAGTTTCAACAGAACTGTAGTTGAACGGGCAAGATGCTTGTTGTTTGAAGCGAACCTTGACAAAAGTTTTTGGGCTGAAGCAGTTAGTACTGCAGTATATTTAAAGAATAGAATGCCAGCCGCCAGTTTAGGTATGATGACACCTTTTGAGAGGTGGACAGGTAGTAATGGTGCATGTGCCCAAAATACAAAGACAAAAATGGGATAAGAAGAGTGACAAATTGATTTTAGTTGGGTATCCAGATAACGTAAAACAATACAGATTATACAACCAAAAAACTAAAATAATTACTACGAGCAGAGATGTTATTATTATGGAGAAAACGGAGTCAAACACAGATCGGACAATAGCAAATAATTGTGAAGAAAATTCAGAGAACGATGAAAACTTAGAAGATGGTGAAAGTTTGTCAGAAAATCCAGTTTCAGATCCAAATGATCCAACATACATTTGTGATTTCCATGTCTATTAATAAAAAGATGTAAAAAGGGGCAGATCATAATATCAACTTTTGTAGATGATTTTTTCATTTTTTCAAACAGTAGTAACATGGCTAAGAAATTAAAAACTTATCTAATGTCAAAATTTAAAATTAAGCATTTGGGGCAATTAAAACAATGCTAGGGTATGAGGGTAAAAATGTATGAGAATGGCTGTATTTCCGTAGATCAAGAAAAGTTTGTAGATCATATTTTAAGTAAATATGAAAAACTGTAATGTTGTTGATACTCCCATTGAAAGTAATCTAAAACTAGAAAAAGGTGTAGATGTTTGTAAGCAATACCCATATCAGCAATTAATAGGAAGCTTAATGTACTTAAGTGTTTTAACTCGCCCCAATATTTCTTATAGCGTGAGTTACTTGAGTAAATAGGCTCAAGTAACTCACGCTATAAGAAATATCGGGGCGAGTTAAAACACTTAAGTACATTGTTATTCCCATACTCATTTTTTTTTTGTGGTAGGGAGGTGAATGCTATTTATGCACAGAGTGTGGGACTCCCATGCGCGACTGGACTACCCACTAAACACCTCCCCTGTCAACCTGAGAACCCAGCCTGGAACCGTTTGACACATTACTTCGGGCCAGGTCTAGTTTTGTTACGCCGTGGAGCGCCTTCAAGCTGGGGAATCCCTTTCCTAGCGAGAGGGGAGAGGGGAAGAGGAAGTTCCAGAAGAGTGATCCCCAGCCCCAGGGCCCCGGCTGCTGTGAGTCCCTTTTATATTTTAGGACTGCCCGAGCATAATGTGCCACCTGGTTCCATTTGTCAACCGATTCGAGCATCACCGCAACTATATTATCCGGGATGAGCTCTCCCGTCTCCCTGTAGAGTTCCCTTCGCAGCCTGGCCCATTTGGTACACACAAAAAATGTGACAGGCATTGTCCTCCTCTCCTGGGCAGAACCGACAATCGGGAGACCGTGACTTACCGATCTTGTGCAGGTAAGACTGAAAACACCCGTGCCCGCTCAAAAGCTGGGTCAGGTAGAAGTCAGTCTCACCGTGCCTTCGATTTAGCGACGGTCTCACATCCGGGATGAGGCGCGCAGTCCACCTTCCCTTCGTGCAATTCCTCCAAGACTGCTGCCAATCGTTGAGTGAGCGCTGTCTCTCTTCGCGGACAACTATCTCCCTCGCATCCTCGTTTCGGCGCAGGTAAATAGCGCAGCGCTCTCTAGCAAGGAGGGCGACAGGTATCACGCCTGCAATAACTCTCACGGCCGAGTCGGAGACCGTTGGATACGAAGATGCAATTTTCAGTGCTCATCTTCTCTGCACCCGTGCCAAACGTTTCCGGTATACCTCCTTGCTGAGAGCGTCGCCCCATACCTCTGCTCCGTACAGTAGCACTGACCCTACAGCACTCATCAAGAGGCGTCTTCTTGATGGACTGGGCCCCCCTACATTGGCCATAAGTCGACTCAGAGCCGATATTCCTGAAGAAGCCTTCTCAGCCGTTGCCCTGATTTGCTCAGAGAAACTCATCTTCGAGTCGATCAGTAGCCCCAGGTACTTCACCGCTGGCTTCGATTGGATTTGTATGTCTCCAATACTGATCATCCTTACTCTAGGGATTCTTTTTTTTGTCAAGATGACCACTTCGGTTTTCTCTAGTGCTAAACTCAGCCCGCGAGCAGTCATCCAGTCCCTCACTCGGCGTATTAGCATACCTAGCCTAAGTTGCGCTTGTTCAACGGTGCGTCCAGCGACCAGAGCCGCAACATCATCCGCATAGCCAACCAAGCGCGACTCATCTGGCATCTCAAGTCTCAAGCGCGACTCATCTGGCATCTCAAGTCTCAAGCGCGACTCATCTGGCATCTCAAGTCTCAAGCGCGACTCATCTGGCATTTCAAGTCTTCCCATACTCATTGGAAGCATGCAAAACGCATCCTAAGATACTTATGTAAAACTAAATCGAATGGGCTAATGTTTAGCAAAGACAATTGTAAATTGGAAGATTTTGTTGATGCAGATTAGGCCTCGAACACTCTAGATAGGAAATCTTACACAGATTTCTACTTTAAAGTGTCAGGAAGCGTTATTTCATATGAATGTAAAAAACAACGCACTATAGCTTTGTCAAGTACTGACGCTGAATATATGGCGATAGCGGAAGCCTGTAAACAGGCTATTTATTTAAGAAGCTTGTATTGTGAAATTGCAGGCAGTTGTGATTATGAAATTATATTGTATAATGATAATCAAGGTGCTCAAAAGTTATCAGAAAACCCATTATTTCATCAAAGAACCAAGCACATAGATGTGCGCCATCATTTTGTTAGAGAAGCGATTGCTGACATTCTCATTAAGATAGTTTACCTGCCAACATCTGAAATCCCGGCAGAATTGCTGACCAAGGGATTGAGTAGCGTAAAACATAACGATTTTGTACAGAGGTTAGATATTCAAAGCATTGTTTAATGGATTACTATATATTTGATGATTTGCTTCTATTAGTTCTGATAAGATACATACATATGTACCAAGTTTAGATTATTTTGATAAGAGGATATGTTAGGATTAATTTCAAAATAATGCATTTTAAATACTACTAGTGGCATCTATGACGAACTATGTGTACCTACCTGCCTGTATCATATGACAATAAATTTAGTCTTTGACCAACCACCACGCGAGTTTCATTAATTATTTAAAGATTTGAAAATAGTTATCCAGAAAGAGCTCCGAAAGACAAAGGTAGTGGTTAAACATTACTGAAAGCTTTATATGAGCGAAATCCCGGCTCGAAAGGATAACATTTAAAGATTAATAAAAAACAAAAAAAGGCTACAGTCTTCTTGGTGGTGCGGTCCGGCATGCCTAAGTAGCAATGGTTGTTTGCGCAAGTGGTCAGCAGATGCGCTGCCACTTAGAATGCGTGAGATGTGTGAATGCGTTGTTTGTATAGTTTAGATACATGTTAACAAATCATCTAAATGCACGTGAATAAATAAATTTCATGGAGGTTTATGGCATGCGGAATGTGTTAAGTGAAAGGATAACAGCTAGTTAGTCTTGACCGGACAACGGGCGCATCACCAAGTTGACGGGTTCGAATGAGTTAATCGAAGTGAAGCAAGATTTAGCAGTGGAATATTATTATTGAGGAGATTTTAGCAATTCAGGTGTGGGGTTATACTCCAAATCGTGAAAAGTGGCTAAAGGTAAAGCAACGAGTGCTTGATTAATTCAAGATTTTGGGACAGTGCTTGTTTTTAATTGCGTAGGAAAAAAATATATTTCAAATATAGAATGAGTGATTGTGTAGACAATAGAGATATGATGGTGGGCACAGAGGGGTGAATAAAGGTGTCCACCGCGACGACTTGCATACTGGAGCTGTAGACTCCGGAAGACCGTTGCATAGTGATATTCAAGTGAAGGAAATTGAGTTACTTCGGTGAGAGAATTCCCTTTTGAAGCGTGAGTTGGCCCTGCGGAGCTCCACCTCCTCCTCTCTTCATCGGTCGATGCTCTAGTGGCACCTTCAAGCCATGGTAACTGCAAATCACCAGCGCTGAAGATTAACACTGCAGAATCTATTTTAGTACCTCTGTTTGACCCGGCTACATGATCTTATGGTGCAGCCAGGTGGATTGAGAACCTAGATCGGCTGGCCGAAGTGCTCTCGTGAAATGAGCGTACAACTCTTTTATACGCGTCATTACGTCTCGGTCGCGCTGCGATATATTGGCATCAATCACGGACCGATATTACTACTTGGCCAGAATTTAAGAAGTAATTCGTGTGCAGTTTTTCTGCCACTTAAAAATGAATCTGACATACTTATGCAAATCATGCTTCGCAAAAAGAAAAACGAAGAATGTATAGAAGAGTTTTTCTATCACATTGCAGCTATGGCCAAAAGCATCAATCTCGCAGAGAGAGAAACGATGATTTATATCATATAGGGCATGGAAGACAAGGGTATGATAAACATGCTAACCGCTGCCAATTTCCAGAATATGCAGCAACTGCTAGTTTTCATCAAAAAAGTCAATACAATGAGGTAACAGGAAAGACATCGTCACCGGCTACTGAATCAAAGTAGTAACTACCTTCCCGAGAAAAGGAGCTATGAAACGGCCGACGGATCCACTCTACCGAAAAATCGACGCTATAGCGCTCCCTTGCATTGCAGTGAAAAGAGAAGCACGCCGCAGGGTGAATCGAATGCGGAAAATAAGGAGAAAAGTGGGTTAAAGTGTTTTAAGTGCAGTAAAACAGGGCATCGCTACCGAGACTGCCCACATCGTATTATCAATTGTTTCATATGTCATAAGCCGGGACATGATGCAAAGAACTGTGATCAGGCACAATGACAATTAATGAACAACATGGAGCCAATGTACATAGATGAATATTACCCACTAATTTTAGTAGATGGAGTACAAATTAGGTGTTTTTTAGACTTAGGAAGTGCTTGTTCTACGGTTCAGTATCAAATTATCGGAAACAATAAATGGAATACAGTGCCTTGCAGTATCCAATTAACTGGGTTTGGTGGAAGAGTAACGTGTGCAAGGGAAAAGACCATAAAAACCGTAAGTTTTCAAAACATTAGTTTCGAGATTGAACTTTTAGTGGTAGAAAATGGGGGCCAACCGGTTCCCATAATTTTCTATTTTTCTAGATAGGCCCGATATACGCCTTTTAAAAACGTGGCAACGTTTTCAATTCTCCAAAGCCCCGGAAACTATTTACCGCATAGACCATGGTGATTCAGATGACATTAGTGAAAAGTTATTAATAAAAACTAATTCGACAGAAGAGAAGAGACAGAAATTGTTTAGACTTGCTAATAAATTTAGAGTTTGTTTCGCGAAAAATATGGCAGAGCTAGGTAAAACTAGTCTCGTCAAAATGAGTATTAGACTGAAAACAGTGGAAGTTGTTAGGTATAAACCATATAAAGTACCATACGGATTGCAAGAAGTTCTTCGGGCAAAGGTAGGTGAACTACTCAAATTAGACATTATCAAGGAGTCAGATTCGGAATACGCGAGTCCGGTTCTTCTCGTGAAAAAACAGGACGGTGATAATCGAATGTGTGTCGACTAGCGAAAGTTAAATTCAATTACGGTGCGCGAAATATTCCCCCTTCCGAACAGAGGCACTTAATTTGCTCGCGAATAAAAAGTTTTTCACATGCGTGGATATCATCAAATTGCTTTCAAGGAAAATAGTCGTAAATTCACTGCCTTCGTGACACCTGAAGAGCATTATGAATATAAGCGTGTTCCCTTTGGGCTTACGAATTCTCCAGCCGTTTTCCTTAAATTGATGAAGAAAATTATGTACTCTATTCCATACGGGAAAGTAATTTTATACATGGATGACATTCTAATCCCCACAGTGGTGGGGGAAAATTTCCAAATATTAGAAGTATTGCTTAACGCACTAAAGGAGGCAGGTGTTACCTTAAAATTGGAAAAGTGTTCAACACCGAATTAAAATTTTTGGGCCACGAAATCAACTCAAAAGGTATTCAACCGGGAACAAGTAAAACGGCTGCAATAAGTGAGTATAAAAAACCAAGTTCGGTAAAGGAAGTCCAGCAATTTTTGCGACTGTGTAGCTATTTCCGCTCGACCATTAAATGGGCTGCTGAAGAAGCACATCGAATTTTACTAGGGCAAAGATCAACAAGAAGCATTTGAACTACTGTAGCAGAAGCTGATGGAACGACGCACCCTAGCTATATATGATGTGAACAAGCAACATTAAGTCCATACTGATGCAAGCTCTTGTGGAGTAGCCGGCATATTAATGCAATTCGAAGATGATAAGTCAGTACGACCTGTCTCTTACTTCAGTCGTTCAACCACCGATGCCGAATCACGATACCATAGCTTCGAGCTCGAAACACTGGCTGTAGTCGAAACATTAGAACGTTTTAAACATTATCTCATCAATAAAAAATTCGGATGACGCAGAACAAAAGAAACCTCAATCCACGCATTGCGAGATGGTGGTTGAAGATAACTGAGTTTGACTTCGATATCAAATACAGACCAGGGTGTAGAATGTCACATGCTGATGCTTTGAGCAGGGCCCCGTGCGAAGAAGCACAAGAGCCCAAAACTGTTGCAGAACAGACCATGTCGATTGGGATTGATGACGCAGATTGGATCGCAACTTTGCAGTTTCAAGATAAACACCTTGCCGCAATAAAAAAATAGTTTGCAAAGTGGTGACAGAAAAAACGGGAACTACAAGCAGTTATTTCAAAACTTCATCCTACGCGGCGGGAAACTATTTCGGAAAACAGAGAATGATGAACGACTTGTTATACCTAATGGGTTGCGGTGGCGTATTTTGAAGATGTCCCATGACGATATGGGACATTGCGGTATCAATAAAACGATGGATAATGTGCAGAGACATTTTTGGTTCAGAAAATTAAAAAAATCAACAAGCAAATATTTAAAGTCTTGTGTGGAACGTCTATTACAATAAAAGAAGACTTGACGAAACAAACTACCAGATCCTCATACGAGAATGACAGCCGATACCATTTTTTACGATGCATGTGGATCATTTAGGTCCGTATCCAAGAAGTAAAGCTGGTAATATGTACCTCGTGGGGATAATCGATGCATTTACTAAGTTCATCATCCTACAACCTGTAAAATCATCGAATGCAAGGGCTGTGATAAAAACCTTCAACAATGCAACGCAATTTTTTGGTATGCCTACAAGAATTGTATCTGATCGAGGGGCAGCGTGCACATCTAACAATTTCAAGAAATTTTGTCAAAAAAAAATGTTATCCATCATATCCTGAACGCCTTCTACACCCCGCGAGCAAATGGGCAAATTGAGAGATATTTCAGGACAGTAAAGGCTGCTATCGCATCTCTGACGAACGATTACGAGGGGTATGATTGGGACATGAACATTTTTAACATCCAGTGGGCGTTAAACAATATGAAAAACACCACAACAAAGCAGATACCCAGTGAAGTATTGATGGCGTTTTCTCCCCAAAATATCATGGGAAACAAATTAATATTAGCACTGCATGGCGGGGTAGTATTCCAAACAAGTGATCATGCAGACGATGATGAAGAAGACAATGTTGTTTTATCCGAACTAAAGGAAAGGTTAAAACAACGGGTGCCCGATACCACTGAAATGAAGGAAATGACGAACAGACGAGCTGAAGCTATTCACAATACTGTTGAAAGCCAACGGAAACATGCTGAACAATTCAACGCATCGCATAGGACACCGAGGATGTATACAATTGGTGACTTGGTGTTAATCCGCTCCGAGGCATCAGCAACAGGTGAGTCCCGGAAAACAAAGCCTCGTTTTAAAGGTTCTTATCAAGTAAGAGAAGTACTTGGCAACGATCGTTACCGAATTAGTGATCTAGACTCTATTTGGATCACTCAAAAATCATATAATTCCGTTCTGGCTGCGGTCAGGATGAAACCATGGTCTCAGTTAGCGGATTTTACCTGGACCGATTCTGAGAGTGACTCAGAGGATGAACCTTTTCCCCGAATAATAATTAGTATTATTATTAGTAATATTGGTTGATTTCAATAAATTTGCTGTACGAACTAGAGTTATTTGTTATACCTTTCTATATTTACAATATTTCGTACCCTCTGACTGTTCATAAGATTGATGAAAAAAAAAAGAGATTTGAGTTTTTCAGTACTTCTGAATATAAGGGACGAGTTATCAGGTGATAAGATGTGAGCGACTCGTAGTTCCGTACCTAGTTTAAACCTCGTGGAGTACAGGAGGTGTGAAAGCATAACGGTACGAGAGCGGCAAGTTCGCAAGAGGAACGTATGTATTGCTAGCAGGAGTAATTGTGGCTCGTAACTGAATGATCTGATATGTGGGAGACATAGGGTCTCGTAACTGCATATTGCTGAGTGTATCATGGAGGGAGCGGTTGGCTCGCAACCGTCTCCAGACTTGATCGTATATGACAATCAGGAGTAATAGTGGCTCGTAACTGAATGATCAGATATGTGAGAGACATAGGGTCTCGTAACTGCATATTGCTGAGTGTATCATGGAGGGAGCAGTTGGCTCGCAACCGTCTCCAGAGTTGATCGTATATGGCATTCAGGAGTGATTGTGGCTCGTAACTGAATGGACTGATATATGTATAAGAGACATAGCGTCTCGCGAGTGTACATGGCTGATTGATGATTGTGTTCTTCACTGACGACATTTTCTATCGTAGGTTGGCCGTATGAACGAAATCCCGGCTTGAAAGGACAACATTTAAAGATTTAAAAAAAAAAGGCTAAAGTCTTCTTGGTGGTGCGGTCCGGCATGCCTAAGTAGCAACGGCTGTTGTTGAGATGTGTGAATGCGTTGTTTGTATAGTTAAGATGCATGTTAACCAATTATCTAACTGCACGTGAATAAATAAATTTTATGGGGGTTTATGGCATGCGGAATGTGTTAGGAGCGAAAGAATAACAGCAAGTTAGTCTTGACCGGACAACGGGCGCATCACCAAGCTGACGCGTTCGAATGGGTTAATCGAAGTGAAGCAAGATTTAGCAGTGGAATATTATTATTGAGAAGATTTTAACAAAAGTGACGTTTTTTTATACAATAAATCTTAAATATTTCGATTTATCAATTAATATTCCCTGCTTTTTGAGAGGGATGATAAATCAATTATTGCTGCCCAAGTTGTATCACAACTTTTTCTGCAAAAATCAGGTCTCGTATACAATTACGAGTATACGAGTATTCTATCCATTTGTACAGTCACAATTAAAATTTATTCTGCTGCTGCTATTTTGTGCATATCCACTACACAAACTGCGATACCAGACGCAAAGCGATTTGATCTGAAGAATAATTCAGCCCCGCTACGATTTTACGGATTTAGTAGTATAAAAGTTCAAAGATAGCATATAGGGAAAATTTTCGACCTTTAGAAATTTTCGAAGCACTTAAATTTCGCAAAACGATTCTCTCACCCAAATTCATGCATTTCCAATTTTTAATTTACAGCACCACGATATCATGTCGCGACCAAAATCCCGCCATCAAAGCAAACAAATCAGTTTTTCTTCAGACATTTCTATCCACAAATCACTCAGGTAAATTTTTTTCTATACGAATACGATTTATCCGGATGGTAAAAGGATGAAAAAAACTTATCAATACCTGAACAACCTTCTGCATATATTTTCCCCACTAAATATTCACAAAGCCTGTCCATTTCCTTAACCTTGGCTTTTCTTTCGTGAAGATTTATGCGTTTTGTGGTTTTTCTACAATGCATCTAGACTAGAGGAACGCAAATAATGCACAGGTACGTTCGCAACAGACAACCAACTCAATACCAGGCGCGACATTATCCTGTAATTTCACCTTGAATTCATACACACAAGTATGTGAGAGACGAGAAAGCCATAAAAAATCCTCGTTAACACTTCTTGTATTTGGAGATAAGTCTCGTTAACTCATTTGAAAGGTAGGTGTTAAAATTCCACCTTAAAATTACTCGGATTGTGAGTTGCGTCCATCAAGGATAGAATGAAGATTAAGAGAAGTTAACGTTTTAATATTGTTTTATTATCTTTGATAACGCGGGCGGTTGGTATGTGAATTTCGGACTAGGGAAATTCCTAATGTGGAAGGAGTTATAGCTACTCGTAAGTATCTTTTTGAGTAGATATTAATGAAGGAGTAAGTTGAATAATGATACAAGTAAGTTCAACTCAGAAAAACCCTTCTTAGAGCAGCAAAACTCTTATTTATTAAATTTGCTTTTTACGATAATAGAACCTGGTAGCTGCAAGCCATATGAATTTCATCATGTTTATTTTGTTTTCATTGTATTCTACGTCGAACTATTCACTTGACCGAACGAAATGACGCTCGCACTCGCAACGACCATGACTTTTTCTTTTCATGGCCACGCGATGTAATTTGTCACCTTAAAATAAATAGCGTTTCGAACATGTTCGCAATGTGTTGCTGTAGCACGAACTCAAAAAGTCCAAGGACCTTCATGAATCGAACGATTGTGCCAGCGAACTTCAACATGAGAATAGACAGCGCAAAAGAACGAACGACAAAAAAATTCCTTCGGCGAAGAAACAGTGAAACTAAGACAACGGTCACCATAAATCATTTGGATCTCAAAGCGTACGTAGAAAGGACGAAATGCAATCTTCTCTGTATGTCACTCGCTTTCTTGCCTCCACCGGCTGTACCTGGCCCATGCCTATGTACTGTACATATGTGAATATATGAAGCGATAGTTTTGCCTACATAACTGGACCATTGCGCGAACTATCTGTCAGTGCCGTGTGCTCACCACCCACCAATCTATCGAGAGCCGACCTCGCTCCACTTGCAGCCCGTCTTCCTGCTGTCCACCAAAACTTGGATGTCGCACCAAACGAGAAATGCTGTTCACTTACATACATCGCCAATTTTAAGCACATCACATCACATATCCTAAGAGGTATATTTTCTACCTACAAAATCATCTACACACTAGCGCCCCACATGCTTACCTAGCTAAACGGCCTGCCTGTGCGGCCCCTCGGGACATACCTATCTGTCATGAAATCTACCTTCAACCCTCTTGACGTATCCTTCAGAGTGTACCCATCCCCCGCCGGCCGCCCACAGCATCCTTAAAGTAGTGTCCACGACGTTGATGCTGGTCCTTATATCGTACGTTCCCGCCGCCACCATTATTTCGCCGGCCCCTTTGCATACACGAGATCTACCGAAAATTTTCAAGCAGACCAACAACTAAGATGCGATGCTTGTTCGGAACCTTTTGAAAATCCTTCGGACAGTACAGCACTCCAGGTCCGATGCCCACCACCCCCAGCCCATCGGCAGTGCGAGCATCTAGCGCCTTGTTCTCGATGAAAAACACAACCCCCACGATATATGAATCCCACTTGCTTGTCCATCCACCTTGTGTGGACACTTGGCCGTATTCTGCGAAGTGAAGTAGAAACGGTCGAATTAAGGATGAAACTGGATAGGCTTAGAGGGAAACGGGCGGACGAGCGGAGCGCTTGAAGGATAGATATGCGGCGGGTGTGGGAAACTGTACGAAAACTTAGTAATGGGGTTGCTCTTGGTCACAAAAGGGTGGTTTTTGCCGCACGAAACTTGCGAAGATGTAGATATATGTATGAAGTGCCATTATAGGGAATCGCGTTGCTCGTCCAAGACCATGTCGTCGTCCTAAAAGGATACACACGGGTCGCGAGAAGGCAACGTATACAATATACAGTGGCTGGCTGACTAACATAAGATAGGAGGAATTTTGCGGACAAAACGACCGACCGACGTCCAATGTTGTATATCCTTACTTATTATCATGTAGGTCTACCGGCCTCTATATATATTTTATACAATATATGTTCTCACATCGGTACGCGAAAACGGCCATGTACACACATGCACATCAACTTGACACAAATATATAAGCGGCGGTGGATGTTTAGAAGGCGCAAGGAAATCGTGATATTATTTTTGAAGGTGAAGAGATACAATGGTGCAAATGGAAAATGGATATTTGCAATTTTTTGAAATTTTTAGACAAATTTTATCGTTAAAACGCTTTTGCTGAAGTTGTCAGACGACTCTCATTGCACTCAGAGAATGAAAGCTGAAATGCTTTTATTCTCATTTGCATAGATTTGGCCTAACAAAATTATTTATCTTTATTAGCTCCTTCTCAACACCGTAACAGGAAATTTGAGGACGTTGAGTAACTCTCATCAAGATCGCAAAAACATTCATATATAAGGAAGGGTAAAACAAATCGAACCGACTTGTCCAAGGATCTTGAAACACGTGAGATTGCATGTATCCATACAAACACTTTTTTTAAACGAAACCTAAACAAATAACGTAGATAGCCGATCCTAAACAGAAGTGCTGCGGGAAATATAACGCCCGAAGACACCAACACTGCTATTAAAGTAGTACAACCAACGCGACGTGGGCCATATACTGGTCGAATTCAGAACAGAGGCCGACAATAGGGAAGCATTTTGCGACGCAGTAAAGAAAATCCTCGGCAAAAGCGCACCTATAGCCACGCTCGAGCCGATGTTAACAATCAAAATAAGAGACCTTGACTGCACCATGGACCTGCCCGAGGTAGAAGAGGCCATCAAAAGAGAACTCCCTAACGTGGACAGAATCAAAGCAAGGCTGACACCAGAAAACCAAAGGCGACAGCGTTTGGCCATCATTGACTTGACCGAAAAGGACACCGAATAGTTTCTGAACAAGGGCAAAGTAAGAATTGGGTGGGTTGTCTGCAGGATACGGCGAAAGGCAGTGCGTCTTCAATGTTTCAAATGCCTTGGCCATAGTCACAGCCCATAAGTCTACAAAGGACCCGATAGGAGTTCCCTGTATTACAAATGCTGTGAAACGGGACATAAAAGAAAAGAGTGTACAAAGGAAGCACACTGTATCCTTTGCAAGGACGTAGACCCAAGACTGCATCTTGGGCGCATCTTGGGATCAAGAAAATATCGAGTTTTCCAGGAAGCCCTACCCAAGCAAAATCAGAACTTCAATGACCCGTATCTTGCAGGTAAACCTACACCGCAATTTAACTTCCCAAAACCTGCTTGAGCAGTTTGCGAGGGATATGAAAGCCAACTTGTTGCTGCTGAGTGAGCAACACCACGATAAAAGTTCTGCATCATGGTATCCTGAAGAAATCGATACTGCCGCCAACTTCCTTCGGAACAGTGATTTCCAAGGGAGAGCTGTGGACGCGGAGATTGTTTCGTGTGGGTTTGGTGCTCAGAGACCACCTTCTTTCGTATTTAACTCACTCCGAACGAGCCAATATCACCTTTCCTTAATGCTTTGAAGGGCGCTATCTTGAACTCAGGTGGCAACGTTCTGGTTGGGGGAGACTCAACACTAAAGCAATCGAAGCATACATTTAACAGGTCCGTGGGGATAACGAATCCTAGAACTGGCGGCCAGGATGGTGATCGTCGTACTAAACACTGAAAATACGCCAACTTTCCACGGTATTGCCTATGAAGGAACCATGTCGGATGTGATATTCACTTTGGAGTCCTTAGTATGGAGGAAACACAATTGCAGAGTATTAGAGGACCACTCAGCTAGTGATCATCCGTACATTCTGCTTTAGATCCGTGATGTTGTCTCCCGACGCACGTACTCTCGATTTTCTACAACTGGGTGAAACATTGGAGTGATGGACGTTGAGACGTTTGTCGAGGTCCTCACGGTAGGTGCTCCACTGCAGGATAATTATCAGGCGACAGAAGAACTGGCAGCTCAACACGCGGTGAACTCAACTATGAGCATCATCACGACTACTTGCAGCGCTTCTGTGCCCCGTTGAAAACCCCCGCACGGTAAGCCCCCAGTGTACTGGGAGTGTCACAAGCTCCGGCGGGAAGCTCAACGTGCAACCAGGTAGCAGCATATAAGTTGGCCAAGAAACGCCTTCGCAAATTGATTAACAATAGTAAGGCTCGCTGCTGGCAACATCTAGTGCCTAATTTGCACAAGGATCCGTGGGACCTAAGCTACAAGCTAGCTCAGGAAGCGTGGCGCCCTATGGACGTCTTGCATGCATGAAATGGAAGAAATGATCGAAATAGTGTGGGCACTCTTCCCCGCCTATCCCGTCCATGTTGACGCCGCCCACAGTG
Organism: Odontomyia ornata; assembly: GCA_963969285.1. Lineage (NCBI taxonomy): Eukaryota > Metazoa > Arthropoda > Insecta > Diptera > Stratiomyidae > Odontomyia > Odontomyia ornata. Next base: position 72,364,732 of record OZ017739.1, read on the forward strand.
GAACAGTCATCGAATGCCCACTCTTTATACAACCGGAACTGTAAGAGACAGTCCTATCATTAAAAGCAAGGATGACTCCAGGCCCAGATGGTGCTGTGGCGGCAACACTAGCATTGCAACATTGTCCGCGATCAATACAACGTTGTGTTCAACCAACGCAGTGATTTTCTCGGTTGATTGTACTTGAGTTGCAACGTTGATCTCAAGCGCGTATCACTAGCGTTGCAACATTGTCCGCGATCAATATAACGTTGAGTTCAATTGACGCAGAGATTTCCTCAGTTGATTGTACTTGAGTTGCAGTGTTAATCTCAGGCGCGTATCGTGTCGTATGATAAAAACTCCACTTGCCATGTCTGGTAGTCTCGCATGTGCAGTCCATCGTGAGTGACGAAGACTTTCAACAAATTTTTATAGTCGACCGTATCGATAGTGCACCAGGGAATAGATTAATTTAATAATAACATAATAAATAGGCACTGATATCGCGTTTGAATCTGAAGACCATAGTGCTCCAGCTGTCTGTGTGGCCTAGAGGTTAGAGCATGAACCCATAAGCCGAAGGTCCCAGGTTCAAATCTCATTCGGAGCAACGTGATTTAGTTCAGGGGATTTTTCGGACGGACTACGAGTGTTCACTCAGTGGTGATATGTACTGATTTAATCATATCATAGCTGAGCAAGCATACGGGAGCATGGTACTGACCAAACTAACTCCCGAAAAAAATCAATACGGTCATGAAAATGAGATACTCTAACTATCTCTAAGCGAAGGCCCGAAAGGGGCTGTAGTGCTATAAAGAAGAAGAAGAAGTGCTCCAGCTGAGATGTTGCAATTTGTCTTTCACCATGGTCCTGACTTGCTGCTCAGCAAATTCAATGCTTGCCTACGGGGCGGAGTTTTCCAAATACGATGAAAGGTGACGCGGCTCGTGCTGATTGGCAAGGGGAAAGGAAATCCCGGATCACCATCTGCATACTGCTCGCTATGCATGCTAGACACGGCTGGGAAAGTTCTAGAGAAACTCGTCAAAGGGAGACTCACTGACGTGATTTGTACTGAAAATAGGTCCCCATATCCTCGGCAGCATGCCTTTAGAACAGCACGTTCCACCATTGATGCGATTACAGAGGTGGTGAGCGTGATCCAAAAGGTAGAGGAGCATAGCCACATCAAGCAACGGATCGTTCTGCTGGTGACACTTGACGTTAGGAATGCCTTCAACTCCACTAGATAGGTAAATGTTCTGCATACGCTGGAAAACCCTTTTAAAGTTCCAAAATATCTGATGCAACCTCTGAGGGACTATCTGAAGGACTACTTTACGGCACAATACAGGGCCAATGAAGAATGGAAGTTACATCGGATGTTACCCAGGGATCTATCCTTGGTCCAGAACTGAGAAACATGTCTTACGATAAGCTGCCAAGACTGGAGATGCCAGATGCTTGATTGGCTATGCAATATTCAAACAGTTTAGATTAATATTGTTTGCATTTTCTTTTCTATTCGTTAGAGAAACCCCTATCGTAACAGCAACTCGAGTCGTTGGACATACCGTTGAGCAAGCGCAATTTATGCGAGGTATGTTAATTCGCCGAGTGAGAGACTGGGTGACTGTTCGTGGGTTCAGTCTAGCACTATAGAAATCCGAAGTGGTCATCTTTACAAAAAAAGGAACCCCTGGAGTAAGGATGATCAGTATTGGAGACATACAAATGGAACCGAAGGCAGAGGTGAAGCTGGGGCTACTGATCGACTCAAAGATGAGTTCCTCTGAGCAAATCAGAGCAACAACTGAGAAGGGTGCTTCGGGAGTATTGGCTCTGAGTCGACTTTTGGCCCATGTAGGCGAGCCAACCCATTAAGAAGATGCCTCTTGATGTGTGCTATAGGGTAAGTGCTACTCTACGGAGCAGAATATGGGGCGATACTCTCAATAAGGAAGTGTATCGAAAATGCTTGCCATAGGTATAAAGATGAGAAGCACTAAGGATTCCATCTTTATATCTCTCTCTTTCTCTCTCTCTCTCTCTCTCTCTCTCTCTATTTCTTTAACTCTCCCTCTCTCTCTTTCTTTCTTTAACTCTATCTCTCTCAAATGTTATGTCGTCTCCATTTCATTGAGATGTGGCACATCTCCGAAGTACGTACAAGCCTTGCAACATCGAAGTTTGTGTTGTAGGCTCTATTGACACCGTAACCGACTAGCGCGGACTAGCTCTGAGCCCTAGGACTCCATGTAGGCTAGTGCTACAACCCTTGCTTTGCCTCCCTACACTGTATAGGTAATTATGGGATCATTACGATGGCTACACACTCTATCGGTGATAGTGGCTATAAGTTAGGACCCAATCGCCCTGATGATCAAAGCTTAAGTCGAAAACAACTCAAATGATGAAACAGACCGACAATGAGATTCTACGATAAGGGCTATAAATTAGGCTTCAGCAAATAGGTACCTGTATTGAAAACTCTGCATTTGAGAGAAGAATAAGAACCCTCCTTCGTGAAACCTCCAGAGTGATGCGATAAAGCAGATGTCACGGAGGACGCAGTAGATGTGCAAGGAAGGAAAAATACTAGTTCCGGTCGTAGCTATCCAGGAACTCCAAAGAGTTAGCTACAAAAGAAGTTTGAAGCAGGTTTAGTTGATATACTACAAGTGCCCCAGAAAGGAATAAATCAAGCGCAAATGACAAGCCCAGCAAATTCTCCACAGAATACTTGAGGTAATCACCCTGAAAAAACATTTTGAAACAAATAAAAGACGGTATGAGTGAGAAGAGACTCTTGAAATTACTTTCGACTGCCGTTCAAATGGTTAGAATGTGGAGGTGGAGTGTCAGTGGCTACTTGATAGACAAACTCCTGACGAAGCCAAACTCCTGAGGCCGCAAGAGTTGACCAGCCACAGCTGAGAAAGCAAGTGGCTGAATCAAGTGTTGACGGTACTTAACAGATACGGGTAGGCAAGGAAATTTCGGCTTCTGACCTCAGAAACTGGGTAACGCTTACCCACAAGAAGAAGAAAAAAATGTGTAAGTAAAACCATCAAAAAACCCCTGGAGCGTCATAAAACTACTAAACTAACTAACGCAATAAAAGGCTCCAATGAAAAACTATGCATAAGAAACGGAAAAAAGAACAGAAGAAGCAGCAAATGGAGATAGCGGGGGAACAAACTTGATACTTTCATCTTCAAACCAGCCTCAGAAAAGGCATACGCGGAGGTTTTGGAGCAATACACCACAAGGTTTCTCCAGATGAAACTGGAGCTTTTGCTGGCAAAATAATCGCTGGGGGATGGATTTTATTTGGAATTGCGCACTGCAATGACCACATAAAACTTCAGAAACCAACATGAGCCACTATGGATGCTGTTATAAACGATTCATGGGAGCCTCTGTTTACCAGCTGCGCCAACGTAATAAAAAATATCTTGAATGATACCACCCTGATAATTGTGGCTGTCAATCGCACCTTACCTAAGAAACACCTGAAAAATTCTTCCCAATGGAGAAAAGAAATTGCGGGCACTTTGTGAGGAACTAGATCCTGAACCATAGAGCGATGCATATAAGATGGTTACTTATAGAGTTGACTGCATGTCACTGGATGTGTACTGCATGTCACATGGATGTGGTATGAATGGTGCACCTCTTAAGTCCTCTATTCCTTATCCATCATCCACCTAGGATAGATGATTCCATCATTCTTAACCTGTCGGATACTCCTCTTTTACGGTCATGGAGCTAAAATTCACAATGTTCAGGATAAATAACCGGAACGCTTCAGGTCCTGATGGAGGTTGTTTTGAGGCACTTGAAGTTAGGGTGGAGAGTAAAATACTACTTTTATTGAATTTATATAATTCTTGTATAATTGTGGCGTATTTCCATCGTGGTGAAAAGTGGCTAGGCCGGTACCATCGATTAGGGGAAAAAAGAGTCCAGCAGTCCATCAGCTTAGCGTTCGTTGATCAAGCTGGACACTGTAAGGGAGCTTCTTTAAAGGCCAATCAAGCTGCGGCTGCTATCTTTAGTCAGGGCAGCTGGCAATCTTCCTGAAGAGCAACTCGGTTTCCGGAAAGGCTAATCAACAATTGACAACATCTCAATGCTTGCTTAAGCAGTTACAAGAGCGAAGTAGTCATGCGATAGGGCAAGAAGTACCATCTAGTTCATCTAAATGGTCGTGCCTTTAATTTAGTGAGATAAACAGACATCCTTCTGGACCTTCGACAGAAATTCCATAAATAAAAGATTTAAAAAATTGCTTACAAAGCTCTATTTTTATTTTTCTTCTACCAGATAGCAATATTTCGGAGACTAATTGTCTCCTCCATCAGTGGAGATATTTTCAAGCTACGCCTTTTTGTGTTTTTATGACAAAGTTTTTATTTCAGTCGATATAAGGCAATTAACTCAAAACACTTTTTTGTAACAATTTTTATATCATGGGTAATTAAGGTGACTAGCCCAAAGGATTTTTAACAGAAAACTTTCTTATTACAATTGCAAAATGATCTTACTAGAATTACACCAACTTCGTCAAGTCACTGTAGCTGTTCCCAATTTCCGTGTTCATCCTTTTCTTTCCTTTCTTGCGCATGCATCTAGTTTTTTCTAATCTTTTACTTCCTGTACTATTTCCAGATTTTCCCATGCAATTTTATATTTTTCTTCAATTATGTTATATAGTACGTCTCGTTACTATAGACCTTGCTGTTTCCGTTGAACATTAATTGATAATTTGTTCCACTTCTTTGATGTGTTCTTGTCGCTCAACGATTGGAAGTAGTCTTGGGTGAATTGCACGAAGGTAAGATTGACTGCGAACCTCATCTCCGATGTGAGACCGTGGCTAAATCGAAGGTATGTTGTGACGGGATTCTATCTGACCCACCTTTTGAGCGGACGTGGGTGTTTTCAGTTTTACCTGCACAAGATTGATAAGTCACGGTCCTCCGATTGTCGGTTTTGCCCAGGAAAGGAAGACAATGCCATTTCCTACCAGATTGTCTCAATCTATACATTGATTTACGCAATCTGCATACTTAGACTTGCTTAGTTATGCATTGTAACTTCTTCGTGACTTTTCTGCTAATGCCTGAGTTTCTCGGCTTACTGCAAACTGCATACTCCACACATTTTTTAAAGCGTCGATGAAATCTCTATATACACTTGTTGGTTGATGTCATTGTTCAATATGCGGTAGCTACGTCTATTTGTAGACTCCCAGTTCAGTTGACAATGTGGCAAATAATCTAATCGATTTGAGTCTTGCTCAAATGCAAGTTCTGAGTAGAGCCATTGGATACTATTCGTGCTTTTCCACGTTCTATTTCACCATTGTTTGTCCATTGGTGTTAGTGAAATTTCGAGTAATTTCTCGCTTTCTTCACTTGTCTGAGCGTTCTTTGAATATCTTTTCGTCTTTTGGTGTTGAAATATCACAGCTCCTTTGCGTATCGATACTGCTTTCTGGGTCATCCACATTTCCCAGTTCTAGCTATTCTTGACCGTCCTCTTCGATGTTTCGAAGATGGACCCTGATTTTACTCCTCATAGATTTTCTTGTCAATGAAAGGCATAATTGACTCTTTATAATTCTCATTCGTACCCATGTAGTCCATATATAGAGAAATATCACACTGAGTCTTCATAATATACTTTTCATCGATTGCGACATCTTGCGTTTTGACGATTTTTCGGGAGTCATTCAGTTGAATTTGTACGCTTTCGCTATGCTGGAATATCCAACCAATCGTCTTTCGATCGACTTGTCATTAAGTTCGCCTCTTCCGGGACCCTTATGTAGCCCAAACGCTTTTAAGCCAAATGCTCTCAGATGTCTTTGATCTGGTATTTCATTGTACTATAATTCCAATGATGGCCTGCTTCCATGAGTCCAAGCAGAAGCTTGGACTATGATTCCTTAGATACGAGTTGTTCGAAGTAGCAACAGCTTCGGCCCAAAGAGCTAATTGAGTCCCAACTGAATTCATAAACACTAAGCCATATCAACTCTTCTTCTTCGTAGCACTGCAGCCCTTCTCCGGCCTTCGCTTCCTGTAATCAGCACCTCCTACTATCTTAGTTCATTGACCACGTCCTCCGATTTTGAAATCCAAGCAGTGATGAACTGTCTTCGTCGACCGAGTCAGACCAGCGTTTCCTTGGTTTCCCACTAGTTTTCGCCATTCAGTTCTCTTAACAAATACCTTCTTGGGTATCTAGTGATGGTCCATACGACTCACATGGCCAGCCCATTGGTGGCCCCGCAACGTTATGATCGTTAAGATCTCCGGCTTGTCAAAAAATTTCATACAGCTCATGGTTGTATTCAACTCACCATCAGTCCCCGTCTAGCTTCGCTCTGATTATTCGCCTTAGAACACGTTTTACGGAGGCGTCCAATATGTTTGTGGCTGCTTGGGTTAGAGTACATGTTTCACAACCATAGCAAAGCACAGGTCATCACAGATTTGTATACTTGGAACCAGGTCAACTAGCGTTCAACGCCATTTTGTTGCAGCCTGTAAGGCACAGTCAAACGTCGACTGATTATTTTCGTTTCAAAAAATCATCACCACCGTTGTCGAATTGTAACGCGTTGATTTTAAATCCCGTCTGTTTTGCCACAAAATTTTTGTATTCTTTGAATGTACCGAATATTTATTCCTCACCTTGACAGAAATAAACTCACACCATCCAATATAATCGTCTGTGAATGTCACGAAGTATTTAGATCCTCCTTCGGTGTCTACCTTCGATGGTTCGCACAAGTCCATATGGATTTTTTCTAACAATCTCTTGCTTTTTTTCGGTACGTGGAATAAACGGTTTGGTTATCAGCTTGCCTCGATGATACACATCGCATGATGACGCGCCACCGGATATCGGTTTCATGCCAGATGCTTAACCTTTCAATAAATCAACAACAGCATTCATTTGTAAGTGTCCAAACCTCGCATGCCACAATTTGGCGTCATTTATTTGCATTTATTCAGTCATAATTGTTTTAACATGAATCACTGTCTTTCCCAGATAGTACAGATCTCCTATGCGATCCATAATTAGCTTGACGTCACGGTCTTTGTTCCTGATGATAGCCTTATCTTTTGTACATAATATCGCGCATCCATTGTCGGACTTTTGAAATGGATAACAATTTGGTCCTGGGGTAGCAACTAATGTATCGTACAAGTGCACGTCTTTTTTTCGTGGTCAAGAGACCACTAGATTCATGGAATGGTTACCACGTGGCATGAAAATGCCCTGAAATTCAAATCAAGTACTCTTTTCTGGACTCCAGCATGCTTTCCTCCCATGTTGGAGCCATTATCATATCCCTGGCGCCTCATGTTTTTTAACGGTATGTTCCATGTGTCTAACTCACTGAGTAAGACTTCGGTGAGACCTTCACCTGTCGTATCTTTGATAGGCAGAAAGCCTAAAAAATGTTCTTTTATTGACACTTGCAGTGAATAAAGGAGTTTCAAACTGTCCGTGAAGGACTGCAGCGATGTTCTGCTGCCTCGGCAGAAGAAGATGACAATATCTCTCAAGAATGCCCTCGTCCGGAGACGCGTGAATGCGCTGGCAGGCTAGCATTGCGGTGTCGTGGGGCGGGTTCATTTCCCCAGCACGAGGACCCACTACAAAAAATTTCGCACTCACGAATTTGGTTGTAGCTCAAGAGGCGACCGAAGTCGCAAACAGTGTAGATAACTACACCGAGGGAGATAGTACTTGTTTCGAGAACAAGAGGAACCTGAGAAGAAAGGCGGACTTGGGGTAACCTCGTCATTACCCAACGAAGCTCATGGCCCACAAATGAAAGAGGGGCAACCGGGTGGTGATGGAGCCCCTTCGCACCCACCCAACCGGAATAAATCCATATTTTGTTGCAGTGGCCAGGTATTCCTCTTCTGAGTGGAAAACTCATACAACTTGAATTGCATTAACTTTCCCATCAGAAGGGGAGTACCCCGGTGACCAATTTATGCCATAGAATCATACAATTTGATTGCATAACGCTATGCCATAAAGAGGCACTCTGCTTGGGCCACTCAACCCGCGATGTCACCTGAAACGAAAAGGATTAATTAAGTACCCGGCGGCTGGCTCATGTTTTTAGGGGGCAGTCTGCCACCGTACCGGGTCCTATACCCGGTCAGAATGTTGGGAAAGGAAAGACCAATTTTCAAAAAATTTAGCAATTCACCCTTTCTTTGTATTTTCGCAAAATTTAATTGGTTAATTCCACGCAAAGATATACGCATGTGCCCAAATAGGGAAAAAACATAGGTATATGTACAAACAAGATTTTATACATCTAACAAAATTAAAAAAAATTATATGTATGTGAAAAAAAATGTAACAAGAACTATGTACATGCCAAAAATAATGCAAAAAAATTATGTATGCATAAAAGAAAATGTAAAAAAAATATATGTATGTGACAAAGTGCAAAAAAATTATGTAGATATAAAAAAATTTAAAAAATGTAGATATAAAAATATGTAAAATATGTAAAAAAAATTATATGTATGTGACAAAGTGCAAAAAAAATTATGTAGATAGTAAGTAAAAAGTAAAGGTACTCACCCAAACATCCTCGTCGGGCGCCCGCTGGTGATGTGGGTGGTCCTGTAATGCAACTTGACTGCCGTTAAATCTACTTCTAACGTTAACATGCATCGACGAATACTGAGATTCCAATAAGAAAAATTCCAACCAAAATTATCGGAGATTAATGACAAACAGCTGTTCTGTGGTCGTTGCTGCCCTTGCTAATTTCCATCCATAGGAATAGTTGGCGAAAAAGTGACTCTCCTACTCCTTTGAAGACACCGATATTTTGGGCATATAATGGAGCTTCGATGTATAGCGGCAAATCGATAGAAACAATGCGATTGGCTCCTAGTTTTACCAAATGATTTAGGGGCACCGTGTATTAGAATATTTTAATGTCACTACGTCTGCCTCTTCGTATCGTTCTTCCTTCAATTGTTGAAATTTACGTACTGTTAATAAGTGCTTGCTTTCGGCAATAACAATAATTTGAGCAACGCGACGTTCCCGAGCACTTCATACTTGCGACGGCCCTAAGAAGAGAGTTCGGAATGCGAGACTTCACAGTTCTGCCCACTAGAATCCAGCCCAAACTACAGTTTAAAATTTACCACGAAACGACACGAAACAAATCTATAAATGAACCAAACTGCCTTCTATCTAGCCTTTTCGAGGGGTTTTAGTCAAAAGCATTGTCTTTCGCTCAGCTGAATGGTATTTTGCTTTTACACGAATCCCGATTAGACATTCAACTGTTTCTTTGGGTCCCACTCCACATCCAATTCCGAACTTAGTAAAAGGCTAAACCGAAATTAGCGTTCACCATATATTAAAATTCCGGTAAATTTCGTCAACCTGCGATGAACAGACAACAAAACTCCGCCTTCTCGAATGTTTCGAAATGCATTTACTAGTTGCTTCAGGGAATTTATCCTTGGGATGGTCATAGATTTTCACAGCTCCACACAATTCAGTTCAAAGCTACACCTTTCCGTTATTTTGGTTTTGTTTAACTCCACGATATATACGCTCTAAATTTCAAGTTCAACAAGGAAGGGGAACATCCAAATTGACGCGCACACTTTTACTCCTCCCTTTTCGATTAGTTTTCATGAGTTGATTGATTTTATGTCCATTCAATAATATTGTTCCTTTTTCAGAAGGTTTATTTCAACATAACAGAAGAGACACGTAGAAAATTTGGCTCGAAAATTATTTTGGGTACTTTTTCTTACTAGTCAGAATTTGGTTTCATGAACCGAGTTAATTAATTTGGGTAGCCTTATTACAATATTAGGTTGTTGCCATTTTCATGCGAATGGATTGACCTGTTGGTATGGCGTATCCCGCCTGTTGTGGCACATATAGTGGTGTTGGACCTGGTTGGCCTTGTCCTGCCTGGGGTGACTGTGAGCCCGGAGGAGGCTGCTGATGCAAGATAGCCGCTGAAGGATTCTGTTGTTGTAAGATATGATATGGCTGTGGTTGTTGGTCTGGAGGTGATTGGGATGGAATGTATGAAGCTTGCGGCGATGGTGACTGTGTTGGCTGCATTTATTCAGATTTGATTATGACTTGGATCGAACTGAACATCATACTTCGTATCATCGCACACACTTCCCCGGCAGCACGGGGTTAATGTCAATTACACACGAGTGAAGAAAGTGTCGCTAAACCATTATGGGATATCGTAATAAGCGTACTAACAACACACATATGTTTTTCCTTATCAATGCAGATGTAACAATGGTTTTGCCAAAAAAGTCCCTTCGAATTTTGGCTTCTTTCCAACTGCCACTAACTATTTCGCGATATACCGACCCCTGTTTTCGTCGAAAGTCCACTGAGTTTACCTGGCGGGTAACCTCAAAACTTTTTGTACTTCGTATCACTTTTGGAAATCACGTTTTGAGTGGCAGGCCTCTTGAAAACGGAATAACAGCTTCCTGTTACTGGCGGATTAGATTCGTTGATAGAATAGGCGAGAATATAGGTATATTGGTAAAATGTTGCTTTCGACGTTTCGCTTAGTAATTAACGTGTAACACGCCTTATAATAAAAAGGCAGGACTTACAAAAGAAAACTTGATTGAAAACGAGATTAGCTTGTAGTGACTTTTAACTTAACTCCTATGTTTACGTCAACACATGGTTGTTACACGCAAATATAATGGGCTCTCCTCGCCCGTCTTTTTTTTCACGTCAACTCTGGTTATGCGCGCAGACACAGCAGTTGGTGAATTATTCGCTCGACTTTTTGCCTGCTTTTCCCCGAGATCCAAATAATCCCTCCACGGTCGCACTGATCTCAATGCAGAAATCATATAATGCACAAGTTGTTCGCAAGTCTTGCCACCAATGCTGTCAGAGAACCCTTTATAAAGGATCTAGTATGTTGACTGATCTACGCTTTCAACTAATTAGAATTTTGGCCTTACAAGACAGGAAGCTCCAAGTGGCGTTTCGCGAGGAATTCCGCGAACCGTTCACTGCCAAAACAAATAAACCAAATTGAAACCAAGAAACCGGTCGAAATGGTCGGGTGGGTCGGAGTTGATGTTCAAGTCCTTTGGCCTTTCAATGGAACCACGGAAGCGCGGAATATGCGGATTGCGTGTAGTCACGTAGGTCAGATCACCTCTCTCGCGGTGAGGGTTCAAAACTGTCGACCGCCAGGGAAGAACTGAAATGTAGAATACCGTAGAGCAGCGAGTAACTTCACCACCAGCCAAACTACCGTTGGGGCTGTGGGCGCGGGTGTTGGCTAGCTCCCACACTATATGCGTGCACTTCCGTTCGCGATGCGAACCTTCGAACTGTCCTATATGTGCGAATTGCGCGTTCGTTCAGTAAGTCGTATTGAAATTTTGAATTTTCCGCTTACCTGTGGAAAACCCAACCTCAATTGGAATCGTCTTGGAAACTCTTTCGCCAAGCAGCCGAACGGCCGATCTACCTCTTAGTATCCCATGTGCGCAAGTCCGTCCTGTACCGTATCCTCAGCACAATTCATTGCATCAGCAAAGGGGTCCAAGTTTTGCAAATTCTCGATGGACATGCGCTAAACAAATTAAACACAGGCAAGAAATAAAACTGCTAATCAAATATCGGGCACAACTTCCCAAACGGGTGTTACCTGTTTTCTGCACTTCAAGAAAAATCTTTCTTCTCACTCCTCCGTCCAATGGCAACTGCTGTCAAAAATATTCAATCGTCCCAGATCAATCTCAAATCGTACCAGTTCGATCGCAAATTGTTCCAATTCAATCTGAAATTGTTCCAGTTCAATCTGCAATCGTACCAGTTCGATCGTTTAGTTGATCTGGGACATTTTTCGCCTGAATTTTCTTTAACCCTTAACTGCTCGATTACTACACACTTCCTCATTTTTAACACATGTGACGAATCTCATCACCAATGTCATTTGTTCTGTATGAGTAATATCGGGTGTACAGTCCAGTATTATAGCATAATATGTTGCTTGTTTTAGGTCACTTATGATTCGGTCTTGGATCTTTGTGGACTAGAGATAAATGAACTCATTTTGTATTTGTTTGCTCAAATAGTGAACATATGTCTCTTCGGAAGTAACTCTTCTTACATGACAACATCAAATTTGGAAATATACTCTACAAGTTTCAAAAAGTTACCATTGTTACGCTCGAAAAGAGACTCTTTTGTTCCTAGAAAAGCCAGCCCCTGAGATCCTAAAAATTGGACAACACAAAGTAAACGTTTCAACACTTAGTTCAAATGTTCCATTTCAGCTCGAATGCCGATTGTTCTATCCAAACGTAATCGCATGGACAGTTCACGCCAAGATTTACAATTGTGTATAGAAGATTTCTCATGACTGGTCAAAATTTTGGTTAAGTTTTGACAGACAGAATATCCTTGGTGTCCGGTGGCAAGAGATGAATGCACATTTGCAAAAAGTTTGCAGGCAAAGCAAAATACTGCGTTTTTTTAATTGAATACATTAACCAATTCCTATGGACTTGTTTCTTATTGCTAAGTTTTCTTGTGAAATGAAGTGAAGAGAATTTTCCACCCTTAGCATCAATGGGAAAGTCAATGTCATTAACTTGCACAGGACCACGCTCAGTAATAAGTTTTCGTATCTCATCCGTGATTTTTAGTGGCCACTCTCCACAGTCCATCGATAGTAGCGGTGACATGCCTCCGGACAGCTTCTGATCCTACAATACAAATCCAATTCTAAAATTTTATATCGCCGCATATGTAAAAAACTAATGTTTAATGAGTTATTTCGTTTTTTGAATAGTTAATTGATATAACTCCATTCAATAATTAATTGTTACATGAGCTTGCTCCTTGCAAAATAATTAATTTCTGGTACCTAACCTAAACTGTCAGCCACTATTGGGTTTTGCATCATTTTATCAAACATTGCAACACCCAGCGTTTATATTTTATTTTTTTCATGGCCAGCAACACAACAGAGAGGCAATAGGCAATAACAAGGATGTAAGACGAAAACAATGGAAGGGTGCTGGGACCCAAAACTATTAATTAAGCCTTTTAAATTCGCCCATATGAATTTTTGATTTATTGGAAATTTATATTTTATCACCAATGAAAGATAAACGATAAATGTTGTCATACAATTGACTGTATAAGAATACAGTAGACTCCCGATTATCCAGGAGTAGATTAACCACGATCGCAAAAAGAAAAATCAATAAATAAATGACGCAAGTTAAATGTACGTTAAAGCGGCAACCAATATGTTTAGCGTGAGAAGGCCCATCATCCCGCGCACAGACTATAGAGTTGTCATTGTTTACTTCACCGACCACCGATGAGTCATGCATACCCCGATCCCATGTGGCGCCAATACTATTAGGCCGATATACCTGTAGAGTCTCTAATATTATTTGTTTTGTAAATAAACCTGACTAAACAAAGTTAAAAGGTATATAATGTATTTTGAATAAATGTGTTACTGCTTATTAAAGCTTAACTATACACTTATTTTATGTAAATTAGACTTTAAAATAAGGCCTAAATTAAGTATTAACTTACAGTTTTATTTCTTTGATGGCTTGTCGATGGAGTAGTTACAGCCTCCAATATTGGCAATTCATCGTCTTTTACATTGGCTGTTATAACAGTATCGTCCTTGTCCAACTTCGTAGAAGTTGAAGCCGTAATAAACTTCTGTAGTGCTTTTGATTGTATTTTATCTTCTTTTGCGTGCTGCAGTTTTCTTTTCCGGTTGAATGACCCAGAGGACTTTTTACTGCTACTGCCGGCACTAGTACTAGACATAACTTGCGTTTAATAACCAAAAAAGCACTAGATTGCGAATGGGTTAAGCGGCGTTTCCTTTTCTAAGGTTAGGATCGAACGAATGTCTCAGTACCGCATGGCATAAGGCAACTGAACTGAGGCAGTAGACGACAGAGCGAGGAAAGATGCGACGGAGGGGGAGGGGCGTCTACCAGACAAGTCCAAGTCGATGACGGAGGGGTGCATGACGGACGAGTCCATTTGTTAATATTTGTGGTTATTGTTATTTGGGAGTAACAATTAATCAAGTAGTGCGAGTATGCGCAAGGGTCCCACCTTACGATATGCGATTTTCCCTAACTCCTTACTCCTACAATCTGGTGATGTGAATCGACTTTCAGCCTCTAGTCTAGTCTCCTTCTTTAATACTGAACATTGTAGAGCGATTAGGTGCCCCGTTTTGCATGGCACCCTACGTGACCGCGTGCTTTGCTTACCCCTTAAACCGGCCCTTGCCATTATATGTACGTTACATTTAGCTTTCACCAATCCTGGCGCTGAATTTGCCATATTCAATGTAGATGTACACTCCTTCACGCTTGTCTCACTATCGTAGACATATTTTCGACTTCTTCCGTTTAGGCGATTTCTACGAAGAAATTCTCTGATTTCGATTTGCTAGCTCTACCCGGATCTCGGCCATAATTTAGACATTTTGCTACCATATGGTCTCTACAACCACATGTAAAACATTTGCGCTTATTTCGTTGTTTTGGTTTATTTGGATGGTTGTCATCGTTACGTTGTGACCAGTAAATAACGCCTTTATATTCATCATTCCGCTCCGCTGCACGTTGATTTTTATGCTCATCCAGTACCTTACGTTTAAAAGTGTCCAGATCAGGTGAATTGTGTTTGGATCTGATTGTAGACCGAAAATTTTCATAACTCGGTGGCAAACTTTTAAATATTAGCATGAGCTTCATATCTTTTGGGATGACAATGTCCATGCGTTCCAGCTATTCCACTGAATTTAAAAAGTTGTTAAAACGTTCTGTGATGTCATCTTTTTCTTCTATTTCACAAGATGTAATCGCGGGGAGCAATTCTATCTTGTGCACAGGACCTTTTTGTGCGTGGATCAATTGCAGTTTCAGCCAAATTTCTCTTGAAGTGGCGCATTTTCTCACGCCCTTCATTTCTGCTCTTCCCAAAGATATAAAATGTCTGCCACCACTTTCTGATCATTTGCAGTCCATTTTGTCAAATCGCTCGCACTTCTTTCGTTATTGGAGGCTGTGAGAGTAGTAATATCGCCACTTACGTATCCCCGTTTATTGTAGTTAATGAAAACAGATTTCATCCAGGCATCATAATTCGTCTTATTTAGCACATTAGATCGAGATAAACCATCCGAATACAAATTGTGGCTTGTGCACCACGCGATTAATGATAACGAACTGACTTTTCGGAATATACAGGTACTCTTCAGTTTATTTGACTAAGTCGCTAATTTTACTGCTGGGGCCATAACTTGTAGGAAATCGGTTGCGAAGACTTTAAATAAGGATAAATAAACTGAGTTGCAAAGTGCTGTCTTTTATTTATACATCTGATGAGTAAGACAGTCGACAAACAAGTGACAAATGAATGAATGGATGATGAATTGTTGATCAGCTGGGTACAGATAATGTGTACATAAGTGCGTAAGAGTATAACAATACCATAAACAGCTATACATGTTGATCTTGATTTAGTAGTACTAAATCGAAAGCTATCGGATTTGTTTCTATTTAAAAAAAAATTCAGATCCTCAAGAGGAATAAAATGTTGTTTCGTTCCAACTGGACAGGGGTATGACACGTGTAATGCAATTTATGGTACATTACTATACAAGTTGAACCAAGTAGTAGCCTCTGCGGACGACATCAACATTTTGTTGCGGTTATTAACAACTGCCAAAGAACTCTTTCTGAAACTCGACAGCAGAGCAAAACTAGCAGGGCTTCAAATCGATGAAAATAATACAAAACTCATGACGCAGCCGGGGAAAAATACCTTAAGTACGCGGAATATGACAATTAGTGAAATAAATAAAATATTTTATTCAGTTTTGACGATCTTGAAGACCAGATATATACGCAGAAAAACAAAGTTCCAAGTATACAAATCTGTGTTATGTTCGGGGTGTGAAACATGGACCCTAACCCAAGCATCCGCAAATATATTGAACGCCTTTGAGTGACAGGTCCTGAAGCGAAGTTTGAGTCGAGCAGTCGTTGAGGCAGGACGGATCAAGCAGCATAAGATTTCCGAAGGGTTTTTATGAAAATTTAAATTTGGAAGAAATTAGAAATTTCAGGGATTGAGGGAATCTCGGAGGGACTTCGGAGGAATTACGGAATTTTGGGAGGAAAAAGGAATTTCTTGAAATTGTGGAAAAAGAAAGGGAGTTAAAGCGTTTAAGATACCTAAACAGGTATTCATTGGGAGAACTAAAGGCCGGAGACTAGTGGGGAAAACCGAGAAAACGCTGGTCATCACTGCTTGGATTTCAAAATTGGACCTCGCGGTCAATAGACCGAG
The DNA here is from genome assembly GCA_963969285.1 of Odontomyia ornata. NCBI lineage: Eukaryota > Metazoa > Arthropoda > Insecta > Diptera > Stratiomyidae > Odontomyia > Odontomyia ornata. The sequence goes on from OZ017739.1 coordinate 72,381,154, forward strand.
ACAACTGGAGGCACTATTTGTAGGAAGCGAAAGCCCGAGAGGGACTGTAGTGCTACGAAGAAGAAGAAGTTGAACCATCTAGGTAAGGTGCGTAGAGCAAGCACGAGTAGAAAAACAAGTGAAATGATAGGAGTGGGCAGAAGGAGTTGAATTGGAGTGTTTGAAAAAAATACAAAAAAAAGAAAAGATTATTATTTAGGATTTTTTTAAGTATTTTTTTTCTTAACAATACAATTATTTTGCTTTTCGGTCTTTTAATCACTTGACAGTATTCCATGTTCTGTCTTGATATCTGTGGGTATGGCAGAAAGTAACGAGTATGGGGAGCTTTTCGCTGCTAAAACAAACTTCACGTGGAAAGTGAGGAAAAACTTGCAGCGTTTCTGTGAGAAGTTTGGGGGGGACATAAAGGAGGAGTTTATTCTGAACTTGCTTGCTAGTTGTAAGATGCAACTGCAAGTCCCGGAAGATTCCAATGACATGGAGATGGATGAGAGTGGAAGTTTCGCCGCTAAAACAAACTTCACGTGGAAAGCAAGGAAAAACTTGCAGCGTTTCTGTGAGAAGTTTGGGGGGGACATAAAGGAGGAATTTATTCTGGACTTGCTTGCTAGTTGCAAGATGCAACTGCAAGTCCCGGAAGATTCCAGTGACATGGAGATGCATGATAGTGGAGATGCATGAGAGCGGAAGGACAGTGTTGACCAGGAGGAGGCTATCGTAAAGCCAGAAGCCAGAAAGAGCCCAATAGGGTTCCAACCCAGGAGCCTACTTCAAAGGTATTGAAGACCCGGGATGTGAGCGAGCAGGATTTTCTCCAGCTTAAAAAGGTAGCGAAAATAGCTTCCTCCAGTTTCTCATGGACCATACCCAAGCTGGGTGGAAGGCCGGGCCTTGAGAGTAATAAAGGCAAATCGAAGCCCCAGTAGCCAAGTGTGGCTGCTCCCAAAAAGGAGAGGATACCTCCCATAGTGTGCTTTAGGCTTGACTTGAAGACTTTCAGGGATAGCGTTAAAAGGGCATGCTCATGAATCTCTAAAAAGAGCCAGAGTTCAACGCGATGGTGAACAGCTCTTCAAGAGCTTCGCTCCACCCTAAAACGGGTGAGGATCATATCAGCCTATTTAATTTTTTGAAGTGTGCGAAAGTGGCCTGCTACACCTACACTCTTTCAGAACAGAAAATTGACTCTCCTTCTCAAAGGCGTGCACAGCTCACATGACGAGAACGATGTCGGGGATGAGCTGAAGAAACATCTCGGAAAAGATATCCTATCAGCAAAAAGGTTCTCCACTATAACTCTAGGAAGGAAAAAAGGACGCTTTCATCTTTCTTAGTCCAGACCAAAGCAGCCTTTGAAGTGAAGAAAGCGATGGATATAAAGCTTCTATTGTATCAGAAGATACAATGGGAACGTCTGCAGAAAAATTGCACTTCCCACGCGGCCAAAGATTGGGCCACGTCGCTTCTAATTGTGAACTTTTAAGTTAGATACGTAAAATGCGACAAGCAACATCGAAGGACGATATCTTCTGTGTGAACTATTATGCCAAGGGACACCCTGCGAGTTTCAGAGGTTGTTCTAAAGCAAAAGAAGCTGGAGAGAGGAGGAAGAATATCAAAAAGAAAAAAGACTAAAGGAGGGATTTATTATCACCTCTATAAAAAATATTGTATATGAAGAGGTCTCGTACTCTAGCCTTTTGCAAGGTGCAAAGAAGCAGCCTGCACGTCAGTCTATACGGCAACCCAAACAGCAATCAATACAGCAACCCCAGCAGTCGCAGAATGGGCGATATATGGTTTTGAGCACTGACTGCTAACAATTTTTCGGGTGTGACTTGTTCACACTCATTCGAAAAGTGGACTGTTTCATCCCTCACTATAAAGAACTCCCTAGTCCTAGTGAGAAAAAAGCTGCGTATTTAGAATTTGCCTTCAATGTAAGTTGTTAAACTCTCCATCCTCATCATATTTTCACTAGCTCCACGCTATAAAAGGAATTTTGTTCAAGAATACTTGAACGCCCATCGACCAGACTTCTTGTTTATATCGGAAGTAAGACTCAAAGAAAGACGCAGATTGCGTCTGGGACAATACAGGAGTTGCTATAACATAGTTCAGAAAGATCACCTGAAAGTCCAAAGGCACTATCTTCCAAGTGTGAAATGTATCGAAGCAGGTATAATAAGCTCCATGCTGGGAGGGTGCACCTTTGCATTTGTAGGGATCTATGTTCAACATGGATATCCAGATAGGGAACTCATTGACGACTTGGAAACAGTGGTTAAATTTGTGCAAAAAATTCGATTTCTATTCCATGGGAGGTGATTTCAATGCGAAGCATCACTCATGGGGAAATATTGCATTTAATTGCTATGGACCAGCTATCTCAAACTGGGTTCTATCAAATATGGAACTCATACTGATTGCTCCGAAAGAGCCTACCTTCCGCCGAAGTTCATCTATTACTGACTTCTTCACCGTGTCTGTCAATCTGGTAAGTCTCTCCCACAGTTTTGAGTGTGGAGTTCTTGACACCGAGTCTGACCATCTTTTGGTTGAGCTGACCTTAAGAGTGAAAAAGGGTGTGAAACCTGAAGTTGCAGATCCTCAACTTTTCACTCTATACAAGCGAATCGATTGGGCAGAAATAAATGCTGACCTTGATGGAAAATTGAAGGGGATTTTGATCGAAAAATCGTTCTATTCCTGAAATCGATGAGGGAGTTGCATGTATAAAGTCAACCCTGGATACGGTCATCTCAAAGATCTTTATTAAGAAATCCTCGACAAATTAACTTTATCGAGATTTGTCAGAAAACATCTTGGAGCTTCATCGTAGACGAAGTCGGCTTAGAAAGCAACTCGCAAGAATCTACCACCGCAATTTAAATATGGCCAACTGGGAGTATGAACGTATTCAGCTAGTGATTACGTCTCTAAACCGAATGATCCCAAGGAGAACCACGACTTTTGCTAACGAGCAATTTGAATAGGCCCTGGAAAGTATCAATCCAGGTCCTTGTATGTTTCCTCATATCTATAGGATAACTGGCAGAAAAAGGCTGCCCGGGGTCTTTACTTAAGATGGATCCATACTCATGGATGACAAAGCTATCGCTGACTATTGCAAAATATTTTGCAAAAGTTCTTCAAGGAGAGAAATTAAGTGGGGACTCTTAAGTTACTTCGTTAGTGAGCAGCACCACAAAAAATTTCGACAGGGGCAATGAGCAATTGTGCTTGACCAGGTTCTCTGATTCAAATCCCTCTGACGCACCTACTGGCCATGGTCTATTTATCAGTCCTGAGAGACTCACTTTGTTGGCACTGGAGCAAAATTCCAAAAAATCATCAGTGGCTGATGGAATCTCCAATTATATGCTTAAAAGGCTTCCCCATGTTTTCTTTGTTCTCCTCGTGATCATTCTGAATAATTGCATTAACATTTGCTACTTCTCTCAACAATGGGAATGCGTGAAAATATTTGCAATACCGACGAGTCAGGCAGTACTGACGTAGTCGACACTCGTCCGATTTCGCTACTTTCAAATATTGGTACGCTGCTTGAAAGGGTAATACTTGAAGGCATCATAGAATGCTCTGCGGAGGCAAGAATGGTGCCAGAAAGACAATTTTTGGTTTCCAAAAGCCTATTCCAAGGTGGATGCTATGGCCGTGTTCCAAGCTGATATAACGAAAAGTTGGCACAGCAATAAGCTTGTTGTAGCTTGCCTGACCGATGTGAAAAAAGCCTTTGATTCTGTATGGATCAATGGGCTTCTCTACAAATGATAAAATTTGGCTGTCCGGCCCATATTGTAAAAATTCTAGGCAGCTTCACGAGGGGACGAACTGCCTTTGCATTGGCTGGTGGAGCTAGGTTAGACCCATTTTGTATTGACTCGGAGGTACCACAGGGGGTCTATATTAAGCCCATTTCTTTGCATTTTATTCACCTCTGACGGCTTGGGTGTAAGAAACGAATATAAGCCCGGAATCCAGGTGAATCTCTTCGCTCACGACTTGTTAGTGCAGTCATCTGAGCACAATTTGCACTTTGCTAAGACGAGGGTGCAAAAATATTTGGAATTTCTTAGTGCATATTACTGGGAATAGAGAATCAAGGTGAATACGAAGAAAATTTAATTAATTGTGTTCAAGGACCCCCACAAAAACGTTGGTTGTCTTGGAAGAGGCATCTTTAACTAGGATTAAGTTGAATGGGCAGATGGCACATTGTTCTAGGCAAACGAAGCACTTGGGGGTAGCTTTCGATAGGAAAGCTACCTTCAGTGCTCACGTTGACAATATTTTGAGAAAAGTGACTTATGCGTACCATCTTCTTACACCTCTTTTCAGGAAACAGTCAACAGCAAGGAAGCGAGTCAAGGTTTTGGCCTAAAAAGCCTTGATTCGTCCGATCATAACATATGCGGTGTTAATATGGAATGGAGCTCTGAAAACAAAATGGGGCAAGTTAGGATTAGTGTAGCGAAAAATTTTTCGGGCTTGCGCAGGCCTCTACAGACAGGAGGACAGATGGTCTTACCCCAATGTGGTGCTATACCAGGAGGTAGCAATGGAACCAATCAAATTGTATGCGGAAGAGCGGGTGAAATCGTCAATCAGGAGAGTCAAGAAACGCAAGGTGGGAGTAGTCAGGAGATCAATGGATAAAAGCTCAATGGATACAGCGAATGAGTAGTTTTAAGGTAGTCTTAAGGAAATAATGTAGTTAATTTTTAGATACTCAATTTTTAAAACTGAATTTTGCAAACTTCTTTTTATAATCCAATAATGTTTGATAATGTCGTGGGTGTCAACATTTTAAAGTTTCGTTTTCTCGAAAAAAATTAATATTGCAATCTAAATAAAGTAAATTATTATTAAGCTCCGGGAAAAGCCCTAAAGGACAACCCGCACGAATATTGTTAGTTTAAGTCATTTATAAATTGTATTTATGTAAAAATTAGAAAAAATCACCCTATAAAGACCTTGAATGTTGGCGGGTGCTGAGGCAAATAAACTGAGCCAAGCTAGACGGGAACCAATGGTGAATTCGATGCAACCATGAGCTGTATGAGATTTTTAATGAGTCGGAGGTCTCAACAATTGTAAAACGGCGGAAGCTGTAATGAGCTGGCCACATGAATCGTATGGACGAACAACAGATACCCAAAAAGGTATTCTTTGGGAGAACTGAAGGGTGAAGACTAGTGGGGAAACCGAGGAAACACTGGTCTGACTCGGTCGCCGAAGGCAGTTCATCGCTGCTCAGATTTCGAAACCGGAGGACGCGGTAAATGGACCGAGACAGTTGGAAGCGCTATCCGCAGGAAGCGAAGGCTCGAGAGGGGCTATAGTGCTACGAAGAAAAAGAAGAAGAATGCAGTTTTTGGAACATCGATTCCTTAGATCCTTCTATACCTTCCGAATCTAGGTTCAGCAATTATTATTATTATTAGATTGCATTAAGTAGTTATAATATTGCATTGAGAAGACGTACACCAAACATGGGCCACTAAACTACTTTATGAAGCAATTCAACATCAGTCCAATTTAGCCTGCCACTCACTGTCCGTTTTCTTTCATCCGCTAAAAATCTCGCGGCCAAACAAAACCAGCATCTCCATCACATATTCTGTTGACGACGCATGCAACCTTTCGCTTCGAAGTTATACATCTACTCTGTCAGTTGCCCCCCTTCTGCCATTCTAACAATGCTTAACGTTCACTTGTCTTACAGTACCGCATTCTGCCACCCACTTCCTTCGCCCTCATCCTACTGCATCTTACATGTATGGTAAATTGAAGACGGCAGGATACGCGAAAACCCAAGAGCTTATAACCAACCATCAGTGCAAAAAAGAGTCAAAGCCTGAACCTACGATGGACATCTACATACTCCATGAGAAAACATACGTGTGCACATGCATACGTATCGTATGGCCAGCGTCGCAAAAGAAAGGACCTGCTTTCCGTTGGAGGATGAGACCGAAGGAGCAATATTCTTATGCTACGATTGTATGTTACTTCCTTCGCCCCGTCGATGCCGTGAGCCAACTTTTTTGCAATTGAACACAACAACGCCACACGTACGTCTACTTATATATAATATTCTCCCCAATCACGTTGTCCTTCCTCGGCCCCGATTGCCACACATATCCTTTACGTCTTGCACCACACATCGCCTTATACACACAAAACGGAACGGCGATTTTAGTTTTCTCCCCATTTAGTCCGCTCCGTTGTGCGATGTTTCAGATACCCGCCAAACTTTGAAGAGTAAGGACCGTTGTTCGGGACAGTATCCTTGAGATTCGCGCGACTCGTCAAAGAAGCCTTCTCCCCTTCGAAACCGTCCGCAACGACCCCGGGAGGAGTGAAAAGTGAAAAATTTTGTGAACGGACATTGGTCAGTGTGAAGTGCGGAGCGGGGCCGAGTGAGCAATACATAAGGAGTCTGTGTGCAAATCGAAATTGACAAATTTGCTCCTTGCAAGGAAGTGAGCAAATGACGATGCTGATGCCGATGCTAAGACAAGCAGTCTCTTGTTTATCGTCCTTACCCCCGAACGACGAAAAGTCAGCTGATTTTAATTAAGTGCACGCACGTGCTACGGGTGTTTTTAAAAATACATAATCAGAGAAATAAAAAAAGGATACCCACAGGATTGTAGTGGTGTGAACTCGTAGTGTTGTTATTTTTTCGTGCCGGTCTGTTGTTGCTCAAACGAAGCCCAGTGGGTGGACTTCAACAAGTTGCTTGTCAGACAGACAATATTTTTATATGAACACGCTGCACTGGACGCATTAAGGATATACTTTTGTGATTTGGTTTTGATAGCTTTTGTGAGAAGGAGGCAAGTCTTCATTCATGCTGCATTGTGAAGAGAGTTTTGAATTAATCTAAATTATTTGTTGACCACGTCAGGGATATTTTTGTATTACCAGAGAACGAACAAATTATATCGCGGGAGAAAGAACATTTCGAGAAAACATCATCGAACCGAAAGGCCAAAGGATCAAATACGACAGCATAACCGCCACTGCTCTGTACAGTCCTTCTCGGTATTCCGGCCCTTCAGCACGTACCGGATACGAAGCCAAGAGCCGTTCAAGAAGGGAAATCACGCCAAAGTCCTATCATCTCATCGCTGTCGTCTTCCTCTGTTGTTGTTATCGTCCTGCGTCCCGTGCTCCGGACCCAGCTTCACTCATCCAATTCTTGGTCACACACTCATTCTTCCCGTTATTCTTATTTTCCACCTCACCCCATTGCACCAATACATCTCCCTCCCCATGCCCGGCTAAATCATTTGCACGAAATAGCCTCTAGCTTGCGAAAAGTCCTTTTCACAAGAAGCACATTCATGCTGATGGCTTAGGGATTCGCGACAGGACAAGCAGCCAACGCAACAACAATCGTGTGTGCTTAACCGGAGGGTGGTGTTGATTCGGTCACCGTCACACATCATATAAACGAACTCCTATATACATACGTACCTACAAACGTATCGAAGGAGTCGCATATGTTGGCGACTAGCGAAACGGTGGCGAATTTTCAAAGGACGCGACTATAGAACGGAAAGATCCCTTGCACGGTGCAGAGGAAGCGAAGCCCATCCAAGTGGTTTTGGAGACCGCCAAGGAATACTAGGGCAGATGAGGAAAATTTAACGCGGGAATGTGTAGCGGCAGTGTCGCGGTGAATTATGGACGTGTAGCTGTTTGTGGCGTAGCGAAGGACATTCAGTGGACATCTTCAGAGAAGCGAGTCATTAGCATCTAGCGCGTTCATTTAAGAGTTTGACGGATATTACTCGAGCTTTGGGGCTGAATTCGTCTTTGGCCAGGACTAATTGCCTTCAAGTCAAAGATGTTTCCTATGAAAAATTAAGAAGCACCCACTCATCTGAGAGAATAAAGCCTTCAAAGGAACGAAGGAAAGCGTAACGCGTTCAAAGGCTGTTTGTGCATATGAACACTCCGTAACTACGTGCTTCTTGGCTAATTAGTAGCAGGCAGCCCAATTGGATCCGGTGGACTCGTTGCAGGACTTCCACTCGCACCAAGACGAATCTTTGACCCAATCCCAAATTGTTGGAGCGGAGGCAGCGGCCAAGTGATTTCCATCATCTGAAATTTCGCATGTTAGTAGTGTCCATCTCTCGCGTCGTCGTCGTCCTTGCCCCTTTTCTCGACTCCTTCCGTTCTCATCCTCATCCATCGTCACAATCGCCGCCTCAGCCAAGAGACGAGTAGTCACGAAAGTAACAACAACAATAAGGAGCACGGTCCGAACTGGACAGGAGGCTATAGCGTCGTATCCGCTAAGCAAGGCCACTCTACCCAAGGCATTCACGTTTCACGGCATCGAAGTCTTGGTCTTGGGCATCGACTTGGACGATGGCGGCCTCCTTTTGAAGACGACCAACTCGACATCAGACAAAAACAGACCATCGGCCGGACAGGGTAGTCCACGGGATTTACGTCGCCATCAACCAGTCAACATTCAGAACACTCATCGTGCACTAACTGCGACCAACAGTTCTTGGAACTCAACGCTGAGGGTCCACATCGCGACCAGTGGATCACCGCATCCGACGTGCCTGGGCATTAGCGGTTAAGTAGTTCGCGCCAACAACCCAACCGCGGGCCACTTCGCGACTAGTGGTGTTTGTCTCCATATCCACAGATCCGAGTACACAAAGGACCTCCTTCTCTTACACGGTGAACCACCACATGGTTCAACTCCTCCTTCCAAGAACAGTGAACGAATGTCCCTACTTCGTGCGACTCCGTACACCTTTTCTTCGCGCGTTGTTCGCGTCTAAGGAGGCATCGAATGTGTCGCCGGTGCTGTGAACGTGTGTGACGAGCAGTTCTGTGTACTCGCCTCTTACCTGTCCCATTTAAGGAGTTTCGGATCGGTATAGTGGCGGTGAAGGATTTACACGCACTCAAGTCGACATCGTAGGTACATGCCACACGTCAACAGGACATCCCGCTAAAGAATAAGTCGCGACGCGAATTCACAGTTAATCATTCGGGAGTCCGGCGAACGGTCATGCCGGCAGTGATTTGTTCGCGCCCGCCAATCTTTAGTGCGTGTTTGGACAGCGAACAAGTGTCGTCAATAACATTATACAGGTTATTACAATACTTTCAACAAACCTAGTGCAATATTGCTATCAATTCTCGGTAATGTGATCTGGTTTTCTCGCGGATTAGCACAACGCGGGGCTAATTTAACGGATAAACTTCTAGTGAGATCACAAAGCGCGCGATTGGCGTGAACGTGGTTAGCGGATAATTTTTAAGTGTATAAATTATTGTTGAAGGGTTTTGATGTTTTTCTTACTATGATGATGGAAATAAATGAACAATTTTTGAATTGATGGAGTTTATAAAGGATACGTACCAGCATTAGTGCAGTGAATTTATTTAATAAAATAATTAAGACAAATTGTAGAAGTGATCGGTGTGGTCTTTTGACGAAGAACGTTCCTGTTATCTTGAAAGATTTTTTGGAAAATTTTCTTCGGCTGATACGGGTATGTAGTATCTAAAACTAATCTTAAGGAATGTTTCAAATAACTAATTATTTAAAAATCAAAATAAAAAGTGTAATGTACTTTGAGCCAAGTGTAATGTACTTTGAGCTTCTAATTCACTTTATTTAAGGATACCCAAGTTTGATGCTTCATTTGAAAAGCCATAAAAATATTCAAAATCATAAAAAAAAATTGAAATTTATCAAAAACATCAAAAATTTCTACATATTCTTGGTGGTAAATAGATATTTCTGGAGGATGCGTTTGGGACTCCTAGTCCATGATAATCACCCTCGTTTGTTATCATGAATGAACGATATATTCATAGATTGGAGTTTGACAATTTGATTCAAAAAATGGTTGTAGCACTGTTTCAACGAATTGTTAACGCTGGACCGATTGGGCTGAACTTTTGTATCCCGGAGCACTTTTTAAAGTTCAATTTAAGCACTTTTTCAATTAATTTTAACGTACAGTGGCGGGCAAAAGTCTACGACAACTCCTTATATTGAGATTCTGTTTAATTGGAAGCTTTAAACAAAAATCCCCTGATGTGCATTTTTCAGTAACGTAAATATATTTATCAAAAAACAAAGACCAAAACATTTCATAACAAACTTAAAGAAAAATTCGTAAAAACATAAAAATATGAATGGACAAATATCTACGACAGTCAGTGCTGGCTGACTTCTACACAAAATATTTTCAACTAAACGTATTGGAAATTTTATAAATTTTTGCTGGCTTAATATTTGGTTGGACCCCCTTTCGCATCAATTACTGCTTGCAGTCTTCGGGGCATAGAGGCAACTAAATTAGCAGTTTCTACAGATGTGATTTTCTCCCATTCTGTGGCAAGCGCTTCATCCAACAAATTTTTATTTTTAATGTGACATTTTCGAATTTTCCGTTCCAAAAGCTCCCATACATGCTCTATTGGGTTTGAATCTGGACTTTGCGGAGGCGTATTAAGTTGCCTGGGAGCGTAGTACAACAACCAGTTCTTGAAAAAAAGTGCTGTATGTTTTGGATCATTGTCTTGCTCGAAAATCCATCCCTCTCCAAGACCCAACTTCTTGTAAACATAACGGTCCATTCTAGTTTCAACAAAAGCCAATCTGTCAACTCCAGATGCAACGATGGCTCCCTAAACCATCACATTACCTCCACCGTGCTTGATAGTAGGAATCAAATTGTTGGTCTCTAAAGTCGTATTCTTTTTCCTCCATATGTACTTTACTGTGACCATCACTTCCGAAAATGTTGAATTTGGACTCATCTGTGAAAAGAACGCGATTCCAAAAATTATTGTCCTTGTCAATATGGGCCTTGGCGAACTGTAGACGAAGAAGTCGGTTTTTGACGGATATTAATGACTTTTACGTGGAGCTCTTCTTTAATTTTTAATGCTCTCGTGATTGTTCATGCATGGATAGCCTTTTTCCTTTCCGTAGCCACTTGTTTCGCCAAACCTGGGTTACTGTTCACTTCTTTTAGAATAAAACTAATGTCTCTGCGCGATAACTTTTTCGGTCGGCCAGTTCGCGGCTTATTTTCAATGGAACCACTGTTTTCAAAGTTTTTGATGATTGTATACACAGAGACACAGAGTAATTTCGCGATTTCCGACCACGATTTATTGTCTTTTTTATACTGTACGACCAAATTTCGGATATCACATGAAATTTCTTTTCGCGTTGTCATTTTGTGGTCCTTGCAGTTAGATACTAGCGATAAAACTAAAACAGAATTGCAGCAGCACATATACGGAATGATAACAATACCAAGTAAATAAATATTGATTCCGTTACGTTTAGTTGGAATTTTTTTGTGCATAACTGAGTCAACACTGACTGTCGTAGACTTTTGTCCATTCAATTTTTTATGTTTTTAGGGCTTTTCCTTAATTCTGGTATGAAAAATTTTTATGTTAATTTTTTTATACATATATTAACGCTACTGAAAAATGCACTGCAATGGATTTTTGATTAAAGCTTCCAATTAACCGGTATCTCAATATAAGGAATCGTCGTAGACTTTTGTCCGTCACGGTATGTACTTTAGTTTTGACGTGACAGATAAAAAGCTCCATATTCGTCCATCAATAGACAAGTAAAATATTTATTCAATAACGTTTTGGTGAATTTTCGACTATATATCAGCTTTTAATATATTTCTAATAACAGGAGCCCGATGATGCTGAAAAATTTCATGCGAGTTGGGTTTAAGTGGTAAATATGTCAGGGTTACGAGGCATTCGATTCAAACTATTCTTCTTTAGAAGGGCACCAGTCTATTCTTTACAACGATACCCTTCATTCTTTTGTTAGGACACCCTTCTAAAGGAAAGTGTATTAAATTTGATCGCTGTAAACTGACAAACGAATATGGTGTTTCTTATCTGTCATGTCAAAACTAAAATACATTAAATTTAATTGAAAAAGTGCCCTCACCTTATCGGTCTTGCAATCAAAAATTGCTCCCGGCTATATAATTTCAGTCCAATTCGATAAAATTTAAATAAATAATACAAAACGATTGGGACCAAATAGCAAAAATTAAAAAGACGGATAAAAATACCGGATTTCTTTTTTTCATTACACAAAGACTTAAGCTTGTTCAGCTCTTTCTGTAAAAAAAAGTGAAGGCCGCAAGAAAATAATTTACATATTGTATATTATTGAACTTTGAAGCGCTGTAACCACATATTATTCAAACTGAAAATTAAATGACCTTTCTGTCAACCTAAAATCAGATTGTCCTGAAATTTGTTGTATGTTATTTCATACTACAGTTAAACCTCTCTATCTCGAATCTCCAAGGGCGAAGAGATAAATTCGAGTCAAAGAGGTTTTCGTGATAAGGAGTTCGTGCAACTTAATTGAATAAGTGTATTCTTAAACAAGTAAAAAGCAAAAAAGCAAATTTGATGCAGTACAAGTTTTCCTTAAAGCTATCTGACTGGAAGTTTTCCAATACAATACTAATATTTGGTATGGTTACATTTTTGGCTCAACATAGCTTTGAGTCTATTTGGAATCGATTCAACTGGCTTTGCTATCATTTCTGGGGCCATTTTATTTCATTCCTCTAAAAAGGCTTCTCATCATTTTTGTTGTAAATAATATGGTATATGAACTATTTTTTCTCCAAAAATACCCATAAATTCTCGATAACATTTGTGATGATGTTCTTTTACGTCCGCTCGAACGAAATCGGAACCGACGTCTCATCGGTTCTAGACGTGAAGTCTGAGTCGTGCCAACGAATGGTACCAACCGGTCAACCAGTCCGTGCACCCGTAATCCATTTCGCGGTGGCTGCTTGTCGGCCAGCTAGTTCGAAGAGGATTTCGGTCGCCGGTCTTTAAAATGGATTACGCTCAATTACGTGTTTCAGCCACCATTAAGTGCCCGTTTCAAACGCGTCAAAAATTCAAACATACGGAAGCAACACCTATCTCTACGTTATTCCGTATTTCTTCCATTCTCTCAGTCAACAGTAAAAACAACTTAATTCAATTTCGCGTACCCCAAGGTCACCGACGTGGTATCGAAAAATATACTACGTTAATTCAACCCCGAAGAACTCTACTCTAAGGAAAATGCAAAGCAAACGAAGGTACCGCGTACCGCACGCGACGCGAAACCGGCCATCCGCCGATTTCTAGAACCTCTTCACAGCATACTTACCGTTCGTTCTCACTCCCGCAGCATTTTGCAAAGGCCATTTTGCGCTTAAACTACTCGTATTTACTCTATTTAATCATCATTTTTTTATATTATCTTAAAAAGTTAAATGCATTTAGCAAAAAGGTTATTGTAAAGGATAGCGTGGTAAATGGAATGAATTCATTGGTTGAAATTTGGATTGATCCCAATAATTTTGGGATTACGTATACTGAACGTTATAAATGCTCAATGGCTCTTTTACATTGAGCTTTCTACTTATGAATTTTGCCACCTAATTTGGAAGTCAGAATACTCTTATAGAACATGTTTATCTACGAATTCAGCAAGAAGCTAGAAAACGCTGTGTGAATTAATAGAATTCATAAGAATAAACGTAAAGTAACACATCGTTCAATAAGTACCGAGACAACAACGAAAACAACATTTTTATTCAAAAATCATTTTTATTCATCGATATAATCTCCTTTTAGGGTTATACAATCTTTCCAACGCCTTTCCAACATTTCTATACCATGTTTATAGAAGGATTAATCCTTTGCTTCAGTTTCGGCAATGACTTCTTCATTCGAGCCAAATTTTTTTCCCTAGAGCATTTTTTTGGGATCAGCAAAGAGCCAGTAGTCGCTGGGGGCTAAATCTGGCGAATATGGGGGGTGGGAAAGCAAATCAAAGCCTAATTTGCTCAATTTTGCCATTGTCGACTCGTTGCTGCTTTTGTTCCACTGAAAGCAATCGCGGCACCCACTTGGAAAAAACCTTTTTCATGCTCAATTTTTCATAGAGGATTGTAAATACGCTTCCAGATGATATCTGTGTCATTTCTGCAATATCACGGACCTTCACTTTGCGATTTTTCATTACAATTTTTAACACTTCACTCACATTTTCCTGTGTAACGGCTTCCAATGGCCTACCCGAACGTTCTGCATCGTTTGTGTCCGTAGGACCACGTTTAAACTCAGCATACCAACGACAAATCGTTGGTTTCGATGGAGAGGAGTCTGGGTAATGTTTTTCAAGCCATTGCTGGGCTTCTACAGTGTTTTTACCCATTAAAAAACAATGTTTTATCAACACGCGAAACTAGCTTTTTTCCATTTTTCAAACAAATCACAAAGTGACTTTACTCTAACCTCGATAACTCTGCTGTCTGTGATCCGATCGACGTGAAATTTTTACACGTGTCATGTAAACTCTATGGAAACGTAGCCAGTTTGGTACTACTAGCACCATCTCTGGGTTAGTCTCGGGACTTATTGAACGATTTGTGATTTCTTGGTCGAGAATTCTACTTTAAGAGGAATTATTTTTAATTTTTCCACTTTTTTTTTAAAGATCTTCCACCAGTAATTGGAATGTTTCTGATTGTTTTTAGTTTTTTTTTGGTTTAACCTTGCAAGTTTGTTGTTGGCTGCTTTGTTTTTTTTTATTTTTGTTTGTTGAAATATATATACTTATGGAATTGGTTACCTGAAATTACATGTGCCGTGTGTTACCAAAGTTAATACCACTTTCTACTGAGCTCAAACTGTTTGGTTCTTGCAGATTATTGAAATCAGGGCTAGCATCGTAATCGCTTGTAATTTTACAATGACGTTAAGAGCACTTTGACAAACGGAACCATCTCCACCACTCACTGTTATGTTCATTACGGGCTTTGTTGCACATAGACCCAACAGCCACTATCAGATCTAATTACTCATCTTAGCATTTCGCCAATTCCGCCACCCGCGCACTATTGCCGATACGGACAGGTTTCTGGACAATATAATAGGAAAACACGGGTTGAAAAAGATCGCGAAGATGATTGCAAAAATTAATTTCGAAATCGGGCTCCTGCACCATAGGTTGTTTGACCGCAGTCTCTCTACAAACACAGTTTTTATTTCAATCAGTTTGCTGATAAGAAAAGTAATCAAGAAGCGAAGGAACCTTCCTAACGTTTATTACCGGCTTAACTTCGCACGACCTTCTTGACGTCTTTTATGCAAAATCGCAATTATGACCTCCTGATAACTTAATCTTTCAAATGTAATTACGTATCTTCACCAATAAAAAAACTGACAACCCGGCGATGAAGATAACACCAAAGGCTGCCGGGTTGACGAACGCATATTGTAGGGGCGGGAACAGACCGTGAATCCAGATATCTTCTTCAATCAGCCTACACGGCAGCACCGAGACCAAAAAGAAATAATAAATGAATACTATGAGTGCAATGCCACAAATGAATTCACCAACGAAAGAATTCGACACCAATCATAGCAGGAAAGCCACACGATACGTAGAATCATGCGAATCGATTCTGCCTCATTGGTCGTTATTTGATCAAAAACACATTCGTAGACTTAACCTCGACTCCAATTACTCTTCATTCAGTCAATCTATCTATCGCACAATATATATACATATTACAGAAATTTTTTAACCTATTATGTTCACTAATTGGGGATTTCGCCCGCCCACTCTCCACTTTGACAGTCACAACTGACGTGAGATGGGAAGCCATATGGTAGCAATGTGCATATGTATTGGCCGCCAGTGGCGTAGGTCCAATTCATTACACATTTAAGTCAGGGGTGCCATCAAATGAGGACAATTCCAAATAAGCTGGGACTGCACATTTCCTGATTAATGTATAGTTAGGGTCGTCATCTTAGTAGAATCAAAATTCACGACTAATTCCGAGTTAGTCAGCACCTTGGAGTAGATTTTCTTTTATTTTCTGCAATAAAAACCAGCTTTCCAATGCCGGCTGCCCAAACCATGACGCTTCCACAATCCAGCCTAACAGTCTCTTGTAGATTTTTATTTTGAACTCTGTATTGGCTTTCGCCATACGTACATTTTTCATCTCAGTCAAATATATTGAATTTAGATTCCTTAGGAAAAATGAGGTTCTTGCAAAACCCCTAATCCTTTGAAATGTGCTCAGTAGCAAAGCTAACGTGGCTTCTTCCATGCGATTCGACCATTAAAATTATTATTTCTTAGCATACTACGTATAGTTTCAGCACTGAATTCTTCACCAATCTCGGTTGATATTTGAACTGCCAATTTAAGTGTCAAGAACTTTAGGTTTTCTCTAAATTTCCTAAGCATCCATTGTTCTTCAGGCTCATTTAAGAGTTCGTTCGCTGCATTTCTACCCTTGTTTTCCAATCTTTTTTCATTGGAAAATCTTTGAATTATATGCTAGCCTGTTGAATAACTTAAATTAATGATTTCGCTTATTCTGTGTTGAGATTCGCCATTTCTAAAATAATGAATAGTTAATTGTCGCTGCTCAAGTGTTGTCCTACGATCCATTGTAAGTACAAACACAATTTATCCAATTTTTAACTATCGCGATCAAATTATTTTTTAAAAAACAAACTCTCAAACATACAAAAATCAATGTAGCGAAAACTTCCGATGTTGAGCGTGCACTTTTGACGCTAGCAGACAAAGAACTAACTGCATCAAATAAGGTTTATTCCTGCTAACAGGATATTTGAAAAAAAATTCATACTTTTTCGTCTGCTCCAAATTTCAAAAATATTCATTTTAAAACTGCATCAAAAGATTTGTAAAGTTATATTTATTTAACATACATAAAAACATCAGCTTGTTTAGTTTTTCCTGAAGTGCATCAAATAAGCCGTGAGCCACTGTATAAGATTTAAAGAGATTGAAGACGATTACATATATGTTAATTTGTTTGGCATAAGTGTATTTGCCTACTTTGACACGAAGCCTTGGCTCGGGGCTTTTCAGGCCTTGTGGATCTAAGAGAGTGCAGGCTTTCAATAAGTTCTCTGTTTTAAAATACTTCATTTGAAAAGGCTACAGTACTCATGTATTTGTGCTGTTAAAATAATTTGAGGGCCAAAGTGATTGTCTTTACTGGGGCTGTTTTTGATTGCAGCTTGTAAGCTTGTTGGAAAAATCTGACACTCCAGAGTGACATTCTACATATTATTATCTAACAATCAAAGAGACTTTTTAAAATACTTTGTTTGCAATTAGGGTGAAATTTTAAGAATAAGGTTAATTACTATATTTGTATGGAATTTTTAGCGCCTTATTAAAAATGAAATAAAATCAATTTCTCAACCAATACTAAAAACAAACTTTTAGAAAAAAATGTATAAACCGACTTCAAAACGCTCTCTTAAAAAGATGAAATAAATTTTCTGGAACAGATACTAAACTTAATTTTCTCAGTACAATTCATTGAGCTTAATGAATTGTCGCTTATCATGATGTTTAAGTGGATAAATTGATTTGCCCTCGCCTCGCCTATCGGGCCTTCACTTCCTGCAACTGTCTCGATCCATAAAACTGTCTTCGTAGACCGAGTCAGACCTGCAATTCATCGGTTTCCCCACTGGTCTCTGCCCTTCAATTCTCCCAACGAATACGTTTTTGGATATTCGCTGTTCGTTCATAGAATTCACTTGGCCACCCCATTTTAGCTTCCGCAGTCTTACAGTCATTGAGCACTCCAGCTCATCAAAAACTTCATACAGCTCAAAGTTATATCGGATTCACCATTGGTCCCCGTCTAGTTTTGCTCCAATTATTCGCCTCAGGACCCGTCTTTCTAAGGTATTCAATATGTTTGCGGATACCTGGATCAGAGATCATGTTAGCATATCACAGATCTTATCACTTGGAAATTTATTTTTCTGTGTACACAGCTGGTCTTCAAGATCATCCAAACTGAATAAAAAATTTTATTTGCGAGCTGTATTCTTCGGCGTATTTCGTCTCTTTCATTAGCGGTTCTCGTTACTTTGACGCCTAAATACACAAATTCGCCCACATTTTTTGTATTGTATTCGCCAAGTGTGATATTTTTTATATTTGAAATATTTTCCTCAACTGCGTGATGAGTTTTGTTTTATTCTCATTGATTTGTAGCCCTACTAGTTTTGCTTCGCTGTCGAGTTCCAGGAAAAGTTCTTTAGCGGTTGTTAGCGACCATAATAAAATATTGTCGTCCGCATAGGCTACCACTTGGCTCGACTTGTATAATAAGTTACCTCTTGTATCAACAGATAGCTTTCTTATGCTATATTCTAGAGCCAAATTGAAAAGAAATGGGACCAGCCCATCTCCATGCTTTAGTCTAATATATTTCAAAGGCATCAGTGATTTGGTAATTGATGTGGACTTGTGAGGTTCTCGACGGCAATGTTATTTTAGTAAGACGGACTAATTTGGCCGGGATGCCAAACCAAAGCATTATTTGGTACAGTACGTTACGATTAGTACTGTCGTTTGCTTGCTTAAAATCAACGAAAATTTGGTGTACGTCTAAGTTGAACTCCCTGCATGTCTCAAGTACCTGCTTGACAGTAAACAATTGGTCTATCGTCGCTATACCTACTCTAAAACCACCTTGATACTCCCCAATAATACTGTTGTTGTTTGGTCCAATTTTATTTTCTAAGATATTTGAAAATATTTTGTACGCCTTACAAAGAAGTGATATGCCTCTATAGTTTTCGCATTGTAGCTTGTCACCTTTTCATCAAATTTCCTCTTTTCTGGACATTCTGCCTTAAAGTGTCCGAACTTTCCATTTAAAGCGTCTTTCTTTCTTTACTTAAAGCGTCTTTCTTTCTTTACTTAAAGCGTCTTTCTTTCTTTACTTTTTTCCTCTCCTGATTTGTTCTTTGCCAGTAGAGCTTGTGGTTCATTATTTACTTGTATTCCTGGATCAATTAAGGCATTCGCAAACTGTAGATAAGGTATCTACAAACAGTTCACCTAGGACTTTTTCATTTTTTTTTTTCAAATTTACATCTGTAACTGTTGTTCAAGCGAATTATGACCACAGTGCTCGTAATCGCTAAAATCCAGAGGCCACACGCTTTCAAGTTTCATAATTTCCCTTGCCTAGTTTTTTAAATATGTGTGCCATATTCCCGTTAGAACTCATATAAACTTTCTATATGAACACTTGGTCAGACTACATGCATAACACGTTACCGGCACATTAAACTTTCGAAAAACTAATTATTTATTTATTCCACACGAGGTCTGGGCCCATAACCTGTTAGAGGATTAGCGACCTACTTGTTTGAATGCTCAAACAAACCAGTTAAGTAGACAGACCTACGCTCTGTCACAAGGGTTTTGTACCCAACTTCTCAGAAATGCAGTCACCAGCAACGAGTAAAGTCAAGAAATGTATCGAGATGTCCATGTTTAAAACAAAATCCATTGTTTTTCTATTTTCAACGGTCGCCATTGTGTTGCAAACCAACAAAAATCACTCAAATCATGAATTCCCGAAAATATAAATGTTATTGACTTTATTTGAAAATTTCAAGAAGATCAAATCAAAACTGCAGTGACTGATTCGATGGAAAGTCCATAAAATACCAAAATCATGTATTGTTGTTGTATTTGGAAAAATTTCAAATGGCTATAACTTCCGTGTATATCATTCGATTTTCATCAAACTTCCAAAGTTTAAGGACCTTTTGTAGGACAACATAAATATTTCGTAGAGTTTAAGGGTACCTATACAATTTTATTGGGGAAAATGTGAAATTCGAATATCATACAACTGAGCTTTCCAATAAGAGGTGTTATTTTGATATTCAAAGAAAAATGCCATTTTTTAATATAAATGATCAAATGTTTATTTCATTATAAACAAGAAAGTATGCCGTTAATAGTGAAACATAACATCAGACAAATGACCACCACAACCACGCTTACAGGACCATATCCTTTTCATAAAATTTTCCATAACCAAATCGCAAAGTGGCTGCCCTCTGGCCTCGATAGCCTCACGAATTCCATCTTTGAGGTCTTGAACCGACCTTTTAGACCTTTTCTTTCACGTGGCTTCAAAGGAAGAAGTCGCAAGGTGTTAAATCGCAAGATCTCGGTGGGCAATTGTGATCACCTCTTCGAGAGATAACACGGCCCGGAAACTTTTCCCGTAAAAGATCAATGGTTTCGTTGCTTGTGTGGCACGTAGCGCCGTCTTGTTGAAAGTAAATGTTGTGCAGATCAAAACCATCCAATTAGGGCCATAAAAAATCATTAATCATCTCTCGATAGCGCAATCCATTCACCGTAACTGTTGCTCCAGCCTCATTTTCGAAAAAGTAAGGTCCAATGACTCCGCCGGACCATAAACCACACCAAACAGTCACACGTTGAGAATAGAGAGGCGTTTCAATAGTAACTCTTAGGTTTCCCGAGCCCCAGATGCAACAATTTCGCTTGTTGACGAAGCCACTGAGGTGGAAATGGGCCTCCTCACTCAAGATGATTTTTCGATGGAATTCCGGATCATTTTCATGCATTTCAAGGACCCAATCGGGAAAGACACGACGTTTTTGATGACCGACTGGCTTGAGTTTTTGTGTTAACTGAACTTTATAAGCCTTAAGACCCAAACCTTTATGCGAAACGCGATGTAATGATGTTTGTGGAATGCCTAATTCCAAAGAACGACAAGGAATGGATAAACCTGGATTTTCTTCAACACTTTCGGATACAGTAGCAGTATTCTCGGCTGTTCTTGAGTGATGTGCACGAGTTTTATCTTCACATCACTAAGTTGTCCCAACAGCTCGAATTTTTCCACCAATTTCTGTATTGCGGTTCGACAAGATGCTTCACGACGACCCAAAAATGTTCGACTTTTACGAACCGTCTCTGCCAAATTTGTACCATTTTTATAGTGAATTTTAATAATTTCAATGCTCCGTAACGACTAGACTGCTTTTCATACTGCGTAATCATTTCATGTTCAGACCGCTGAGATCTAATTAAAGCTGAATTGCGGCTATCCTTTGAGGAAAATATGCAATGGCGCGTTCACCATTGATGTTAGATCTGGTAACCTCTTAAAAATCAGTCACATTGCTTACGTTTTTGTCTGGATGGTCGCGGCACAGAATTAGTTTTATGAATTCATAAAGTTTCTTCTATAGTCGTAGTTTGTAGAAAGTGCGGTAGCGACTATTTCGCTGGCTAACAGATGGTTCAAAGAGTGCGCACACCGAGAAAAACTTGTATGAAATGGCGAGATTATCGTATATATGCCATGCAACAAGTTTGACATTTACGGGCCTTCTAAAACCTAAGGCTATTTCCCTGAAAGTTCAAGAAGTTCACCTAAATTAATGTCTAATCACCCACTGAAAAAAAGTACCCATAAATTCATTCTGCAGGGATTCCCCTAAACTTGATTCACCCCTCTTCCTATTCCCAAAATCTGATTAGTCTTAGCCATAATTATACATCCTATATATTGGATAAATACTCATTTCATTTAAAGTATAATACCTTCTCATTAACTCAGGCTGAACTCAAACTGGCTTCTCACGATTGCAAGTCGAACGCGCTTGTATTGAGCCATGGGACATCTGATTGAAACCTACACAATATCACCTACATGAGACACTTACATGCGTGTTTGTTACTATGCCTAAAGCTGATTACAATAATAGCTGGGCATAATTTATCGAAGTTTCACACAGTCTGCGTTGGACAGCGAATGCAATTGGTAGTGATAGTGTTAGCGGCAGTGCAAGTGTAATCATCAAAGTGGAAAGTGCTTATAAGCAAGAAGCAGAAAGAGAAGGAGAAAGGGGAAGCGAACAAAAACCAAATAAACTTCTGGGTGAGTGATTTTTGCTTTCCCTGGTTGCGAGACCATCTTATTTTGATTATCTCTCATTCGTATTACAAATATTTAATAGTTGGATAGGATTCAAAGTGTTTGAGTTTGGTTTGGGTGGGTTGTAGATATGACAGATGTATCTACAATGGACAAGGATCAGCAGATTGCTCTGCTGATTGCTCAATTAAAAGCTTCACAAAATGTGCAGGCACAGCTTAGCGAAGCCCTACAGCAGTTGAGACAGACTCAACAGCAACTAAATAACGTTAACTTGGAGTTGGCAGAACAACGCCGAGTTAACAAAAAGCTTATGGAGCTATTGAGGGATTTGACGCTGGATGAATCAAAAAATAAAAAAGAAAACGAAAGGAAGAAAATGGAGTCTTCATCTTCCTCATCAGAGAGCTGTCCGCCCCATCCTCCTTCTTCGAAAGAAGCAGCAGGAATCCATCGAAGAAGAAAATAAGAACACTGAATCCGTGCAGGAAGACTCTGCTGAGGAAGAGTTTCCTGCTCTACCACAGCCGGGTCCCTCAATGGCTCTACCAAAGCTGGCCATCCCAGCCAAACTACTCCCAAAGCACCCAACCCATCCAAATCCCCAGACGATGACAGGAAACGAACAACGGTACCCGTTATTCTTCGAGAGCCTTAAAAGTGGACCCAAGCCTCAAAAGACATCAAAAGACTCGGAATCTATCATGAATCAGCCAAAAGGGTATACTTGGGGATCCAAATAATTCCACAGGTACCTAAAAACTACAGAAAATTGACGAAATACCTGACAGACACGAAAACTCGATACCACACATACATTCTTCCTGAAGAAAGGAATCTGAATGTGGTCAGCAGGGGTCTGTATGGACTGTCGATTGGCGATATCAAAGAAGATCTGGAGAGCAAAAGTTTTTATCCCATCGAAATCCGCTACATCAAACTAAGGGATGGGCCATCCAGGTTGGTGAAGGTCCTCCTTCCCAAATCTGAGACCAACATATACAATATAAGGCCAATATGTCACCTCATATGCACTGTCGAAGCGTAATGCCCCCGTACAGGACAGATTATCTGCCACAACTGGCAGCAGTTCCTCCAAAAACTATCATGCTCTGATCATTTCGTGTCAAAATTGACAACCACTTCTCAACCAAGCGGCAAATTCATGCTGGGCTCCCACAAGGATCACACATCTCGCCTATATTATATGTTACAATGTCTTTGCTGAAGACATACGTCGACTGCCTTCGAATGTTCACAAGTCCCTATTTGCCGACGATAACTGTATTTTTTACTAATCTAGACAAGCAAGAGTCATTACCACCAAACTGCAACTCTCCATAGACATACTTTTGGAGTATTTTCGCAAGTAGAAGATTAAGTTGAACACAGACAAGACCCATTATTTATAACTGAAAAAAGACGACAGCAACTGTAGACAACGAAAATATTACCTGGTCAAACAGGCAAATACCTAGGACTGACATTCGACCACAAACTTTTCTGGACCGACCTCATACGTAACAAACGAGGATATTGCTATGAAGTGTTATTCCAACTCTACCCACTCATTAAGGCCAAAAGACTCAATTTTAAGAACCGTCTGCTAATCTACAAACAAATAATACGACCGACGCTACTATATGGTAGTACAGCCTTCTACTCGACAACACGGACCAACAAAAAGGCACTACAATCCATGCAAAACAACATCATCAGACAAATCTTCGGAATCCCATGGTATATTAGAAACACGAATATCTACGAGTACAAGGACTTCAGAATCGAACCAGTTGAAATATACGTACGTGACAAAGCACTTAAATTGCTCGATACAGTAGACAGACATCCTAACACTACTAATGAAAACTATCCAACTATCCGCGGTTGCTTACAATAAACATATTTTATTATAAACAAGAACAAAATAGTATGATCTCGCTAATCATGGTGAGTAAATAATTCCTCACAGATAGAAGGGAGCTAGGGTGCTAAATCGCACCAGCTTCAAGTAAAATTACTCCAAGTGAGTCGAAATTTCAAGTGCAATTTGCCTAGTGAGATTTAGTATACTTTGCCTGTTTTATGCGTGGTATGTTGTTTTACTACTTTACATTTGAGAATTTAATAATAACTTGCTACCTTGTATGAAAACAACTGTTATGGCAACTCCAGACATGGTGTAAGTGGTGTTTCGATTAACATCAGTTCACTAAATTTTCTTTATCTAATTTAGCTGGCCTTAACGTTTTCATACAACGTCAATTTACAATCCAAAAGTGAGCCAAAATAGGTTAAATTGATTTGATATGCAATTTAATTTGCAAAAATTTCGCTCTTATCGCCAATAAATCATCCTGTACCACTTAAGTACTACGGTTCAATTCTCCGCAGTGCTCAGTTAAAAAAATCATCTAATATTGCCTAGAAATTTCATTGACATATGTCACTGAGAAATAAAAAGTTGCACACAAACCCGGTTCTATTCTAAAAATGCTGCGTCACTGACCACTTACAATACATCACTATAATAGTACAGTCTGTCCGAAGAATCACTCGAAACTTATATCGTTGTCACCACCGGGTTCGAACCAATGACCTTCGTCTAACGCAGCGAGCGCTTTAAACACTACACTACACAGACTACTTGGCTTGTTAGGTATTTGAATTTGGGTATCGTTTTTATGTTCTTTCGAGATCCGGTCATCGAAAGTTTTTAGCTAAACTTTGAGCCAGGTGCTAGTATCGGAGTGTCTGTATTGGTACCAGTTTTTTCCAGTACCGGTAATGATGCCAGGGTTTTGGATATCGGTGCTAGTATCGCTTTCTTTTGGACTAGTTTTTATAACATCAGGCGGTTTGGTACCGATTCCCGAATACCGGTATTCAAAACTACCGATATTCAGAAATATCTGCACCTACACAAGGTAAAAACGAGTACCAATCGGAATACCAGTTTTAGAAACAGGCCTTACTCACACATCTTCAATGTAACACAAATCCAGAATGCTAACCAAAAATTAACTTACACTGATCTAGTGCTAGTAACCTTTGCGTAAGGCTAATTTTTAAAAGGGGATATTTTCGAAGAGCGGTAGTCTTTGAAAAACCTGTGTCATTTGCTATAAGCCAAAAAATCCATCTTTTTGTGATAGTAATGGAGCGTAATGTCTACAAAAGTGTTACCATGACTCTTTCTCACAAGATTTGATTCTTTCGATCAAATTTTTCTACCTATTTCCTAATATTCACTGCTATTTTGGTGAATCCTAGCTCCAATACTTTCTTGAGCCCTAGCAATATGCTAAAATTCTTATCTTTAGTGGATCTCGAGAAATGTTGATTGTATTTTTGCAGGACCTCAACAGCCAATTAATGTCTCCATTTCGCGAAACAGCTTTTGGCAAGAAAATGTTTCATGCAGTCTACTATACTACTAAAAAGCTATACGTGTTGAACTATCAACCAGCTATATGTGTATTACCTATGTCCCAATTGTTTTTGATCTGATTTCCATGAAATATTGGGAACACAAGGATTTTATGTCAATCTACATAACTGTAAAATTTTAAGAAGTTTAAGGGTACTTTTCCGGTTTTATGGGCGAAACGTGAAATTCACAAATCATTCTATTGTTGCCAGCGAACGAATACCACCTATGTATTTAGACGTCATCAATGAAGTGGTTGCGAGTGAGCAAACACTGCCTATATACTCGCGCTTCGCCAATGAAATTAGGCAAGCAAGCACATACGCCCATTGTCATCGAAGCACGTATTTGTCGTCCAATGAGCAAGGGAAAGAGTCAACAAGCAAATATCAACCCGCAATGCGCTTTATACGAGCTATCACATCGTTGACGACAAGCTTTCGGTGTGCTTCCAGCAGAGTAAAGCTGAAAGGAAAGCTAAAAGCTCAGGCAAAAACGCTCTCTCGCTCAATGTCCCCGGTTTTGCCAATTCGCCTCAAAAGATCGTGAGAAAACCGTAAGCCAAACCGAAAAGCAATTTCCCCAGTTTCGCCTATATGTCCACTGACTCACCATCCGAGCAAGCGAAACGGAGTGGGGAGGAAAAGTTTTCCGTGAAACGAGAACGTACGTGTTTGGGTATTCAACACTTTTCAGGAGAATCGAGGCTAAAAGCTTACGAGGGAACAATATTTGGGCAAACTGCGGAAGGAGTCGTCAAACGTACATGCAGTAGCCCAGTTAGTCGAATACGTTAATACTTGGAGTCTAAGTTTTATTTATAGTAAGGTGTTAGCAACAAGCGCCGTGTTCCTCATCGGCTTTTGGCCTGTTAGCGCTATGTAGCCACCATTATTAAAACGACAATTTCTTACAGGCGAACGTAGGAGGTTTACGGTCAACTGCAGTTCCAGCCGAGATAGTTGGTGACTTAGGACGAGGTGGGAACTCCTCACCAATTGACAACTAGTGAAGCCAGGAACCTCAGGCCACCGATCCGCTCTCGTCCGGCGTCAGTTAGGAGTTTGGAACAGGTGCTCTAGGCAGAACCCCTTCCGATCACCAAGGAGGAGTATCTTAGGAGGCTGAAGGTGCCTCTGGACACCACCGCCCGCACTACCAAACTGGAGTGTCCACGCGAAAGCCAGCGGGAGCCTACGAGGCGGGAGTTATACTAGCTGAGGCGACTAGCTGCATCGGGGAATTCGAAAAGAGATATGTAGTGATGTAGGTAGTGTCCGTAAATGACTGCAGCGATGGTCTGCTACCTCGGCGAAAGAGGATAATAAGAACACTCATTCACGCATCCTGATTGCTCGGGCTTCATACTCTTGGAATTGTAGCAAAAACCATCCAGTTAGCGCTATAGGAACTGTAGTCCTTACCAACCAAAGAAGGGTTGTGTTGTCAGCGACCTGTACATTAACCTGAAAACACAGTCGTTATTTATCGGTAAATTGCGCGAATGAGTGACAGGAATCAGTCAACAAGAGGGATTCACCGAGCAACACCAGAGGAAAGTGACGAGTTCGTGTTACGAAGCGATGGATCACTCTTAACCCCATAAAGTAAGTCTGAATCTTCTTTTTTCAGCTCAAACCAACAGGTGAAGCGAGAAACCGGACCCATTGAATTAGACACTTGTTGAATTAACTAATACAGTTGATTATTTGCATGTACATCATTTAGAGCGAATTAGTCAGTTCCGCGAACAAACGAAGCAATTTAAAGAAGAGATTAAACAGTTCGGCGGAATCTCGCTAAACCTGACCAGTTCTTTCGATCTATCACAATCATTAAAAACGCTGATAACGTCCCACAACTGGAATATATCGTTTGAAGCAAGCGCATCTACAAACGCTTCAATTTATCAAACCAATCATTCTAGTCCTGTTTGTATGACTGGTAAGGGAGCAGACGTTAAGAACCTTCCAGACAATAAAGTAGCTAAGTTGATGGGGCAGATGATTCCTTTGTTCTCAGAAGCTCCAAGCTCGTCAATAGTTTTAGAACTGCAGACCTTTATTAGCTGCAGCAGGCAAGTTTGGAGATGTCTGAGTAGCCTGGAGCAGGTGGCGTTTATGCAGATTTTTCTAACTCGTCTTCGAGGAGAAGCTTACCAGCTGATATCGCCGAAGTTTCCGTCAACTTTAGATGCAGCTGAAGAGCTCTTAAATCGCGTTTACTTGCCAAAGGAAACCTACTAGGAATTGGTGAGTGGACTCATCTCAGCCAAACAAAGCCCCACAGAATCAGTATTATCCTACACATCACGTCTGAGGCAAATACTTAAGCGATGCCAGGAGGCCGCTGTGTTTAAATATGGATCAGTGGCAAGTAAGATCGCGAACGCACAGCTGGAGGATTTGGCTAAGAATGCCTTCAAAAGTGGGGTTATCAATCCCTACCTTTGTCAGTATTCGTTAACGCAGGAAACGTCTACCTTTGAGGATCTAGTCACCAAAGTTTTAAATACGAAAAAAATGCAACAAAGGGTTGTCTTCCTTCAAGGCAATTCGGCGCAGTTATACCCACAGATATCACAGGTACAACCCACTTTCAGTACATGGTTGCCTTGTCAACATGCGTTTACGCCACAACAGGTTAGCTACACGCCTAATCCATGCGCCGTTTCTTTCCAGCCACAGGAAGTAATGTTGCCGGACCCAAGGTCTAGCTCGAAGCCGTCTAAACTTACAAAGAGTCCGAAAATCACGTGTAACTTTTGTCATAAACGAGGTCAGTATGTAAGGAGTATGTTCACGATTGGAGGGATTGTAAGGCGAGACCAGCATCGGCAACGCCAGTTATTAACGAGAGTCCAAGAGTTTTTATTATCCAGTGATTTTTGTGGCCGATGGGGTCATGGCCTGGATACGTGTTTCTAAAAAAAAAAAGATGGGAAGCCAAGCAGCAGCGAAACGAGGCGCAGTCGAGTTGAAAATCCCCGGCTCGGCTACAATAAAGACGGTGCAACCAAGAAGCCAATTTCTCAGTAGGAAGGTTTAATCTAGGGTGACGCAGAAAGTCGCACAGTAGATAACAGTTACAGAAAATCAAGCCTCATGACCACTTCATTGCCTTTGGATATTGCGAAACAGGAGAAAACAAAATTTACCATTGATACAGGTGCAGTGGTTAGCATAATTAGCAAATCAGCAATACGCGATACGTGTCCAATAGATGTTAGTCATAAGCTCACTTTGTCAAGCCCTTTTTGGGAAGGAGAAACCCGTGGTTCTACGCTAGGTAACTTCGAGCTCCCCACCAAGCTTCCTTGTACCTTCCATGCTGTAGACACAGTTCAGGGGGCTTTCAATGATGGTCTTATTGGAAATGACTTTCTAGCGAAAAATTTTATAATAGAAGGTCCTGTTTAGTAACTAGTGTTTCCTCGCATGGTTGAGTGAAGCTTGATTATACTCATAAACACCTACCTCCATGATTTTCAGATTTTTGGGCTCCAAGGTGTCCAATCGTGAGGGGGACACATTTTAGTATATTCTGCCTCATCCTAGGCCCCCTGATGCACAAACTGACTTTTTTGTTCCAGAATCTAAAAATTAAAATCAAGATCTTTCATTTCATACCCCATAAAAATATTTAAGGGCCACTTCGGTATAAAGGGGGCTACGTTAAAATTTTTTAAAATGACAAACTTTAGAGAGACCACCATTTCTAACCCTTGTACTTTCTCTAGATTCGCACAGACAAAGGAACAGGCTGAGTCAGGTCACGAAACTAACAGGTCTTTATAAAATTCTTTTTGTAACGCCCTAAACAAGGTTAAAGTCATGTCAATTACTTCGTGAATTTGCAGTTTTATTATTAAAACAAGGTAAATAAATAGCTCAAAAAATTTCGAGATATTTGAAATAGCTTCAATTGATACTTTGAAAAGTAGTTGTTTACGGAATTAATTCTAAAATATCACTAAATTAAATAAAACACGATCCAGCAATGAAAGAGATAAAATATGCCGAAGAATACAGCTCTCAAATAGCATATTTTATTCAGTTTTGACGATCTTGAAAACCTGGTGCATACACAGGAAAATAAAGCTCCAAGTATACAAATCTGTGATAAGACCTGTATTATGCTATGGGTGTGATACATGGACCCTAACCCAAGCATTCGCAAATATATTAAACGCTTTTGAGCGACGGGTCCTGAGGCGA
Source organism: Odontomyia ornata (assembly GCA_963969285.1). Lineage (NCBI taxonomy): Eukaryota > Metazoa > Arthropoda > Insecta > Diptera > Stratiomyidae > Odontomyia > Odontomyia ornata. The sequence continues at coordinate 72,410,691 of OZ017739.1, forward strand.
ATAATCGAAGCGAAGTAAGACGGGGACCAATGGTGAATTCGATACAACCATGAGCTGTATGAAATTTTTGACGAGCCTGACGTGTCAACGATTGTCAAACTGCGGAAGCTGCAATGGGCTGGACACATGAATCGTATGGACAAACAACGGATACCCAAAAAGGTATACGTTGGGAGAATTGAAGGCTTGAGTCCGATGGGGAAACCGAGGAAACGCTGGTCTGACTCGGTCGACGAAGACAGTTCATCGCTGCTCGGATTTCGTAGGACGCGATGCATGGACCGAGACAGTTGGAGGCGCTATTTCCAGGAAGCGAAGGCCCGAGAGGGGCTGTAGTGCTACGAAGAAGAAGAAGAAAATAAATAATTATGCAAATAAACAGCACCGATAAGTTGAAAGAAAATTGCTTAGTTTTTTGCTTGAAACACATGAATCGCTTTAGGCCACAGCATTACCAGTTATGCTAAGTCGATGTGTCAAACGGTTCTAGGCTAGGTTCAAAGGTTGACAGGGGATGTGTTTAATGGGTAGTCCAAACTTCTTGCGCATCCGGGAGCCCCACACATTTCATAACCGAGGTCAAGCAACTTAAGTACTGGTTAGTATATACTTAGATGTGGGACCATGCAGTTCACTAGGGACTTCTAGTATGTGTATTATGCATATGTGCATTCTATCTCTTCCCTTCTCTCAGCTTCCCCCTTTCCCTTAAAAACTAACATAGTACGCGCCTAAAAACGAACATAGTAAATGTGATTTTATAATAAATGATGCCAAAACGAATGTTGCATGTATTGTACCGGCTTCCATCTTTTGAGCAAAGTAGCATTACTCTCACTGGGATCGCTTTTGATTTCAAAAAGGTTGCTTCCAGTAAGAAAATGACCTGGTGTTAAGGCGCTCACATCAGACGGATCAGAGCTCATGTTAGGTCAGAGGTCTAGAATTCAAACAGGCTTCTATTTGAGCGAGAAGTGTGTTGAATTCTTCTACTGTTAAAATTTGCTGGCCAATTGTTTTGTAGAGGTGTCATTTCATCGACTTGACACCGGCTTCCCAGCGACCCCCGATACCGTCTTGTGCCAGCTCTGCTCCTGCTATTTCGTGTTACGTTGACATATTCTTCTTGCAGATGTTTTTATGCTCCACGAAAGTTGCTGCCATAGTCGCTGTAGAGGATACAACATTTTCCTCTTCTAGAGATGAATCTCCGAATTGCTGCTAAACAAGTTGGCGTAGACAAATCAGATGCCAGCTCAAGGTGAAAGGCTTTGGTAGCCATGCAGACAAATATGGCTACATAAGCTTTAACGGTCTTTGCTCCGCGTCCTGAACTCCAACGTATGTTGATTGGGCCTGCATAATTTACACCTGCCTCCATAAAAGGTTTCTCAAAGCGTACTCGAAATGGTAGGATGTTACCCATAAGCTGTTCATTTGGTTTGGCATGTTTTATGAGGAGCTCCGCTAAGGTCCCTTTTGGAATTATGGCTGGGTGTTTGGCTTCTTCACCGATGAGAGCGCGGTAGATTCTTCCACCTACTCTCAAAACACCATCTGTGTCGAGCCATGAGGCTAAAGTTTGATCGTTGTAGATGTCATATAACTTCATGCAAACCGAATGCAGTGTTTCTGCATTTTCAATTCTTCTTTGGTGAGAGCACCGGTTCATTTGAGAGATGGTTTCTGTGTGTTGTGCTTGAATCATAGTGCTAAAGTAACGATTCTTTTTGAATACATGAGAAACGTCGTAGAATTTCTGGATCCGCAGTAGTTTTGTCAATTGCCAATGTGACTTGATGGGTTTTATGGGACTCGATAAATTTACTGTAGATGTTTTAAGCTAGCTTGGCCCAATCCACCATTGAGTTAGGTTCAATAGGTCCTTGGGGAAAACACCCCGAGACGCGAAATCTGCTGGATTATCCTTGGTTGCAACATGATGTCATTGTTCTATGTTGGTCTTGTGTTGAATACGTCCAACTCGATGGCAACAAAAACCTTCCACTTAGACGCAGGAATTCGAATCCAGTCTAGTACGAATGACGAGTCGGTCCAGTAAAATTTCGGAACTTGTTTCCAACCATGTGCTTGAACGACTTGCTCCATAAGATATGCAAGCAATTCAGCTCCGCACAATTCAAGGCGGGGAATGGTTGACGTTTTGAGGGGTGCCACATTTGCTTTGGATGTAACAAGAGTAATACTTGTAGCATTTGAGAATTTTACTTTTATGTAGATGACACGGCGTATGTCTTTGATGACGCATCGCAGAAACAATGTTACTCAATCTGCTCCTGGTTGGAGTAACCGATCCATCGTGGAATATTTAATTTGTTTAAAGCTGGTAGTTGCTTATGTACGGTAAGGCAATCCTGTATGTCTTCTTTTCGTATTGTATCATCCCAGCCGCACTTCATAAGCAATAGTTTTTGTGTTGTGGCTTTCCCGATTATCATGCATGGTTGTATCCAGCCTAATGGGTCAAAAAGTTTCAATACCTCGGACAGAATGTTTCTTTTTGTGATATCCTGAAGAACACTTCTGTTGATTGAGAAGGTAAAATAATCTTCTTCAAGATGCCATTGTAGGCCTAATGATTTCACGGCTCCCTTACGGCTGATATCGAATGATGTTTGTGTCTCTCGGTCTTCAAGTCGGATATGTTTTAGCAGGTCAGGATGATTTGATGTCCGTTTCCGGGGATAAAAGCCTCCACTTTACATGACATGTCGCAAATCACTTTGCAGTTTCGTCTCATCTGCACCTGTTAGTACGTCATCAACATAAAAATCTCGGAGTATGACTTCAGCAGCTTCAGGATACCTTGATTGCTCATCCTTTGCCAATCGGTAGAGTGTACTGATTGCTAAAAATGGTGCGCTCGATGTTCCGTATGTTACGGTTTTTAATTGGTAGTGGTGAATGGAATCTTCGGGTTGAAAACGCCAAAGTATGCGCTGAAAATCCATGTCTTCTTCACTGACCCATATTTAGCGTTACATATTCTCAACGTCTGCAACCATGACGTAGCGGTGTTGTCTCCATCGCATGAGCACATGAAGAATAAGAAATTTTGTTTGAGGAATGCTGGTTGTCCTAAGTGAAAGAACTACATTGTTCTTTCACCCGAGCATTTTAGCTATCAACTTAATAGCATTTTTTGCTCGATGGACTTCAGCTGGTTCCAGCCCATTCCATTAAAAAGAGAGATTTTTAATGGAACCAGCCCATATGCTGGAACCAGCTGAAGTCCATCGAGCAAAAAATGCTATTAAGTTGATAGCTAAAATGCTCGGGTGAAAGAACAATGTAGTTCTTTCACTTAGGACAACCAGCATTCCTCAAACAAAATTTCTTATAAGTTCGCCACCACTGCGTAATAGTGGAAATTACTGCTCGATAGAGCTTGCAGCACTGCCATGCTGCAACATACATATATATAAATGGGTTCGTGGTCATCTGGAACCCCGCAGTCGAGCTGCCCCGAGGTGACTGATGTGGCAGCTCCTGAGGAGTATTTCGGTCACCTCGAACGAAACTGCGAGACATGAAGAATGTTTTGTTGAATGGATGGTCCAGTTAGTAATGTGTCATTCAACGATTTCCCACCTAATCCTCGTTGAGATGCATTAAAAACAACTCTCAATTTGGTAGTGGAACTGCTGCTTTTCATGACTGCATGATGTGGTAAATAGTAATTTGGTTTAGAATAAATATGCTCTAGTGGCACTAACTGCATATGTCTTCCCGCGTTTTAAAGGAAAGGCTGAGTGTATACCGCCCTCAATCTGTACGCTTGATATGCTCGATGAAATGTTTCTCAGCTCGTAGATCGTCAGTAGTTAATGATTTGTCTTCTGGTACATCCTCGATTCCCCAAAACTGTTTCAGGTGTTCGTCAAACTCTTCAAATGAAATCAAAGCTGACTTAGTTTTGGATGAAGTCGCAGTTGGACCAAAAAGAACCCAAGCAAACATTTATTTTTTTTGTGCACTTGGATTTCCTGGACAGAAATCTGGTAGCAAAATACGACCATAGACATCCGCGCCAATTAGCACATCAATCTAAAATGGAACATTAAACGATGGATCCGCTAAATCCGAGTGCTGTAACCCGTCTGGTAGTGTATGAGCCACTTGAACTGCAAGTATTGAAGCTGTTATTTTTTCAATACTAGCGGCTTGAATTTAATGTTTTCTGGTATGCCGTCTTCATTCTCTACCACTGCATCCCGCTTGCTGGAACTCTGGTTTCCTCCGACGCCCAGAACTGAAGCATCTTCTTTCTTCTTTTGTATTCCAAGATACCTTACCGCTGAGTCGTTGATAAAAGATCGTGGTGCTCCAGTGTCGAGCAGAGCACGTAGCGCCACTATCTCTCCGGCACGTCTTTGTACACGGATAACTGCCGTTGATAACAAAACATTCGTGTGTTTGTGTGCATGATTGGCTTGTGCACACTGTGCTTTAACTTCAACGGTGTGACTTGTTGTTCTTTTAACCTCTTCGTTATGAAACAAAGTATGATGGCGTTTGCCACATACCTTATATTTGTGTTTAGATGCGCAACTAGTAACTTTATGTTTGTCACTAAGGCAAACGAAACAGAGCTGCTTTGATGTAACAAAATTGCGTCTTGCTTGAATTTCAAGTTGCTTAAAGGAATCGCAACTTAAAAGTCGATGGCCTAATTTGCATTTCCGACAACACTGTTTGACATCAACAGGTGCCGCATGCAGAGTTACCGCTCTTTTCCCCGTTAATTTGTAACTCCCCGCTAGAGCTTCAAACATCAGCAAGCGTTTTTGGATGAATTCCAAGAATGTTGAAAGTTTTGGCATCCCATTTTGTCCGCTCATCTCTTTTTGCCAATCTTTGCGTGTGTCTTTATCCAATTTCTGGTTTAAGATGAAAATTGTTATGATATCGAATGGCTCCCCTTCAATTGATTGCAAGCACGCTTCTAACTGATGTGTTAAGTCAAGCACTCGTTTGAACCCCTGTATATCGTTAGCACCACATTTCTGAATATCGTAAAATCTTTTCAGCACCTCTTGCGCAATTGCTCTATGGTTATCATAGCGCTCAGTTAATAATTTGTAAGCGACGCTATAATTGGCCTCGGTTATTCTTAGATAGCTGATGAGCTTCTCTGCATCGTCTTGTATGGCATCCCGGAGATACTGTAGCTTTTGCACCGAATTCAGTTGAGAATTCTCGTGCACCATAGTCTTGTACAGATCTCGAAATCCAAACTATGATGAATACTGCCCGTTGAATGTTGGGATTCGAATTCGTTCCAACTTCACCGAATCTACTGAGGTTGATTCTCTGGATCCCTTATATCCGTAAATCTTGGTCCGGAATTGCGTAATGTACCCCAATACCAAGTTTTCCAATGCTTCATATTCCTCGGCGTAGGTTGTTAAGCCTTCCGGATCCTTTATAACATCATAACATTTCGCGGTGAGGTTGAGACAACGCCATCGCGGTCGATGATACAAACATTTTATTTTCAATGTTGAGTTTTGTGAATTTGGACTTCTAAGGTATTTTTTGCTGTCGTATTTGTAGAGATCTATCTAATCGATTGTTTTCGTCCACATGTATCCAGTCGCGAAGGAGGGGCATACATTTATTTTGTATTCCGCTTCCCCTGCTCACGTTGTTATTGATTTTGCAATTTTGTGACAGATCTTAAAAGGCCTCGTCAAGACCTTTTATTTGATGCCCAGCTCGAGTCCTACGTGAAAAAATTTGTAAGAGGTTATATCCTTATAAAAGCCCTTGAAACTTTTTCAACTTTGACACTTTCATAAGCCCACCACTTCTGAGCTCTTAATAAGGTTAGATGACTCTTACTAATCTAAGTTCATGAGAAAAGTTGCCGTGATGCACAGACTGATGAGCAGACGGACGGACCGCCAAGTGCCGATTTTAGTGGGTCGTCGTAAAATTTTTTTTACAAAACCACTTCAAACCCGGAATTCTTTATTATCAAAACAGCAAGCATTGCCTAAAATTTCAAATTTCTATCAGCATTAAAAATGATAGCATCATTCGTAAACTTCATATTCTCTCCGATAAAATTGTATCGATAACCTCAAACTCAATGGAAACGGATATTTTAGTATCACAATGTAAATTGATGTATCTTGTAAATTTCAACAAAAATTAATGAAGTTACAGCAACTTGAAGCTTTTCGAATTTCAACATCGAATTTCAACATCGATAGCTTTTAGGTTTCTGTAAAATAATTTTGTCAAACCCTACCAAAATCGGTACCTGCCTGGCCACCTGGTTCATTATCATACTCTTCAGACACTTCTTTCGAAAGTACGAACTACAAATTCATAGAAAAATTTGCGTTGAAAAACATGAATAATATTGTATTTAGTTAGGATTCATTTCCGAAGTACTATGAAACTACCGAAATCATCGCCAGTTACCCCATCCTCCACAACGAATTTCAAATTTCACATACATTGATCGGAACAATCGAACATCTGCGCCTTTTTAGGTCACAAAAACTTTTACATCCTTTCACTGAATATACATACTTGTTAAAACCCTGATCTTTGATCCTCCTATGCACCCTTCACCATTGGCATAAAAAAATAATTTCCTTCACTAACCAACACCACCTTAACTTCGTTTACAATAAAATATGTGCAAATATCCATATTTCACATACCACGTGGTCTTCAGTTGCAATTTTTTCTTTATTTCACACCAACTAAATCGAATCTTTTCAACACACAAACTCATAAAATCAAACATAATTTTTATATGTCCATTTCCACCCCCTCTACTTTCTCGTAACCAGAAATAATTTTTACCATCCTGATTCACTACCCTACTCTATAAACATCAGTTACTAAATCACCGCTAATCGTTCATTTTTATTATACCGGCATCGTATAAAAACGATAAAACGATTTATATATGTGAGTCTATATATTTATTCAATAAAGCAGAAAAAATGAGAGAGAAGAATCAAATAAGAAGAGATACATCTACAATCTAAAAACTTAAGAAAAACTTCGTGCATCTTCGCAAATGTTATGGACACGATGCACACGTGCATTTTTATTTCTATTCTTTTTGATCTCTCACTCCAACAAACAAGAGGAGAGAGCGCAAATTTACGTATGATAGAAATAATTGCAAATGAAATTCTTCTCACAACTCATAATATTTTCCGACAGTGTTTTTTTCTTCTGTAGCATAATTTTTTCCCCATGAAAAAAAAAAATTAAACTCATTTTTCTCTTGCTCATTTAATAACACCCCCACGAAATTGCACAGATTCCTTCATGCACCGGAAAATTAAGAGAAAGAGCAAGATAAAGAAAAGAATATCAACAAACTCCAAAATTCTCTCGCTCTCTCCCTAACACACAAAAAAGATTCATTCATACATTTCCCGGAGAAATTCTTGGAATTTACTGCAAAAATATACAAATTCTCTGGTTTTCCCTAAAAGAGAACCCTTTGTTATTCTTTCAATGAAATGCATAGAAAAAGGACATTCAAGCACTTCGGAAAAATATCCGTACAATAACAGTAAACACTCTCTTAAAAAATCTTTCAACTTTAAAGCGAAGCCGAAGAGAAATCGGAGAAGCACAAATACAAGAGAACATATGACATACTCACGTATTTGTGTATCTTACATATATGCATATGCATACGCACTGTAAAAAAAGATACTCCGCTTCAAATGTATTTGTCGCTTCCAGTTCTAGGGACGATAAAAGATACAAGTTGTATAGAATATACAGATATGTAGTATATTTTTGTTGCGCATGTTTTTTACCAGTTACGGGGCGGAGCTTTGGCTTGTTTGTTTGTTTTGTTGAGATAAACAAAACTCACGTGCTTTGCTCGTGTATGCATTTCAATGCGTTCGGGTCTTTTGATTGGCTGTTGCATGTCGCGAGTTGTCTCGCGCCTCGCGAACGAAACCTCGCGATCTGATTTGATGCTCATTTGTTTTTATACGCGAGCAATGTCAATGAGAATACGATTTCTGGGAATTGCCTTTCAGTCTGATAAGTGCATTCGACGGGAGTGTGCGTATTTAGATATTATCTTGTGAGCTTGATGGGAATTCTGCTTCGCGCGTGTGTTGAAAAAAATTAGAGAAGCTATTGAAATGCAACAGCATTTGAATTATAATGAATCGAATCCAGACACTTCGCAAAACAATTTAGAGGCTACAGATGAATACCAAGACGAGAGGGATTACTTGAAAACCAAAGAAATTTAGCGAATAAGATCATTAAAAATAAGAAAAAATGTTATTACGATTAATTAAGAAATATGTATTCATGATAGGTAGCGAGCAATAATGTCAAATAAGCGAACAAATTTATAAAATACCTTGACGAATATATCTCCTTTAAAATGCAATCTATCAAGTGAGAATTGTGGATTGCTGCTAGCAGTCGAGAAATCAAAGAAAGTCTCGACTAGCGAAAACACCTAAAAGGCTCATGTTACAAGCTGTAAAATTCGATAAAAGCCCCGATGAATATAATGCTCGTTACGTGAAAAAAACCAATTGAAAATTTTGTCGCCACACTTGCAAACAAGTACGAAACTTTAGTGGGTCATGTACGAACAAAAAATATGTTCGGCAAATCGTCCGGTCCAGGGTTGGTATGAGGATTAAGAACATTGATCATAGACTCGACTTCAGATACATCTGTACAAATATATGAAGTTGGGAAAGGAAGGCGATTAGGTAAGACAACAGGATGCACAGCTGCAACGTGAGGAGAAAAATTGGGCGAATGAGTCAGTACTTTCCTGAAGAGCAAAAACGTCTACACCGTTCCAATGGACCTTGGAGAAGACTTCAGCGACCTAGTATAAGACCAAAAAGGCTTTGTAAAGGGTTTCCCATTAAGGACAACTATTTCAACCATAAATGAATCCTAGAAATTTTTGAGATATTGGGTACAAGTTTATTTTGGATGTAGTGCAAGCACTACATTATACGAATGATTTCGATAATATGACCACCATGAGCTCGTTTACAGCGACCGATTCTTTAGACCCGATTTTCCACAACTCTGGCAAACATTTCGACCGGAACGTTGGCAATTTCGCGTTGGATGTTGTCTTTGAGCTCTTCTATAGTTGCTGGCTTTTTGGCATAGACCAGTGACTTGATATAGCCCAATATAACGAAATCCAATGGTGTTACATCGCATTAGCGAACCGGCCGTTCAACCGGACCATTTCTCGAGATAACATGTTCACCATTGCCTTTCAATAAATTAATTGTGAGGCGTGCTGTGTGGCTAGTTACACCGTCTTGTTGAAACCACATATCGTTAATGTCAAGTTCATCCAATTCTGGCCATTGACGGCAACATAACGGTCGTTTTCATCCAACAGAAAATACGGCCCAATCACTCCGCCGGCATGAAAACCGCACCAGTTATTTTTTGCGGATGCAACTGTGTCTCAAGAAGCAAATGTGGGTTTGTTGCTGGCCAATAACGCGTATTTTGCTTATCAACAAAGCCATTGAGCCAGAATTTCGATTAAATTCTTCAGAGCCAGAGTCCAATGGGAGAAGTTTCGGCGTTTCGAATGATCACGTGGCCTTAGTTCTTGATTTAATTTGAACTCGTAACCAAGTAGGCCAAGATCTTTTCGCAAAATACCGTCACAGTGTCGTTTGATCGATGCCCAATTCTTCAGAACGACGTGAAATCGACTGGTTCAGCCCATTTTGAATCGATGCACTTACGGCTGCTATATTTCCTTCGCTTCGAGCGGCGTAATGTCTTTTTGGCACCGGTAGGTCCAATAGTACAAATTTGGACGCAATGTCTTTTTGGCACCGGAACGTTCAATCGTGAAAATTTGAACGCGAACTTATCCACTACAGCCTATCGGGTGTGGCGATTATAACGGCCGAAAATTGGAATAAGTGCTCTTAAAGTTGCGACCACTGGCTCAGAATTTCGGTAGTAACTTTTAATAATTTTCAAACATTGCCGGTTCACAAACTTCACCATGGTGAAAATGGGGACTTTAACTATCGTTTTGACATTAAAAATTTATTAAAAAAGTTTAGGGGTGCGTTCATATAAAGATACAAAATTGTTATGTCCTTAATGGAAAACCCTATATTATTAGTCACAAGAGAACCATCTAGACTACTGAAATAAGTCTTCAGAGCATATGTGATCTCTTTCCTGGCAAAACGAAACAGCCTGCCATAATTAGATCTAGCTTCAATAGTACCACGATATGCATTATATTTCGTTTATAGGGCACTAAGCACTCGCCTAATAAGCCAAGGTTTTTGATTTATTTTACGGGGTGTCTGAAGAAGTGTAAAGCAGCGAATAAGGTTATAAATATATATGTAGAATTTGTCTAAAGAAGCCTCATAACTTAGGCCTTCAAAGAAATCCAGCCGGTTGGCTGAGAGCAGTTCTATATTAATAGCTTCATGATTAGCTTTAAAAAAGTTAAACTTTAGAGCAGCATGAGGTTTGTTATATTTAATTTCATCGACAATAAGATCTATAGATAAAGAAGGATGATGCCTATTAAGAAGAATATACGGATTTAAGGGTTGAGAAACAGATAAGCAACTAACTGGATTATTTGATAGAACAAGGTCAAAGAAACGACCATTACGATGGCAAACACGATTAAATTGAGAAAAAGAGCAATGAGATAGGAAAGATGACGGAGCTACAGAAAAAAGATTAACTGAAGAGATAGAAGAAGTAGGCTAATTCTTCCACTCTGGATGGTAAGTTGAAATCTCCGCAAACCAATATTTTGGCGTGAGGATGTTACAAAACTAGATAAAAAGATAGATCATCAAAAAACATCTCATAATCAGTTAACGGTGAATTACAGGGGATATAAACAGACGCAATTAAGAACGCTGTTTTATGAGGGAAAGTAACAGAAATCAGAAGAAAGCGAACTAGGTAGAGTTTTGCTAACTGCAACCAAAACTCCACCACCATCATCCTTATTAGTAGCGATTAAGTAACGCTCACATCTACATATATACTTTATGATCAGGAAACATTTCACTACGTACTCAAAATGTTTACATTCAGCCAAGTCTGTGAGAAGCAAATAATAGAATCTTTACTAAGCTGGTGGGAAGCAAAGAGTTTCTCCAGCTTGGTCCTTATCCATCGTACAATTTTCTAAAAAATAGAAGAACACTTTTTATCAGTGTTAAGTTGAACAGTATCAATGTTTAAAAAAGATTAATTGAAGTTTAAAGAGGATACAGTGCGATAAGCATTATAATTATAAGAATATTCAGTAAGATTACATGTGACTTAAGCTTTCGGATTCCGTTTATTGTCTAGCGAAAAAATCTTCGTCTTATTGCAAATGGTTTATTAAGTACCCCAGCAGGCCTGCAATCTGAATTCAGGGAAATATCAGTATTTGCACAAATCACCAATTTAAATGAAGCAACTATTCTGTCCGTCAAATTTTCCTTAGTCAACTTATGACAACTAAAAACTTTAACGGATTATCCAAACTTTTTGGTGACATAATGCTTTAAGCCTTCAAAAGAAGTTTCTCACTTCACTCTAGAGATCAGGAGAATCGAGAAGGAATTTGGTAACTCGATCCCTGACATTGAATTAGAGGAGGTATTTTCTTTGGAATCTCTCCCCGGCTATTGGACGAAGCATCAGGTGGGCTGATGATAATTAAATCAGATTCCGAGACCGCTAGCTGCTGATTAATACAAAGCGGCTTAAACAGCGAGTTACTGTTGGAAGCCGCTTTCCATTGATTGGCCAGGTTCAACTGTTTGTGCATAATTGCAGCAATCTGACTGTAGCACGGTCGTTGGCTGTTGCTCCATGTCTTGTTGAGCAGTTGGTGAGGTAGCAAGCACATTTAGATTGTAAGACTCCAAGACCGCTGGTTGTTGAGTAATAGTTAGCGGCTTCAATAACGACTTACTCCTAGTAACCTTCTGCAGAATTGTGAGAATCTGGCTACAGTACGAACCCTAGCTGTTGCTGTATGTTATGTCGAGCAGGCACACAGCTGTCGTTGAGTGACCAAGCGGGCGATTCTCCTTGAGAGGAGATATTGGTTGATTTTGCCTGCGGCTTACTTAATGCTGGAGTCCGCTACTAAACGCACAGCCTTTTCGATTGAACAAAACGATGCATTAGAAAATGAGAATTCCGCATGCTGCAACAAGGAATGGACATGAGAACAAGCAGAGGAGCACTTTGCTAATAAAGATTTTGGCTCATCGTTTGAGGAAGGGATCATCTTCCTTGCAGTTTGGAGCTGAGAAAAATAGGCTATAACATACAGAGTAGCGCCTGTAATGAACTTCGTGGGCCATTTCGTTGATAAGGTCATCCGATGTGCCTTTCAGGCCGCGTGGAAAGGAAATACATAATCATGAAGGATTTGCCGCTATCTACGACAAATTTTAAAGCACTACAGGACATTGTGATCAGTGTTTATTTTTATTTTTTAATTAAATCATGCGGGTTCTGTTTCTTCTTCTTCTTAGCACTACAGCCCCTCTCAGGCCTTCGCTTCCTGCAAATAGCGCCTCCAACTGCCTCGGTCTATTGACTGCGTCCTCCAATTTCGAAATCCGAGCAGCGATGAACTGTCCGAGTCAGACCAGCGTTTCCTCGGTTTCCCCACTGGTCTCCGCCCTTCAGTTCTCACAACGAACACCTTTTTGAGTATCCGTTGTTCGTCCATACGATTCATGTGGCCAGCCCATTGCAGCTTCCGCAGTCTTACAATCGTTGGGACCTCCAGTTCGTCAAAAATTTCATACAACTCATGGTTGTATCGAATTCGCCATTGGTCCCCGTCTAACTTCACTCCGATTATTCGCCTCAGGACCCGTCGCTCAAAGGTGTTCAATATATTTGCGGACGCTTGTGTCAGGGTCCATGTTTCACACGCATAGCATAACACAGTCCTTATCACAGATTTGTATACTTGGAGCTTTGTTTTCCTGTGTATGCAGCTGGTCTTCAAGATTGTCAAAACTAAATAAAATATTTTATTTGCGAGCTGTATTCTTCGGCATATTTCGTCTCTTTCATTGCCCGTTTTCGTTATTTTGGCGCCTTAATACACAAATTCGCTAACATTTTCGATACTGTATTGGCCAAGTGTGATATTTTGTGTATTTGAGGTATTTTTCCTCGACTGCGTCATGTACTTTGTTTTATTTTCATTAGCCCAGTCATATTAGGTAAAAAAAGGGGTCAACCTCGGAATGAAAGATAATAAGCTGCAAATTGGTATGAACCTTTGTTTTGTCATTCTAAATGTTGTCTCAAAAGTCACAATCGTTATCGTGTTCGCGTCTCAAGATATTCAAGGTCAAAGGTCACAAAAATCGGTTTTTCGCGAATATCTGGCTTCCTATCGGTTAAATGAGATTTGCATTTATTATAAAAGTTGTAGGCTATAAAATTCCCTACAACTTTTGTTTAAACTTTTTTTTCATACGACCAACCGTTTTGAAGGTAGAGCGCGAAGAGTGCACATCGTACAGTCATATACGGCCTAATGCAAGGTCAAGCGTGAGTTATGGTTATCAGTACGTTATAAAGTCAATTATTTACTTGGAAATTATAATTATTAAACAATGCCTATTATTTATGTACTAACTATTAATTATTTATATTTAATTAAAGTAGAACCTAAAGAATGGGGCTGGATGCTTGAAAATGAAATCCTGGAGCCCATACGAACGTTATTACCTCCAGCACCAGCCGAACTACTAAACGTAATATTTTGCAATTGCAAAAATGGTTGTGGTTCCCGCTGTGGATGCAGAAAATCAGGGCTACAATGTTCTTTAGCTTGCGGCCAGTGCAACGGACAAGCTTGCCTCAACGCTTCACTGTATCCAAGTAATCCCGATGAAGAAAATACATATGATCCCGATATTCTGGAAGGTTTGGAGATGAACATGACAGATAATGAGGATGATGACAATGAATTCTTCTTCTTGTCGCTCAAAAATGTTCGATTCATTGTCATCATCCTCATTATCTGTCATGTTCATCTCCAAACCTTCCAGAATATCGGGATCATATGTATTTTCTTCATCGGGATTACTTGGATACAGTGAAGCGTTGAGGCAAGCTTGTCCGTTGCACTGGCCGCAAGCTAAAGAACATTGTAGCCCTGATTTTCTGCATCCACAGCGGGAACCACAACCATTTTTGCAATTGCAAAATATTACGTTTGGTAGTTCGGCTGGTGCTGGAGGTAATAACGTTCGTATGGGCTCCAGGATTTCATTTTCAAGCATCCAGCCCCATTCTTTAGGTTCTACTTTAATTAAATATAAATAATTAATAGTTAGTACATAAATAATAGGCATTGTTTAATAATTATAATTTCCAAGTAAATAATTGACTTTATAACGTACTGATAACCATAACTCACGCTTGACCTTGCATTAGGCCGTATATGACTGTACGATGTGCACTCTTCGCGCTCTACCTTCAAAACGGTTGGTCGTATGAAAAAAAAGTTTAAACAAAAGTTGTAGGGAATTTTATAGCCTACAACTTTTATAATAAATGCAAATCTCATTTAACCGATAGGAAGCCAGATATTCGCGAAAAACCGATTTTTGTGACCTTTGACCTTGAATATCTTGAGACGCGAACACGATAACGATTGTGACTTTTGAGACAACATTTAGAATGACAAAACAAAGGTTCATATCAATTTGCAGCTTATTATCTTTCATTCCGAGGTGAAAGCCCTAATATGACTGGGCTACATTGATTTGTAGCTCTACTAGTTTTACTTCGCTGTCGAGTTTCAGGAAGAGTTCTTTGGCAGTTGTTAATGACCGTGACAAAATGTTGACGTCGTCCGCATAGGCTACTACTTAGTTCGACTTGTATAGTAAATTGTAAATTGAATGACTATGGAAGCGGAATAACTCTTCCGACACAGAACACTCGATTTGAATGGCTGAATTGAGGAGAAACTACTTCATTTCATACGCATAGAGATTAACACCCACGATGCAACTATAGGACTTTTCACAGTAAACGTTGAATTCAAGCGAAAAGTTGTGGCAATCTGGCTGCTGAACAATTTAACGTTAAACGACATTGAAATTGTTCTGGGTAACTTCAATTTAAAAAATCGGCCGAGAAATGTCACGTAGAGGAGCATAGAAGACCTATAATCAGATATAAAGATACTCATTTTTGAATTCACTACACCTCAGTTGTCAGTCGTCCGCCCCTCGGAGAAGCTCCCACCTGCAGTGTGCCCACTGTGAACTCGTCAGTATTCCACCCAAAGTAGATGATAGCATACGAGTACCAGTCACCAGTTGGAAGAGGAAGCGCTGGTCAAGAAATTGTCTTCTTACCTGGAGTGATGGTAGTCCTAGAAGATTAAGGCGATCTTCGTACGGACAATATGGGATTTTGTACTTGTAGAAAAGCGTGCGAGTGAAGCTACGCTGAACAGATTCAACAGCCATTACGAAATACTTTTGATGAGGGGACCAGATCTGACATGCATAATCAATGATCGGTCGAATAAGCATGATGAAAAGCCGTACACAGGTTTGGTGTACATTGAAAAATTTATGAGAGCAACACAAAACAAAACCCCGAACTCGAGAGGCTCTCTTTGTTAATTCAAGGACGTGACCCTCGAACTTCAAATATCACACTATCAACCGATGCGAGAAAAGAGTTGTTGATCACTTATGAGAAGGTTATGGGTTACTTTTATTAGAGAAGGTCATAAGAACATATTTGGACGTGTTAAGCGAAAGACGATTTCTTTCTGCAGTCCTGAGTTGAATTTATCACTTTGAATATTTTTAAGATCGTGTGCATATAATAGAGCCTTGGACACAAAATTAGTCGTGAGGTCGTTTATGACTTAAAAAAAGGTCCCTGATGTAACCCCGAAGTAGGAGAAAATGGATACGATCTGCGACCATTGCAGATAATTGTACAGGAACGTTGAAAGAGAAAAGAGGTGATCCACGATATTAATGTTCCCTGAATACTAAATTGGTGGTGCCTTAGCGAAATCTGTGTAGATCACATCAACTTGGCCACCTAAGTCAAGGGTGTGGGCAATCAGCTTGGTAAATTCACCTAGGTTAGTAACGGTAAACCTTCCTTTAATAAAACCATGTTGCAAGATCCAACCACAATGTGCTATAGAGATCGCGGGTGACAATAAGTTCAAGGATTTTCCCAAAGCATGTTAGGAGCGGAATGGGTCTATAATTCGATGCAATCGAGCAGTCACCTGCTTTATGGATAGGTAGTACATTCGTGTGCTTCCACACATCTGGAAAAGTGCTAGTTCCAAAACTAGGATTGAAGATATGGACAAGGGGAATACATAGGAATTCAGAAAGCGATTTGATAAATAAGCTTGAAAACCCATCGGGATCAACTGCACTGTTAGAATCCAAAGACTGAATCACCTAAGCTACTTCCATAGGGCACATAGACAAGTTGACCAATAAAGTGGGAGAGGATTGATAGGATTGATAAATTGTCGTGAAAGTAGGGGTGCTGTAAATGGAAGAAAAACAGTCAGCAAACAGAATGCATATGGCTTGACCATTAACGGCTGTATGGTTTTGGTGCAACAGGGACTTAATGGCTTGATGTCCAGATCCGATTTGGAACACTGGCAATATGTCCGGGCTGAGTTTTTTAAGGCCAATCCATCCGCAGCTTCTTTAGTTAACCACAGGAACCGGTTCATTTTAGAAGCATGAGTGATCGGTGTATTACGTGGAATGATTTAATTAAGGATTGAGTGAAATTAGTGTGTAGCGAGGTTAGAATCATCTGGATCTAGGATAGCATGCCAATTGATGATCGCAAGCTCAGATGTAGTTTGCCTTGGAAAAGTTAAAACGGGGAACTTTTGCTTTTGGTGGCGGATGTGGAGAACACCTAAGTAAGCGTATCTCTAAGGGTAGATGATGTGGGTCTGGCTTGACAATTAGTGCTGCAGCAGAACACACAGGATCCACCACCTCAGGTTTGTTGGAGATTATAAGGTCAAGAATGTGGTTGGAAGCATTCATTACGTAGCTCAGTTAAGTAAGGCTACAAAGAAATAAAAATGAAGATAAGGCGATAAAAAAATCATTCGAAGTGACTGAGATACTGAAACTGTCTATTGTATCAGTGTCCCAGAAAACACAAGTGTCAACAGTCAGGGTTTAAACTAAAACCAAGGTCTTCAATTATATGTCTTACTTTATTCAAGGATCGACATCGACCTAATAAATAGACGTTGGGTAGCAAAAAATTTATGGATGATAGTCGGCATCTCCTGCCAATAATTCGCCTCGAGTTAAATAGATATATCGAATTCCTCATCTGCGAGATCATCATAATCGTCATCGATCTCCGGACATAATTCGCACCAGGGCTTTATTTTGTCGCTGCTTATCACCGAACTGAATGGTCGCTGTTTCTGATGTGCTTCGCCCTCTTCCACGACATATAGATCATACCGCAGAACTCTCTTGATGATACAGGGGCCACGATACGTAGCCTCCAACTTCTTGGACTCTCCCGTACCCGGAATGCCCCTTTCCACCAAGACCAACTCTCCTTCCTTGTACTGCATTGGTTTCTGATGTCTCTCGTCGAATCGCTTCTTCCATTAAGTTTAACCTCGAATATATTTTTGATCGCGTCTTCTCTCTTGTCTGTCATCGTTTTCTCATCCAAATTAGTATCCTGCACGGCTGCTAGAAGCCTGTTGCCGCTGATGTCCTTCACAGGGTAGTCAAAAATTAGCGCGATTGGAGAATACTTCATCGTTGCACTCACTCGTGTATTCAGCGTCCATTGAAGCTGTCGTAGTTCGTCATCCCAGGTGTTCGGTTAGCGTATGACATTCTAAGGTAAGCCAGTATCGACTGGTTGACTCGCTCGGCAATACCATTCGCTCGACGTGTTTCAGTTGCCGTTCTAATGTGGGTTAGGTTGTTGACATTACAGTAATGCTCAAACATATGCGAGGTAAATGCTGTTTCTCGATCGATGAACACCACACGCGGGAGACCAAAACACATCGTCAGCTGATTGACTGCTTCGAGGACAGGTTTTGATTTCGTTGACCTTGTTGGATTGATGACCGTGTACCGAGTTAACGCATCTACCATGACCAGCGCATACTCGTTACCGCGGCGACTTCTAATAAACGGATGGAAGTGATCCATATGGACTGTTTCAAATGGTAATCGGGGAATGTCCATACCATGTAATTGACATTCCTTTATTCTCGGCTCTCGCACATAGCTACAGTCAATGCATATCTTCGTTTAGATCGAGGGGACCAAAAACTTTGTTTCATTCACCTCAGTGTACTATCGACACCCGGATGTCCGGCGTTATCGTGACACACCACCCGCCAGCGTATGCCCTTCGGAACAACGATAATTTTTTTCATTTTCATAATACTACGCTTTCCGAGGTCCTTCCACCTTTCCATGAAACAGCCACGATATTCATGTAGTAACGCCTCGACTCACTGTTTTTCGAACTTGCTCAAAGTATCATTGATATTTTCGCACGCATTACTAATTACATAATATTTGCCCTTGTCAATCACTATACGGCCACGCGAAAGTACATCGGTACCAATGTTGACGTCATACACCGAGATTGGGTTATCCATTATCATGAAGTCACCCACAAATTGCTGCTCGTCAATTGTGACAGTTAATGTTCTCGTTTCGCGGCACTCCACCTGTCCACCGGCGAATCCTATCATCGTCTTGTTGCATGGCTTAACTGTACCTACACATTGACCCACGATGTTCCGTTTTATAAATGAGTGGCAACCTCCCCGAATCTATAAGCGCTTTGCACACGATATCTTTCACGGTCTTCGTAACCGGATCACCAGATGGTTCACTGATGGAGTTCACAAAATTGTCATTTTTCTTTTTCAATCGCAATCGCGTGAAATGTTTCCTCGATCCCGACAATTAAAACATACCAGGCCACCTTTATCGTGAGTTATTACTTTTTGCACAAATATGTTTTTGTCCCCGGTTGGACAATTCACGACACTTGTCTTACTGTCAACCACAGCGCATGCGCCAATGCCCGAAAACGATTGTAGCAGATTAGCACATTACGGAAAACACACGACCGACAATATGCGACGCTAATTATCGTCCGTCAGCCCGTTAATCATATAGAGGATTAATGGCTAGTCGTCGACACCACCGTGGTCCCCCAACGAAAGATTTTGATAATAGTACTCCACCATCGATTTAGCCTTCAACTTTTTTTTATGTGAAACGGAAAATCTGCCAAAAAAACCATGCGGAATTCCACCAATGTACGAAACATTGGTTGCGCGTTGGCCCAGATCTTCGCCGTGCACTTAAGTTTGGCTATGACAGCTAGGATTAGCAAACGATCTTCCCATATATACCCCATTCGTAAGTGCTCGACTCGATCGATGAAATGTATTGACGTCATGTCAGTATTCAAGACTCGTTACTTATCCAGTTTGGCTCGAAGTAAGCCAAAAAAATAGAGTGAAATTAAAAAATCTAAAAAAATTAAACCAGTTTCAAAATGCCCTAAAGGAAAAAATAAATTTCATAGAAGCAGTGCGAAATCAGTTTTCGTCTTTTAACATAAAAATTAGCTACATGAACGCTGCGATGCATTAAATGGGAAAAAACTGATTTAGCACCGGTTCTATGATATTCATTTCATCCTTTTTAGGGCATTTTTACCTCTATCCGGTGCACGGTATTGCCAATTGAGAATAAAATAAATTCTTGAAATAAGCAATCCTCTTTATCTCTCTACCTTGAAAATGCACGGATTTTAACCTGATTTTTAATTGAATAATTAATATTTAAAATTTCAACACTACAGTAATCCCTAACAGTTCAGAAAACAACAATCTAACAATGTTTTCTCTATTTTCCTTTCCAGTTAACAACAATCATTCACCATTTTCGCCAACGCAAGCAACTACACTATGACGTCAAAGGGCAAACGGCCACTACGTAGCCTAACGCCCAGCGACAAAGTACAAGCCATACAAAGGATACACGATGGTGAATCCAAGGCCTCAGTGGCTCGTGACATCGGTGTGCCGGAGTCAACGCTACGTGGGTGGTGTAAGAACGAGGATAAACTTCGTTTTATGTCGCGACAATCCGGCCCGGATAAGCTCACTGCAGATCGTCTCTCGGAAAAGATGATGGATGGAGCTGCCGCAGCTGCTGCAGCAGCCGCAGCAGTTAATATGCTTGCAGGCCCACCTGAGAAACGAGCCAAATTGGATCCAACAAGCCTACCCTTAAACTTTTCGAATAAAATGAAGTATGATGATCTAGGTTACAAGAGGAATCCTTTGAATGGACTGGACTTTACTACCAACAAAGCGTTATCTGATTTAAGTTTCAATGGCCTCGGGCAGGACTACAGTTCGTATGCAAAGGCAGACCTTTCGGCGCTAAACGGATCGTCTAAGTCAAAAGGATATGGTGCCGATTTAAGTCGCTCAAATGATCCCACTGTAGCCGCAATCAGCCCACTAACCAGCCTAAGTCACCTTTCCGGGCTAACAGGATTAGCTCATAGTCCTCTAGCCATCAGTTTTAGTGAATTAACATCCAACCTGAATCTCATTGCCCAATTAAATCCTAGTTTAGCTGCTATGTCTGGTTTGAACGGGCTTCAAGCCAATAACAACAGCCTACGAACGGGAAAGCCGAAGTCATCACTGAGTAGCCCCAGGAATGAAAACGAGAAACCACAAGGACTGAGCGTGAAAAACTGGGCTAAGCAGAAAAATGACAGTGATAACTATGCAATGAACTTGGCAGACTGCAAATTTAAAGCCAAAACTTCCCCCTCTGCAAACCTCGCACCTATGAGCAGAGACTTGCCACTCGATGATCCACTCCTCTATTGGCTCAAGTCGCAACAAGCCATGCTGGGACTAAACAACTTGTACACCCCGAATCCTAGCGCAGCGAGCCCAATTCGATCCTCAACACCCCAGCAACCTGCCCATCATACTACCCCGCCTCCTATCTCCTCAACACCCCAAACTCCTTCTTCCACACCTTCGGGGAGCTCCGACGACACTAAGAACTCTGCGTGGTTCAACTGGTGTAAGGCATTTGGAGCAAGTCTCATGACAGGAGACAGGCACACCCTAAATCCACAAAACCCATTGAATAACACAAGCATAGGCAGCATCGAAACTAACGGGAAGGCATCCTACGATAACATTCTCTACTCCCAGTTAACCAAAGAACCATCTCCAATTACCACAATTCCCGATAATCTCAACAATAACAACGAACACAATGAAGGCATCAACAAACCAGAAGATCTTTCAGCGAAAAACCCCATCAAGGAAGAAAAAGAGAACAAAGAAGACACCAGTGATGATGCAATTATCAAAAGCGAATCGGATACAAGTCACAACAGCAAAGGAACTAGCGATGATACCGCAAATACTAACAAAAGCTCGTCTGCCACCAATGAAAGCAATGAAAGCGATGGAAGCTACAACGATTCGCTGAACAACAATAAACACGACCTAAAGGATGATTTCTGCGAAACACACGATATCTGTGATCCTGCCGAGGCCATCGAGCACGGCGAGAAGTTCCTGAAATGGCTCGAATCGTACAGCAACCCGCGGATAACGAGCGTTCAAGTAATGCAACTGCGATATCTCCTGAAAACGATTCGCTCCTCCACCGACCAGGACGACTCAATGAAGGTTTCATCGACAGAGTGCGATCGCAACAAGGTCCGTCGACGTAAATAGGATAGACCCAAATTGGCTACTGAGGTCTCATCGCCATCCAGGATGTCGCAAAGTAGCCAAGAAGTTTATTGTAATATCGAAGACAGTGATAACGACT
Source organism: Odontomyia ornata (assembly GCA_963969285.1). Taxonomy (NCBI): domain Eukaryota; kingdom Metazoa; phylum Arthropoda; class Insecta; order Diptera; family Stratiomyidae; genus Odontomyia; species Odontomyia ornata. The sequence goes on from OZ017739.1 coordinate 72,432,650, forward strand.
ATTATTTCTACGACGATAACGAAATCTACAACGACTACGACGAGATTGGGGATGATGAAACCGAGTTCGAGGACGCGTACCTTCACGAGCAGGATGACGACGAACAAGATGACTTCTTCCATACAACGTCTCTTCGCTACAGCGAAAACTACGACTATTACAGTTAAGGTAGATGTTAATATGACGAAGCTTACGAGTTTTCCTTAACTACCGGTACATTATGTATGTTTTAAATACAAAGAAAAAAATTGGAAAAAATGAAAAGTCAATATTCCCTTCTTCCAGCTATAAGAAAGAAAATAGTCCTTTTCTTTATCGTGAATTCATTCCTTTGTAAATATGAAAACATGTTTTTAACAATAAGAAGAGAATTAATGATAAATAACGTTTAAATTAATACTAGAAACAGTTGCTCATTTAGTGATAATTAGTTAAATATTTAATAATGATACTACTTTTACTTAAAAAGAAGAAAAAGACTTATAAGACTACTTGAAGAAGCTTTTCGTCATGAAGATGCTTTTCTTTCAACGTTTTTCTGCGGTTCCAAAGTTTTATGAATTTAACATTTAGTTAATTTTATTTGCGTACATTTTAGTGAAGTTATTTATATCAAAAACAAATTGATTTAATTTATCATTGTAAAAGACTTTTGGGTTTTCTTACCATCCTTTCTAAATTACGCCTCTAAAAAGGTTTTATCTCTTCATCTCTCTCAGATCGCAAACTTAACCAACTGAGATTTAATCGTCTCAGACATTTAATATCCACACAATAAAAAGATGATATCCTTTTAAGACAAAATTTACAGGAAACAGGGAGAGTTGGATAAAATTATTCAATAGTATTCGCTTTAATGATAAAATCCTTCTCGGGAAGGACAAAAATTTTCTTGTCAGATGAAATTTATTGTGAAATTCGAAATATAAATGTTTTTTGATAACATCATCCGTAAATGTTTTGGCAAATCTAATTGGTAATGAAATTTCTATTTGAGTTTCAAATAAAATATTGCAATTCCATAGAATTTACATAAATAAGAAAATTGTGGTATGAAAGTGAGGAACATTAAAAAAAGGAGATATGCTCATTAAATCATTCTAGATGTAAGGATATCTCTGAAGTTTCTGAAATTTGATAAAATGTAGATAAATTCAATTAAATTTCAAATGAATGGTTAATAAAGTGTATATTATGTGAGAATTAAATCAACTTTTCTTATTTGGCATGCGCATTCAAGGTTGGACTTTGGTGGATTTAAAAATTTTGCATAGCGCAATCTGGTCAATCTATGTTTGTCGTATTTGACTTGGGTATGAAAATCAGTGGGGTAGTGTTTAATTGTCAGGAGGGAATGAAAGATAAAAGCAAGTACATGTAAAGGTAGAACAGTAAAACAATCTTTATTCGTTGTAAAGGTTTGTTACAAAATTTAGCATTTAAGAAGAACGAATTCAATAATTAAGAAGAACGAAACGAAATCACGTCTGCTCGCGGCATGCTTTCCTAGCCGAATCCCTTCAATCATGTAGGCGACGATCTCTCCGCCGTCAGTGTTGCCACCCGACATATATGTAGGAACGTTTTAGTTCATTTAGCTTTAAGTTTGAAATGTGGAAACTATTTACTTTTCAATTTGAATTTAGACAAGTCGTGTGTACATAGGTCGCTGTCAAGATTCTATGTCCAGCATTCATTTTGAACAAACGTGTTTTTAAAAGCTACTATCAATAATTGTTTACAAAAGTCTGTTTGAAATTAATTTTTTTAATTAAAAAACCACACCGTCGAATTATTTAAGCAATTACCAAATACCTAAAGTTTAACTTATAAAGAAGCTTCGAAAAGCGGATAGGAGGCATTCAAGCGGCAGTCCCGTTTGATGAATATTGCCTCGAATCTCGCTGCAAAAGTAACGAGGTTGACAACAATGGCTTCAGCCATCAAATAGATGTATCATGTCCATCGCCAACAATGACTCGCGAAAAACAGCTAAGGAGAAGATTCGAAAGAGAGAACAATGAAGGAAAAAGCAAATTGAAAGCTTTATCAATCGACAAAATCGAACAAATATGTAGTTAAAGCTAATGAAAAAATGGAGAAGGTCGAGAGAGAAAATGAAGAACTCAGACTAAGGATCCATTCGCTAGAGGAGCTAGTTGACAAATTGACTTTACACCAAAAAAAAAATAAAAGACCAAGAAAGAAAATTAAATGCAGCCGATGGGAAAAAATCAGAGAAATCACACGAGGAACCTAATCAAGAAGATATCCTCAGCACAGCGGAACAAATGTCAGTACAAATTATTATGCAGCGCTAGCTGCACTAGATGATCCAATGAGCATCAGAGAGGGCAAAGGTAACAAAAATTCTAAAAATTTCTATACTAAACCAAAAATGTCATTTAAGACCTGTTTTGAAAAGCTCTCAGCAAGACCTTTCATTTGATACCCATATTGGCTACCTTTGATTAAATTTTTTTTCGGGGGCCACTCCCCTATATGGGGAGACCCCTTTAAATGCCTTTGAAAATTTGTTTGTAGTCAAACTTTGAAGGGAACACCACTTTACACCTACATACAAAATTTAACGTTTCTAGCTTAAGTAATAGGGGTACCGGTTAATTGAAGCTTTATTGTGAAAAATACCTTTCAGACGATCGGAAATGGTTTGTTGAGCGACGCCAAGTGACTTTGCAAGTTCAGGATTGATCTTGGTCGAGCAATGTCTCCAATTCGTGATCTTCAAACTTTTTTGGCTGTCCGGGCCGTTCATCGTCCTCCAAGTCAAAATTGCCACTTTTAACCCGTCCAAACCACTTCTGGCACGTACGCTCAGCTAGAGCATACACACCATACACTTCCACCAAAATACGATGACTTTTGGGCAGCCTTTTTCTTCAATGAAGAAGTACTCCCCGTAAAAACACTTTATTCGGCACAAAAATCGACATTTTCAGAGTAAAAAAAAGTATTGTTGTTTACGCTTCAGCTAAATGATATATACTGATTCTGAAACTATATGACAGTAGCTTTCCGACACATAGCTGGAAAGGTAAATCACTGGAATAAAAATCAAGCTACGCCATCTGTTAGAAAACCGGTACCCCTATTAGTTTGCGAGAAAAATTGCTGTGACACACGGACCGACCGACGGCCAGATAGGGCGCAATTTTAGTACAGTTGAGTAAAATTATTTTGCAAAGCCCTAATAAAACGAAGGAAAACCCCCACCAATAAACGTAGTTGGCAAAGTGGCAAAGGTATGGTTCGGCTATTGGAAGGCGAAAATAAATTAAATTAAATGATTTTGAAATCAAACAAATTGGATAGACAGACCTACCCTCAAGTCAGAAGGGTTTTTACCCAACTTCTCCAAAATGCAGTCGCCAGTAACGAATAAAGCCAAGAAAAATGTCAAACAGATGTGCACGTTTAAAGGAAATCCATTGTTTCTCTATTTTCAACGTTCGACATTTTGTTGAAAAATAGCAAAAATCACTCAAATCATGAATTCCCCAAAAAAATTAGGTTATTGATCTTATTTGAAATTTTTAAGAAGATTCAATCAAAACTGCATTGACTGATTCGATGGAAAGACCATAAAATACCAAAATCGTGTGTTATTCTTGTTGTAATTGGAAAAATTTCAAATGGCTATAACTTCCACGTATATGATTCGATTTTCATCAAGCTAGCAAAGTATTAGGACCTTTTGTAAGACTACTTAAATATCGAATTCCCTTGAGCTTAAGGACACCCATACGATTTTGTTAAGGAAAATATCAGTGAAGATGACTCGAAGTAGTCGAAACGCGCCTGCTCACACAACAAAGCAAGGCCCGACGGCTTTTCAAAAAAAAAGAGAATTGGCCTGCGGATATCAAATAAACAAAATTATTGACTTTCATACTATTATTAACAAAGTTGAGTGAATTTTGACTTCTAAGGTATTTACTGTTGTTGTACTCATAAACACCTACCTCTATAATTTTTTCAGATTTTTCGGATCACAAGTGTCCAATCGCGAGGGGAGGGGGGACACAAGTTTTTCGTGAATTTCCCCTCTTAATGCTCCCCTCGTAGCAAAAAATGTTAGTTTAAGACCTGTTTTGAATAGTTCTAACCAAGACCTTTCAGTTGATACCCATAGCGACTACCTTTGATGGGTGCCACTCCCATATATGGGGAGATCCCCCTTAAATACCTTATAACATTTTTTTTTAATTGAACTTTGAAGAGAGCACCACTTTACACCTACTTACAAAAAGTCAATAGTGACAAACTAACGATCAAAACTTAGTCACTGGTTGACTTACGGACAGCAAGAAGTGCGTTAAATTCTGGAGAGGTTCCGCACTTTACGTATACACAGAAGAGCGAGAAAAACCAGACCTTTTTGCTGAAGGGTCTGGACTGCGGCGAGGATACTATCGATCTCCTTCAGATGCTCAAAGAAGCTGCATCAGAAATAGAATTTATCACAGTTAAAAATTTCGCAACAAAGAAATCGTTTCGTTGTCGAGACAAAGCAGTCCAAATGCCCTTCAACAAATAAGGTACTTGAACTTCCGAGTGGTGAGGTGGGAGCATCTCCAGAGGAGCAAGGTTAACCAGCGTTATTGGTGTTAAAGATTCGGCCAATCAGCTGCCAATTATGCCATGAAATATAAATGTGTGAAGTGTTAAGTTGACCATGCCCCTGGCGAGTGCAAATTGACTCGGATGGAGCCAAAAGAAAAACTATATTGCGTGATCTGTGGTGTCTTTAGCCATCCAGCATCATATTGATGATGCTCCGACGTCAAGATGCAAAATAAAATTTAGTTCAAAATAAACGCAAGTACACCGCACGGTAATACCTTCCAACTTCGTGCAGTCTGGGGTGTCATTTGCACTCACCGCTAGAGGACCAGCAGAAAATGTTGTAAATAATGAAAGTGGCAATAATGAGCTGCTTATCAAAATCTATCTACAACTTGGGTCACTTTCAACAAGAATTAATGAAAAAGGTGAAAAAATTAATTTTGTTTTTCAAGGATTAGGTCAACATTTCCCCAAATAACTTGTCATCCAGTCACATCTCCACAGTTAGGCTTCATCTCATCTCGATCGACGTTGCGAGTCTACATTGACGTGACTGTCTTCTGGAGTTCCTTGTCAAGCAAAAGCCTGACATCATCCTTCTCACGGAAACCCACCTCAATTCATGGAACTCCATGACGTTCAAGGATTTTGAATTCGTAAGAAACGATAGGGTAAACAGTGATGGGGGGGATGGAATCGGAATATTGGTTAGAAGACCCTATTGTCTCCAAAATATTCAAAAAGTTTAATTCAAAAACTTTGAATTACCTGAAGTGTCCATTACGAAAATTTTACTGCCAGGTGGGGATAACATCTTCATTATCTCTGCCTATGCAAGTAGTCGAAACGTTCTCAAGTTCAAGGAGGAGCTCAATTCATTGTTTGAAATACTCGAATTGAACAGGCAGCACAGCTATTATATCCTTGCCGGTGACCTGAATGCCCAGTATACATCATTGCTGAACGTCACCAATAATCCAAGATGTGTATTCCTAAAATCGTGGTTAACAAAGAACTAAATTGAATACAGGTGCAATCTATATGGTTCGGACAAATTCATAGTTGGATGTCTGCATAGCTGACGCAAGCATTGAATTCAGCTTCAACAGTCCTCAACGAAAACGGCAGTTGCTACCTTATGATTGTGACCATAACGCAATCATAATGCAAATCACTCATCAAAGGGATGATCTCTTCCTCATTCCAGTTCAACATAAAATTATCGGTTTAATTTCAAAAAAACAGACTGGAGAAAGTTTCAAAAGAATAAATGTTCTCGACAGGGCTGGTATCGAAATTGATAGTACAGCTCTGAATACAAATGGAAATATGATTATACGTGATGGATTGTGGAGAGTTCATCAACCAAACCCTGAGAGAGGGAATCGAATATTTTCAGAGGTCGTTGAAGCAAAAGTTTCCGACTTCAAATCAAACCTGAACGGCGAATCAATTCTTCGTTTCTATGAAACGTTGACATCTGGCATCATACCGAGCTTGAATCTTATTGATTATTTTGTCAGCTATGAAGACTTGTGTTTCATATTTGGCAAGATAAACTACAAAAAATCTTTTGGTATTGGCAGTATTCCAAATAGAGTTACCCGATATTTGCCTGAGATTGCTATTAGGAATTATTGCACATTGTTCAACAACATATTGGACAATTCATACTTCCCAAATGAGTGGAAAAGGCCAAGCTATTTCCGACCTTGAAGCGAGGAAAAGAATCTTCATGCCCTAAAAGCTATCGCCCAATCAGCTTGTTACCTAACATCAGCAAGGTGTTTGAAGTGATACTAATCAAAGCATTAAACGCCCACATTGAGAAATATGAGTTGATGCCGAATTGCCAATTTGGTTTTCGTGCCAGCGATTCGACCATACATGCAATAACGAACGCAACCTCGGACATCTGTTGGAAGCTAAACAACAAAGAATGTGTTGGAGCGTGCCTCATTGACATGGAGAAAGCCTTCGATACGATATGTTTAGATGGACTAATTTTTCAACTCCATGAGGACAGGTTCCCCAGACACCTTGTCGCCATGATGTGTAATATGTTATACGGGAAATCATTTGTTGTAACTGATGGAAATCTGACGACAATGCGCAACTTCAAGATCTTAAACGGTCTAAAGCAGGGAACAGTGACTGCGCGTAAGCTTTCTCAGTATACATTTGAAAGCTATTAAACGGCTTTGATTTTAACGTCTCGCCAACGCGATCATTGGTAGCGTTTGCTGATGATCTGATCATCTATACGGCAGACCGAAAAGCTACAACAGTTCAGAGCAATCTCTTAAAAAATGTTCAATGATACGCAGCTGTACACTGACAATTGGCGAATGAAAATCAATGCGCAGAAGTGCGAAACAATTTTGTTTTGGACAACGCTGCAAGACCTGAAACGTTATTGGAAGGATTTCCACATCATGGCTGGCGAGGGTAGTTCAGAATGGGTTCCACAAAAATCCTGTGTTCGATACATCGGTGTTCATCTCGATCAGTATGTGTACTGTACTGGACATGTCACTGAGCATGATGCTCAGTAAGGCACTAAAAGTAGTCATGGCCCTACGAAGACTCTTTCATTCCAGATACATTGATCAAAAGGTCAAAATTATCTGTTACAAGACCCTGGTCAGACCAGTTTTGACATATGGATATCAGATCTGGTACAACCAGAGTGCTAGTACTGTGGAAAACTTAAGAGTTTTCGAAAGGAAATCTCTTCGTGCATGTACTGGTTTGTACAGAAAGCCTGAGACGGATTGGAAGCATTATATATCGAATAGAAGAATTTATCAGACTGCTCAAGTGACGAGAGTCGATATTTTCATATATACAACTGTGAGTGAAAACCCATTTATTTCACAGCTGTTCCAACCTACAGACGGGTATATTGCGACTTACCTCGCTACTAGCTTCGTTCCTTCCAGAAGCACTCGTGTATTTGGACATGAATCGATATGTTTTTGATTCTGACGGCGTCCCAGTCATATATCACATATACTGACGGGCCACCGAAAAGAAGATAAAATATCCTCCAAATTTGAGTTCACGAGACCAACAATTCCAATGGAGATACTCATTTGCTAGATTCGTTGAAGTTGATCGAGCTGAGACGGAGCAATCTAGGTATTGGTGGCTAAATGACAATGTCTAAATTACTCGTGTTTGTTTTCAGTTTTGATGTTTTTCGTTACTTACAATAGTTTTTGAGTTTCAGCTCATTGTTGCGACATTTAGTGTTGTTTATTTGTGTGAAAAATTAGGGATAGGTTAGGTATATGTTATGTTTATTATATTAGGTTGGAGGTAAGATTAAACGCTTAGGTTAGGAACATTGTGATAGAATTTTTTAGTATAAGATAAAGTTTTTGATTGAATTTTTTTAGAATTAGGTTATAACATATTAGGTGGAGGGTCAAAATTCACTGTTGTGTTAAAATTATAAATGATTTTGGAATAGTGTAGGTTGGTTTTTTCTCCTTTTCCCAATCAAATCATAAAATATGTAATAATCTTAATTAATTTGAATTTGCTATAGTTTTTCTAATAAAATGTGTTTAACTGATAACGTATAAATTTAGAGAGCCATTTGGGTCATTAAGCTTTTGTATTGTTATTGTTTGGAATTTGCTTTATATTCTTTTAAAATTTATAACGATTAGCATTGAATAAAGCGCTTTTGACTTTGACTTTGACACGGATGAAGACGACATCTTTTGCGGCGACGACGACAGGAAGATTTGTGTCGAGACTTATTCGTAGATGACGCTGGGTTTGTGTGTGATATTTATTTTTTTTTTGGAAAGCGAACAGTAAATTTTTGAAAACGAGGAAGTCCAGCGCGGGATGATTGTTTGAACGAAGATATAAAAAGTCACTCGAGAAGGCATTCTGTAATCGTGGGTGTTATTGCGACATTTGGTGAACTTGCTCCATGATGACGGATGTGAGCATTGAGGTGGACGCTTTGACGAGAGAGGAATTGAAGATAGCGCTTGAAGAAAGAAGCATTCCTTTAATGGGAAGCAAACCAGCATTGCGCGAAGTTCTGGGGAGCGCGATGCAAGAGGGGAAGAATGATGTCAACATGTTGACGGTGAAAAAGCTGAAGGATAGTCAGAGGAGTCAGATTTATCCACAAAGGGTCAGAAAAATGTCTTACGGGAGAGACTGAGGGCAGCAATAAAGCCGGGAGCTGAAGTTCATTAATTACAGTGGCAGCGGCGGTCAGATAGCCATCCATAGTTATCCAGCACATTTTACAACAAGCACATACACCGAATCAATTATATTCCCTATGCACATAAAAAGTGACAAGTTACAGTGCAAAAACTGTAGAGGGATATCATTACCTTTGTACGGTGTATAAAATATTTTCAAAGATGTAGCATTCACTACAATGAATAAAGAAAATTTTAAATACAACCTCATTTGAATAACCGAGAAATCCAAAATCCTCAACTCTACAATCGGATAAATAGAATCATTGCCACCATACGAGAGAGAGAGAGAGATTCTGACAGTTTTCGATTGAACTCGATGCGCTGTAGTATGCCCAGTCAGATTTATTCTCGAATAAAAGGTTATACAAATTCACATTTTACTTGCCACTTAGCTTTCGCCTTAGCGCACAAATTGGTGAGAACGACGTGATCTGAACACTGAGTGTACGAAAACACGCAACATTAGATAACATAGAGGGTAAAGAACAGCTAAGCGCCACTATCAATGTCGAACGAAAACGAAACTCAGGGTGCTAATGTGCACGGAAACGCAGTCGTGGTCAGTGGCCAACAGAGTGCAGTAACTGTAAAATTACCGGAGCTCACACCTGGACATCCCGCGCTGTAGTTTGCGCTCACCGAACGTTATTTCAAAATGACGAGGAATTACGACCAAGAAGGCGAAATTCAGATCTCAGTGCGTGTTGTACAATCGAAGTGGAAGACATAATACTTAACCCGCGCCCGAAGAATCCGTTTGCAATTCTAAAGAACACATCTGTAAAACAACTCAGTGCTTCACAAGCGGCTAAAACGGGAGAATTACTCGAGAAAGCTATAATTTTTACGCGAGTTACCTGACCTCGGCAGCAAAACGCTCAGCGACGAACAGATATGCACGATTTGGATCAGCTGGTTGCCGGGGAACATACAAGCCATTCTAGCTACGCAACAGTCTCAAACGCCCTATCAAGTAGCAAATCTCGCGGATACAGTCACGTCAACGCTGAGGAGAAACGCGCAAAATCACGAAATCTCGCACGAAGCAACCTTGTTTGAAACCACACTCGTTTTAAAAATGGCGCAAATAATGCTCAGTTTTCGTAAGAAGATGACAGAGATCATTAAGCACGAGATTAACGCCTTGCAGTGTTGGTACCACCAATGTTTCGGTGCTAATGCCAAAAAGTACAGATAACCGGCCTCGTTCTCGGAAAACGTGAATGGGGCTCGCAGATGGCGACCAAAGATAATAGCCAAAAGTCTTGCCGCTTATTTTCCCTCAATCGAAGCTCAAAGAAAATGTTCCTCGTCGATGCTGAAGCCAGTTTATGCACGATTCGTTCTTGCGCAGCTCGCTCAAGGGGACCTCATACGAAATGGCGGCCGCAAATTGAACACCCACCGCCTCATACGGATCCTCAACCCTCACGCTCTACCTCGGGCTGCGGCGTAGTTTTGCGTGGAATTTCGGGATTGCTGGTATTCCCAAACTAATCATTAGAGCCTATTTTTAACAGATTTTGCATTATTAGTGGACCTCCAAGACAGCCGACTCATCGACAAGCTTACAACAATCACGTCCCATGGACGAGTTTTCGAAGGCAGCATTAACAGCATCAAGGTGATCTCCGGGAATTCAGCGTACCATCAGCTTCCCGCAGAGACACGACACATGACCGAACACCACATTACAACGGTGGCCAAACTACGGTGCCTCCCGACCGACAAGTACAACGTTGCCCGTAAGGAATTCCACAATGGTCCAGTCCGGCCAAGCAAGAGATTCATCCAGCAGCTGGTCATTGCCATTATACATGGCTTCGAAGAAGGACGGAAATTGGTGTCCATGTGGCGACTATAGAGCACTCAGCGCGCGCCCCGTCCCCGATTGCTATCTCGTTCGCCACAATCACGACTTCGCTCAATCGCTACGCGGTAAGAGGATTTTTTTCAAAAATTGACGCACGCACCAGTACAATCAGATTACGGTTTCCAACGGCAATAATAACGTCGTTCGAACTCCGAGTTTTTGTTCATGAGCTTTGGGCTCCAAAACGCAGCGAAACCTTCCAACGTTTCATCGACAAGATGTTGCGAGGATTGGATTTCACCTACGCTTATATTGCGATATCCTCGTAACGAAGAGCAACATCGAGAACATCTCTAGCAGATTTTCGAACGATTCGACGAATACGGCGTGGCTATCAACGGCCAAAAATGCTAGTTTGGAGTCGAGGAGGTGACACTGTTTGGTTATACCGTCACCAGCAAAGGCATCGCACCAGTGGAATAGGTTAAAAACATAGTCAATTTTCCGAAGCCGGAGACAGCCAAGCTGCTACGCCTTTTAATCAGTATGTGCAATTTTTATAGAATTGGCACGCTTGATGTAGCCCGCACACAAGCTCCGCTATATGACATGTTACAGGGAAATGTCAAGGATAACGCGCCACTAAAATGAACACCTGCAGTAAAGGAAGCGTTCGACAAATTGAAAAATTGTCTCAGAGTGCAACTCGCAATCGTGTGCGACGCATCCGATTTTTCGGTCGGAGCAGCCTTCTTCTTAGCACTACAGCCCCTCTTGGGCCTTCGCTTCCTGCAAATAGCGCCTCCAACTGTCTTGGTCCATTGACCGCGTCCTCCAATTTCGAAACCCGAGCAGCGATGAACTGTCTCCGTCGACCGAATCAGACCTGCGTTTCCTTGGTTTCCCCAATGGTCTCCACTATTCAGTTCTCCCAACGAATACCTTCTAGGGTATCCGTTGTTCGTCCATACGAATAATGTGGCCAGCCCATTGCACCTTCCGCAGTCTTACAATCGTGGAGATCTCCAGTTCGTCAAAAATTTCATACAGCTCATCTTTGTATCGAAATCGCCATTGGTCCCCGTCTAGGTTCGCCCCGATTATTCTCCTCAGGACCCGTCGCTCAAAGGTGTTCAATATATTTGCGGATGCTTGGGTTAGGGTCCATGTTTCCCATAGCATAACACAGGTCTTATCACAGATTTGTATACTTTGGAGCTTTATTTTCCTGTGTATGCAGCTGGTCTTCAAGATCGTCAGTACTGAATAAAATATTTTATTTGTGAGCTGTCTTCTTCGGCGTATTTCGTCTCTTTCATTGTCCGTTTTCGTTATTTTGGTGCCTAAATACACAAATTCGCCAACATTTTCGATACTGTATTCGCCAAGTGTGATATTTTGTGTACTTGAGGTATTTTTCCTCGACTTCGTCTTGAACTTTGTTTTATTTTCATTGATTTGTATCCCTACTAGTTTCGCTTCGCTGTCGAGTTTCAGGAAAAGTTCTTTGGCAATTGTTAATGAGCGTGACAAAATGTTGATGTCGTCTGCATAGGCTACTATTTGGCTCGACTTGTATAGTGATGTACCTAGCATATCGACAGGTAGCTTCCGTATGACGTACTCCAGAGCCAAATTGAATAGCAATGGGGCCAGCCCATCTCCCTGCTTTAGTCCGATATTTGTGTCAAAGGCATCGGTGAGTTGGTTATTGATGCGGACTTGGGAGGTCGTCAACGTCATTGTCATTTTGGTAAGACGGACTTATTTGGCTGGTATGCCAAAGCAAAGCATTATTTGGTACAGTACGTTACTATCAACACTGTCGTATGCTTGCTTAAAGTCAACGAAAATTTGGTGCACGTCCATGTTGAACTCCCAGCATTTTTCAAGTACTAGCTTGACTGTGAACAGTTGGTCTTTTGTCGATCTACTTGCCCTAAAACCACCTTGATACTCCCCAATAATACTGTTGGCGTATTGTCCGATTTTATTTTCTAAGATTTTAGAAAATATTTTGTACGCCGCACAAAGTAGTAATATGCCTCTATAATTTTCGCACTGTAATTTGTCACTTTTTTTGTGCATAGGAAATATAATTGATTCGCTTCACTCGTTCAGCATATGTTGTTGTTGCCAAATATGTTGGATGACTTTGTGAATAGCTTTATGAACAATACTGCCACCATATTTGATGAGCTCCACTAGAATCTCATCGATGCCCGGTGCTTAATTATTCTTTTGGGCTTTGATGATGGAACAAACTCCATCCAGAGATGGCGGAGCCAATGAAAGCTCTCCACAAACATTTATAGGCTCCGATGTTGTGGTGCTGTCTGGAGGATTAAGGAGGTTCTTGAAATATAGCGCCCATCTTTCCTTAATCTTGGTTTCATCAGCGATGAAATTGCCGATGTCATCACGACAGAGCGTGATAACCACGTTTCAGGCTTTTCACTACTTAGTATGCTTGTCTTGTGTTGTTGCTCGCTAAACTTACATCTATACTCCTCTATTGGTCGTCATTGTATTTTCTTTTCTTAATCCTTATTATCTTATTCGCTACTCTTTTGAGATTTTCATAGTGTTCTCTCTTCGTCCTGGTTTTCCTACCTATGTATTCTCTTTACGCCTGCTTCTTTTAATCTGACGCATTCTAGCACTAATCAGCAAACCAATCATTCGTCATCTACGTGCATTTAATTGCTCGCAAGTGTGTTCAAATGCAGCGAAGCCAAATCGACAAATCAAAATAAGAAGAACCCGGAAATTGGATTTCTTGCTTTTTACTGAGCCTCAAAACCGGGCGGAAAATTGCTCAATCACTTGATGGACAACGGCAGCTCGGAGACAACGACCGCGAAATCTGGCGTTCAGTGTACAGTGCGTCGTGTTTAAAATTGTCCAGGCAGAAGTGTTAGTATATTTTCTGTGTCTTTCGTTGTTTTTGAAGCCATGCATACATATTAAGTCGCATTTCTCCAATTGGCCGGATCTGCTGTTTGCTATTTATGCAAAATGACCGGCAGTCGGGTGCCTCAAATGTTGTGTATAGCTCAGAACCGAAATTGTGCCGCTCCCGCGTATCTAAAGTGAATTTTGCTTGGATTGTAGAATCTTCCGAAATATCTTTGGGCTCCCCCGTCTTGGAAATCGAATGAAATCAATTGGGTGCCGCCGTTCCATTGAGTTTGTTTTGAGTTGAGCAACCAAGGGATTCCAGTGTAGAACGAAGCCCCTGGCAGTAAATGGTCCAAGAAAGCTAAGAAAAGAGAATACGGAGGAGATGGCGAAGATGGACCGCCAGTAGAAGAAAAGAAACCGAAATTGGCAAAGAAAGAAGAAAAAGTGAAACACCCATCACAATTAGCAAAGAAATGGGTGCTCCCAGAAATTCAGAAAGTTTCATTAGTGTGTGCAAAATAATCGAAGATAAGAAAAACGTCCGACGAAATTGAATGCAGTTGCAGAAAATGTAAACGCGAATAGACAAAATGTAGGAAAGAAAAATCGGTCGAAATTCTCGACAGATCTTATACGGGTGTGAATCGAAGCGGAGCTCTGAGACTAAGATCAGAAGCAAGTCGACACCAGAAATTATCAAAGAATAAAAAGAGCAGAAACAAAGCGTGCAGTCAAGTTAAGCAAACTATCAAATAAAGCTGGATTGAATAAATTTAATAAAGGAACGCATTTTGCCGAGCCTAGATTCTCAAAGAAGAAGAAATAATGATTCAATTTGTTTTATAGTTTTGTTTGTTTTAAATAAAAGTAGTACCAGAAAAATGTCTTTATTTGTAAAACGCATTGAGAAGACATTCATAAATGTTGTTATTGCTGTTCGCGTAGTTGTCCCGTCGAGTAATTCCTTTTCAGTATTTGTGAAAAGGAAAATCAAAAATCTTAAGACACCCAAATTTTCAAAACCCAAATGAGACAGGTCCAGTGGTTAGCGTTAATAGAATTTCAGATAAATATTGCATCACCCACATCATCTATGAGCGTTCATCGAGGATGTTAGGAAAGTACCCTCTTTTTAGGGTTTTGTTAAAATAATTTTACAAAACCCTACTAGTTTCGCGACCAGTCTGTCCGTCTGTCTGTCCGTCCGTCCGTCGATCCGTCCGTCCATCCGTCCGTGTGTCACAGCAGTTTTTCTCGGAAACCACTTAAGCTATAAACATCAAATTTTGTGTGTAGGTGTAAAGTGGTGATCTCTTCAAAGTTCAGCTACAAAAAAATTTTATTAGGTATTTAAGGGGGTCTCCCCATATAGGAGAGTGACCCCCCGAAAAAAAAATTTCATTGAAGGTAGCCGATATGGGTATCAAATGAAAGGCCTTGATGAGAACTTTTCAAAACAGGTCTTAGTTTGGCAAAATTTGTTTCGAGGAGCGAACAGAGAGGGGAAATACACGAAAAATTTGTGTCCTTTGACATGTTTCTTGATTTGATTCGATCTGGTGACTGCATTTTGTAAATTGAATACAAAACCCTTCTGACATGAGCGTAGGTCTGTTTACCTAACTTGTTTGTATTTGATATAGTTTGAAATTGGAGTATAAAAAAAAGTATTTATATTTTTTGTCGTGTACTTTATTTAACGTATTTAAGATTTTTTCGTACAATCCTCACATTTGAGCACACTTACGAATATGTTTTCATTGCTTTTACTCCTCAAATTAAACTAAAATTTTCGTTGTGACTTGCCCAATAATAATTAACCCTAAATCATCATTTATCAGATTCTCTATATCATTTTTATTTTCATTCGTTTGATATTTAATTTGTATCTTAGTTTTTCATCAAGATATCGTACTTTTCATGCACTGTTTTATTCGTTTTTTTTTTATCTAATAATTCGCTATAAAATAATATAAAATATGTTATTGTCCATTTATTTTTGCTATCGCTTGAAATTGAATAATCAGTTTTGGCCTTTTCATTTGGTTTTTTTGAACCTGACCGCGTATGGGACCCGCCACGTTGGCAGACCTCCCCATTATAATGAGCTAGCCATCGGGTGAGCTCACCCCTTTTTAAGTCATTTATAGGTGCTCTCGCAGGGTAGAGTGTCCTTCCATTCGCGTGCCTATTTATAGTATAGTATCATGTGGTTTCATCAAATACGTTTATAATATAAATATGCCACGTTGATGTTTTTCATTTGAGGAAAAAGTTCATGTGAACCAGGTTTGCATTAGTTTTTCATTCAAATGGAAAACCTCTGGCCCTGTCTACATTGGATCTTGATACGGATGGAGGAGTGCGAGGGGGCACCGCTTACACCTGGATTCCCCACTCTTATTTGGGGGCCATAAGCAACGTCGGTAAAGGCAAAGTCCTTTCAAGTCCTGTCTGTTTTCGCTAGGCCCAGTTTGCCATTTGCTTTAGCAATTTCAACCCTTAATAGGTTACCCCGGCCTCAACTCCGGTCGATACTTATTTGTATCTCTTAATTCGTGAATGCGGAATTCTTTCGTAGTAGGCACTTGTGCTGGGGAAAAGAACCCGCCCCACGACACCGCAATGCTACCTCGTCCTCTACCTCATCGTCGGTGTTGAATCTTTGACCTCTGAGGTCTTCTTTCAGTGGTCCAAGCATGTGGTAGTCACAGGATAATAAATCCGCACTATAGGCGGGGGTATTCCAGTGCCTCCCACCCAAATTCCGACATTGTATCGAGGGAGTGACGTGCGGTATGAGGGCGCGCGTACTCCTGAAGAAGAGTCGCACTTCGTGTTGGAATGCTCCTCCGTTTCGAGCGTTATTATGCGATATTGAAGGTGTTCGTGGATGATAGACTCTACACTACCAATACTGATGCCGAGTTCAGCCGAAATGTCTCAAACATTCATCCTACGGTCCTCCAAAATGAGTTGTTCTTCGCGGCAAATGTTGTCTGGTGTGATGCCGGTTCGCAGTCGACGATCATGCGGCTCAATCTCGACGGTTTCGCGACCATCCTTGAATGCTTTGGCCCATTTAAACACAGCAGCCCTACTCAGGCACTCACTACCGAACTGATTTCATAAACGCAGAAAAATTTTAACGCCTTCCCACACTGAAAAACGAATTACAATACGATCCGCAACGGCGGTCGGCACTTGACGTTCACTCATGGTCGTAACACGCGCGTGAAACATGCACTCCCGACGAAAACTATGCCACACTGTTCGCTATCACATACTCAAGCCACGACCTGCAAAACATGCCTGCGTGCAATCCACAGTGTTTGTCTCCATCATATTTGAACCACCCTCGTATTCCCAGTATTTTTGAAAACTAATCGATTTGTCATAAAAATGTTTTTTGGCTGCAAAGTGATAAACGTTAAATTAAAAGAAGGTTTACATTCATTTGACTGGGAATCAAATTTTCAAGTGTATAGTTTACCCCTACACTTGCCATTTCTGTGATTTTGTGACGGCAAAATAAACGTGATCTCATTGAAAACTTTTTTCCCACAAAAAATTTCATTTTGTTTTAATTGATGATTTGAAAAAATAACTAGAACTATTTTTCATGTATTTTACAATGAAAGGCGTGCTCTACAATTCAAAAAAATTAATGGGTGGAAAGTTGCCCTAGATATAAATATAAATAAGGTCGAAATTTCGTAAATTTGAATAAATAAAATTTATAAAATGGCATGTTTTTAAATTGTACTGCAAAATTTCATAATTTAGAGATATTTTTTGTTTTGGTCTTTCTAGATTCGATTAGGGTGTGAACATAATGATTAAGGTTTTGCCGAATATTTCTAAGAAGTAATTATCAATAATTCTATTTAATTATTTAAAATTACTTTATCAAATTGTAAAAATAAATGGATATAACCATAAAACGTTACATGTGATTATATAAAAATATATAGAATTTCAGGTAACCAAAACCATTATTATATGCTAGGGTTACATAATATTTATCATAACTATTTATAATTTTATCTAAGGAACTAAATTTTGCTTTATAGAACCATGAAAGTGTAAAATTATATAAAATCACGCATAATTATATACAATAATATACAATTGTGCGTGATTTTATATAATTCCCAGGATATTATCTTATTTTAAGGTAGACCATTGCCCCACAATGCCCATCCTTATCTACAGCCCAGATCAAATTAAACCCAGATCACTCAAAGGATATGCTCTTATGAAATAAATAACAAACCATATAATAACGACTTACCAGACTTAAAGGGCTTTCCAAATGCTCGTAAACGATAAAATCTGCTACAAAATTTGCACAAGCTTCCCAATTCCCAATCAATTGAGGAATAAGAAAAGCCGTAGGTCGAATTGTTGTGCAAACAAATTTCTAGTATCAAATTAAAAATGTTTAAAACAACTGCATCAAATCGTACAAAAACAACTCACCTGTACATCGCATTCATTTTTTGGCGCCAACACCAACGGTCGTCTGCCCGCGTAATATTCACTCAAAACAAATTGTCTACGAAAGTTCTCCGCGAAAACCATTAGCAACCGTTCCTTAGCACTCAAAGTATAATAGCTCAGCGGCAAACATTCCACATCTGTAAATTGTTTGTCAGGATTTTCGGGAAATGCCAAATCAATGGCGCCAACATCTGAAACATTTGTATCGAAGATCCACGCCACTGATGACAACCGTTTGATCGTATCTGATTCGCCTGATTTCCCATCGGAATCAGCATGAAGCGAAGTAACCCTTGAAACAAGTTCATCCTGATCTTCCTGGCTTCCACCCTCCGATGTATCCGGAAAGAATTCTGGCAACTGATCTGGTTCATTGAGTCGAGTTACTTCTGTTACAGATATTAGTGGCGATCCTACTTCGTGGGGTGGTAATTGGGATGCAACGGCCGGAATCACTTTTAATGTGTTCATTTCTTTAAAACTTTCTTCGGACATTTTGGTTGAGTTCTTATAGTGTTGATTGTTAAGAATAAACTGTCATAGTTTGTTTGATAAGATTCTAAGGACAAGTCAAATTACAAGCTGGTTGCTAGGGATAGTCAATAGTTTCCCCTCAAGGTTTTCAAGAGAAAAATGAGCATCTGAATGTTAAGGGCATTTATATACTGTAACAACCGAACGTTGTAGTAATTGCTATTTGACTGCTGTGCCGTTGTCAAGCTAGGAACACAAAATCCTTAGAAAATGCTTATAGAAATACAGAAGGCCAAACAAAAAACATTTCAGAAACAGTAACATATACTTTACGATAAGCCCAAAATTAGATTCTATTTTTCATGATCGAGCAGAGTATGAAGCGCTTAACCCTTGGGGCTCCCATCCTGACCCAGTTGTAAGGGAACTATTTGATCGAAATGTACTTTTAGAGAATGTTAATCGTTATATCTTACCTATCAAATCACTTTATGTAGATAATTCCACGTTAAATACTCCTCCTTCATTAGATCCACATAAGCCATTATATTACTCATCGGATCTTGAATATTACGCGTTTGATCGTGGTTAATAACGCAGTTTTTAGATTTTATTTATTTCTTCCTAACCTCATTGTTGTACTATAAATACCATTTCTTAAGCTTTTTATAGTATACATTGACGCTCGCTTCTGGTTTTATTTACTCAGTTCATTATAGTAATTAATTATTATTGCTAAATATCTTATCGTATTTTGTAAGCTTAAAGTGTCATATTCGTGTAAATTCCTTTCTTGTTGTTTTTTCCAATAATTCTCAATTGTATTTTTCAATTTATAAGCAATTGAGCACTGGTGTACTCGTATTGCTGTTTTTATCAATCTTTCAATCACATCGAATTGGTTACGACCGAATTTTGTAATAATTGCTGTTTGACTATAGTGCCGTTGTCAAGCTATGTACCTTCTTATTATGTTAAAAATGAATGTACGAAAAAATACCCAATAAAATATATATCTTTCTAACAATAAAAATAAACTTTTAAAAGAATACATGTTTTTTATTTTATTTATTAGAATTTGATATGCGCAGAGTTTCCCTTATATAAATTGGTTTAGCTGGCTCCATAAATGTAAGCAATTTTTCAAGATTTAATTTATAAACCAAAATTGTGACATATATCATGCTGGACATAGAAAAGACAGTTCGTGAAACGAAATTGCTCGTAGTGATTATTATATTGAATCAATTGTGAAGTGAAGTGTTAAAGGAGCTGCACTGGACGTTTCGTAAGACTTCGGGATAAGTAGATAGAGGCTGAGTGCAGACTTTTTACTATTTTGTTTCTAGTAATAAATTAACGGTGGTTTCTTCTATATTCATTGTCTTCATTCTATAAGGAGAGGGATTCTCGTGTAGTAGAGTGAAGAATTGTTAATTTTATTTTAAATAAAACGCTATTTACAAATATATATTTTTAATCATTTAATATAATCAAAAAAATTTTTATAACAAAGTTTTTTAATAATAACAAAATAATAAAAGAAAAATTTATGAAAGAAGACTCTCGTGAAGTTGAATTGGGGGAAAAATAATAAGTACATCTAAGGAAATCTAAATGAAATTACATACTCGAGCGCTTAATAAATCCAATAATGGCCACAAAAGCACCGAAGGATAAATGGATAAGGAGATACCTGATCCAAGGACGAACAACTTTTTCATCAAATGAAAGAACTGGAAAATAACATTAAAGAATGAAATACGAATATGGCAGTACTTTAATTGATAAGACGACAGCTACACACAAACCAACATATGCACAAGTAATAAAAAACTTTATGACGTCTCAAATTGAGCTCCGATCAAATGTCATGTCCCAGAAAGGGAACATAAATAAGCTTAAAACGCATTCATCATCAGATAAAACGCTTGCCGATTTTAAGTCGAGGATGTTGAGAAGTAAAGTCATCGTGCGTCGATAGTCTCACCGCGCATGCGTGAGCGAAACCCAGTATTAAGGCGCCGGAGCGCACTACTTGCGTCACCGGTAATTTTTCTTTACTTGGTCTGTGATTGTTGCCCACGCGACGTGTGCAGTAAGAAGTTCCGTTATGTAAAACAAATAAAGCGTACTCATATATACGTTTTCAAAGTTATCTTTCTCTTCAAACCTATCGTCCCTCTGCCCCTTCGATAATCTCAACAGGTTATGGGCCCAGGCAACCAGCCTGCGTAACAACCGATTATCGAAGTCAGAGAAAGATAGAGAGAAAACGGTTATCTCGATTTTTTCTTCCTGGGTGGTCGACACGTGGTTGCCATTGTAGTGTGCCGGTAAACTTGTACGGGAAAACAACCGAACGAAAATGGCAGAATCAACTCTGATAAAGAATATCAAGAAGTTTGATGGCTCGAATTTTCAAGCGTGGATATTTCGAATGAGCTCTATGCTTATCGCGAACGCATTACAAGACGTCGTTACGGGTGCGCGAGTGATGCCGGCAGACGCAAACTCTGTCGATGGCAAAAAGTAGGTGAAAGACAACGCGACGGCCATGTGCATAGTTTCCTCGTCGATGAGGATTCTCACCTCGACTGTATGCTCAATTGCACTACAGCGAAGCAAATGTGGGACAATTTGGTGAGAATTCGCGAGCAAAAATCAGCATCGAACAAGATGCTCTTGCAACAGAAGGTCCACGGACATCGCATGGATCCAAATGAGTCGGTTGTACAATACGTTACCCGGGTACAAAACATGGCGTCTCAACTGAAGGATCTTGAAGATGCGGTTTCGGACACGGCCATAATGGCGAAGGTACTTGGCAGCCTACCGGTAAGTATAATGCTCTCCAGACAGCATGGGACAGTGTACCTGAAGAAATTCAAACCCTTGATAATCTACTAGAACGGTTATTGAAGGAAGAAAGAAGACTTGAAGGTAACGATGACGTCACTCGAGCGTTAACCGCTGTTAGTCTTGGCGGGAACAAGAAGAAAAAGTTCACCGCGAATCAAAACAATAACAGAGAGAAAAACAGCGAAAGTAGAAATACGAGTGTCGAGTGTTTCTATTGTAAAGGAAGGGGCATCTAGCTCGTGATTGCCGGAAAAAGAAAAGGGACAAGGACAATGCCGGTAGCGAGGTCGTAGAACGATTCATGGTAGTCGACACAAGCGATGTCTGGATTACCGACAGCGGTGCGTCCAGACATATCACTTACTGACGGGACAGGAACAGCGAGTTCGAACCAAGCAGTGGCGATTCGATATCACTTGGGGACAATGGCGTGTGCGACGTTACCGGTAGTGGTACTGTGCTCATCGATAGACTAGTGAACGGTAAATGGTGTGAAGCTCGAATCAAAAACGTGCTCTACGTTCCAAAGATTCGAAAGAACTCGTTTTCAGTCGGCGTATGCACTGAAGAAGGTTTCGATGTTTTGTTTAGAGGAAAACTAGTAACAATTAACCGTGACGGTGAAGTTTTCGGTGTCGGTGTGCAACAAGACAATCAGATTTACCGAATGCTCTTTAAAGTGAGAAAACCAAGTGTTGCGAGAGAAGGAAATGTGTTAACTGTCAACTTGAGTGCCTGGCACGAACGAATGGGACACGCAAACAACAAAGTTTTTGCGCGAAATGATGCAATAAGGGCTAATTCGAGGTGTGAAATTAGCGGACATTGACAATTTCTTCTATGAATTGTGTGCTTTCGGAAAACACACAAGCTTCCGTTCAAAAAGAGCGAGACAAAAAGGAACACAAAACCGGGAGAATACATACATTCGGGCGTATGCGGACCATTCTCAACAGAGTCCATCGGTGGTACAAGATTCTGCATAATCTTCAAGGATGACGCATCAGGATTTTGGTATGTTGTTACAGATAAAACCGAAGGGCACCAGGATTACCTCACCCCGAACACTATCGTAACATTCGCGTGACTATGTATAGTCAGAAAGCTAAGCCGCACTCGACTAGGGTTTGTTTGCCAGTCCAAATTGTAATCATATTAGTAGTTTAAATACGATTATTGGTAGTCTTAAGCAAACATAATTGTCATCGAGCGAAGGTCAGGATCACCGCATGTTCGAAGTTGGAATGTTCCCCAGATATTTCGGTAAAATCAAAACCTAACAAGATCGAGCCAGATGTTGCCAAGGAGGATTCAGATGATGAGAATTCATTGTCTTGAAAATGTCGATAAAACGCTACAGTTTCTCCGGGAGCAACGAGTACATATAGAAAACATCGGTGCACATGATATTGTCGATGGAAACGCATCTCTAAATTTAGAATAATTGTCCGGTTTACGAATCGTTCCAGAGTTACATCGCTACAGAAATGCTGGATGGTGACAACAAATACGATGCTGATGAAGATTACAGTCTTCAGGAAGCTGAGAAAGGAGTGATTTTTATTTCGTAGTCCATTCAGGAGACCAGGATCGAGATGATCCATAAAGCTGAAAAACAAAGGCGGACGTGGTGCACGATAGTGGTGATCGTTGCCCAGTTGTTAAATTTTCGAAGTAAATGTCGTCGCAGCTGTTGCTGAATATTTGTGCATCTTTAGTTTCAGCTTAGAACGGAAGATTATTGGTCAATTGAGAAGGGAAATAACAAGGAACTTTATCTAATTGGCATTTTCAGATTCATAGCAAATACTTCAGGTTTTGCTGGACCACTGCTACTTGGTGGCGTGCTGAATGAAACTACTACGGAAAATGCAGGAACAGACATCCGACCATATTTTTATGCTCTAGGTCTGCTTGTAGCATCATTGATTTCCGCATTTAACAGATGGTTAGCAGTTAAGATTTCTAAATATTCCGTTGGTCTAATGAGCGCTAAAGATGCAAGATTATCTGCTATGAGTGAAACAGTATCAGGAGTGAAACAAATAAAATTGCACGCTTGGGAGGATGTTTTTATCAATAAGATCAGAGAACTACGTACCACAGAAATGCGTTTCTTAGCGAAACGAAAATATTTAGATGCAATGTGTGCATATTTTTGGGCTACGACTCCAGTTTTAATGTGCCTCCTAACCTTCACCGTGTCGACACTCATGGGTAATCCTTTAACCGCGACAACCACTTATACTAGCGTCGCCCTACTCAATATGTTAATTGGACCGCTCAATGCATTTCCATGGATACTAAATGGTCTCGTTGAAGCTTGGATATCAATTCGCCGTGTGCAGAGCCTCTTCGATATATCTGATTTAGATTTTAATATTTATTATCAAAAACTGCCAGAATAGAATCCAATCAGTGTTGATACAAAAATGACCGTGTTGAAAATTGAAAATGCGTCATTTCAACATAGAGGTCAAGATTACATTCAGGACTCAAGTTGCACTTGTCGATTAACTAACATAAATATGGATATTAAGGAGGGTGAATTAATTTGCATCGAGGGACCCGTAGGATGTGGGAAGAGCTCATTAATGTCTGCCATAGTAGCAAATATGGATTGCATTGAAGGCGCAATCAATGTCTACAATACAAGCGAAGGTTTTGGTTATGTGCCTCAGACAGCATGGCTTCAAAGAGGTACGATCCGCGAGAATATCCTTTGGGGAGCAGTGTATGACGAACGACGATACAAATCGGCTATAAATGCATCCGCTCTTGCTGAAGATCTGTCAGCTCCTGGTGGAGATCAAACTGGTGTTGGTGAAAATGGAAGAGCCTTTTCCGGAGGACAAAGAGTTCGAGTATGTCTCGCAAGAGCCATTTATCAAGACAAACATATATACACTTTGGACAATATACTATCAGCACTAGATACACATGTGGCAAATCATATTGTTAGGCACTGCATTTTGGGCATTTTAAAAAACAAAACACGCGTCATGGTTACTGAAAACAAGACACTCTTATTTCTTGCAAATCAGGTTTTCCATTTGGAAAATGGAACAATGACTTCAAGTGCATTCACTGATAGTTTTGAATTAGATGAGGACAATGATGATGACTACGGACAATACACGATGACTTCATCAATTATCAACGATGAGAACAATAAAAATAGTGTGGACAACATGTTATCTGAAGAGTCTAAGGAATATGGAACTTTGTCATCGAACGTCATATTCAGATATTGGAAAGCTATGTCTCAAACTGTCAATGAATTACGTTCAGCTGATCTAGCCGAATTTGGAGTGCTCGCCACCAGAGGGGAGCGGCGACCAAGTGGCGGCAAGAAGGAATTACCCCGCTGAAGAGGTGGATGACCGACGAGCGGAACCATAGCCGTTAGGAGGAGGCTATATAAGCACGCGAAGAATGACGCGCCTCCTCTTTGAGCTCTTTGATCTCTTTTATCGTGAGCGACGACGGCAACGGAACCAGAACAATCAGCGAGATAAAATTCGAAGCGCAGCGGAATCGTCAAGTGGAGAACAGCGGAAGCAGCAAAGCGAAATCCACGCTAAGAAAAACATTGTTATTAAAGCGACGAGCAAGTTTCGACATTGGAGAAAAGGCGACGGAATATATCCGCGAATACGATCGTCGAAGGGGCCCCTTTGTAGGGTTAGAAGAAAAGTAAGTTCTTTTATGATAGAGTGTATCTTTTGTTAAGGTTATAGATTCTTTTGAACTGAATACAAGTGTGGAAAAATTGTAAATACTTGAAGTTTATTGGTGTTCAATTAATGTTCAAAGGAAGAAATTTTCTGTCTTGAGAAGAGAAGTAAGTTTTTGTTTCAGATCGCGGGTTGTAACGAGTGCGGCTTGGACGGACAAGCCAAAGTGGAAGTGTCGGGAAGTTAAATAAAGCCCGTGATATCGGAAGTCATAGTGTTCGGGGGTGGTATTGTGGTCCACGCGAAGGATAGCTTGATTAAGAAGTGAAGAATATAGGGTGGTTAGGGAAGTGGTGTAGGTGAAGGATTAAAGTGAAGAATATAGGGGGTTAGTGAAGTGGTGTAGGTGAAGGATTAAAGTGAAGACCGTAGGGTGATTAGTAGCTAGGGTATCGGCCGAATAACGTCGAGTGTAATCCGGTTAGTCGCATTATCGCTTGGCGGCTAGTTGAGGCTTTGAGGGAAAAGCGAGTGGCGCTCCACGCCCGTCTTCGGACGAGCTAACCGGGTCCATAAGCCTCGCCGGAGCACCCCAGTTTCCCTGGTAAAAAGTGGGTGTAACAATGTTCACTTCATGAAACACAAGTCTGATGTTTTCGATATTTTCAAGAAATACGAAAGGTTGATCGACAACAAATTCGGCAAGCCGATGAAGGTGTTCCGTACGGACAATGGACGAGAGTATTCCAACCGTGAAATGAAGCAATATCTCGAGGCTTGTGGTATCGAGCTGGTGAACACGGCACCTTACACTCCTCAGCAGAACGGGAAAGCCGAGCGCGACAACAGAACGATCATCGAAAGTGTGTGCACGATGATAACGGCAAAGAAACTTCCTCTGTCGCTATGGGCGGAAGCAGTCGGTACAGCAGTGACCGTGCTCAACCGAGTTCTGGCTACCGGTAAAGAGAAATTGCCATAGGACATCTGGTTTGGAAAAACACCAGATGTGTCCCATTTTCGAGTGGTCGGATCGGATGCGTACATGGATATCGACAAACAATTTCACAAAAAGTTAGATTCAAAGGCTACAAAGTTGATCTTAGCTGGGTATCAGAACGACTCGATGAATTACCGTTTGCAAAATCCACAGAACAAGAAAATATCTGTATCGAGAGACGTCACATTCAGTGAAAAGTCGCAACATGGGGCAGAAAAAGGAAAAGAATTCGAATAAATTCTTGCAGCGGACGAAAACGAAGATGTGACAGAACCCGTCGAGCAGCAACAGGAGGTAGAGTGCCAGGAAGCTCAGAAAGAACCTGAAAGAAACGAACAACCAGAAGATCCTCGAGAAGAAGATCAAAATCAACCGGATAGTGACAGACAACTGCGGGATCGTGCAAACATCCGACGACCGATAAGGTATGAGGTCGACTTCGCTGAATATAATCCACCAAACACATTTCAGGTGGCGATGAACAGTTCCAAGGCAGAAAATTGGGCCGAGGCGATTCAGCAAGAGTTCGACGCACACGAGCAGAACGAGACTTGGTCAATCGTACCAACGAAAACGGATCAAAAGCCCATAGATTCGAAATGGGTGTTCAAGGTTATACGAGACATGTCAGGTGACGTATACCGGTACAAAGCGAGATTTTGTGCACGAGGGTTTCAACAAGCTACTTCTAGCACTAGTTGCGTGTAGACGTGTTTTTAATCGCTCCGCTTATTAATTTTAAAAATTAATTTTTCAAAAAGTCAGTTTCGAAAAATTGAAATAATTTTTTACGAGCCAGTCAAAAGCAAGTTTTGATTTTATTGGGGAAGAATTTATTGTCAAAGGCATCGGCCAACGATATCAATAAAACAACAAAAGGAAACAAACCAAAGACTAACTCGGGACTACTGTATGGAGGAGCCTGACGGCTTCCCTCCGTTGGAGGGCCTCAGGGAAGAATAACAGTGTGAAATCGGCGGCAAGTGTTAACAAGCGAAGACATACGAGCACCCAGACTCGCAGATGGCGGCCATAAGACTCAAGTAGTCGAAGACAAGCAAGAAGTGAGTCGACTTCAAGCAGAAATAGAAGAATTAAAATTAAGACTGAAAACATACGAAGATATGTTCGAGACAGCGAAGAAAGTGCAAGATACTGAACCGTCACGACAAATCGATACGCAAGCAAAGCAGAAGAAAGCTGTTAAACCAATCATCCCAGAAGAAGTATTAAGGGCTGGAGGCACTAACGATAGCCAGAATTATTATGCAGCGCTGGACAGACTCCAAGGAGAAATGGAGGTTGATGAAAATGATGGAGGTAATGTAAAAGATAATGATAATTTTATACTCTATTTAAAAAATAAAAATAAGGAGAAGAAACCAGCCCGTAGTTCTGCTGGTCCTCCTCAAAAAGTTGCGAAGAATACCGAGAAAGTTCCGCCAATTCATGTGTTCGGTCAAAACGGGAAGGACAAGGTTCGGCTATTGGCAGCCGAAAACAAATTAACAAATTTTGAAATCAACTCCGAGAAGTTATCTATCAGAACGAAATCACTGGTTGATTTCAAATCAGCAAAAAATGCACTAAATTCTGGGGAGGTTTTGCACTTCACATATACCCCCAAAAGCGAGAAGAATCAGACGTTCTTGTTGAAGGGCTTGGACTGCGGAGAAGATACCGTCGATCTTCTTCAGGTGCTCAAGGTAGCAGCATCAGAAATCGAATTTATCTCACTTAAAACATTCGCGACAAGAAGGAAAAAAAATTGGCCACTTTATTTAGTACAAATATTAAATAAGAGCAGCCCAAGCGCTCTTCAACAAATCAGATATTTGAATTTCCGAGTGATGAGGTGGAAACGCCTCCAGAAACGAGCAATCAACCAGTGCTATCACTGACAACGATTTGGGCATTGGGCTGCCAACTGCGCCATGCATTACCGATGCGTCAAATGCAAGGACGTGCATGCTCCCGGTGAGTGCAAATTGGCTCAGACGGAGCCAAAAGATTCACTTTCACTCGAGACTTCTGAACTACCCTCGCCAGCCATGTGGAAATCTTTCCAATTACCTTTCAGGTCTTGACTGCCCCCTGCAGCGTTATCCGAAACAAGATTGTTTCACACTTTTGCGCATTGATTTTCATTCGCCAATTGTCAGTGTACAGCTGCACATCATTAAACATTTTTTGGAGATTTCTCTGAACTATTGTAGCTTTTCGGTCTGCCGTATAGATGATCGGATCATCAGCAAACGCTACAATGATCGCGTTGGCGAGCCGTTAAAATCAAAGCCTTTCAATAGCTTAAGAATGAAGATTGAGAAGAGCAGAGGCACAGTCACTGTTCCCTGCTGTAGACCATTCCAGACCTTGAACTCGCGCATTGTTGTCAGATTTCCATCAGTTACGACAAACGATTTCCCGTATAACATATTACACATCATGGCGACAAGGTGTCTGGGGAACTTGTCCTGAAGGAGTTTAAAAACTAGTCCATCTAACCATACCGTATCAAAGGCTTTCTCCATATCAATGAGACATGCTCCAACACATTGTCTATCATTTAGTTTCCAACAGATGTCTGAGGTTACTTTCGTTATTGCATGTGTGGTCGAATGCCTGGCACGAAAACCAAATTGGCAATTCGGCATCAACTTATATTTCTCAATGTGGGCGTTTAATGCTTTGTTTGGCATCAATTCAAACACCTTGCTGATGTTAGGCAGCAAGCTGATTGGGCGACAGCTTTTAGGGCATGAAGATTCCTTTCCTTTCTTCAAGATTGGAAATACCTTAGGCTTTTTCCACTCATTTGGGAAATATGAATTGCTCAACATGTTGTTGAACAATATGCAATAATTTCTAATAGCAACCTCAGGCAAATGTCGGAGAGCTACATTTGGAATACCATCAGTACCACATAATTTCTTGTTGTTCATCCTGCGAAATATGAAACACGAGTCTTCATAGCTGACAAAATAATCAATAAAATTCAGGCTCGGTATGAGGTCAGATGTTAATGTTACATTGAAATGAAGAATTGATTGGCGGTTCAGGCTTGATTTGAAGTCGGAAACTTTTGCTTCAACAACCTCTGAAAATATTTCATTCCCTCTCTCAGGGTTTGGTTGATGAACCAATTCAAAATGTATTCCAATCAGGGCGAGTTTATGTAATCCCTCACATATAATCCTGTTTTCATTTTTATCCGGAGTCGTACTATCAATTTCGATACGAGCCCTATCGAGAATATTTATCTCATCACTAGTGACTTCAAGATTCGATATCTTCACTCGAGACTTCTTGTGGAACATGCTATTCACTTTCGCGAAAACGCCATCTGGGTCCTGTGGGGTAATACCCCTCAATTTTTTCGCCCATTCATTGCTGACCTCACTCCTGAAGTATGAACGGATTAAGTTCCGGACATTCTTCATGTGTAATTTCAACAAAGCTAACGAAGGATGGTTGTAGTCCAAAAATCGTCGATAAATATTGTTGACACGTGGTAGAAGAAGGCTTTTCAATCCTTTCAACCTTGCAATGGTTGGTGTTTCATATCCTTCCATATTGTTTCTACTTTCTCAATCGTTTCCAACGTCAGCTTCTCTAAGTTCGACAAATAGACATCTATTTCATCGTTAGTTAGATTCCTGTCATTAGGAACCATTGAGCAAGCGTTGCCATCATCAGAAGGAGAACTTTGCTTCTGGTGCTCCCGATTAAACTTCTTTTGAAACTTTCCCCAGTCTGTTTTTAGGGTTTTGTACTAAAATACAAAACCCTATTGCAATCACGACCTGTGTCCGTCTGTCCGTCTGTCCGTCCGTCCGTCCGTCTGTCCGTCCGTCCGTCCGTCCGTCCGTCCGTCTGTATGTCACAGCACTTTTTCTCCGAAACTATAAGGGCTACAGCCATGAAACTTTGTAGAAAGGTCAAAAGTGGTGACCTCTTGAAAGTTCAAGGGTGGAAAATTTTTTCAAAGGCGTTTAAGGGGGGTCTCCCCAAATAAGGGGGTGACCCCTCAAAAAAAAATTTTCACCATTGGTAGTCGAGTAGGGTGTCATTGGGAAGGTCTCAATGAGATCTTTACAAAACAAGTCTTAAAATCGTCTTATAAGTACCGAGGGGGGCAGGGGAAGGGGAAATGTACGAACTTTTCGCGTACCCCCCCCCCCCCTCGCGATTGGACACCTTCCATCCGAAAAATCTGAAAAAAATCATGAATGTAGGCCTTAATGAGTACAACAACAGCAAATACATGAGAAGTCGAAATTCACTCAACTTTGTTAGTAATAGTATGATTTATCGATTTTGTGTTTTCTTGAATAAAATCTAAAGGGTACCCTTAAACTCAATAAAGAGATGACTATTTATAAGATTGATCTTTTCTGAAAGTTTCATAAAGATCGAATAGTATTTGCCGAAGTTATAGCGATTTGAATTTTCGTGTATTACTATGGAGCAATATGCCCTGTATTACTATGGAAACATATTGCTATGGAGCCATATGCGCTTTTTACCGACTTAGACACTACAGCTTTGCTAGAATTTGCATGAAAATTTCAGGAGTGATAGGTTTCATGAAGATGAGTACATACAATTGAAACAAGTCGAAGAGGCAGGAGAGAGCTCCTAGCAAAAGGGCTTTGTAACCATTCTAGGATTCGAAAAAATAGGCCATGAATCGATGATTACAGTACAGAGGAGTGGCCCCTGAAAAAAAATTTCATGAAAGGTAGCCGATATGAGTATCAAATGAAAGTTCTCTATGAGAGCTTTTCAAAACAGTTCTTAAACTGACAGTTTTTGCTTCAGTGGGAGCACAGGGGGGGAAATACATGAAAAATGTGTTTCCTCCCTCGCGAATGGACACCAGTGATCTAAAAAATCTGAAAAAAAATATCAAAGGAGATATTTATGGGTATAACTATAACAAATACCTCAGAAGTCAAAATTCGTTCAACTTTGTTAATAATAGTATGATCCTCGAATTTCACATTTTCTCCAATTAAATCGTCTTTGACATGTTTCTTGATTTTATTCGTTGCTGGTTACTGCATTTTGTAAGTTGAGTACAAAACCCTTCTGACATGAGCATAGGTCTGTCTACCCAACTTGTTTGAAGTTCAACCGATGATTTTCGTGTTGAAGTGGAATGAGGAAGAAATCATCCCTTTGATGATTGATTTCCATTAAGATTGCGTTATGATCGCTATCATATGGAAGCACCTGCAGTTTCCGTTTAGGACTATTAAAGCTGAATTCAAGTCTTGCGTCAGCAATGCAGAGATCCAAACATGAATTTGTCCTAGGATATGTTGGGAACTCCGACCCATATAGATTGCACCTGTATTCAATTCGATTCTCTGTTATCCACGATTTCAGGAATACACCTCTTGGATTATTGGTGGCGTTCAGCCATGATGTATGCTTGACGTTCAGGTCACCGACAAGAATATAATAACTATGCAGCCTGTTCAATTCGAGTATTTCAAACAAGGAATTGAGTTCCTCCTTGAGCTTGAGAACAGTTCCACCAGTTGCATAGGCAGAGATAACGAAGAAGTTATCCCCACCTGGCAGTGAGATTTTGATAACGGACACTTCAAGAGATTCAAAGCTTTTGAATTCGGAACCAATATCCCGGTGCCACCGCCCCCATCACCTGTTACCCTATCGTTTCTTACGAATTCAAAATCCATTCACGTCCTTGCATTTGACGCATCGGTAATGCATGGCGCAGTTGGCAGCCGAATGCCCAAATCGTTGGCAGCGATAGCACTGGTTGATTTCTCGTTGCTGGTGGCGTTTCCACCTCACCACTCGAAAATTCAAATATCTGATTTGTTGAAGAGCGCTTGGACTGCTCTTATTTGATATTTCTACTAAATAAAGTGGTAAATTTTAAATGAGATAAATTTGATTTTTTAAATGAGATAAATTCGATTTCTGGTGCTGCTTCCTTGAGCACCTGAAGAAGATCGACGGTATCTTCTCCGCAGTCCAAGCCCTTCAACAAGAACGTCTGGTTCTTCTCGCTTTTGAGGGTTTATGTGAAGTGCGGAGCCTCCCCGGAATTTAAAGCATTTTTTGCTGATTTGAAATCAACCAGTGATTTCGTTCTGATAGATAACTTCTCGGAGTTGATTCGTTTAATTTCAAAATTTGTTAATTTGTTTTCGGCTGCCAACAGCTGAACCTTGTCCTTTCTGCTTTGACCGAAGACATTAATTGGCGGAAATTTCTCTGTATCCTGGCTACTTTTTGAGGAGAACCAGCAGAACTACGGGCTGGTTTCTTCTCCTTATTTTTATTTTTTAAATAGAGTATAAAATTATCATTATCTTTAACATTGCCTCCATCATTTTCATCAAGCTCCATTTCTTGTTGGAGTCCGTCCAACGCTGCATAATAATTCTGGCTGTCGTTAGGGCCTCCAGCACTCAATACTTCTTCTAGGATGTTTGGTTTAACAGCTTTCTTCTGCTTTGCTTGCGTATCGATTTGTCGTGACGGTTCAGTATCTCGAACTTTCTTCGCTGTCTCGAACATATCTTCGTACTATTTCAATCTTAATTTTAATTCTTCAATTTCTGCTTGAAGTCGACTCACTTCTTGCTTGTCCGGCAACTTGAGTCTTACGGCTGCCATCTGCGGAGTCCTGGGTGCTCGTGTGTCTTCGCTTGTTGACACTTGCCGCCGATTTCACACTGTTATTCTTCCCTGGGGCCCGCCAACGGAGGGAAGCCGTCGGGCTCCTCCACACAGTAGTCCCGAGTTAGTCTTTGGTTTGTTTCCTTTTGTTGTTTTATTGATATCGTTGGTCGATGCCTTCGACGATAAATGCTTTTCCAATAAAATCAAAATATGCTTTTGACTGGCTCGTAAAAAATTAATTCAAATTTTTGAAACTGACTTTTGTGAAAAATTAATTAATTTTTAAAATCAATGACACGTCTACCCGCAATATCCCGGTGCCACCTCCCCCATCACTTATTACCCTATCGTTTTTTACGAATTCAAAATCCTTGAATGTCGTGGATTGCCGTGAATTGAGGTGGGTTTCAGTAAGAAGCATGATGTCAGGCTTTTGCTTGACAAAGAACTCCAGGAGATAGTCACGTCGATGTAGGCTCACAATGGAGTTGACGTTGATCGAGATGAGACGAATCCTATCCGTGGGAATGTGACTGGATGACAACTTATTTTAAGGCATTTGAAAGCCCTAAACGCTAAAAAACAATTCTACGTCTAGCACTCGTTGCGTGTAGACGTGTTTTTAATCGCTCCTGTCATTAATTTTAAAAATTAATTAATTTTTCACAAAAGTCAGTTTCAAAATATTGAAATAATGTTTTACGAGCCAGTCAAAAGCAAGTTTTGATTTTATTGGGGAAGAATTTATCGTCGAAGGCATCGACCGACCGTACCCATAAACTAAGAAAAGGCCAAACCAAAGACAACTCGGGACTGCTGTATGGAGGAGCCCGACGGCTTCCCTCCGTTGGGGGGCCCCGGGGAAAGTGACGGTGTGAAATTGGCAAGTGTCAACAAGCGGAGACACACGAGCACCCAGGA
Organism: Odontomyia ornata; assembly: GCA_963969285.1. Lineage (NCBI taxonomy): Eukaryota > Metazoa > Arthropoda > Insecta > Diptera > Stratiomyidae > Odontomyia > Odontomyia ornata. The sequence continues at coordinate 72,466,292 of OZ017739.1, forward strand.
TACCGCAGATGCCGGTCGTAAAACGCAAGTGCTCGAGGATAGACAGGAGGTGTGTCGCCTTCGAAGTGAAATCGAAGAGCTAAAGGCAAGAATTCAAACGTACGAAGAAATGTTCAAGACGGCAAAAAAAGTTCAAGAGAGTGGTCCGATACGAAAAATCGAAAAACAGAAGAAAGCTGCAACTCCAATAATAACTGAAGAGGTATTAAGTGCTGGCGGCACCAACGAAAGCCAGAACTACTTTGCGGCGCTGGATGGACTCCAACTGGACATGGAGGTAGACGAAGGTAATAAAGACGATAATTTTATCTTATATTTAAAAAATAAAAATAATGAAAGTAGAAATAGGGAGAAGAAACCAGCCCGTAGTTCTGCTGGTCCTCCTCAAAAAGTAGCGAAGAATACCGAGAAAGTTCCGCCAATTAATGTCTTCGGTCAAAGCGGAAAAGACATGGTTCGGCTGTTGGCAGCCGAAAACAAATTGACAAATTTCGAAATCAAACGAATAAATTCAAAGAAGCTGTCAATTAGAACGAAATCACTGGTTGATTTCAAATCAGCGAAAGATGCTTTGAATTCTGGGGAGGTTCCGCACTTCACCTATACCCCCAAAAGCGAGAAGAACCAGACGTTCTTGCTGAAGGGCTTGGACTGCGGAGAAGATACCGTCGATCTTCTTCAGGTTCTCAAGGAAACAGCACCACAAATCGAGTTTATCTCAGTGAAAACATTCGCGACAAGAAGGTCGACGGTAGAAAAAAAAAACTTACCACTTTATTTGGTACAAATAACAAATAAGAGCAGTCCAAGCGCTCTTCAGCAAATCAGGTATTTAAATTTTCGAGTGGTGAGGTGGGAACGCCTCCAGAAGCGAGAAATCAACCAGTGCTATCGCTGCCAACGATTTGGGCATTCGGCTGCCAACTGCGCCATGCATTACCGATGCGTTAAATGCAAAGACGTGCATGCTCCCGGTGAGTGCAAATTGGCTCAGACGGAGCCAAAAGAGAAGCTATATTGTGTGAACTGCGGTGTTTTTGGTCACCCGGCATCATATCGAGGATGCTCCCGATATCAGGATGCAAGATTGAAATCTGCCCCAAAGCAAACACAAATACACCGCAGTGTCTTAGCTCCGAACTTCGTCAAGCCCGGAGTATCATTTGCACAAGCCGCTAGAGGACCAGCAGAAAATGCGGAAAATAGTGTTAATAATGTAAGTGGCAATAATGAGCTGCTTCTCAAAATTTTAGCGAAATTAAATTCCTTATCAGAGCGAATCGATAAACAAGATTCGAAAATTAACATTGTTTTTCAGCGTTTAGGACTTTCAAATGCCTCAAAATAAGTTGTCATCCAGCCACATTCCCACGGATAGGATTCGTCTCATCTCGATCAACGTCAACTCCATTGTTACTTTACATCGGCGTGATTATCTCCTTGAATTCATTGCCAGACAAAAGCCTGACATCCTGCTTCTAACCGAAACCCACCTCAATTCATGGCACTCCATGACATTCAAGAATTTTGAATTTGTAAGAAACGATAGGGTAATAGGTGATGGGGGAGGTGGCACCGGGATATTGGTACGAAGACCCTATCGTTTCCAAAATATTGAAAAAGTCGAATTCACAAGCTTTGAATCTCTTGAAGTGTCCGTTATCAAAATCTCACTGCCAGGTGGGGATAACCTCATCGTTATCTCTGCCTATGCAACTGGTGGAACTGTTCTCAAGCTCAAGGAGGAACTCAATTCCTTGTTTGAAATACTCGAATTGAACAGGCTGCATAACTACTATATTCTTGCTGGTGACCTGAACGCCAAGCATACATCATGGCTGAACCAGAGCATATATACTAACTAGCACCTGCAATCGAGGAGCTGTCAAAATGAAAAGAGAGGCAAATAAACGTGTAAAAGATGGATTAAAGTTTACCATGTGTTGGTAAAATTGCAAGCAAATTCAAGTTTTTGTTTACCATACATTCGTACTTTTAGTCTAATTCTCTCAACTCCATAAGTACCGTAAGAAATAAAATTTGTTCTAATTGCAGCTGCTATTTAGTAGATATGCTCTGGCTGAACGCCACCAATAATCCAAGAGGTGTATTCCTGAAATCATGGATAAAAGAGAACCAAATTGAATACAGGTGCAATCTATATGGGTCGGAGTTCCCAACATACCCTAGGACAAATTCATATTTGGACCTTTGCATTGCTGACGCAAGACTCGAATTCAACTTTAATAGTCCTCAACGGAAACTGCAGGTGCTTCCTTATGATAGCGACCATAACGCAATCGTAATGGAAATCAATCATCACAGGGATGATTTCTTCCTCATTCCAGTTCAACATGAAAATCATCGGTTGAATTTCAAAAAAACAGACTGGGGAAAGTTTCAAAAGAAGTTTAGACGCGAGTACCAGAAGCAATGTCCCCCTTCTGATGGTGGCAACTCTTGCTCAATGATTTCTAATGACAGGAATCTAACTAACGATGAAATAGATGTCTATTTGTCGAAGTTGGAGAAGCTGACGTTGGAAACGATTGAGAAAGTAGTTCCAAAGATTAAACATCGAAACAATATGGAAGGATATGAAACACCAACCATCGCAAGGTTGAAAAGATTGAAAAGCCTCCTTCTCACACGCGTCAACAATATTTATCGACGATTTTTGGACTACAACCATCCCTCGTTGTCTTTGTTGAAATTACATCTGAAGAATGTCCGGAACTTAATCCGGTCATACTTCAGGTGTGAGGTCAGCAATCAATGGGCGGAAAAATTGAGGGATATTAGCCCACAGGATCCAGACGGCGTGTTCGCGAAAGTGAATAGCATATTCCGCAAGAAGTCTCGAGTGAAGGTATCGAATCTTGAAGTCACTAGTGATGAGATAAATATTCTCGATAGGGCTCGTATCGAAATTGATAGTACGACTCCGGATAGAAATGGAAACAGGATTATTTGTGAAGGATTGGATAAACTTGCCCTGATTGGAACACATTTTGAATTGGTTAATCTACCAAACCCTGAGAGAGGGAACGAAATTTTTTCAGAGGTCGTTGAAGCACAAGTTTCCGACTTCAAATCAAGCCTGAACGGCCAATCAATTCTTCATTTCAATGAAACATTAACATCTGACCTCATACCGAGCTTGAATCTTATTGATTATTTTGTCAGCTATGAAGACTTGTGTTTCATATTTCGCAAGATAAACAACAAGAAATCATGTGGTACTGATGGTATTCCAAATGTAGTTCTCTGACATTTGCCTGAGGTTGCTATTAGGAACTATTGCATATTGTTCAACAACATGTTGAACAATTCATATTTCCCAAATGAGTGGAAAAAGGCTAAGGTATTTCCGATCTTGAAGAAAGGAAAAGAATCTTCGTGCCCCAAAAGCTATCGCCCAATCAGCTTGCTGCCTAACATCAGCAAGGTGTTTGAAGTGATACTCAACAGAGCATTAAACGCCCACATTGAGGAAAATGAGTTGATGCCAAATTGCCAATTTGGTTTTCGTGCCAGGCATTCGACCACACATGCAATAACGAAAGTAACCTCAGACATCTGTTGGAAACTAAATGATAGACAATGTGTTGGAGCATGTCTCATTGATATGGAGAAAGCCTTTGATACGGTATGGTTAGATGGACTAATTTTTAAACTCCTTCAGGACAAGTTCCCCAGACACCTTGTCGCCATGATGTATAATATGTTATACGGGAAATCGTTTGTTGTAACCGATGGAAATCTGACAACAATGCGCGAGTTCAAGATCTTGAATGGTCTACAGCAGGGAACAGTTACTCTTCTCAATATTCATTCGCAAGCTATTGAACGGCTTTGATTTTAACGTCTCGCCAACGCGATCATTGTAGCGTTTGCTGATGATCTGATCATCTATACGGCAGACCGAAAAGCTACAATAGTTCAGAGCAATCTCCAAAAAATGTTCAATGATGTACAGCTGTGCACTGACAATTGGCGAATGAAAATCAATGCGCAAAAGTGTGAAACAATCTTGTTTCGGACAACGCTGCAGGGGGTCAGTCAAGACCTGAAACGTAATTGGAAAGATTTCCACATCATGGCTGGTGAGGGTAGTCTTGAACGGGTTCCACATAAATCCTGTGTTCGATACCTCGGTGTTTATCTCGATCAGTATCTGTACTATACTGAACATGTGAAAATCATGCTCAGTAAGGCACTTAAAGTAGTCATGGCCCTTCGAAAGCTCTTTCATTCCAGATACATTGATCAAAAAGTCAAAGTTATTTGTTACAAGACACTGGTTAGACCAGTTTTGACATATGGATGTCAGATCTGGTACAACCAGAGCGCTAGTACTATGGAAAAATTAAGAGTTTTCGAAAGGAAATGTCTTCGTGCATGTACTGGTTTGTACAGAAAGCCTGAGACGGATTGGAAACATTATATATCAAATAGAAGAATTTATCAAACTGCTGAAGTGACTAGACTCGATATTTTCATATTGAAACTTCTTCGGAATCATATCGCAAGATCTGTGACTGTAAGTGAAAACCCTTGGATTTCACAGCCGTTCCACCATACAGACGGGTATATAGCGACTTGCCTCGCTACTGGCTTCATTCCTCCAGAAGCATTCGTGTATTTGGACATGAATCGATGTTTTTGATTCTGACGGCGTCCCAGTCATATATCACATATATCGACGGGCCACCGATAAGAAGATAAAATATCCTCCTAATTTGAGTTCACGAGACCAACGATTTCAATGGAGATACTCATTTGCTAGATTCGTTGAAGCTGATCGAGTTGAGACGGGGCAATCTAGGTATTGGTGGCTGAATGACAATGTCTAAATTATTCGTGTTTATTTTCAGTTTTGGTGTTCTTCGTTATTTAGTTTTTGAGTTTCAGCTCATTATTGCTACATTTAGTGTTGTTGTTTATTTATGTTAAAAATTAGATATAGGTTAGGTATATGTAATGTTTACTATATTCCGTTAGAGATAAGATTAAACACTTAGGTTAGGAACATTGTTATTGATTTTTTTTAGTGGAAGATAAAGTTTTTGATTGTATTTTATTAGAAATAAGTTACAACATATTAGGTGTAGGATCAAAGTTTCACTGTAGTGTTTTGATTATAAATAATTTTAGGATAGTGTTGGTTGGTTTTTCCTCCTTTTTCCAATTAAATTTTAAAAATATGTAATAATCGTAATTAATTGAATTTGCTATAGTTTTTTTTTTGATGATATGAGTTAACGATAACGTACAAATTCAGAGAGCCATTTGGGCCATTAAGTTTTTTGAATGTTATTGTTTGGAATTTGCTTTATATTCTTTTAAAATTTATAACGATTAGTATTAAATAAAGCGCTTTTGACTTGACTTGACTTGACTTAACGCTAAAAAACAATGTTTATTTTCGAATCTTGTTTATCGACTGCTCCGGTAAGGAATTTAATGGCTGATATATTTTAAGGAGTAGCTCATTATTGCCACTTACATTATTTATTTTATTTACATTGTCTACTGGTCCTCTCGCAGCAAGTGCAAATGACACTCCGGGCTTGACGAAGGTGATAGGTATCATACTGCGGTGTGCTTGACTTTGTTTTGGATTGAATTTTACCTCTGCATCTTAATACCGGGGGCATCCTCGATATGATGCTGGATGACCAAAGACACCGCAGTTCGCACAATATAATTTTTCTTTTGGCTCCGCCTGAGCCAATTTGCACTCGCCGGGAGCATGGATATCTTTGCATTTAACACACCTACATTTCATGGCACAATTGGCAGCCGAATGTCCGAATCTTTGACACCTGTAGCACTGGTTGACCTCACTTTTCTGGAGGCGTTCCCACCTTACCACACGGAAGTTCAAGAGCCTTATTTCTAGCAGGGCACTTGAACTGCTTTTGCTGGAAATCTGGACTAAGTAATAAGGCAACTTTTTACGCTCCACAATCGATCTCCTTGTTGCAAAGTCTTTAACGGAAATAAATTGTATTTCTGGTGCAACTTCTTGGAGCACTTGAAGGAGATCGAGGACACCAAAAAACATCTATACATAACGAATGAATTCTTGAAAGTATATGTTATATTTATCTTTGCGTTGATCTCTTAGCATGACGTTCGAATGGTCTAGATATGGGTTCCGGCCATCCACTACTCAATGTGTTAGCTGAAACGGTTTGTGCTTATTCGAGTACCCAGTATGGTCTTTAGTGGATGATTTTTAACTAAATTGTTTCATACATAGACCATAGTTGAACCGAAGGAGCCAATGGCGTCCAGGTTTGTCAGGAACTGTTTGATTGTTTAGAAAAATTTGAAAACTTCTTGTCAATCATCATAATAGATTATAAATCATAGGTGAACTGTTATACGGTTACGACGTAGAAACGAATTCCCCTTAATCCCAGTGGATCCAACTTTTCATTCTAAATTTAAATCTGAGCAAAATCGCATAAATCTAAATAAAATCGTATTTCAACAATAACCACGTAGCTTATCAAAAAATGAAAATATCTGCAATCATTTATCATCAGCTGATCCGTACAAATCCAGCAGATTTCTCTAGAATTAACTGGGCCGCACAACGGTGAGCATATTTTTTGAACAGGCTTCGTATTACTGTAGCTCAAATTTGAAAATCGCAACAGTATTTACGGACTCACTGATTTCAGCCTAAAAGTTACTCCGTTTCTCCAACATGATAGTAAACAGAAGCAAGAGCTATTTTCCATAAAGGCTCTGTATTATACAATATGTTAGGACTTAAAGTAGGTTGTGAAGCAATCGAATTGATAAAAAAAGTCTTTCATTCACACACGCAAGACCGTTTGGCATGCCTTGAATACAAATTGAAGTAAAAGTAACTCAACCAACCAGCTAATAAAATCCTTCACCACATTCACAAAAAAACTAAATATCATATTTCCTTAAGTCGATTTTATTTAATATTATTGATTAGAAAAGAACAAAAAAGTGTTTCTATTTACAGAGGTAAGCCTATGTATAATCGCGCACAAAATAACCGAAAAGGGGGGAAAAATCAAAAAACAAGAAAAAAATCGCAAATTCTATCATCAAAAAATCAATCATAAGTTTACATTGACATCATAATTTTTTTCATCATTTCATTCTTTTTTTTTATTTTATTTTGGATCTAACTAAAGAAAAAGAAAAAAATAATAATATAATGCTCCATCGCACTTTTCGTATAGTTTCCACTTAATACTAAACTGGTTTACATATATAATAATTATAATAATAATCATCATTAGGCATTAATATTATCAAATATTCTTTTTTTTTTAATTGTTATAAAATATTATATTTTTTTCATTTTATTTATTTTTATATTCATTTTTCGTTTAGGGACTAACTTTTGTAGTACAACTTTAGCTATTTAGGTGTTTCTAGTGAAGGCTTTTTGCACATGAAAGTCTTCAAACAAGGATAAATGAAAAGAATAATCGTATTTGAAAGAAAAAGTATTTATATATATAATATAATAAAGTGAAAAGGAGAACAAGCATCGTATGTAAATGCGTTCTTGAAAAACTCCCAATCCAAGCCCAACAATAAATCAAGATTGGTCTTGTCCTATTGCTCCACAGATAGCAAGACCCAATGGAAAGTAAACATTTGCTAGAACTAAAAGCGAGAACGGATCGAGTTGATAAACGAGTATAGATTGAGCTTAGCGAATTAAGTTAACAAAGAAACAATGTCCATTCATGTGTCACAGGATTAGAAATAATCGGTGCGTATCAAAAGAATAATCATTATAAATGGTTCTTAATTAAAAATTAAATATATATATATGTATATTTTTCATAGTTTGCAAGTAATGTATCGTACGGCCACTGGTGAATAAATGATCACACTTTAGATTATTAGCTTCGAATTGAACCGAAAAGAGCACAAGAATTTCTCGATTGCTTGACTATTCACTTCCGTTCACCGAAAGATCCTGAAATTTTGCCATCAGCGTTTTTATTAATAATTTTTGGCACACTATGATTTTTTCCGCTGATTTTCCGACTTTGAATTTTGCTGTTGCGCTGACGGCTTTTGGTCAGTTTTGGTATCATTGGGCGCACTGGTGGATGCAGAGGCAATAGATGAGCTGCCGGCTTTCGAAACTGCACCTGAGTTGCTGGCGGTATTGGCAGTAGTAGTTACCTTTTCCGGTTTGTTTTGCGCGTCTTTCTGTAGTTGGCCGTTTCCTACGGTTCCCACTGACCCGTTCGACTGTCGCGATTGCCTATTGCGGAAATTTCCCGATTGACCTGCATTCACGGAATGATTTGAATCGTTTGCTGAGCCCTTGCGTTGCCGATGAACAATTTGCGGTTTATTGCCCAATGATCCGCTGCGGACACGTCCCGTGCCAAAGGAACCAGTTCTTCGGCGATTCTGTTGCTGCTGTTGGGGATGACTAGACGATGATAGTGATGTGGATGAGCCCGATCTGTTATTGCCATGATTCTGATTGCCAAAATAATCACTTCGGTTCGGTATTGTTGTGTTGCGACGATTGCGACCCGCCACCGCGACTCCTTCACTTTCCGAGACACTTCGATGTCGCCGTGAATCAGTCGCTGATTTCAATTTGCCAACTCCTTGAAGCATTTCGTTTATTTCAGGCTCGACTACACGGAAATCTTCGATTGTATTGAATCTTGACAGATATTCGGCAAGCTTTGGTTCCACGTGAAGTTTATCGGCATGTTTGTAGTATTTGCGGAAAGCCCAAAATTTTTCCAGTCCGTACAGTTGTCCTGCAAGAAAGTTGAGATTTATTTTAGATCTCCTCAAAATACAATCTAAGGAGGCAACTTACCCGATTCATAATCAGCCATTGTTTCTGTTTGAAAATCTTCGTACAAATGAGGTCTGAATTTTCGCTCCAACCCGTACGAGTAGAAGCGGAACAGACACTCTAATCCATAGCGGAAACCAGTTTGTGCATCTTCCAAAGCCAATTGTCTGAATTCATTATACATAGTCTTATTGAAATTCTCGCGTAAAAAGAATGACCAGAAACGGAATAGCGTGTTCATTTCTTGCGATTGTCCCGAACCCATTCGACGACGTTCCTTCAAGCAACGGTGGTGATATTTGTGATAGGCTTGTTGGGTAAAGCCATTTTCCTTGAGCAGTGCGTGGGATGGGTGTTGGAAAACAGGAAGACTTTGAGGAACCGAAGATCCATAGCTGGACGCTGTCGGACTGGTACCCGCCGAGCTGCCCATACTGGATGTGCGTGGGCGATGCTCAACCGTGTCCATGACCCAGCCCACGTGGAATTCAACAGGCGGGTTGCTGGAATGCCGCGTTTTGCGCTTGCGTGGCGTCCGAGGATCGATCATTTCACTTCGAGGAGCAGCGAAGAAACGTGCACGACGGTGTCCACCAGCAGAAATGTTTGAAGCATTCAAATCCTCATCTTGGTAAGGTGGCGGCGGTGGTGGGGGTACTTCTTGCAGTTTCTTCACAGATTTCGGCGCAATCTTTTCGAAATCCTCTTGCGAAATAACGTTCACAGTCTTATAATTTGATGAAGTGCGAGTATCATTGGTCCAGAGATCTTCCTCATAGTTTGTAAGTCCGTCGTTTATTACTTGTTCCAAATCTTGTGTGATTTTCGTGCGTGTTGTCCATTCTCCTGTGCGATCGTAACCCTCGTGCTTCGGTGCCCGTTGTCCAACTTGAGTAACTATCAGAATTTTATTTATATCGCGGTCGGACAATTCGTAGTCCGATTCATCTTCTGAGAAGTTTTCCGTAAAGTTGTTTACACGGCCACTGGTGGGAATCTCAAGCTCTTCATCAAACTGAAAATCTAGTTCTTCCTTCTCCTCTGGTTGAGCTTTCGTAGGCGGAGGCCCTAAACCTTTTGTTGTTTCCTTGCCCATAGAATTTTTTGATCGCCGTTTCACTTCCTTCCACAGAGTCGACATATTTTCGGACATTAAAATCGGATCGTCAGTAAGTTCTAACGATGCCAGAGATCCACCATCACTATCCTTATTGTCATTATTTCCAGGCTCCGCTTGTCCATCGGCTGATTTAGCACCGGTTGATGTCTCAGTCTCAGTTTTTGGGCTCGCATCCGATCCTTGTTTACCGTCAGCAGGACTTGAAGCAGATTTCTCTGCCTTTGGGTCCTGCTGACCTTTATCGTTTTTTGAATTATTCTTTTCAGATTCGTTGGCTTCAATTACCTGAGTGGCTTGGGCAACTTTTGCACTTAACGCCGCTTGAATTTGAAAGTGCCGCGGCAACGGCGGCGGCGGAATACTCGGCAGCGGTGCCGCCGCAAAATTCGCCTTCAACGCCATCTGCTCCTCAGTCGGAGACACATCATTGTCGTGAATTGGCCACTTGGTCGGCTCAACTTTCGTACGAACCTTGAAGCCATCAACTAGCTCTATTTTATCAGACTCTTTAATTGCGCTTATTATCAAGGCAACATCCGTCGTCAACGCTAGAACGCGATGAAACGATGCTATCAATGTGACTGGAATGAATCCTTCAGGATCCATTTTGCGCCGTAGGAAGAAATCGCCGCGAAGATTCTCTTCGCTGAAGTAGTATTCACTGGAAATGGAAGAAAAGAATGTTGGTTTGAAATATTTCTATATGGGAAACTTACATCTGCTTCTTGATTGCTTCCTTTACAGCTGCCACATCCATTTCTATATAACCAGGCATTCCGCTGTAATAATGTGTGCCCATCATCATAAACGATGAAGGGTCCAAGTCATCCGTCTTATAGTTCACGTGATTCATATTATTGAATCGCGTTGATCGATATTGATGCGATCGCGCGGATGGATTACGGCCGCCCACTCCTCCACCACGAGACCGTCCGCGATAGCTCGTTGTTCTCAAACGACGATTCCTTGAGGCGCCGGCGTAGCTACTTTCATATTCATCTCCCCGATTGCCCGAGATTCGCCTGCTGCGGACCGAATTCTTTGATCGCGAGTTCCGAGCAACATCAATTTGCAGCGGACGCCATTTGTGCTTCGGGATCTTTTTCGTGTTAGCAGCAGCACCATTAGCGCCAACAACTGAATTTCCATTCTGTTGTCCATTCGCAGCTCCGAATTCGGCTTTTGGTGATTTTGCTTTTGGAGGATCGCCGTTCGTAATTGCCCCATTTCCTGAAGGACCAGCTTGAGGAGGGGGAGCAATGGTAGGTGCACCATTCGAGGTAGATGGTGCCTGTTCTGGAGCTTTATTAGGTGAAGTTTCGTCGGCAGTTGCATCATCACCTGACCCTTTACCTGCTGGCGAAGCTTTCTTTCCAACTTCAGCAGGCTTCGCAGTACCACCTGTAGTTAGAACTGGCCAATCGCCAGCATTTGAAAAATCACCAGCCTATAGAAAGATATTCAATTATAGTAATTGTTAAACGATACCGCTTTCACAAGAAAAATTACCTTAGCATTGATCTTTCGTTTGTCTTTCGTAACCTTTACAACGCTCGGCACGGCTGCTGGTTGCACATTTTCACGACGAGGCCCTGGAAAATAAATTCAAGTTACGGAGAAACCGCTTTTTTAGTGGTACGACATAATCAAAGAATAAATTAATATTTTTTAAAAAAATTCCCTTTATTACCACTCCATAATTTGTATTTCGCGTATACAATTGTTCCGTTTCCTATTTAGAAATTTCTTCAGTAGAGTGCTGTAGACAGAAATGGACCACAGGTTGGAGTAGGCCACACGAATAACTGTAAGACTAGTGACATCTATGTCAAACCGCGCACATTATTTATCGTATTTTGACGCGAGTTCACTTTTTGGAAGCATTTGGAGGTTATAAACCTACTCTCGCACTGTACAGAGAAACGCACTAAGAATTTCGAAGAAAGTTTTTAACCTCGTACGCTTTCACGCGATTTGTCATCTCATTTTTACGAGAAAAACTCAGGTACATATGCAATATGTTATTTGGACATATAATCTTTGAAATGCAAAGTGATTTTTGCCCATTATTGACATTGTGTTTTTTTTTGGGATGCATATGCAAAAAAAGCGTGGACAGACATGGTCCACTTGATTAATGCTTGCACAGTAAAGTGTTTTTATCAATTATGCAAATGTCTTATTTACTCATTTTTATCATTTCAGCCATCGTGCCTCCCAAAAAAAGGAAACTCCCAAAAAGAGGTGAATTATGAAAAATTGATTGCTGCTATAAAGCAAGTGAAAATAAATAAAATATGGGAGCGTGTTGCTTCTGCTGCTACCGATGTTAGCAGATCGTCTTTTCAACGCTAGTTGAAACTTGCGACCAACCGATATCCGGATATTGCCGTTGTTACCGACGCACAATTGTTAGATATCCTACAAGAACGACCTGCACACTGTGGAAAAACGGTGGATATTTTTTTACATTCCTCTATCTCTTGGTAACTGAATATTTACTTATCATTAGTTGACAAATTGTTTTTTAATAATTGTTCAATTGTTTAATTTTTTTGTGGCTCATGCTTTCTATACACTACCATATCTGTTGGTTTTTTTGATTTTTAACGAATGTTTTTATTTCGTTTATTGACAGATTTTCACTCCAGCCCAGGAAAAAAAACTGAATGAATACATCATCAAGTACTCTGAACTACACTATGGCCTCACCATAAACAACATACGCAAGGTATGCAGAGAAAATGGGAATCAAACACCCGGACGGATGGGATGAAACGGACATGGCCAGCAGAGATTGGTATTACGCCTTAATGAAACGCCACCCGCGCCTCTCTTTGCGCACGCCAATATCAACCAGCGTGAATAGAGCAAAACCATTCAATAAAGAAACTGTCGACGAATTTTTCCGTCTGCTTCGTGCTGCGTTGGATGAACATCTGTTCCCTCCAGCCCGCATTTGGGATGCAGACGAAAACCGTTACAGTCTTTACTGCAAAACGTTCGAGAATTGGTTTGCACTCATCTGCAGAACGTGGTACAAATGTGACGATGATGACGGCTGTTAGTGCTAGTGGAGATTTCATTCCTCCTTTTTACTTGTTCCCCCGAAAAAATATGAAAACATCATTCATGTACAAAGCCAAACCAAGCGCCGGCGGCTTCGCGAATGGTTCAGGGTGGATGAATGCCGTTGACTTTGCCCAGTTCATGCGACACCGTCAAATTTGCACATGCGTCAAAAGAAAATCCTTTATTATTGTTAATGGACAATCACCGATCGCACGTCACTATTGAAGTTATCGATCTCGCCCTTGAACATGGTATCACCATTCTGACATTGCCGCCTCATTGCAGCCATCGGCTTCAGCCTTTAGACATTGGTATGTTTGGACCGGTCAAAAGATCCTACTACATTCAATGCGATGAATGGTCAACGGATCATATTGTTTTGCCACTGGAAATCTAGCATGTGCCTGAAATTGCCCTGCGTAACAGTCTCAACACTCGAAACATCGCTGTAGGTTTTGAGAAAACCGGAATTTTCCCATTTAATCCAGAAGTGTTTGACCAGGACGATTTTGTGGCTGCAACACTTAGGGGAGAGCACCAAGTTGTTGAAATCAAGTTGTTCAGAAGGAGGACGAACTCCAACAACTTGTTGTTAGAGTTGAAGAAGAGCCTGGGGCGCGAGAAGAGTTAACAACATCTACTTCAACAGCTACTCCAATCGCGTCTACATCAACGACACGTTCAATATTGGACTGTATTGGACCGCTTAATTATGTCACCCCGAAGCAGAAATCCAATCGTGGCCAAACTGCTGAGAAGCAACATCATAACATCCCCTGAAAATAGAGAGGTCGCGGAGGAAGCTGCAAGGCGTCAAAAATCGCAGATACCAATGAAAGTTTCCAAAAAGGCCAATTCTTCACAATCAGCTGTGAAAACAGACAAAAAAAGAAAATCTTCGGTTTCTTCAGATGAATACATCGATTTTTGCATGGTTTGCAATAAATTGATGTCAGCAAAGCTGACAAGAAAAAACTCCATCGAGTGCGATAACTGCGACAGACCCTTCCACTTAAAGTGCGTCGATATGACCAACTGCACCGACTTCACGTTCGCCAATTGCGCCTAAAAACTGTGCTTGAACACTGCAAAATGTTTTTTTTTTGCAACACCTTTGTCATTCCAACTTTATTACTTCTTCTTTCCAGACATTAAATGAACATTATTACAGTATTTTTCAATTTTTAACCCTCATTTCGTGTAAACTATTTTGAATTTTGCAAATTTAACAACGGATTCGTCATCAGCGCCTTTGAAAACACCCAGGACAAGAATTTTTAGCATTTAGCAACATTTTTTCGGATAAAAATTTGGATGGCCCACTTCTCCCTACACTTTCGGAAAACACGGAAAATACACTTTTTTTCCATTTAAAAAAAGAAATACTTCAAAACTTAATTGCAAGCATCTGCTATGATGGCAAGTTGCGTTTTGGAATACCCTTGCGATTAAAAAAATTAAGAAAACATTTTCATTTTTCACCATCTTTTCATCAACCAAAAATAAAAACGTGGCCCACTTCTGTCTACAGCACTCTACTAATTTCTATACACATAAAACCTATCTTTATATACACAAACTTTCTTGAAAAGCTAATTATCTAACCACATTTTAATTACGAAAACCAAAGGCCTACTACTTAAATGGATATTTACTTAATGAGTTTAAATATCCACGTGTTTCCATTCCCTGGGTCACAATTTCAAAGTTCCTGACCCCAGATTTATAGTATACCGGTCAAGGAAGTTCTCATCATACTCGAGGAATGGCTACTCACACAACAAACAGTCGCAGATTGAAAGGCGAAAACAAGGATGTATTCAAAACTCGCAAGGCTTTGCATGAATGAGAGCTATTTTACCTTCAGGCAGGAGTTTTTTAAGCAAACGCGATTCCAATGAGAAACCCTCTGTCTCCATTTTTAAGTGAGATTTTCCTATCACACTGTTAGTAAACGAGCAGTCGCTTAAGTAAACTACTCGAAAACCGGCATAACACTTATCCGAAATTTTAATTGCAGATTTGAAAAATTTTACTGTTCCAATTTATAGTTATAAATTATAAAATATTTTTTTTTTTATTGCATAAATATAATTTTATATTGTCAACACTGGAGAAACTGGACAACTGGCAACAACGGATGCCTGTCGTGAAATGCATCAGTAGAGCACGCCAGCGAAGCCGAGTAGACGTGTGTTGCTTACGGAGAGAAATTAATTAAATAAAAATGCTAAATTGGTTTAACTCGATTGGGTCTATTCATTACCCATTCAGACAGTTTAGAAGTGGGATGGGCCATGTACGCGATTAAAATGAAAAAAGAGAAACAAGAGTTGCGCCGCGAGCGTGGGCTGCCGACGTCGAGATATAAACCCGAATTAATCAAAAGGTTAAGGCAATCGGAATTCCCAGAAGCAAGCAGCACTCCAAAGCAGATGACCGAGGTTCAAATTGTGCGAGATTTGAGTGGCAACGCGAGTGGTCATGACGACGAAATCACCCTAACGGAGGAGATGGGTGGACCCCGAGAAGCCGAGGAGGTGATGCATGAGCATGAGGCGCCACGGCGATTAAATCTTCAACAGCGTGAACGTACTTTGCTGGAAAGGGGGCAGGCATTCCTAGAATCAACACATCGAAAAACGAGAACGTTTCCTCCGTCCGCGACATTGCGGAGATGTTGCCATGTTTCGACCCGAACAAGCGAGACTGGACGGCAGAACAGTTTATTAAGCGCATATGCGAGTTGAAGGAGGTATACGCTCGGAATGATTATTTGGTATTGTTTGCAGCACAATTAAAACTGCGGATATGCAAAAGTATGGAACGACGGACAAATGCAAGTATTTAAAAGTTTCTCAGAGTTTGCGAAGAAAGTAGTGATCGACTTTCCTACTCGAATTGACGAAGCTGATGTGCATTTAAAGTTGATGAGAACGATTCGTGCAAATTCGGAAAGTTTGGACGAATACTTTTATAAAATGACAGCAATTGGGTGACGGGGAGAAGTGTCAGACGCAGCAATCATAAAGTATATCCGACCAGGCTTCAGTCATCCAGCACTGCAAAATGGTCTTGCGGGAAGTGAATTCGCAGAACTACAAGAATTTAGCATGGCGATAGATCCGCATCAGATGCGTGCATCAAGTAGTGGATTTGTGCCGCTACGCGACCAGTCGGTACGAGTGTCGAAATGCGCGAAACCGGACCGACATGTTTCAATTGCCGTCAGCGAGGTCATTTGGCAGTGCGATGTCCGCAATCACAACGACGTCCGCGTTGCGATCATTGCCGTCGTACGGGACATAGAACGAGCGAATGCCTCGACAGAGCTCAACAATCGAGAGGATCTACACCACAGTAGCCAGATGTCGTATTGCAAATACAGGAGAAGGAAAATTTATCAATTGTTTCTGGACCGCTATTGTCGCCGAAAAAAATAACTGTCAAGGGAAAAAGTATATTCGCAATAGTAGACTCAGGAAGCTCACGTTCATTATTAGCTCGATCCGTTGCTGATGCCATTGGGCCAGTCTTTTCTGGCTTCGGTGGAGGAAAATATCGATGTACGGGAAAAATTAAAACGGAGATCCAGTTTGATAATAGGGATTTTCTTCACACATTCTATATCGAGGAAGTGGAATGTTGCCTTGTGCTGCTCTAGTGGAAGCCGATTTCCTAAAAAGCCAACGTCTAAACCTTATCATTTGAGATGGAGTTTGTTAAATCGAAGACAAAAAGAACTTGAAAGAGGACGAGTATCGCAAGTTAGATGAACTATTATGCGAATTCAAAGATTGTTTCGCCGAAAATCTATCGGAGATTGGGAAGTGTAAACTGGGACAGCTGAAAATCAGGTCAATATCAGACAAACCCATTTACCACAGACCTCATCGCATTGCTTTTGCGAAAAGACCTGAGGTGACAAAAATATAGAGGAATTATTGGAAACAAACACTATTCAGCCGAGTGAATCGTCGTATGCTTCGTATGTGGTACTTATGAAAAAAAATCAGATTCAAAAGATATATTATTTGTGAACTATCGAGAACTTAATAACATTATGGTGAAACGTCTCTTCTTGATGCCTGTAGTGGATGAGCTGCTAGTACAACTTGCAGATGCTGAGTTGTTCACAACTCTGGACCTGATATCCGGATGCTACCAAATCGAAGTCAAAGCCAGAGTCACGAAAGTATACTGCCTTTATTACGCACGATGGGCATTTTGAATTTCTAAGAATGCCATTCGGAATTGTAAACGGATCAGCTGTGTTCCAAGAAGTAATGGAAAAAATTGAGCGTATGTTGCCCCCTGGGATACTCATTACATTCTTCGACGACTAAATTATCAAAAGCAAAAATGTTGCCGAAGGCATGGAAAAGCTGCGGAAGGTATCGAGCAGTCAGAATTACTCTCCGCCGCTCAAAATGCAGATTTTTGGAAAGTGAGATTAACATTTTGGGCCACCGAGTGAACGCCAGCAGTATAGCACCTGGGGAGATCAAAGTAGCAGCGATGAAAGATCTCCCAACACCCGAAAATGTTAACGATGTTCGAAGATTTTTAGGGTTAACCAGATTTTTTCGGAAGTATATTGAAAAATTTACCCAATTAGCACGACCAATCACCCAACTACTGAAGAAAAATGCAACTTTCTTATGGGATGCTGATCAAGAAGCCGAATTTAGCCATCTGAAGGAGATGTTCTCCAACGAGCCTATTCTGTGCTTGTACGATCAGATGAAACGCCATGAGATCCATACAGATGCGAGTTGCAAAGGGCTGGCCGGGGTGTTGTTCCAGAAAGAATCTTCGGGTGAGATTAAACCGGTTTGCTACTATAGCCGTTGTTGTAGCAAGGCAGAGAAAAATTACCATTCGTATGCGCTGGAAGTACTTGCTATCGTAGAATCGTTGGAAAGGTTCCGAATCTATGTGTTAGTGAAACCTTTCACGATTGTAACAGATTGCTCTGCAGTTACCACGGTGCGACTAAAGATGCCCATACCTCCAAGGATAGCACGATGGTGGCTGAAGATGTTCGAGTATGACTTTAAACTGATTCACTGGGACAGCCGCAGCATGCAGCATGTGGATGCCTTAAATCGTGCACCTACCGAAAACACCACTGAAGTTGTTGAGAGGATTTTAACAGTCAACATTACCAACGAAGACTGGCTGGTTACAATGCAACAACAGGACGAGGCACTACGAAATATCACGCGGAGAATTCGAGGCGAACAGTGTTCCGACCAGCTGGCGCAGTTACGGGAGGATTACGTACCGGAAACCAACCGACTATATCGGAAAGTGTGGGGAGAGCTTCGATGGGTCGTGCCAAAAGCTGTACGCTGGAGAGTTGTGAAGAAAGCTCATGATGATCGAGGACATTTTGGGATGGACAAAACGTTAGAACAGATACGACCCTAGTATTGGTTTAAGCGAATGCGAAATTACGTTAAGGGATATATTGCTGCCTGTATGGAATGCTGTTATTTTAAAAGGGCTGCTGGGAAGTCAGTTGGGAAACAGTATGTTAGTCCGGTTGTCCCTATCCCGTTCGAAACGATACACGTAGACCACTTGGGACCCTTTCCTCAAAGTGCCGCTGGAAACCAATACGGGCTAGGAATAACTGACTCATTTTCGAAATAAATTGTGTTAAAATCTGTAAAGTCTACGAGTACGCTCCCAATAATTCATGTGCTAAATGATCTAACTACCTTTTTGGACTACCGCGACGAATCGTATCAGACCTAGGCGCAGCCTTCACTTCCAAAAAGTTTGAAAGCTTTTGTGCTGATAACGATATCAGCCATGTTTTAAATGCGGTTGGGACCCCCAGGGCAAATGGCCAAATCGAGAGAGCGCATCAATCTGTTCTTCTATATTTGCGAACTCCAACAGATAACGAACGAAAATGGGACAGAAATCTTAAAAGGGGTCAGTTTGTTTTAAATTCCCAAACAAACTCACACGCCGAATGCGATTGTATTCCGATACCAGCTACGTGACATTCTCCCGAATAAGCTGCTCGAAGCGCTTCACGTGTTAGATGGGACTAAATCCACGGAAATTTGCTATGACGAAATCGCGAATAGAATTAACATCGAAAAGCAAAAATCGAAAGAACGTTTCGACAAACAACACGGGCAACCAAAACAGTTTGCGGTTGACGATCTGGTTGTGGTCGACAACGTGCCTTCTGCGAACGGAGAATCTCGAAAATTACAGCCACGCTACAAGGGACCGTATGTAATTAATCGGGTATTGGATTGCGGCCAATACCTCATTGGAGATTTAGAAGATTGCCAACGGAATCAACGATCGTTCCAATCTGTATTCCACAAGGAGCGGATGAAACCCTGGTGTTCCTTGGGACCAGAAGCGCACAGCCACGATGAATCAACGGATGACGAATCAGAAGTTAGTTCCAATCCCGCTTTGGTTGAAGATGTGTCTCGGGACGAGTCACTCCAGGATGGCCGAGCTGTCAGCACTGGAGAAACTGCACAACTGGCAACAACGGATGCCAATCGTGAAATGCATCAGTCGAGCACGCCAGCGAAGCCGACTAGACGTGTGTTGCTTACGGAAAGAAATTAATTAAATAAAACTAGAACTAGATTGGTTTTATTTATTACCCATTCTGCCATTCTGACAATATTATCTTTTTTCTTTTTCCTCTATATATTAAATTTAAATTTTTCTTTATAATTATATCCTTTATATTTATCTTTTATTATCATTTAATTTTTTTCTATTGATTTAAAAATCAAATCTGCAATAAAAATTTCGGACATGAGAGCACTGAGATAATACAGCCCTTCCACGTATTGCATTGCCAAATGTAATCTACAGTAGCTGAGCTACAAGCTCTTTCCGGCACGGTTATTGCTGTACGGAAATTATTTTTCACCTTACTCATTTGCATGTAAATGCCTCTTTAAATCCGCCGTCACTTATTCCGAGTTCTTCTAGAACTTTCTCCCAGCCCACGATCGAATAATTTCAAAGAAAATTTAGGTAGGAAAAAGATTTTCGCGGGAACTTGATTTCTCCTCAAAGGGAATTGATTTTTATTTTCTTTTCAACAATATTTCACTCAGAACATCATTTTGGGGTCACGATGTGTGATCATCCAACTGGGATTGTATTAACGTAATTGTATTGATTGGCAGCAATCTGTTAAGGATTACAATGTTTGGGACTATTTTCGTGCATATTTGCTGCGGATTATGGTCATTATCAATTGAAACACCAAGAAATTATTGTTTTTCACAATATTCACTCGAAACTTTCCGTTTTGATCACCGACGATGGCATGCAATCGCACACAACAGATAAAGGGAGAAGATTGAACAGCCAGAATCAATTTCACGCATATGATTCCGGTCGCAATTCATCGATATGCTTGAGCTAGGGCAAATCGCAATGCACTTTTTGCTCGCGTGACCACACGGGATCAGGAACTTCTTTCCTCGCGTTTTCCGTGTGCAAATCAAAAAGCAATCTCCGCACAGACAATTCGCGACGTCGGCCACGTCTCGCGATAGCAAAAAGGCTCCTCTGTTATTCGTCGTCACCTTGCGAGACTCCTCCCAAGAACAGTTGACAAGCCTTTCATCCACTTTCCATTGCATTACGGAAGTGAAATTCGAGGATAAGCTTCTTTGTAAAGGAGGTTGCCGTGTCCAGACTCCAATTGCAAATTTAAATGACTATTTTTTTTTAATTTTCCATTGAAATTTGGATCAGCATTATGGTGGTTTTCGAACAGTTTGCTGAGGCGACTGCTCGATTACTACAGATGATGAAAGCAATGAAATGTTAGTTGATCACCGGCTATTTGTGCGAGCTCGTGCAGCCATTATTCCTAAGCATGCTGTTTTAAAAAAAAAAATATTTTTTTCCATCATCTACCGTGCGCATATCACCCTTAGCAATCACCGGAATTTATACAGATTGATTAATATGCTTGAGAGCTTCGATTTCGACAGGCTCGCAAGTTTTTTCCCACGGAGTTCGACCCTGCACGAATATAAAAGAGGCGCCACAGTTCTCTACGGTTCGACATAAATCCACTGTTGATTTGTAACCAACATCTTTCTGCAGCAATCTTAGTTTAATAGATATGGAGAATTGTGAAGGAAGGGTAAGCTCAACCGTCCGAATCATATCGTAGAGGAGTTCAGAATGTTTTAAAAATGCACAATCATAGCCAGCAGTGACTGCCCAGCATTGTGGGCATCAGCAATTTAAGTCTATTCCATCCACATACGGATAAATCAGTTCCGCCGATGTTGAAAGTTCAATTGAATCTTTAGCAGCAAATTGGGCTATTAACGGCGAATCATCTCCGTTTGTCGTAAATTCATTTTTTCGCGCCAAATCACTGGCAAAACGAATCAGCTATAATCATAGCAGTAAAACACAAGTCGACATCATTGTATCTCCTTTGGGGATCTGATTATTTCTGGGAACTAAAGAATAACCACACAACTAACGAAGTGTTCACTATTTGCACCATATCTTTCTCCGATAATCTATACACTCATTTAACATGATAGGTTTTTCATGTGAAATTCACATCTCCGCATCGCGCGATTCACACGACGACCTCGATCCGTTCCATTCCCAGAATAATCCTTATGCTGCAACAGTGGTTTCTCCGCGCCCAAGCAGATTTTTCTCTTGTTTGTCCGTCGTCCACCGTATCGTCACGCCGCAACGGTGGATTGACGAGCTTCTAGCTCTGCCACTGTAGATTACATTTGGCAATGCAATACGTAGATGGGCTGTATTATCTCAGTGTTCTCATGTCCGAAATTTTTATTGCAGATTTGAATTTTTAAATTAATAGAAAAAAAATTAAATAATAAAAAATAAATATAAAGAATATTATTATAAAGAAAAATTTAAATTTAATTTAGATAACATAAGACTAATATTTATAAAAAAAAATATTTTATAATTTATAACTATAGATTGGAATAGTAAAATTTTTCAAATCTGCAATTAAAATTTCGAATCAGTGTTATGCCGATTTTCGAGCAGTTTACTTTGGCGATTGCTCGATTACTACAATGTTATAGGAAAATCTCACTAAAAAATGGAGACAGAGGGTTTCCCATTGGAGCACCTCGCGTTTGCTGAAAAAAAAAACTCCTGCCGGAAGGTAAAATAGCTCTCATTCATGCAAAGCCTTGCGAGTTTTGAAAACATCCTTGTTTTCGCTTCCAATCTGCACCTGTTTGTTGTATGAGTAGCCATTCTACAAGTATGATAAGAAGTTACTTGAACGGTATGCTATAAATCTAGGGGTCAGGAGCTTTGAAATTGTGACCCAGGTAATGGAAAAACGTGGCTATTTAAACTCATTGAGTAATATCCGTTTAGTTAATAGGCCTTAAGTTTTCGTAATTAAAATGTGGTTAGATAATTCGCTTTGCAAAAAACGTTTGTGCATACATAAAAAGATAGGTTTTAGATGTATAGAAATTAGTACTGAAGAAGTTTCCAAGTAGGAAACGAAACAATTGTTTACGCGAAATATAAATTATATAGTGGAAATAAAGGGAAATTTTTTTAAAAAATATTTCTTTATTCTATAAATTCAAGTTATTCAATTAATCTGGATATGAAAGAGCATTACACTGACCTGCAGCTTTTTGTTGCTTGGGCTGAAGGACCCGTTTGTCAAGAGGTATCGAAGAAGCTTGTGGACTGCCAGCAGCTTGCTTTGTAATCTGAAAATAAGAATAAAAGAATTGTTTAAATGTTATTTAATAATCAGAAATATATTATAGATAGGTAAATAGTGAAACTCTTATAAACAAACGTAGAGCATGTGTTACATAACTTTAAAGCTGAATAGACATTGAGTAAGATAACGAAACAGCTGAGTTTGATCAAGAACATTTATCAGAATAGTTTTCGCAAATAGCAACTCGATGAATTGTTGTTAGCTTTATCTCACACGAGCCACTTTTCGCAGAAGTATATTACCGCGTACGAAGACAGTATTTGTTATATCAGTTGTTCATGGAAACATCTTCGTATTTTGTTATCTTTACGGGACTTCCTAGAAATTTTAAGGAAATTCATTGTTTGGATAAATTTTTTTTACAGAAAATTAATATAATTTTACATCTCCACCACACTCCGAAAATGAGTTCCACCTCATAACACCTATTCTGATAAAAATAACTCGGTTTGGACTATTTTTAATGTCTGCGTCCAACACCTTCGCTTCTATCTATCTTGTGCATATCGGATGTTTAATGTGATGTTTTTTCCTTTATTTCTTCTTTATTTTTTCGCAAACAGTGAACACTGACCGACAGCCGAGATTGGTGACGCGTAAGGTGTTTGAACGAACGCAAGCGGGTGTAATCGCTTTGTTTTCTAAATTTAACACCCCCCAAGAACAATCTTTGTATTGACGCCTTGCCAACTGATTGAGAAAAATACATTTCAACGCGTGAAAACATTGCAAAATTTCGAGGAGAAAGTAAACATAACAAACCGCGCTAGTGGGTGGATAATTATTTATCTAAGAAATCAGGAGAAATTTCTGTTGTTAGGTGTTTTGTTGAAATTTTGCCAGTTTAAAAGAAAGAAAGTCTTTCGTTAAATACTTTCTGGGAGTTATAGAATGTAAATTCATTTGATATATGATAAAATTTAAAATAATATTAAAATTGACGAATGATGTCTGGAGAATACTGTACCGAATTCCATAAATTTGTCACTGGTTTGAGCTCTTCGCTTGAAAATTATATTCTTGGGAAAATTTCGAAATTGAGCCAAGATTTTCATATAAACGTGTAGTAGGTGCTTTCTGTGTCGCCACCCCATGAGCAAATTTTTCCCGCCCAGCATTAATTAATGCATGATTTTTTTATTTTGATTTGATTGGAAAAAATATTTTTAAGAGAATTTTAACCAAGCATTACGAAAAAATAATTTAAAAAAATCTACTTATTGCAATAAAGTTGTTATTAATGAATAAATCTATCTTGTCATTTGGCAACACTCCCATCCCAATTCCGATATTGTATCGAGCTTGAGACGCGCGTTATCCTAGAGAAGAATCGCACTTCGTGCTGGAATGCTCCTCCGTTTCGAGCGTTATTTTGCGATATTGAAGGTGTTCGTGGATGAAAGACTCTACCCTACCAATACTGTTGCCGAGTTCAGTCGAAATGATAGAACATTCAACCTACGGTCCTCCAAAATAAGTTGTTCTACGTGGCAAATGTTGTCTGGTGTGATGCTGGTTCGCGGTCGACGATCATGCGGCTCATTCTCCACGGTTTCGCGACCATCCTTGAATGATTTGGCCCATTTAAACACAGCAGCCCTACTCAGACACTCAATGCCGAACTGATTCCGCAAACGTAGAAAAATTTTCGTGTTTTTAACGCCTTCCCACACTAAAAAGCGAATGACAATACGTTGCGCAACGGCAGTCGGCACTTGACGTTCACTCATGTTCGTAGCACGCGCGTGAAACATGCACTCCCGATGAAAACTATGCCACACTGTTCGTGAGGGTCCCAGCTATCACATACCCAAGCCACGACCTTCAAAATATACATGCGCGCCATGTGCAGCGTTTGTCTCCATCATATTTGAACCACCCCCGTACTTGTCAAAAAAAACTATCCATGAGATTAACGCAACCCATCTGTGCGTTATAATCTTTGATGATTTTTGGACAGGGTATAGTGATTTGGCGTTTTTGTTTTTTTGCCGAATCTATTGATGGTACTTGCAGGTTCAGAACCAACGCGGGTCGAAGCCAATGTAACTAGTTTATTGTCTTTCCAGCATGTTAGTGAAATGTCAACACCCTCGTACTCAGCTACTTGTTCTTCATATGACCCACGATGAATAGTATCTTACACAAAATCTTTTAAAGCATGTAGCTTGCAATTTTTTCCGGGCCGATTTCGTTGAATTGTCCCCAATGCGTATATTCCCTGAGTTTTCAGATAATGCAATAACGGAATAGATGTGTAGAAATTATCAAAATAAAGGATATGATTCTTCATTCGTGGTACGGAACGACATAAACGAATAACTGTGTTTCCTATAGCACCAAGGTCTGGTTCACCTGGCAGATTTTTAAGGTCCTGCTTTCCAGATTAAATTTCATACAACAAATAACTTGAACCCACATTTACTCGTATGAGGTTTGTTCGGGAGGTATTGTTTCATAAAATGTGCTATTTTTATAGAACACATTTGCTCATCCAACGACAGTCTATGCTCAAACGGTGCAGTATTTATGAAGCATTCATTTAGATGTTTTATCAAAGATCTTTTCTTATGAAGACGATCGTGATGTGGATGACCGATAGGGTGATGTTGCTCATTGTCATTGAAGTGAATCACAGATCTAAATTTTTTGTATCTGTTTACAGTCATTGTCTGCATTATATGTTGAAAACTGTAATGAGACCAGTATGAATCGACAGACACTAGGGTAATGGAAAACTGACATGAATATGATAATGCCAAAAAACTGGCGAATTTCAGAAGCATTGACTGGAGAACAGTTAGAAATTTCTTTTTGCGTGATATACAAATTTGTTTCATCAACAATTTTGGTAAGAATACTCTCATTTATAAAAATGGAGAAAAATTGAAATGGTGTTTCCAATCGGGCTATTTCTGCTGGTAGTTCCGACTGACCAGAAGTGTTACACGATCATCATTCCATTCCAAATTAATTTTTTTTCCAGACTAGTGCCCTGCTTCTTGATTTCCAGGCTGCGACACCTGAAGTACTTGAAATTGGTTGAATATGTAAAGGATCTTGTGCTGTTTCCATAGACTGTGCCCTATTGGATGTTCGCTCATTTTCAAATCCTAGAGGTGAATCTTCATCCATTGAGTTATCTTCATCAGAGCCCTCATCTAAATCTTACTGCAAATCCAGGAAGTTTCGATAGTAATCTATGTCATTTTCGTCACCAATATCTCCATCGTCTTTGGAAATATCCCCATTTTCTAACGTCGCAAGCATAAGCTCAATACTCCTTTCCAGCCTTGGCGTCGTCATGCTGAAAAATAAAATATGGGATGCTCCAACTAAAACCCAAGTAACCGCAAAGCCCATCATTTAATAAACGGTGAACGCATAGTGTAGACTTTTGGCAACATACGTGTTTTAGATGATATATCAAGTTATTGAACAAAATAAAACAAAAGAACATTAACTTATAAAAATGTACCTTTGTGAAATAACGATTTTTCCGACACAAATCGATGATGTTTATACAAAGCAAACAAAAATTGAATATTCGCTTCTAATAACACACAATCTTTTTACACTATATTATGTCAAACTATTCAGAGACAACTCGCTATATCTCATTTGTTCATTTTGTCTCTAACAGTTGTTCTTTTGTCCTGGTGATTGGATTGCATTTAGAAACAAAAACTAACTGAAAAGCTTGAAATAACAGCTACTATAATGTTCGTTGCTAATTGGCAACATCATGCATTTAAGGGTTAAATTTGAAACCTCTATCGACGTGGAAAACGTCGCACACCTGCGGAACTGTCAGAACCCACCCGAAAGACGTGTCGCTGAGTTGGAAACGCAATCGACGCGGATCTTGACAGCGCGGTCATCCTTCTTTTCCTAGGATATTAAGCCTTGCAAAACATTAACCTAACGACAACATAGAGCAGATGACTTTGCCACTCGACGCGTCGAAGGTGAAATGTCTACGCTTGTCTGTCGTGTTTTCCGTAACTTTGTGAAAAGTGCATGGAGGAGAGTTTCGTGGTTGATGTGTGATGGATTTCATTGGCAACGAAAATCTTCGGGACACAACAACGTTGGGCGCAGCGAACCGCGACTGCGCCGTTGTGCCTGCGAAATGAGCAGCAACTCCGTATAGACCGTGGAGCGAAGCAGCCGCTCGAACGCCCGGCAAACGTCGAGTGTAGACCCACGGGGGACGCAGCAGTACAAGCATCCAGACACTAGAAAACTTCGAATTTATGAAAGTTTTGGGTAAAGGTACATTTGCTCAGGTGATTTTGTGCAGAGAGAAAAGGAGATGCATCAGAATATCTTAGGGCTAGCGAACAAATTTGAGCAGAAGAACAAGAAATCCGAAAATGCAGTGATTCTGAGTGTTTCCGTGTAGGACACGGGTGCCGATGTTCTATCGAAAGAGTCAGCGCATTATGGAAGAGAGAAGTCCGCGGGGCGAACTGCTCGATTAATACAAAATAAAATCAGATCATACGCCAACATACTGTTGTTCAATCAATAACTTTATCTTATACTAAAAAATGCTCTCACAATTTTCATAACCTAAGCGTTGAACCTTATCTTACCTGTACCTTATTTTCAACACCAACAAACAACAACACTAAATGTAACAATAATGAGCTGAAACTCAAAATCTAAGAAACGAAAACACAAATATAATATGATATATAATAATTTAGACATTGTCATTCAGGCACCAATACCTAGATTGTTCCGTCTCAGCTCTACCATCTTCAAAGTATCTAGCAAATGAGTATATCTATTGGAATTGTTGGTCTCGTGAACTCATATTCGGAATGAATTTTATCTTCTTATCGGTGGCCCGTCTATGTATGTGATATATGATTGGGACACCGTCAGAATCAAAAACATATCGAGGCAAGTCGCAATATTACCGTCTGTAGGGTGGAACGGCTGTGAAATCCAAGGGTTTTCATTGACAACAACAGATCTCGCGATATGATTCCGAAGAAGTTTCAATATGAAGATATCGACTCCTGTCACTTTAGTAGTTTGATAAATTCTTCAGTTCGATATGCAATACTTCCAATCAGTATCAGGCTCTCTGTATAAACCAGTACATGGACGAAGACATTTCCTTTCGAAAACTCTTAATTTTTCCATAGTACTAGCTCTCTGGTTGTACCAGATCTGACATGCATATGTCAAAACTGGTCTAACCAGGGTCTTGTAACAAATAATTTTGACCTTTTGATCAATGTATCTGGAATGAAAGAGTCTTCGTAGAGTCATTACTTTTAGTGCCTAACTGAGCATGATTTTCACATATTCAGTATAGTACAGGTACTGATCGAGATGAACACAGGATATATGTGGGACCCGTTCTGAACTACCCTCACCAGCCATGATGTGAAAATCCTTCCAAGTACGTTTCAGGTCTTTACTGACCCCCTACAGCGTTGTCCGAAACAAATTTTTTTTCGCGCTTCTGCGCATTGATTTTCATTTGCCAATTGTCAGTATACATCTGCACATCATTGAACATTTTTTGAAGATTGTTTTTAACTATTGTAGCTTTTCGGTCTGCCGAATAGATGATCATATCATCAGCAAACGCTACCAATGACCGCGTTGGCGGGACGTTAAAATCAAAGCCGTTCAATAGCTTGCGAAAGAATATTCAGAAAAGCAGAGGCGCAGTAACTGCCCCCTACTGTAAACCGTTCAAGACCTTGAATTCAGGCATAGTTGTCAGATTTCCATCAGTTACAGCAAATGATGATCATTGAAATGAAGAAGTGATTCGCCGTTCAGGCTTGATTTGAAGTCGGAAACTTTTGCTGTGACGACCTCTGAAAATATTTCATTCCCTCTCTCATGGTTTGGCAGATGAACCAATTCAAAGTAAGTTCTAATCAAGGCAAGTTTCTGCAATCCATCACATTTAATCCTGTTTCCATTTCTATCCGGAGTCGTACTATCAATTTCGACACCAGCCATATCGAGAAGATTTATCTCATCACTAGCGACTTCAAGATTCGATATCTTCACTCGAGACTTCCTGCGGAATAAGCTATTCACTTTCGCGAACACGCCGTCTGGGTCCTGTGGGCTAATACCGCGCAGTTTTTCCGCCGATTGAATGCTGACCTCACTCCTGAAGTATGAACGGATTAAGTTCCAGACATTCCTCAGGTGTAATTTCAACAAAGCCAATGAGGGATGGTTGTAGTCAAAAAATCGCCGATAAATATTGTTGACGCGTGTGAGAAGAAGGCTTTTCAATCTTTTCAACCTCGCGATGGTTGGTGTTTCATATCCTTCCATATTGTTTCGATGTTTAATCTTGGGAGCTACTTCCTCAATCGTTTCCAACGTCAGCTTCTCTAACTTCGACAAATAGAGATCTTTTACATCGTTAGTTTGATTCCTGTCATTAGGAACCATTGAGCAAGAGTTGCCATCATCAGAAGGAGAACATTGCTTCTGGTACTCCCGATTAAATTTCTTTTGAAACTTTCCCCAGTCTGTTATTTTGGAATTCAACCGATGATTTCCAAGTTGAACTGGAATGAGGAAAAGATCATCCCTTTGATGATTGATTTCCATTACGACTGCGTTATGGTCGCTATCATAAGGAAGCACCTGCAGTTTCCGTTGAGGACTGTTAAAGCTGAATTCAAGCCTTGCGTCAGCAATGCAGAGGTCCAAATATGAATTTGCTCTAAGGTATGTTGGGAACTCCAACCCATATACTCGTAGATTGAACCTGTATTGAATTCGATTCTGTGTTATCCACGATTTCAGGAATACACCTCTTGGATTATTGTTGTCGTTCAGCCATAATGTATGCTTGGCATTCAGGTCTTAGCAAGAATTCATATAATAATCATGCAGCCTGTTCAATTCGAGTATTTCAAACAAGAAATTGAGCTCCTCCTTGAACTTGAGAACATTTCGCCCAGTTGCATAGGCAGAGATAATGAAGAGGTTATTCCCATCTGGCAGTCAGATTTTGATAACGGACAATTCAAGAGATTCAAAGCTTTTGGAATTCGACTTTTTCAATATTTTGGAAACAACAGGGCCTTCGAACCAATATCCCGGTGCCACCTCCTCCATCACCTATTACCCTATCATTCCTTACAAATTCAATATCCTTGGATGTTATGGAGTGCCATGAATTGAGGTGGGGTTCAGTGAGAAGCATGATATCAGGCTTTTACTTAACAATGAATTCAAGGAGACAGTCACGTCAATGTATGGTAACAATGGACTTGACGTTTATCGAGATGAGACGAATCCTATCCATAGGAATTTGACTGGATGACAAGTTATTTTGAGGCATTTGAAAGCCCTAAACGCTGAAAAACAAAATTAATTTTTGTATTTTGTTCATCAATTCTCCCCGATACAGAATTTAGTTGCTGGTAAATTATGAGAAGCAGCTCATTATTACCACTTACATTATTTACTGCATTTTCTGCTGGTCCTCTATTGGCGAGTGCAACTGAGACTCCGGGTTGGACGAAGTTCGGAGCTAAGACACTGCGGTGTAGTTTTGTTTGCTTTGGGACAAATTTTACGCTCGCATCTTGATATCGGGAGCATCCTCGATATGATGCCAGATGACTAAACACACCACAGTTAACACAGTATAATTTCTCTTTTGGCTCCGTCTGGGCCAATTTGCACTCAGCGGGAGCATGAACGCCCTTGCATTTGACGCACCGATTATGCATGGCGCAGTTGGCAGTCGAATGTCCAAATTTTTGACAGCGATAAAACTGGTTCACTTCCCTTTTCTGCAGGCGTTCCCACCTCACTACTCGGAAGTTCAAGTACCTAATTTGTTGAAGAGCACTTGGACTGCTCTTATTTGAAATTTGTACCAAATATAGTGGTAGATTTTGCTTTTCTACTGTAGATCTTCTTGTCTGGAAGGTTTTAACGGAAATAAATTCAATTTCAGATGCTGCTCCCTTGAGCACGTGAAGAAGATCGACGGTATGCTCTCCGCAATCCAAGCCCTGCAACAAAAAGGTCTGATTCTTCTCACTATTTGGGGTATAGGTGGTGTGGAACCTCCCCAGAATTCAGTGCATTTTCAGCTGATTTGAAATCGACCAGTGATTTCGTTCTGATTGTTAATTTTTAAGCATTAACTTTTTTTTATCTCGAAATTGATTATTTTCGGCTGCCAATAGCCAAACCATGTCCTTTCCACTTTGACCGAACACGTGAATTGGCGAAACTTTCTCTGTATTTTTGGAAACGTTTTGAGAAGGTCCAGCAGAACTGCGAGCTGGTTTCTTGTCCTTATTTTTTTTAAGTGCTGAATAAAATTATCATTATCTTGATTAGAATTACCTTCAATACATTCAACGTCCATTTCTTGTCGAAGTCCGTCCAGCACTGCATAATAGTTTTGGCTGTCGTTAGTGCCTCCAGCACATAGTATTTCTTCGAGGATAGCTTGTTTGGAAGCTTTCTTCGTCTTAGTTTCCTTATTGATTTGCTTTACCGGTTCTGCATCTTGAGTTTTCATCCCTCTCTTAAACATATCTTCGAGGGATTTAAGTCGTAGTCTCAATTCTTGGTTTTCAACTCGAAGTCGAATCACTTCTTGTCGGTTTTCGACTATTTGTGTTTTACCTCCGCCGTCTGCGGAGCTTTTCTGGTTACTCGTTTGTCTCCTTTTTTTGACGATTTCCGCCAATTTCATATTGCTACTCTCCCCGGGGTCCCCCAACGGTGGGAAGCAGTCCCGAGTTAGTCTTTGGATTATTTGCTTTTCTTGATTTATCGAAGTAAAACAAGATTCGATATGATTCCGTGTAGCCCAGTCATATTAGGTAAAAAAAGGGGTCAACCTCGGAATGAAAGATAATAAGCTGCAAATTGGTATGAACCTTTGTTTTGTCATTCTAAATGTTGTCTCAAAAGTCACAATCGTTATCGTGTTCGCGTCTCAAGATATTCAAGGTCAAAAGTCACAAAAATCGGTTTTTCGCGAATATCTGGCTTCCTATCGGTTAAATGAGATTTGCATTTATTATAAAAGTTGTAGGCTATAAAATTCCCTACAACTTTTGTTTAAACTTTTTTTTCATACGACCAACCGTTTTGAAGGTAGAGCGCGAAGAGTGCACATCGTACAGTCATATACGGCCTAATGCAAGGTCAAGCGTGAGTTATGGTTATCAGTACGTTATAAAGTCAATTATTTACTTGGAAATTATAATTATTAAACAATGCCTATTATTTATGTACTAACTATTAATTATTTATATTTAATTAAAGTAAGTAACTTGATTTGCAACGGTACAATTTCAAACTAACGAATAATCTTGACTCATACAAAGTGGAGAGAGTGGCCTTGAATACTATAGAACATCTGTCCCGGCAATGAATAGAAAAGGGCATAGGGTAGGGACAAGTATTTCCAGGTATATAAGTATTGAGAAATTTACGCGTTTTAAAGAAAAGATATATAATGTCGTGTTAACTTAAAATAAAACTAAAATATATAATCCAGAATTAATAATATTTTATACTTAAATAGTTAAATATGAATAATTATATATAAATAATCAAGTTACTTACTTTAATTAAATATAAATAATTAATAGTTAGTACATAAATAATATATATAATTATTCATACCAATTTGCAGCTTATTATCTTTCATTCCGAGGTGAAAGCCCTAATATGACTGGGCTAGTGGGTCGATTCCTTCGACGAACAAAGCTTTTTCCAATAAAATCCAAAATTCGCTTTGGACTGACTTAAAAAAAATTAATTTAATTTTTTGAAAACTTGAAAGGAGCGAATTAAAAACACATCTATACTCAACGACTGCTAGATGTCGATTCTTAAAGGTACAGTTTTGATGTTACGGGTGAAAATGTAAAATCTACAAATCATACTATTAACAAAGTTGAGTGAATTTCGATTCTGAGGTATTTGTTGCCGTTGTACTTATAAAGGCCCACCTCCGTCCTATTTTCCGATTTTTCGGCTCAAAGGTGTCCAGGGGGAGGACACAAAATTTTGATACAATTTGTCTCCCCCTGTAGCACAAAATAACTTTTTGGGTTCAGATTCTGAAAGTTATAATAAAGACCTTTCATTTGATAACCCACTCGACTACTTTTGACTAAACAAATTTTTTAAGGGTTTCTTCGTCATCAGGGGGCAAATTTTGAAATGTTTGGTAAGACCTAAACTTTTGAGAGATCGTCACTTCTGACCTTTTCACAAGTTTGAGCTTTCTACCATCTATAGTTTCTGAGGAAACTTCTTGTGACGCACGGACAGACGGACGGAGAGACAGGTCACGAAACTAGCATGTCTTTGTAAAAAAAATTTTACGAAGACCTAAAAATAAATTAGAATAAAAAATATTTTTATTTATATAATAACATTTACATAGTTAGATAATAACCACTAAATACTGGATACTGGAAAAATATTTTCAAAAACTCTAGAACTTATAGTGAATTGTCATGTCTTGGCACACTTGTTTTTTTTTAGAGTGTGTTCAATGATTATTTTGATTAAAGTGCTTTTAACGTACTCGTATATGAATTGTCACCAAATTACATAGTCCAGGGATCGTTGCCAGGTCATAGTCCGCGGAGGAACCTTGCGGGAACCTCCACTTCTTCCGGTAAGTGGGAACGGCACTCCCCAAAGAACGCTAGCCTCCATGAATACTCTTGTCGACCAGCACTTCCCCCTCGCGAACCGGTACTTGATCAGATAATACCAAAACAATTTGCATGCATTTTAATAACAATATACTCGTATATATATAAAGTTGTCAATACAAGAGATCGTAAACTTCATTATGATTTCGTATCAAAATGTGACCTGGAGGCATATTTTTGAGTGTAAACACAGCATTCTCCAAAAATTCTAATGAATATTTCGTATCAATTTTCGGAAACTTATTGGTGGAACTTGTTCAACGTCTGGCTGAATCGAGAAGCTAAGAGATAAAAATTTCAAACACTAGATTCAACAAACTTTGACTGAATAAATTCTATCACGAGTTCAATTTGACATATTTCAATAAAAGCTGTGGTGAATTTTTCATTACCCGTTTTGAAAAATAAACCCGGAATTAAAGGATGCAAAGAATATGAGGTATAGGATGTACAAGTTAATAACTAGAATTTGACGCTAGATGTCCGTACTAACAAATATCGTGAAAGCTCGAACTATATATATATATGTCATTTTGAAGGTACATTTGACAGCTATCAAAATCAGTCAACAAAACAATTTTATCTTGTGTGCATCATTATTACTTTTCATGATGAATAACTTCGAAAATTGTAGAAAAAGGCAGCATTTGCGGGAGGTTCTGTCGGGTCATTTCTTTGCAAAGAAAACTGCTGCGGAAAGTCCTCGCTTGCTTGTAGAAGTTTGTGGCAACGATACTTTAGCGAAAACAGTGTTTTAAATGGTTTCAACGCTTCAAAAGTGGCGGTTTTGACATCAAAGACAAAGAACACCTCGGGCAGCCAAAAAAGTTTGAAGATGGAGGATTGGGAGACGCTTTTCGATGAGGATTCGTGTCAAACGCAAGACGAACTTGCCAATCTTGGCAGTGACTCAGCAAGCCATTTCGAAACGTTTGAAAGCCGCCGGATACATTCAGAAGCAAGGTAATTGGGTCCCCTATGAGTTGAAGCCGAGAGACGTTGAACGGCGCTTCTTTATGTCCGAAATGCTGCTTGAGCTCCATAAAAAGAAATCATTTTTGCATCGGATCGTGACTGGGGATGAAAAATGGATCCATTATGACAATCCAAAGCGCCAAAAATCATACGTGAAGCCCGGGCAACCAGCCAAATCAACGGCGAAGCCAAATATCCCTGGCGCAAAGGTTATGCTGTGTATTTGGTGGGATCAGAAGGGGCCGTTATATTATAAGTTGTTGAAATCGGGCCAGACAATCACAGGTGACCTGTACCGAACAAAATTAATACGTTTGAAGCGTGCCATCATCGAAAAACGCCTGGAATATTCGACCAGACACGAGGCTATAATTTTTCATCATGACAACGCTCGGCCGCATGTTGCAAGACCCGTGAAAAACTATTTGGAAAAAAGTGGATGGGAAGTTTTGGCCCACCCGCCTGAATAGTCCGGACCTTGCTCCGTCTGACTTTCATTTATTTCGCTCGATGCAAAATGCCCTCACCGGAATACGCTTCACTTCAGAGCAAGGCATCCGAAATTGGATAGATTCGTTTTTGGCCGCCAAGCTGGCGCCATTTTTTTGGGATGGAATTCATAAATTGTCTGAAAGATGGGGATATGTTGTAGCAATTGTTACATTTGTCGAGTCGAGTAGAATACCCGTCTAGTATGTTGTCGTTTTGAAAGCAAAAAATTATATGGTTTATAAATATGAATATTCACAAAGTTCAATTAGCCTTGCTTTTATTTAACGAAGCCCGAGTGAAGGATATTAAAACAACATAAGTGCCTTTAAATTAGTATTTTTGGAAAATCACTAAATTCAAAAATTTATTATTCTACTATCAGAAATGAATATTTTTTGAGATGCCAAACGAGAAAATACACTTAACTCGCGCACGTCATAATTATTAAGAGCTGTCGACATGACATTATCAGTTCATAAAATCAGACAATCAAACCTACATTCACATCGCCCCACACACCTGCCACGCTGTTCACCTCTATTAAAATCATTTCTAAAATTCATCTTATATTGCAAAACACAAATAAACACGGCCGCCGGAATACGCAAAATGAAATCTAAAGACTACAAATCTTTACTAATGCCTAATTAATTTCGCGCACTTGTTCATATCGCGATCATTGTATTTACCTAAAATTAAAAATCTCCGACAACAACAAAGTCTCCACTTTCAATTGTTTGCGCCTTATCTTGAAAAATCAAAAATAATTTTTTTGACCGATATGAAAACTGTAACGAAGAATAATTCAAATAATCCAATCGACGAATGTGACACGTTTAATAAAAATACTACTCTGAAAGTATATTGACACGACACAGTTTTTCGGTTAATTAGAAAATGTCGCGGTTTCAAATACCAGAGAAAAATAAATTAATAACAAAACCACCGGCAGCAACTCCGTTACTCCTCAAGACAAAAATAATTTCTCAAAACTGAAAGACAAAAACCGAATTTATCTGTACAAATAAAAAAATCTATTACAAAGACAAAACAACGTTGGCAATGAACTTTAACAAAAAATAATGTAATTCATTAAACTTTCGTCATTAGATGCAATGTCATTGTGCCCGGTATGAGTCGACCAATTCATAATTTCCACAAACTTAACAATCTTGCCCGCTTAACGGCCAAAGCTCAGCAGACAGCAGTTCGCGTATCCAAAGAAATTATGCAATCGCTAAATTTCTCTTAAGATCTTGCCAACAGCGAGCGAGGCGCACTCTGAAGCAAAATTTTTGCAAATTATTCATGACAATACTCGTAAATTAATAAAGAATATAAAACGAAGTTGCCCGATCAACTTAATTGGCGAACGTCTTGGGGCTTGCCAGTTCCACCTTGCTGTGACTTGCTCGATCTTCGCCAACTTTGCACAGTAGACAAGATACCGCGGAAAGCTACTACTGCTGCTTCCCATATTTTCTTGGCTGATTGGGTTCGCGTCGTCTTAGGCAGCCCTCGTCGGAATGGCTGTCGCCTTCGTAAACGCCGCCGCGTTTATAATGTGCTAAGCGTGTTTTGAAACCTATCATATATAACTAAAAATAAATGCCAAGGTCACGAAAAGTGAACGTAAAGCATTAAGTAAACGATCGGCGAAATGTTGACAGACGTTGGCAAAAACGAGAAAACCTACGAAAATCGATTAGCACACTCCAATTTCGCTTATTGCTAATTTTTTTTTGTGCTGGTAGTCGCGAGCCGATAATTTTGACAACTCAAGAGCATTAAACATGCTGGAATTGCGTCTTGGCCAAGTTCAAGCATCGACAAACAAGTGTTTGTCGACGATTGATGTAATGAGCTAACGATAAGTACGTGAAAACATGTGGATAATAAGTAATGCGGTTGGTAATGCGAGTTGGTCGATTAAGTCCAAATCATGAATATACAATCGTATTAGAGGATCGCTGCGAAAGTGTAGTCTACGGAAAGAAAATATACAGAATAATGAGATACTAGTAAAACAATTTAATTTTCAATCTATCTGGAAATAGCTATGACGCATGTTTGTTACTAATTCTACCCTGAAACCTATGAGAGGTATCATCAGCTAAAAGACAATTGCGGAGAATAAAGGTTCTGTTTAAAGCTCCATCCCTGGCCGTGGCTTGCGTCCTGTGAAATATCCCGTGCAACGTGCTACAAACACCTACCGGATGATGTTGCGGCCCTAGTCACTGGACGCACAGTTGAGCAAACGCAACTTACGCTAGGTATACTAATGCGCTGAATTAGGAACTGGATGACTGCCTAGCACTCAAACCGAAGTGGTCCTCCTGACAAAGAAGAATAAGGACAATCAGCATCGGAAAACTGCTAGTCGACTTGAAAACAACAATGGATTTACTGATAGACTTTGGTTCTCCGAGCGAATCGGGGCAATGAAAGGTAAGGCTGCAGCTGTCGCATCGGCTCTCAGTCGACTATGGTCTACGCAAGCAGACCCAACTCATCAAGAAGGCGACATTTAATCAGAAATATGGAGCTGGATCGAAAATGCCTGGTGCAGGTATGAGGACTAGGGATTTAACGATTTCCTCTGCATATTGGACAATCTCTGAGTCAGCGTTGCTGCTTATTGTAGTGGTAATACCCATAAGCGTTGCCAGGTGTCCTGATTTTCAGGGGTTTGGCGACACAAATGTCCCGATTTCACACTGGGCTCCCATATTCAATATTTTGATGCTAATGTTGAAAGGAAAAATGAATTCCTCTGTACTTTTGCTTTGATTTTTTCATATTGTATCCCCAAACTTCCACTAAATAGTCAGTATAAGATGCATAGACGTTCTAGTATCCATTCAATAGAGCTGATCCCGCCAACACAATACGCACCAATTCATGGATTCTTTGCCTAACGCCAAACGATATATGATAAGGAAGACTCTAAGCCTAGTTTTCAATCAGCCCCAAGAATATGAGATTTTTCCAGATATCATTCCTCCACTCTAAACATTTGGGTCTGAAAATTGCCAAAGATCTTTTGTGCTTTATCATCGCAGAAGGGTCTAACAAATCGAATATTAAGCCCTGGATAGTTGTAAACACGTAGAAAATGTCGAAAACACTGTGAATTTAAACGAAATCAAACTGTCAACCGGATCGACCAAGTTCTCATACAAAAACAAGCCGCCACCAGCATTCTCGACACTCGCTCGTTCCACGGCGCTGTCCTTGATTAGGACCACTACCTTATAAGGGTCAAGTTCCAATGCATCTCCAAGAGCTTGGTTGGAGGTTCGGTTGAGACGGACTCCCAATTAGGGCTGGTCTGGCTTTGAGCACTTGTCCTCATAAGGGCTTGTGCCGAACTCGCATGGCCTCCCTGCTCTGCACAGATAACCATGGGGCCAAAAAGGTGACTACACACACGAACGGAGATAGCGGCTCCAAGGGGATCCAATAAAATTGGAACGATTTCAACTAAACACTCTAAAAACAGGCCAAAAAATTAAAAAAAAGCAAGTAAAAATAACAACAACGACGAAGCAACCAGCGAATGCAGCCACGATGTTCACAGCACATCAGAATCGGTACTAACGATGACAAAAACGACGATGAATACAATGTCAGTAAAAACGGATGAAAAACGGAGATTAACAGATAGTCTTGTTCAGACTGAGATTCCTACGGCGTTCCGGCGCAGCAAAAAAATGATGCGAACGCCAGAACATACTAAAAAGAAAAAGCGGGAAACTCTGCAGGATGCGCCAGATGTTCGAGCTGTGGGGGAAAATATGAACATCCAGAATTCCATAGTTACTGCTACCGAAGTGACCGAAGCAAGGGTCATAAATCCCGAGATAACAACGAACCATCTTGAAGTCCACAAAGATATTTCGGCAGGAAAAGACAGGAGTGACCAGACAAATAAAGCGCCATTGTCTGATTTCACCGCCACCGTCGAAAATGTGGCGGAAGTACTGTACTCGGAAACGGAAGCCGATTACAGCCGATACAATTGCCGTCCAGCGACATCACGAAGAAAAACTAATCCGAAAAGCGGGAGATGTTCTAAAAAGAACAAAAGCTGCAAGCAACTCAACAAAAATCAGCAAGGGAGTAAAGAATGGCTTTAACTAGAGGAGCTCCTAGACTGCATAGGGCATAACCGGAGGTGCTGGTTACAGGCCGAAGTAGACCAGAAAGCCAAAGAAGAGCAGGAGGCTAAAGAAGCGCTGAGGGCCAAACCTCCAGGGCACGCGCAGATAGCTCCACCAACAAACATCAATAACAGAATAGTGTCTAGCCTAATTGAAGGAGATCATGATAAAAGAAGGAAGGAAGAGGCACTTGATGGGCGTGGAACGCCAGATCAGGGGTTCTAGACAGTGCTGACAAAACGAACGAAGAACGCCGCAAAGAAACTCCTTCAAAAAGTGCCAGAAAATAAAGTTCAAACGGGCGCCCAACAAGAAAAAGACATGCGAAATAGGAGAGAAAGAAGCCCCGACGAAGACCCCGGCAGAAGACACTGCTCGTAAAACCCCAAGATGGCCGATCCTATGCAGAAGTGCTGCAAGATATCACGGGAAATGTAAGGCCCAAAGACACCAACACTGCTATTAAAGCAGTACGACAAACGCGATCGGGCCACATACTGGTCGGATTCGAAGCAGAGGCTGACAATAGGGAAGCAGTAAAGAAAGTCCTCGGCAAGAACGCAACTATCGCCTCGCTCGAGCCGATGGCAACAATCTTAGTAAGAGACATTGACTGCGTCATGGACCTGGCCGAGATAGAAGAGGTCATCAAAAGGGAGCTCCCTAGCATGGGCAGGATCAAAGCGAGGCTGACACCAGAAAACCATAGGGGACAACGCATGACCATCATTAACGTGACCAAAAAGAACGCCGAGCAATTTCTGAATAAGGGCAAAGTAAGAATAGGGTGGGTTATCTGCAGGATACGGCGTAGAGCAGCGCCTCTTCAATGTTTCAAATATCTTAGCTATGGTCACACCAGGCAAGTGTCGTAAGGACTCGATAGGAATTCTCTATGTTACAAATGCGGTGAAATGGGACATAAAAGAAAAGAGTGTATAAAGGAGGTACACTGTATTCTTTGCATGGATGCTGATCCAAGACCGGATTTTGGGCACGTCTTAGGATCAGGGAAATGTCGAGTTTTCCAGGAAGGCCTAGCCAAGGCAAAATCAGAGCTTTGATGGCCCGCATGCTGCATCTAAACCTACATCGCAGTTCAACCGCCCAAAATCTACTTGAGCAGTTTTCCAGGGACATGATGGCCGACTTTTTGCTGCTGAGTGAGCAACACTACGATAAACGCTCTGCATCATGGTATCCTGATGAAACTGGTACTGCCGCCATCTGGTTGCGGAACAGTGATTTCCAGGTGGAGAGCTGTGGACGGGGGGATAGTTTCGTGTGGATTCGGTGCTCAGGGATCACCTTCTTTTGTATGTAACGTCGAACGAATCGATAACATATTTTCAAACCAAACTTAATGCTTTGGAGGTCGCTGCCTGGATCGCAGATGGCAACGTGCTCGTTGGGGGAGACATCAACGCTAAAGCAATCGAATAGGGCATGCACTTATCGGATCCGCGGGGTAAAAGAATCCTAGACTCCCGGTACGACCAGCCCCAAGTGTGCTGGTAGTCGACGGAAATCGCTGAAAAGCAAGGGAGTGTCACAAGCTACGGCGTGAGGCTCAACGGGCACGAAACCGTGACAAGGCATGCAACCGCGCAGCAGCCAGCACATTCATCGCTCGCCTAAGGGACGGGGTTTTCCCGGTACGATGGAAGGTGGCGAGACTCGTGCTGATCAGCAAGGGGAAGAGAAGTCCCGGATCACCGCCTGCATATCGCCCGTTTGCATGCTAGACACGACTGGGAAAGTGCCAGAGAAACTCATCAAGGGAAGACTCACTGACGCGATTCGTGATGCTGGGGACCTATCTCCTCGGCAGTACGGCTTCAGAGCAGATCGTTTCACCATTGATGCGATTGCAGCGGTGGTAAGCGCGGTCCAAAAGACAGAGGCATATAGCCGCACTAAGCCACGGATCGTTCTGTTAGTGACACTCGACGTTAGGAACACCTTCAACTCCGCTAGATGGGTGGATATTCTGGATACGGTGGAAAATTATGAGCAACATTCCGAAACAACTCGCTCTGTGGATTGGTCTTCCTGCTTTCGGTCATGACCCGAATGCTTGTTGTAACAATTTCTATGACTTCTTAAACGCTGCTATTTCTAACTCGACTACGCTTGTCATTATAAGGAACTCTTCTGACTGTCCCTGGCCAACTTTCGATGTGAGACGAGCCTTGAAAGCTAAAGATCGAGCACATCAACGTTTTTCACGTGACAGATCCCCTGAGTCATGTAATGCTTTTTGTCATCTGTGATCAATAGCTTAGAAAGATATGCAGATCGCCAAAGCTTCTTATTTTCATAGTATTGAAGGCTCTCGAAACTCAAATCATTCAAAACCATTTTGGAAATATATACTCTCTCTTAAATCCTCTTCCAGTTTCCCATCCTCACTTAACTACTTCACCTCTCGAGATTTGTGAACTTTTTAGAACTCAGTTTTCTTCTATTTTTAATGCTACTCCCAGCAATAGCCCTTTGTTCCCAATCATACACACGCCATCTTCATTTTTTTTTTACTTGCTATCCAGAAGAAGTTATGAAACTTAATTTAGAACTTGATGACTGTTAGTTCAGGCCCGATGGCATTCCTAATCACTTTGTGAAATCATTAGTTACTTCTATTAGTGTCCCCCTTTCCTTTCTCTTCAACTCTATCTTATCTTCAGGCTCTTTTCCTTCGTGTTGCAAAAGATCCTATGTTACGCCTATGTTTAAAAAAGGTAGCACCTCAGACGTTGCCAATTATCGGCCTATCTCCTTATTACACTATTTCTCCAAACTACGGGAGAAAATTGTGTACTTGCACCTTTTTTCACTTACTCATGATTTGTTCGTTCCTGAACAACATGGTTTTATCAAAGGTCGATCAACCTTAACGAATTTGTTAGAATTCATGACCGTTGCTTCAAAAGCCATGGAGGACCGTTTACAAGTCGAAACCTTGTATTCGGATTTCTCCAAAGCCTTCGACTCAGTAAACCACAATATTTCGTTTAGCAAACATAAATTTCTTAACGTTCCTGATTATTTGCTCCACTGATTATCCTCTTACTTATCCAATCGTGTCAGTCTGGTATCTTTTGAAGGCTGTATTTCTACCCCCCTTCCATCCGCCTTCAGGTGTTCCTTAAGGATCCATTCTTCGCCCACTATTGTTCACTCTGTTTATAAATGACTTACCATCCGTTTTCATAAAAAAAAAAGAAAACAATAATCTATCCTTCCCACTAACAGAAATACCCTGAAAAAGAAAAATTTCATCAAATGTAGGCAATATGGATATCAAATGGAAGGTTTTAATGAGAACTTTTCAAAACGGGTCTTAAAATGACAAGTTTTGCATTGAGGGGTGCAGGGGAAGGGAAAATGTACGAAAATTGTGTGTTTGTGTCTCCCTCACGATTGGGCCCGAAAATCTGAAAAAAAGCACAGAGGTAAGCCTTTAGGAGCACAGGGGCAACAAATACCGCCGTGAACTCTCAATCGGGGGGTCTGCTGGGACCTGGGTTCAAGTTCCCCCGGGCGCAGGAAAACTCTTTTTAATTTCGACGATTTGCATATAACTAAACGCTATCATGGTTATGCAAATCACCATATATGCTAATGGAAATGTTGCATTTGTCGAAAGTGAAAATATGTGTGAGGAACGGAATCGAAGTGTATTAAACTTCGATTACGTTTCCTCGGTACGCAGCGGTAATTGGGAAGAAAGAATTGTGGAATTGGTTTTTGGGTCAGTCTGGATTTGGATTTCGGATTCAAAGTTTTTGGTGGGTGACGAAAAGTGCGTGAATGTATGGAAAGTAAGGTTAATGGCGGAAGTTTGGGGACAAAATGAAAGTCAAGAAAGATTCGGAAGTGAAAGTGCTAATTTGGCGAGCGATTTCGGAAAAACAAAAAATATTAAATTCATGTTCCGAGCGCGATGAATTATAGGGAAAATAAAGAAATGAACCAAATATTATAAATATTCACGTTA
This sequence comes from Odontomyia ornata, assembly GCA_963969285.1. Taxonomy (NCBI): domain Eukaryota; kingdom Metazoa; phylum Arthropoda; class Insecta; order Diptera; family Stratiomyidae; genus Odontomyia; species Odontomyia ornata. Next base: position 72,509,431 of record OZ017739.1, read on the forward strand.
TAATCTATGTTTAAGTGCTAGTGGTAAAAGTGTAGGCACGTTGAACCCAATGCAAAGTGATAGTCCTATGAAGAAGTAATGAGAAGGGACGAACAAGTCCAATGGTCGGTGCAGGGACACCATAATATTTAGACACTCGAGTGACGGAATTGCTAAATTAAAACGAAATTATTAAATAAAAAAAGAACAAAAAAAGTGAAAAAAAAGACCTGAAGCTATATTAAATTTGTAAAAGTATACTTGGTTATCACGGTTGAATTCCAACCTCATGCGCGGTTAAGTTGGGAAAGTCGTCGCGCTGTCGGTTACCTCGGCCTTCGACACCTGTCAAATGTGTCTAGCTGCCACTTAAAAAAAAAACACGTGCGTGAAATTTTTTTGTCGTAGATCATTGCGCTGGTGGAAAGAACCCACCCCACGACACCGCAACGCTGGCTGCTACAATGCTTACGCGTCGCCAGGCAAAGCCATTTCAGTTGAGCACTTATGCTTCGCTCACCGAGGCCGCAGTCCACCGCTGCAGTCCTGAACAGACATATACTTCCGAAATACTACAGATATTTGAATCTGTGAAGATTAGGCACTCGGCTAGGAACGGACTAGCTAAAATCTAACAATTAGTAGGTACACAGATCCCTTATAGGATCAATCTACCGACTAGAAAAGAGTACAAAACGATGCAAAATTTCACCTCAGGTGGCATTGATATAATCTGCATCGATGACTCTAAAATGGATAAGGAAACCGGAGCCCGACTTTGGTTCCGCGACTATCCACGACTCAACCAAAACTACACGCTAGGGAGCCATACCACGGTCTTGCAGTCCAAACTGCTTCCAATTAAGTCAACCCCAGGAATTGCCAATGAATAGCATTATACATCCTATTGCACAGCTTACCGTGCAGGCCCTCGCCTCTAAGCAGGATAATAGGCTGACCCTCAAAGTTGCAGCTAAAAAGGAAGGAAGCAAAACCAGCATGATCCCATGGACACCGAGCTGTCTCGGTCTATCGACCCCGTCCTCCAATTTTGAAATCCGGGGCGCAATTTGCTTTCGTCATCTACCGAGTCGAACCAGCGCTTCCCTGGTTTTCCAACTGGTCTTTGTCTCTCAGCTTCGCTGACGAATACCTTTTAAGGTGCTCGACCTTCGACCATTTGTTGTAAAACGCCAGCCTATTGCAGCTTTTCCAGTTTTATCACAGTGCAGACTTTTGGTTCGCGGAATAATATACGAGTATATACAACTCGTAATTGTAATGCATTCGAAATTGATCCTTTTCTCGTTTGGCACCTATGCTCCTCAGGACACGCCTTTTGAAAGTGTTCAATGTATTTGTACAGGCTTGAGGGGGCATCCATGTATCACATCTGTAGCATCTTATCAGAGCTTTGTAGACTTGGATTTTGGTTTGTTTTATTTATGCAGCTGTTCTTCAGGATACCCAAAACTGAGTAAAAAGTTTTGTATGCGAGCTGAATTCTGCGCATTCTTTCCGCTGTTTCGCTAGTATCCTTTATAAGCTTAGAGCCATTATAAATGAATTCATTCACGTTTTCCAGATTAGATTTGTTGATTAATACGTTTTGTCTATTGGGGATGCTTTTCCTGGTTTGTGTCATGACTTTCGTTTTAGCCTCGTTGATTTGTAGCTCTACCTGCTTTGTTTCTTGGTCCAGCTTGTGCAGAAGTTCTTTTGTGGATGAAAGGGCTGTGATAAAATATTGATATCATCCACATACGCTACAATTTGGCTCGATTTATTGAGTAATGTGCCTTTCATATCAACAGGTAGTTTACAACGTACGTAACAGTGGGGCCAGCCTGTCAGCCTGTTTTAGTCCGACGTTTCTGTCAAAGGCGTTTGGAAGAAATGCGTCAGCCTGTCAAAATGCATAAAATTGAAGGGCCACTAGCCACGGTGAAAAGAGAATTAAATGAAATACTGTTGAGATTTGATCAACTGACAGCTGACCCGACGTAACCCAACCCAACCTTGACCCTATCCTTACCTTGCATTTTCTTTTGTCTTATATAGAGTCAAAGTTGGTAATATATTTTCTGCATAGCTCTTGTAACAAAAATTGAATTGCCATCAAATATGTCGGAAAAGTACTCATGAAAATAAAAATCAAACCACAGAATTTTTCTCGAAACAAAGTCATCATAACGTCAACCATCATTTGTTCGTGCAAAAAGCCTTTTTAGGGTTTTGTAAAATAATTTTACAAAACCCTTCTAAAATCGCGTCCTGTCTGTCCGTCTGTCCGTCTGTCTGTCTGTCCGTCCGTCCGTCCGTCCGTCCGTCCGTCCGTCCGTCCGTCCGTCCGTCCGTCCGTCCGTCCGTGTGTCACAGCAGTTTTTCTCGGAAACTACTTAAGCTAGAAACATCAAATTTTGTATGTAGGTGTAAAGTGGTGTTCTCTTCAAACTTCGAATACAAAAAAAATTTATAAGGTATTTAAGGGGGGTCTCCCCATATAGGGGAGTGACCCCCCGAAAAAAAAATTTCATTGAAGGTAGCCGATATGAGTATCAAATGAAAGGTCTTGATGAGAACTTTTCAAAACAGGTCTTTGTTTGGCAAAGTTTGCTTCGAGGGGCGCACAGGGAGGGGAAATACACGAAAAATTTGTGTCCCCCCCCCTCGCGATTGGACACCTGTGATCCGAAAAATCTGAAAAAAATCAGGAATGTAGGCCTTGGTGAGTACAACAACAACAAATACGTTAGAAGTCGCAATTCACTCAACTTTGTTAGTAATAGTATGATTTATCGATTTTATGTTTTCATGAATAAAATCTTAACGGTACCCTTAAATTCTACGAAATTCAGTACATAGATGACTATTCATAAGGTTGATCTATCCTGAAAGTTTCATAAAGATTGAATCATATTTAGCGAAGTTATAGCGGTTTGAATTTTCCTGTATTACTATGGAACAATATGCGCTGCATTTATTACTATGGCAACATATGGCTATGGAACAACATGCGCTTTTTACCGACTCAGACACTACAGTTTTGCTAGGATTTGCATGAAAATGTCAGGCATGAAAGGTGTCATAAATATCTTTGCGAATCGGTTCAGCTAGTGGTATCAGTAATCGTAAAACAAAATGGTGGCTGTTTTAAATGCGAAGATTGAATAATTTTGAGTTATTTTTTCCCAACTTCAACGTTTAAGGTGCATGCTTTGAACACTTGATTCAATTTAATGAATGACTGAAGATGAGTACCTACAATTAATACTCATAAGCGAAGCAAGTCAAGGAGGCGGGAGAGAGCTCCTAGCAAAAGGGCTTTGGCTCCTGAAAATAAAAATTCATCAAACGTAGCCGGTATGAGTATGAAATGAAGTTTTCATGGGAGCTTTTCAAAACAGTTGTTAAACTGTCAGTTTTTGCTTCAGTGGGGGCACAGGGGGGAAATACATGAAAATGTGTTTCCTCCCTAGCGAATGGATAACTGAAATAATTATCAAGGGAGATATTTATGAGTATAACAACAACAAAAATCTCAGAATACGAAATTCGTTCAACTTTGTTAATAATAGTATGATCTTCGAATTTCATATTTTCTCCAATAAAATCGTTTCTTGATTTTATTCGATCTGGTGACTGCATTTTGTAAATTGAATACAAAACCCTTCTGACATGACCGTAGGTCTGTTTACCCAACTTGTTTTACTTTTTCGGGTGCCTCCAGAGAAGACGGACGTGATTTTTAAGCTTGTGATTGTACCTTTTGAGACCCAGATCAATAAATTGAACATTTTGTCAACTTGGACTCGACTTATTCTCAACTGAAAAACCTGAACTCACTGAAATAACAACAGGCTATGGGCCCAGGGCAGCTGTAAAAGGGTTTCTTCAAAAGTCAGGAAAGGAAATTGTCAGGCAAGTCGAGAAAGCAGTCAAAGACGTTAGAACCGGTAAGGACAACATAGCCTATAAATCAGCGACATTGAAGCAGCCATCGCACAGCAAGTCAACGTTGAGCAACGATCACGAAAGTCGCTTTAAGTCAGAAAATCGGCACGAATGATTGTAAATTTATTTTGTTTATTTAAAAATTGTCAGAAGTCAGTCGAATTGTTAAATTTAAAGCAAAATGGATACTGTAAAGTCTAAATTGGAAATGTTAAGTGAAGATAGTCAAGGAAATATCAATTTCATTTCATAGCGATTTAAATTAAACGTAGCACTTAAGAACAAAGATCTGTATGATATAACGGGTGCAAAGCACAGACAAGCAGGTGCTGCGTCAACTGATACAGTCGCCGCTTGGTTAAAGACCAGGAAACAAGGACAGTCGTCAAACAGCAAGCAAGAAAAGTCGCAGTTCGCATGCTAAAAATGTGGGAAGTAAGGTCACATGCTCAAGAAGTGCAGAGGTAAACCGTGTGATAAATACCTTGCCTACTGCAAGAAGAAGTATTCATGTAATATCTGTAAGAAGAAGTAACACTTCGCAAAAGACTGCGAATCTCGAGAAGCGAATAAGTCAACAAACGGGAAACCAAATAGGAAGGCATTTTTTACCACGGCATTCTCCACGGTGGACAACGAAATTTCGAAGGACAAGGCCACTTTATGGTATCAAGACTGTGGAGCCAGCCAACACATGACGTCTCACCGAGAGTGGTTTGTTCAGCTTGTTGAGTTAGACGCGCCTATCCCAATTGTGATTGGAGACTCAACCAGGCTAGATGGCGTTGCAGTCGGGAATATCGAGACGGAAGCATTTGATGGTCAAAAATGGTATCCAGTGGTACTAGAAGATGTCATTTACGTGCCAAACCTCAACTTTAAACTTTTCTCAGTGAGTCCGATGCAAGGGACATGTACCGAAGGCAAACGGAAACGAGTCAACGTTATACAGTAGGGAAATTGTGGCAATAGCAAAGCACAGAGGAAATCTCTACAAAATTATGCTCAGGAGAGAAGAAGAGACAAGGTTGATGGCCGTGTCGATCAAAGTCTAGCACGAGCGGCTCGCCCATCAAAATGTCAAGTATGTGAGGGACATACTGAAAAGGAAAGGAATAAAATACATTGATGACTGGAATAACTATATATGCACATGGTGCTCGTATGGCAAGCTACATAGATCCTCACACCCAAACAACCCCAAGACAGCTCAGCAACCGTTAGATCTCGTGCACGTCGACACCGGCGAGATGAACATCCCGTCATTGGGAGGAGCGAAGTACTGGCTCATCTTCAAGGACGATTTCACTCACTACCGAACCTTTTACTTTATGAAGACGAAAAGTGAAGCACCAGAGAAGATCGAATATTACCTGAGACTCGTTGAAAACCAGCTAGGGAGGAGAGTGAAAAGTCTGAAATCTGACAACGGCACCGAACTGAAGAATGCAAAAACCAGACAGATGATAAACAAGTTGGGAATTTTTCACACCTTCACGAATGTACACACGCCAGAGCAGAACGGAAGGATTGAGAGAGAAATGAGAACGATTGTCGAGGCAGCCAAAACAGCGATACACATGAACGAGTTGGACGAGAAACTGTGGGCAGAAGCAATAAACCATGCGATCTTCACGATCAACCAGACTGGAACCAGCAACATACCAGGGAAAAGCCCAGCAGAACTTTGGTTCGGAAGAAAAATGAAGATTGAGAAGCTGCACCCCTTTGGATGCGAATGTTACGTGCTGACACAAAAACAGAAAAGAGGCAAGACGAATAGAAAATCAGAAATGGGAGTTCTGGTTGGCTATGATATTGATTCAACTTTCTACCGGGTTTATCTGAAAGAGAAAAGAGAAATTATCAGCTCAGACAATGTGATCTTCGACGAGGAAAAGATGAGACTGAGGCATGGAACTGAACTTGTGACACAGGCACCAGAGGGCACACCTGAGAAGCAAGAAGAAAGCAGCAGCGAGACAGACAAAGAAGACGAGAACTGGAGAAAGTGCTGAGGATTCAAGCGACAACGAGAATGAGACAGCAGCGCCAGAAGAAGAGTCGTTAGAACCGGTAAGGACAACATAGCCTATAAATCAGCGACATTGAAGGAGAGTTCTGCGAGATCGTCAGACTCTGCAACCACCACCGAGACTGAGAGACTGCGTACTTGACTCCCGTCTTGGAGGAAAGAGCGCCAAAGTAGCCATGATTGGTGAAACGGATTACGTCCCGGTGAGTGAGGCACTTAGAGATGAGCAGTGGAGATGAGAAATGCAGGAGGAGTACGACTCGCTGATGGAGATGAAAACTTGGAAGCTGGTGGACTGTCCAGAAGGAGCGAAGCCGATCACTTGTCGCTGGGTACTTCGAGAGATGGTGGACGGGAGACTTAAGGCCAGACTAGTGGCAAGGGAATTTGAACAGAAGGAGGGAATGGACTACACGGAAACTTTCAGCCCAGTAGCTCGCCATGCATCCATTCGCCTACTCCTAAGTCATCAAGCGTCGTAGAAAATGAAGTTGGTTTCATTCGATGTGAAAACGGCTTTCTTGTATGCGAACCTGGAGCAGGACATCTATATGCACCAGCCTGAAGGGTTCGACTATGGAACCAGGAAAGTTTGTAAGTTGAACAAAAGTCTCCACGGACTTAAACAAGCTCCGAGGATGTGGAACGAGAGGGCCACCACCCACTTTGAGAAGAAGATAGACTTGATCAACACAGATGACAACCCGTGTATATACTATAACAAGGACAAGAGCATTATGCTCTCACTCTTCGTGGATGATGGATTGGTAGCCGGCAAAGATGAAGAAGAAATATACAAACTTCTAGACGAGATGAGCAAGGAATTCGAGAAAACATTCAGCAAGAAAGTACAAAACAAGTTAACGTATTTGGGCATAGAAATCAAGATCGACCAGGACAGTTTCTTCGTGAGTCAGCCTCGCTGCATGGAGAAGATCTTGAGAAAAATGAAACTCGAGCAGTGCAATCCAGCATCCACACCCACTGAGCCAGGTATGAACAACCATAAGACAGACTTCAAGAACGACGAGGCACTTCCAGCGAACAACAACTATCGCGAGGCGATAGGAAGTTTGTTGAACTTAGCCACAATAACCAGACCAGACATAAGCTTAGCCGCGAACTACCTCGGTCGATTCTGCAACAAGCCCATGAAGAGCCATCAGGCGATGATGAAACGTGTTTTCCAGTACTTGAGAGGGACCACGACAGCCGGAATTCATTTCGGAGGAGACAAGACACTCGTGGCCTACACCAATTCAGACTTTGGAGAAGACTCTGAGACAGGACAGTCAACGAGTGGTGTGTTAGTGATGAGAGGAGGGACAGAGATCTGGTATTCACAAAAGCAGCGTCTGGTAGCAACTTCAACTGCAGTGGCCGAGTACCGAGCAGCAGTGTCAGTGTTTGACGACGTGTGCTGGATCAAACGAATCGCACTGGAACTTGGTATTCTAGAAGCTGTGCTGCCTATCACTCTGTACGTCGACAGCATGTCAGCCATACACATGCTAAAAAATGCACACGAAGGAAAGCCGACCAAAGGAAAGAAGCACATCTCAACTGAAAAACCCAAACCCGCTGAAATAACAGCAAAAACTCTGGCAAGAAGTAGACAAGACTTGAAATGATTGAAGGATACGTCGAGCTCTATGGCCTCACTTTAACGAAGCGAGGAACAAACAGCTCCTATGGAAGAACTGGAATAGCGTAAGGACCCTAGCGGTATTGTTAACAAGCCACAGTTTTTTGGGACAAAAAACAAATCGACTAAGCATTCAAACACATGACACCTGGCGAATTTGCAGCGATGAAGAGGAAATGTAGAACACTTTCTTCAGGATTGACCGGGCCGAATTTACGGGTGTTTCAAATGGGTGGGCTGGAATCAGGGAACAGAGTTGGTATACGTGGGGACCACGGAACTAGGGACTTTCCTTGGTTTCTATATGGCGACCGGATAACACCATATGCGGGGAGTTAAGGGTCAACATTGCCCTATGCTGTATCCAGGAATGAACCAACAAACAAAAAATAATAAAGAGAATAATAAGGCCACCTATGCTATGCAAATTTTGCACTATAAATTGAACTATTAATTTGAAGGCAAAATTGGTGAAAGTTCGGAAAGAGGTAAAAGCAGCATTTGCAGAGCAAACGCAACAAATCAAACATCTACCAGGAACCAAACCCTGGTGGTAGACTCGATCGCTAACCGTTTGGCCACTGAAGCTATAAGTGATCATTAATATTCTTTGCATTTAACGATGATTTTCTAGAAAAATATTGAGAAGTGCACCAAGTGGCTTATAGCAATAGGTCAACAAATTTGTTCAGACCAAATTTCCGCGATTCCTCGTGGTAAGTGGAACTGTTCAAAAAAGAACACCATAATGGTAATTCTCACAAAATTTGAATTTTTCTACTGAGAATCCAAATTCCGTCACGACACAGATCGCATTCATAAAAACTCTCGGAAGCAAAAACTGATCTCATTAACATTCTCATGCCTTTTAGATCTAAGCTAACTTGAATAAGATCTTGCTAACATGCTAAGTATATTTAATCAAGTCAGAAGATTATGTAACTCTTAACTGAAATCTTGATGAATTTACTCGTATCTGAAGAAAGTTTTAGATAAGTTTTGTTTTTCCTGATTATTTTTTATTGTTATTTCACCAGCTGTTATCATACGCAAATAGGCATACACACACTATACTTGTACGTTTTGCTCTTCATGGAAATTCACAATTTTGCATGCATTACAAATGGGGAAGTTGCGAAAATCGCGTTTTCATTATCGCTATCCCCACTGCATCTCAAGATTTTCATCGTCTATGTTCATATTTCCCCTCCACGTAATTGAGCAGTAGAAAATCCAACAGCACTCGGTTTTATCAGTTAATTTGATTGAATTTGCGATTGTGACTCAAATCGCATAATTGATTCTCAATGGAGCAAATTAAATTCCAGTTTTCAAAATGTACCGTGTGATTTAGAGACCAATGATAATGACAAACGTCCAACAGGTTTTCTCTAGCAACAACCACTGCAACTTGAACGTTCTGTGGAAAATTATAAGTGACTTTTTGTTTCGTCTGTAACACGAAGCTAATAGTTGTTCATATTAATTTCACAGAATTAATACCAAGTATGGTCTAGCTCACCAAATGGCGGCAAGCATGAATCAAAATGTTTTCTTTTAGTGATGAATTCAGAATTAACTACAGTTCAACAGACAGCAATACCATTAGCAAATCAGGTTCCATTCCAAGGACCACTGCGGCGAGTTCATCTTAGAAGTGGCTGTTGTCGCGCTTTTCATCCGAATCCATCGCCCAAAAAATTACCTCAATATAAATTTTAAGTACTTCAGATACGACTTTAAAAGACGTCGACACGACGATAAAGCAGCAGAAATTATTCCCCAGCCGGAATGACTGTGAATGCCACGTTTATAATCGGTTTCAGTTATCAAATTTGCTTACGGCAATTTGAGTAGATTTACTCTTTATTTCATGTTTTTTTTTCGTTGCTGGATGCCGCGCGCAAATGTGTGTTGGAAATGTCGCATTAGCATTGCACGATTTCTGATCGGTTTATTGGGGCAAAAATCATTCAAATTATTCAATGTATGGTTGCTTGTGCGGAAAAATCATTAGCAAGATAACAGGTTATGCAGGAATTCTTTTCAAGAGTTTGCTTGATTGCAATGAATTTATTAATAATTATAGGAAGAAGCATCAATTTTTTTGTTTCAAGCTATTTTTTAGTATTTGGCAGTTTATGGAATTAAAACGGTTTTTTGTTTGTTTTATTTTAAATGAGTCATTTTAGTGAAAGTGTAAGTTAGGATGGCAACAGAGGAATTCATTTCAAGTTAATAAATTCTTTATTTGGAAAGAATTTTTAATACATTACTTTTTTAACCATTCAAGATTTTTCATTTAACCACAGTAAGGAAAAACGGCTAAAAACAATGTGAGATATTGAACAATATGGGCAAGAAAGAAGAGAAACCAATTAAATACGATAAATTTTGATAACCAAATTAAGAATATTTTCGTGACATGAGCAGAGCTTATATACTAACGAGCTAGTGCAGTTAGAACATAAGGCTCACAACGATATTTTGCCTAGTAATATTAATAATAATAATCCATCGAACCAGAGTCCAAATCCGAACCTTGGCGTTGAGCTTTATTGTTAAGGTGTTTCATTCCGTAACCGTAACGGAATTCGAGGTGATATGGCCAATATCACACTCAACTATGTGATTATTGCCAATTTTTTCAATTATTACCCATCACAGCTGGTTGGGCTAGTAACCCGACACAGCATCAGAAGCTCAAACTATATGCCGCCACCGAGGCTTGAACTTTGTAGTTCACAAGATATGTGCCAATAAAACTGAAAGCCGGTTATGCACAAGACGCTCAAGTAATTTCGGAAAACAGGAGATAAGGGATATAGGACGATAATTGGATACAGAAGTAGGATCACCACTTTTAAGAATAGGAACAACATTTGCTCTTTTCCAGCAAGCCGGGAACGCACCAGTACGCAAACTAAGGTTAAAGAGGAAAGGCAGGGGCATGCAAATCGATGACGCTAATGACTTAACAAATATACTCGGCAAGCCATCCGGACCTGGGGATATATTAGGATTAAGGGAATTGATGAGGGTTTCAACTTCAATATAATCTGTGCAGAGTAAAGAAACGTCAATGGAATGGGGCATTAATGTATTTACTGGGTAGGAAACGTATGAAGGAGGAGTAAAAGTAGACGAAAAGAATTTGGAGAACAAGTTTGAAATGTCTTGAGGAGAAGAGCTTCTAATATTGTTCCAGTGGACAGAGGGAGGAAAAGAAGAAGAGGACTTGAACGATCTAATGTAAGACCAGAAGGGCTTAGTGTTATTTGACATAAGCGAACACTCCAAACTGCTGAAGTAATTTTTCATAGCATTCTTGATAACTTGTTTCGCTGCAGCACGTAAGACACAAAAACGGTCCCTGGATTCAGTAGAATCGCAAAGTTTAAAGCAACGGTGAGCTTTAGTTTTGGCTTTCAAGGCACAAAGTACTTGCTTAGTGACCCAAGGTTTCTGCTTTGCTTTGCGTGGAGTTTGTAATGGTGTAAAATGCTTGATCAAATCAAACAGATAATTATAAAATTTTCTTAGAGCTGCCTCACACGGCAAATCTCCGAAAAATACCTGCCAATCAACGGATATTAGTGAGCAGGTAATAGATTCGTAATTCGCTCTGAAGAAGTTGAATTTAGGAGCAGGTGTAAATGTACGATGTTTCAAAAGCACAACCGAGAGGTCAACCGATAACGGCGGGAGGTGACTATCGATGCGGACAAGGGGTTCTAATGCTAGGGAAACAGACAGACTGTGAATTGGAGTATTAGACAGCACAAGATCGAGTAGCCGGCCGTTAGTATTAGGGATATTATTAAATTGCGAGAAAGAACAGAGTGAGAGAATGAAGATTTTGAAGTGTTTTTTGAACATGTTCTACCGTGCATGCAGCGATTTATCGGAACTGAAATTGATCCTGAGGAGCAGTTCCAAATTTTGCGTAGGCGGCCTACCGTCCCATATTCGGCGGGACCGTCCTGTAATAGCAATCAAATAATTAATAAATCAATCCCGCGAAACGTCTTATAAATCCCGCATTTTCTAAGTCTAATCAATGCGTAGCGAAAAAACAAAAGCCAAACGAGGAGGGATCCCCTTGTTTCTCCACCCTACAGCTTCCATGACTTCCGTTATGGCGGTATTTCAAATATAAAAAAAACACTTATCGTCATGCTTCATAAACGAAGCTTCACCAGTACCAACAACATAATAGAGATCTCAGGGGGGTCATTGGTACCAGTGGTGAAACAGAATTATTCGTTGCCACTTCACATGACACTTAGCTCATTTAAAATATTACAATCTGATTATATACAAAAAAATGGAATGAAAATTTAGTCAGTATTACAAGAAGCAACCGAACTCTCTTGCTGCGCCGACCGAAATGCAATTGTTTTGGGGGTATATTGCCCCCCCAAAATCTATTCACAATCTAAAGCATCCCACGTATAAAAACATTTTAGGATTTCTATCAGAAACATTAAAATAGTTGAAAGGAATATGAACAAATAATAGTTGAATAATGACGGACCTAAAATTGATCCCTGTGGAACTCCGGATTGAACATGAATTGAAGATGAATAGAAACTTCCAATTTTAACGGACATAACTCTGTTTGTAGCTCCGCCGCCAACGACCTCGCAAACGAAAAAGGACTATGGCATTGGATCCTGGAATGTCAGATCACTCAATTACCCTGGCGCTGTTAAGAACCTTTTACAACAGGCCAGCCAATATCAATGTAAAATACTAGCAATCCACGAAACGGATTGGACTGGAAAAGACATTCAAGACATAAGATCGCAAACAATATTTAAAAGTGGGAAGCCTATTGGAAAACGATAATTCAGAGTGGCCTTCATTGTGGATAGGGAGTTCAAATCGCACGTTATTGATTTTAAGGCAATAAACGAAAGGTTGTGTGCGAGCCGTATAAAAGCGAAATTCTTCAAAGTCTGGCTGATAAACGTTCACGCCCCGGCCGAAGAAAATGACGAAGAAATAAAGGAAACGTTTTACAATCACCCGGAAAGACTAGTCGACTCATTGCCTACAAACGACACAAAAATAATTCTGGGTGATTTCAACGCTAAGAATGGCAATGAGCTACCTTATCTGGGAACAACTGGAGGGTATAGCCTCCACGATGAAACAAATGATTTGCATGTAGCAGAAATCTAGTCATACGTTCGACTTGCTTCCCACATCGACGCATTCAAAAAATGACCTGGGTATCATCGGATAGCAGCACACAAAACCAGATCGATCATGTTCTGATCCAACAACGTTGGGCCTCGCGCATACTTGACGTCCGTACATACCGAGGAGCCAATTTAACTCAGATCATTACTTGATCAAATTAACCATATTCGGCGAAGACCAGCCCGCTACAAAAATTTTACATCGAAAGGCTCCAAACGGCGTCTGTGGCCAAAAATTTCACGGAGACCATCGACAACCAGCTAGCTCCCATCTTATCAGATGCATCCATAAAAACGAGTAACGCGCTCTGGATGGAAGTGAAAACGGCTATTTAGACCGTGACAGAACAGACGATCGGACATCAAGCCCGGCGCAAGAAGAATGATTGGTTTGATGGTGAGTGCAAGAATGCGTTGGATAAAAAAATCAGGCGTACAAATAATACGTATGTAGGAAAACCAGGACGAAGAGAGAACACTATGAAAATCGCAGAAGAGTAGCGAATAAGGTAATTAGAATTAAGAAAAGAAAATACTATGACGACCAATTGAGAAGTATAGATGTAAGTTTAGCGAGCAACAACACAAGACAAGCATACAAAATAGTGAAAAGCCTGAAACGTGGTTATCAGCCCAAAACCACGCTCTGTCGTGACGACATCGGCAATATCGCTGATGAAACCAAGATTATGGAAAGATCGGCATCATATTTCAAGACCCTCGTTAATCCTCCGCACAGCTCCAGGACATCGGATTCTGTAGATGTATGCGGAGAGCTTCCATTGGCCCCACCAACTCTGGATGAAGTTTGTTCCATCATCAAAGCCCAAAAGAATAATAAAGCGCCGGGCATCGATGAGATTCCAGTGGAGCTCATCAAATATGGTGGCAGTAGTGTTCATAAAGCTATTCACAAAGTCATCCAGCACATTTGGCAACAAAAACAATTGCCGAAAGAGTGGAACCAATCAATTATATTCCCTATCCACAAAAAAGGTGACAAGCTAGGGTGCGAATATTATAGAGGCATATCACTACTTTGTACGGCGTACAAAATATTTTCTAAAATCTTAGAAAATAAAATCGGATCATACGCCAACAGTATTATTGGGGAGTATCAAGGTGGTTTTAGAGCAGGTAGATCGACAATAGACCAATCATTCACAGTCAAGCAGGTACTTGAAAAATACTGGGAGTTCTACATAGACGTACACCAAATTTTCGTTGACTTTAAGCAAGCATACGACATTATTGATCGTAACGTACCGGACCTAATAATGCTTTAACTTACCAAAATGACAATGACATCGACGACCTCCCTAGTCCGCACCAATAAAACTTACCGATGCCTTTGACACAAATATCGGACTAAAGCAGGGAGATGGGCTGCCCCCATTCCTATTCAATTTGGCTCTGGAGTACGTCATACGGAAGCTAACTGTCGATACGCGAGGTACATTACTATACAAGTCGAACCAAGTAGTAGCGAAGCAAAACTAGAAGGGCTACAAATCAATGAAAATTAAACAAAGCTCATGACGCAGTCGAGGAAAAATACCTCAAATCCACAAAATATCACACTTGGCGAATACAGTATCGAAAATGTTTGCGAATTTGTGTATTTAAGCGCCGAAATAACGAAAACGGGCAATGAAAGAGACGAAATACGCCCAAGAATATAGCTCGCAAATAAAATATTTTTTTCAGTTTTGACGATCTTGAAAACCAGCTGCACCCACAGGAAAACAAAGCTCCAAGTATACAAATCGGTGATAAGACCTGTGCTATGCTATGGGTGTGAGACATGGACCCTAACCCAAGCATCCGCAAATATATTGAACGCCTTTGAGTGACGGGTCCTGAGGCGAATAATCGGAGCGAAGCTAGACGGGGACCAATGGCGAATTCGATACAACCATGAGCTGTATGAAATTTTTGACGAACCGGGGGTATCAAGGATTGTAAGACTGCGGAAGCTCCAATGGGCTGGACACATGAATCGTATGGACGAACAACGGATACCCAAGAAGGTATTTGTTGGGAGAACTGAAGGCCGGCGGCCAGTGGGGAAGCCGAGGAAACGCTGGTCTGACTCGGTCGACGAAGACAGTTCATCGCTGCTCGAATTTCGGAATTAGAAGACGCGGTCAACGGACCGAGACAGTTGGAGGCGCTGTTTGCAGGAAGCGAAGACCCGAAAGGGGCTGTAGTGCTAAGAAGAAGAAGAAATGCGGAACGTATGGACATTTATCGCGACAATGCCCGCAAAGGAAAAGTGTGAACAACTCGATCCCTACGGTGAATTTCATTGAGCGTTTCACGGCAGATGAAAAAGTTGTTAATGTGAAGTCGGTGGCCGAAAGTAGTAGACACATAGTGACTTGAATTTGAAAAGTTCCGAGAACGGTTCCAAGCAACATAAAAATTGGCGGATTCGGTCACGCGATCGGGAGAATAAATATGGACATCGAAATCGAAGAAATAGTGTATTCTATTGAACATTATATCGTCCCGACAAACGGCATGAGTGTTAATATGATAATCGGTAGACAATTTTTGAAGACGGTAAACTACATTATTACGCCCAAGTATGTGAAGATTAAGCCACTCGTGCAAACAGTTGAAGAATCAGCTTCGAACGCGATCAATGATCCAGTCAACGACGACAGCTGGATGATGAGAATTTCATGCGACCACGGGGAAAACAATGTCAACGTTCGGAGCAAATTCAAAGATATTGTGCAAAATTTGGTGGAAAGCTACACTCCGAAGGAGAAACAGAAGCCAGGTTTTGAGACGGTTATAGCGCTGACGCACATATACAATCGCCCAAGACGATTGGCAATTTAGAAAAGGCCGCAGTTGAAGGTCAAGTAAAGGAATGGTTGAATGAAGGTGTGATACGGCCATCATCGAGCGACTTTGCAAGTCAAGTGATCGTCGTCAAGAAGAAAGACGGGTCGCATAGGCTCTGTATAGATTACTGTAGCCCGAATTGTAAACTTGTAAGAGATCGATTCCCTATGCCGGTCATTGAGGACCAGCTTGATCCACTTTCGTCAGCACGAGTTTATACGACACTTGATTTCAATAATTCTTATTTCCATATTCCTGTGACCGAATGCAGTTCGAGTTCTGTAAAACGCCTTTTGGTCTATGTATAAGTGGCAATACGTTTGGGCGATTCATTAACGAGGTTTTCCGAGATTTGATAAAGGACGGAACAGTATTAACATTTGTAGATGCGAATGAAGGAATCCTGAAACTGAAACGGGTATTAGATGTGGTCGAAGAAAGCGGTATTCAATTTAATGAAGAAATGCGTCTTCTTAAAAGAACGTGTTGAATATTTGGGCTATGTAATCTGTGGTGGAAAAATCGAGCCTTCACCATCGAAGATCGGCAAAGTTATGAAGTTTCCACAACCGAGAACAGTACTGCAGCTGCAGAGGTTCTACAGACTGGCAAGCTACTTGAGGATATTTGTACCTGAATTCGCAAGGCGAATACGCCTATTGAGTCCGATGCTTCAAAAGGGAACTGTATTCGAGTTCGGAGAGGAGCAGATAGCAGCGTTCCACGACATTAAGGTTGCGCTGTCCAGTAACCCGGTGCTGAGACGGACCTTCACACAGATGCGAGCAAGGAATGTCTAGCTGCAATCCTACTACAGAGACAGCCAAGCGATCAAAAGATGCACCCATGTTATTATTACAGCCGTACTACCAATCACGATGAAAAAAGATATCATTCGTACGGATTGGAGTTTCTAGCGATAGTTGAAGCGGTCAAAAAATTTAGAGTGTATCTGCTGGGAGTCAAATTCAAAATCATTACGGATTGTCCGGCGGTTAAGCTAACAGTAGCAAAGAAGGAAATTCATCCTAAGATTGCACGAATTTACGTACACAGTGGAGCATCGACCAGCGAAACTAATGGTACACGTTGACGCCTTATCTCGAGCAACAGTAATGATGATAGCCAACGATGTCGCGAGTAAAGTACGTGCGGCTCAACACGGCGTTAAAGGTATTAATGAGATTAAACAGACAGTTGAAGCTGGGCTGTACAAGAATTACATATATCACGGCGATATATTGTTCATGGAGGACGATGGAAAGAGAAGAATCGTAGTACCTGAAAATACGCGCAAGCAGACGTAGTGAAATATTTCCATGCACGGGGGCATTTTGGAATCAAAAGAGTCAGAGAATTGACAGCGAGTTCTTCATATCACGGATTGAACGGAAAATTCAACGGTTTATCGAAAATTGTATAGAGTGCTTCGTATCGACTAGGAAGACATGGGAGCAGGAAGGCGTCCTTTATCCTATTCCTAAGGGGGAAGTACCTCTCGACACGCTCCACCTGGATCACCTTGGACCAATACCATCAACGCGGAAGTGTTACAATTACATTTTAACGATCGTGGATGAATTTACGAAGTTCACCTGGCTTTTCCCCGTGAAGTCAACATCAACGGAGAAGATCATCAAGAAGTTAGAAATATTATCAGCCGTGTTCGGCAATGCGAGAAGATTTATTGCGGATAGAATACCCGCTTTCATATCCAATTTGTTCTAAATATATTGCGCGGCCAACAACATAGAGCTTCATTTGATATGTACCGGCGTCCCTCGGGGAAATGGGCAATGCGAAAGAGTCAACGGCGTTATTATTTCTGTCTTAGCGAAGCTGTCGAGAGAAAGTTCTGAAGAGTGGTTCAAAAATGTCGAGAAAACTCAAAGATATTTGAATAATTCATTTCATCGCAGTATCAATACAACACCTTTCGAGTTGCTGACTGGCGTAAAAATGAAGCATCGTGAAGATATCGAATTGACGGACTTTGCCGAAAAAGAATTGCGAAGAAACTTTACTGATAAGCGAAGAGAATTGCGTGAACGAGCGAGAAATACAATAGCGCAGCGGCAAGCGGAAAATCAAGGGCGGTACAACTTGCGTAGGAAACCTTGCGGGTAGTATGAGCGTTCCTGGCGATAGAAAAGACCCAGTTTGGAATTGGACAAAAGATGAGATCGAAGTATTTGGGACCGTATCGAGTCGAAGAAGCCCTTGTTCATGATCGCTATCGACTCAGCAAGCAGGGAGATTGAAAGGACCAATCCAGACATATTCCGTAGCGGACAAAATGAAGCCATGGCCAGGCAATTCGGATGATAGTCAGGAAGGGCCGTGTCAGGTGGCATCACTGACGGCGGAGAGATCGTCGCCTGGGGTTGGACTACGAGAGCGTGCCGCGAGCAGATGTGACTTCGTTTCGTTCTTCTTAATTATTGAACTCGTTCTTCCTAAATACTGAATTTTGTAAAAAACCTTTTGAACGAATAAAGATTGTTTTATTGTTCAACATTTACATAAATGGAAAATGAAGACGCCGTTGACGATCTCGTTTGGTACATGAGGAGGTTGTTCCACCCCCTGAATGGCCTTGGAGACATGTAATACAGACATATCCAGGATCCAGGAGATAGTTCGAGTTGTCGGAATTAAAACTGGTTTTGGAATTTTTAAGCGGTCGGTCTACAAACTGTCAGTCTTACCAACCATTGAATCAGATGATTCAAGGCAGGCGGAATGCTCAGTCAAACCACAAGTTTGAATATAATCAATAATTGAATATTTTATTTGAATTTATATCGTTGAATATATTGGATAGTCTAAAAAGTATTGAGCCTTTTTTGTCACTAGATGGTGTTCGTTGTCATATATCGGGCAATACTAATCAGATTGAGTCAAACTGACATGCGCCTGAAAGGTGACATTCCAGTCTACAATTTTCATATGGACAGTTTTGCATTTCGTCATTCGTGTCAAAAGTTGCATTCATTTCAAAATGGATGAAATTTCTGAAAAAATTCGTTATATTTTACAATATCACTACGATCAAGGTGAGACTGCATCGCACCCTCTTGAAAGAATTGTGGTGTCTACGGTCAAGATACTTTATCAAACGCCACAGCCAAGAGATGGTTCGCTCGCTTTCATTCTGGAAATTTTAATGTCAAAGATGCACCTCGCTCAGCTCGACCAATCACTGAAAAAGTCGATGAGATCTTAAAAAAAATTGAAGAAGATCGACGAATAAGCAGCCATGACATTGCTAAGGAACTAAATATCCATCACCAAACAGTTTTAAACCATTTGCGTAACCCTGGATACACAAAGAAGCTCGTCGTTTGGGTGCCGCATGAATTCACACAAAAAAATCGAATCGACCGAATTTCCATTTGCGAAATGCTAATAAAACACAACGAAATCGAGCCACTTTGGAAGCAAATCATTACGGGCGATGAAAAATGGGAAGATACGAGAATGTCGTTCGAAAAAGATCATGGTCAAAAAAAAAGTGAATCATCACAAACGACTTCAAAGCCAGGATTGACACCAAATAAGGTTATGTTGTGTGTATGGTGGGATTGGAAGGGAATTGTTTATCATGAGGTGCTACAACCTGGCCAAACACTCAATTCAGCTCTGTACTGTCAGCAATTAACCAGATTGCAACAAGCAATTCAAAAAAACCGGCCAAATTGATCAATAGATAGGGCGTTGTCTTCCATCATGATAATGCCAGACCACACACATTTTTTATGACCCGGCAAAAATTGACAGAGCTTGGCTGGGACGTTTTGATGCATCCACCGTATAGACCAGACCTTGCACCATCAGTCTACCATTTGTTTCGGTCGTTGCAAAACTTCCTTAATGAAAAGAAATTCACTTCAAAAGGAACTGTGAAAATCACTTGGCCAAGTTTTCCGCCGATAAACCACAGAAGTTTTACACATATGGAATAATGGCTCTACCCAAAAAATGGTAAAAGGCCATATATTATAATGGACAATATGTACTTAAATAAAACCCATTTTAAATAAAAGAAATATTCAATCGAAAAATGATTCTTTTTAGACTTACCAATATATATATAAAAATTACAACTACACTTACAAATTATTATGAATCACATTGATTATCTTTTTTGTTTTTGTAGCACTACAGCCCCTTTCGGGCCTTCACTTAGAGATAGAGTATGTCATTGTCATGATCGAAAGTATCGGCACTCCACAAGGTGATATGATCATTATCACGCTTTGGCCGTGTGTCCGTCCACCCAGCTGCGATACGTTCTGATTTTAAACCAGCACGTATCATAACTGAACGGGCTTATAGTCCTTCCGAAGAATCACTCGAACTGAATCTCGTTGACGCCAACGAAACTCGAACCAGAGACCTTCGGCTTACGGGCTTAGTGCTCTAACATTGATTATATACGACGGAAAACATTCTTTATTGACAAACTTAATTTGGCAAAAAAGTTTCTGCAAGGTTATAATGAACACGTAAAGTTTGATTAATTATTGGATAATTCGAGTTGTTTAATTAAAGATATTCTCTAAAATTTTCTCGATATTCCTTCGTTCTTTTAACTGACTCTGTATTTTGTCTTGTGTACATATTATGGGTTTTAGTTCTAGCGGTAGATTTACAGAATTTAAAATATGAATCGAGCAGATTAGATATAATGTGCTGTGCATTTACATTTGGGAAGAAAAAAAATTAAAAAAAGGAATTGTTAAGTTGAAAACTAGGTCTTTCCCTTTCGTTAAATCCTGAGTAGCTATGGGACCCGCCACGTTGGCTAGCCCCTCCACTATTATGGGCTAGCCATCGGGCAAGCTCACCCCTTTTTATGCGTTTCAGGTGCTTTTGCAAAGTAAGGTGGCCGTCCGCTCACGTGCCTATTTATGGCATAGGGTTATGTGATTCCCTCACATAGTACTATGACATAAATTTACCACGGTTATTTTTTTCGTTTAAAGGAAAAATTCATTCAAATTATGTTTGTATGAGTTTTTCACTTAAATAAGTATGACCACGATTAAATTTGGATCTAGAACCGGGTTGGGGGGGGGGTATGGGAGGTGGCACCGCTTCCACCTGGATGCCCCATTCTTATTTGGAGACCATAAGTATCGTCAGTAACGACAAAGTCCTTTTAAGTCCGTCTGTTTTCTTCAGGCCCGGTTTGTCCTTTGAGTCAGCAATTTTTGACTCTTAGTAGGTTACCTCATTCGCAACTTCGGTCGATATTCGTTCGAACCTTTCAATTCGTGAATGCAAAATTTCTTTTGTAGTGGATCCTTGCTGGGGAAAAGAACCCGCCCTAAGACACCGCAATGCTAGCCTGCCAGCGCATTCACGCGTCCTCAGACAAGGCCAATCTCGGCGAATCCCACCATCCTCTTTCGCCGAGGCAGCAGACCATCACTGCAGTCCTCTACTGACATTTTCATCTACCTATTTCACTACAAAGGATAAAAAACACAATTGGCGGCACTTCTATCCGGCAGGAATATTGAGAAGAATGTGGAGAATCGAGTAGAGGAGATCCCGGATTTGGTTGTAAATAGATCATCAGAAACGTTAAGCGAAGCGCAACTTCATCTTTTAAATATGGGGTTAAACCATGCGATTAAGACCCACAAATTACCCATGGATGTGAACGCAGCCATCAAGTACCTACCAATCGAGAAGAAGCATCAGATAAGGGAAGAAGCAAGGAAGATCATAATTGTGAACAAACAAAAAGGCAAATATCAAGATGTACACGAAATTAAGATTCTGAAGGAGTTGAAAGACAGATCTATTACTTGAAGGCAGACAAAGGCAACAAAGTGGTTATTATGGAGAGGGATCGCTACGATAAGTTAGTTTTCGAAAAATTGTCAAATGGAAATTTCTTTGAACGAATAAATGACCCACTACCGGACACATTGAAATGGATAGAGAAAGTAATTAAAGAATGGAAAGCGTTCATCGGAGACATCAGCTAACTAAGGGCCTCTAATCATGTGCTGCCGAGAATGAAATACCGCCCTAAAGTGCACAAAGAAGGAAATGAATTACGGGAGATCATCACATCTCTGGATGCGCCTACTACTAAAATCGTCCATTGGATACTAGAAGAATGCAATATCAAAAATAGGGAAGCCTTCATCAACAAACTGGGAGCTAATCATAAGTTCAGTCACGACGAAAAACTAGTTTCCTTTGACGTCAAATCATTGTACCCGTAAAACAAGCATTGGCCCTGTTGGAGGACTGGTTAGTGAAGAAAGACAACACAACTAATGGGAGGAAAAAAGCGAGAATGATGACTAAATTAGCTACTCTGTGTATGGCGGAAAATTATTTCACTTTTAGGAGACAATTTTTAAACAATGAGAAACCCTCTGTCACCGTTCCTTAGTGAAATATTTTTGGAGTGGGTGGAAAGTAAAATTGCTGATGAAGGATGGATGCCTCGTATATGGCTACGATACGTGGATGATGTGCTCGTTGTTATTAAAGAGAATGAAGCCTAGACCTCATAGGGAAGCTGAACTCCATACATAAGAATATCCAGTTTACAATGGAGGAAGAAAGTGAGGGATAAATTTCATTTTTGGACTTGAGGATCACGAGGAAAGCAGGCACTATCGAATTTGATATATTCCGGAACAGTACGAGCACACAATGGACCGTAACAACTACTTCAAACCACAGCTTCTCGCAGAAAATGGCATCCTTCCCGAAGGGGCTACACCGCATGTTAACTACACCATTAAGCAAAGAAAACTGGAAGAAGGAGGAAGAGTTTATAATTGACCCAGCAAGAAAGAATGGATATGACCCGAACATAATCATATCAATGAGTAGGAGAATCGAAAAACGAGTAGAACGGAAGAAACTGACATGTTTAAGCACGAACAAAGAACACCCGGAACTGACAGCAGCAATTACTTATTCCGAAGTGAGCAAACCTTTACGGAAAATGATGACGAAAAAGGGAATCGAGTTGGTTACAAGGATTTCGCAGTTTTAACTAAAGGAATATGATCACACAATACACGGACACGAAAAGCAAGCAAGAAAAGCGCGGAGTATACATTGGTCAGACAAAACGCAGCGTGAAAGTTCGCTTCAATGAACATCAGGGAAGCATAGTCAGCTATCGCTTAAAAATGATACTATAGGCGATCGGTCATCGGTTGCTCGACACATTTGCGATGGACACAATATTGATTAGGGACCTAGAAGTCATTAAGGGGACATGTACGTGAAAATCAACCAAAAATCGACTTTTTTGTTTTATGTCTCATTTAAAAGCCCGCACTTTCCTGATTATAACAAGGGTTGACATATTTCCGACGAATTTTACGGCCAAAATTTATTGTTTTGTATAATGCGGCGCATGGTAAATTGAGCAATGCTCACGCGCGGCTCCGTACTAACCACAAGCTGTCTATGTTATGGCACCGACCAAAGACATATAAACAAATGGACGAGCAACGAGAATCTGTGTACTCGTCCATGTGAGAAGCAAATTTGCCACATAAATAAGTTATAAATAACTTACGCTCTCGAAATTATATGATTCCCTCTGCTTCTCCTTCCCCTTTTTTTCCAGACAGGTTTTTCTTTTCTCTCTTCAGAAGAATCGCTTCCCCCACTGACACCCGCGCACACCAACGAAGTTTCATTTCAGTTTGAGTATAAATAACAAACAACTCTCACGGAAAACTCGAACGTCAAAGCAAAAGAAAATCGAAAAGAGCGCGAACCACGCGGGAAAACTCATGTGTCAAAGCGGATGGAAATTTCGTAAATTTTTAATTAAAACAGTGAATTAAAGTTCCAATTACGTACGCGCGATCTTTAAAATTAAAAACTTTTTAAATGTGAACGTGTTTCGCCGTGAATAGAGTGCTAAATTAAAAGCATATCGCCTCAAACCTCAACTTCACACAACTTTAGCGCAGGTTGCCAATTGCTTCGGCTCTCACGACCGGTTGCGGATCCAGTACTCTCTATATCTATGGCACCATTGAGTAATTAAATAATACTGGAGTGGACAACCACGTGACAATATGGTTGCAACAACCCCTGCGATCACTTTTCCAACTGCTACGCTCTTGTTTACAACCTTAGAGAGAGCCAAATTGCACAAGCAAATATGGCTGCTGCTCAATGTAAACAAATTTTCATACAATACCAAAAATTTGCTTTCTATTAGAAAAACCTTCAGCATTGTATGAAAAACATGCAAAACATTAATATAATAACTACTCACTTGTGAAAGGAAACACGTACAGATCCTTTTCCACTATGATTTTTTCACGAAGGCACTACACATTTCATTTTGAAATTCTAAGTAAATTACACAATGTCACACGTTAAAGTAACTTGAATCACAAACTCCAATCGAATGTTTAAACACTTGGAACGAATTTAGATCGCGAACACTTTCCACAGTTTTAATATCGGATAAAATTCGCGACGAAACTTGCAAATTGGCCAATTTGGCGTCCAATTTGCATCAGTCAACTTGACAGTCAGTTCACACCTAGTCAGCTTTTGGAACAAGAAAGTGACCAGCAAGAGGCAGACGGGGAGGAAATGACAGACTGTTCACTTGGAAGAGAGCAGAAACCGGTCGCATGCTCTCTCATACATTTTATATGAGCTTAGCCCATCCAGTTCTTATTAATCTTAGTATGGCACCGACACTTACGTTTTTTGTTTGCATGATATTTTTATACTTAAACGTATGTAGGCAACATTTTCAGCATCTACCTGCATTGTCGTTCTTGCTCCATGGGTTTCCAAAAAGCCGTGAGACCGCCTTTTTGTGTTGCCCTTCTTACGTGACGGAAACAACTTCGGTTTGTCTGTGAAAAGCTGCCTATCAGTGATAGTTTAGTAGTTTTCTTTAGCATTTTTGTTCAGATAGCATGCCAAGATTGAGGAAATTCAACCCTTTGGAAAGAAGACGAGGAAAAAAAAGTAAGAAAGAAGTGAGTGGACAAGGTGAATGTCATCCCGATCCAATTTTAACCCCGTCTGGTGCAACCCAACCTCAAACTCAACCTTCAAGTTCGTCAAGAAAGAAACTCCGGTACCTAAATTGGGAAAATCCTGAAACAAGTGGCAATTTTGAAGAAGGAAGTGTGATTGTGCAATTGAATTTACTCTCTGGCCTCGTCCGAAATAGTGTCACGTGTAAGCACTGTGAAGGTGAAGATTGTGTCAAAGTTTTCGAACATCGCAGTTCAAGAAAAGGTTTAGCTAGTAAGTTAGTGATAAAATGTGAAAAATGTGAAAAATGTGGTGAAGAACAAAGTGCAATGATGTCCGATACGAACTCCCATAGAACTTTCAATGTGAACACCCGTTTTGTATACGGTTTGCGTAGTACAGGGAAGGGCGCTAAAGCTGGAAAAATCTTCTGCGGGGTTATGGATCTCCCTCCCTCTCCTGTGCGTTTTGAAGTGCAAAATAAAATTTTGCTGGAAGCACTAGAAAAAGTTGCTGATGACTCAATAACTAACGTTGCAAGTGAATCTAAAGAAATAAATGTAACATCAGATCAGATGGAAGTTGGCAGAAAAGAGGGCATACTTCTTTGAATGGGGTTGTTTCTTGCTGTTCAGTGGATACCGGAAAAGTGTTAGATGTATATTGCATGGCAAAACATTGTCACAAATGTGCAATGACATGGGACCAGATGAGTGCAACAAGAACTATGACGGTTACAGTGGGGGAATGGAAGTTGAGGGTGCACTGAAAATATTTCAAGGATCTGAGGCTACTGGGGGTGGTGTTAGGTAAGTGAAATATATTGGTGATAGTGACTCTAAAGGATTTTCAAAAGTGAGTGAAAGTAACCCGTATGGTGAGGCAGTGAAAATTCAAAAATTGGAGTGTGTTGGACATGTACGAAAAAGACTTGGAACTAGATTGAGGAAACTCAAACAAACAATAGGTAATAAAAAACTTGAAGATGGGAAAGGGATAAAAAGAAAGCACAGGTTGACAGATCAAGAAATTGACAAATTACAGCTGTATTTTGGATTGGCTTTAGGAGGAACACCCACAGTCTAGCAGAAATGAAAAAAGCAGTTTGGGCCACATACTTTTACAAACGATCAACCAATGACAAACCACAACACAATTTGTGTCCTCCAGGGAAAGAGTCATGGTACAGGAAGATGGAAGCAAGAATAGAACCTTATAGTCATAAAAGCAGTCTCCCAGAACCAGTGCTATGAGCTATCAAGAGTGTGTACAGGGACTTGACCAGAGATGATCTTCTCAACAAGTGCTTGCATGGTGGTACCCAAAACCCCAATGAAAGTTTTAACAACATAGTGTGGGAAAGAATTCCCAAGTCAGTGTATGTTGGGCTACAAACACTTCAAATTGGAGTTTTGGATGCAGTAATTTGTTTCAATGATGGTTGCTGGGGGAGGAAACTAGTGTTAGAAAAATTGGGGATCAAAGTTGGTGAAAATAGTAGAAAAGCCTTTGATGCCATTGACACTCAGCGGCTTTTGGAAGCTGATAGAGCAGCTTTGCAAGCCACAAAAGAAGCAAGAACAGCTGCTAGAAACAAGAAAAGACACAAGGATGATAAAGATGCTGAAAATGACCTGGATTATGGCCCTGGAGAATTTTTAACCCGTCAGACACCTACTCCCATCTTTGAGCTTTTTTCCCGCAACCTCAATTTTTCCACATTCAAGTACCTCTGAAATTCAAACCGTTCAAGTTATCTCAACTAAATTTGGCATGATGGTTTTGAGTACCAACATCTATTGCAAACTCAGGTTTTATTACCCTAGCCTTAAAAAAACCTCTGTAATAGCACTTTTAATATTACAAAAATACCCTTTCTTGGTTGGTTTTTTTTTTTCTTTCAAAAGAATTTTTTGTTTTTTTTTTTAATATTTTTTTCAGAGTTTGAGAATCCTATATATGTGTTTCAGGTTCAGAATACAAATTTGAGGGAGTAGCTGCAACAGTTTCCGTGTAGTTGGTGCCAAAAATCCGCATTTAAACCATTTAATTTAATATTTTGTTAGTTTTTGAGAAATAAAAAAAAATAAAAAATCCACTTAAGTAAAAACTAAAACCTTGTATGTTATCCTTGTTTCTTCCTTTAACTGTATGCTTAGTTTGAAAACACAATTGCAGATAGATGCTGAGGTATAACTTATTTTGGGCAATTTCACGTACATGTCCCCTTAAGGAGGTGCGAGACATACATACGTACAAGACTTACTGTATGATGCGACAGCCATTGGAGCAGATAATGAACGAGGATATTGGAAATGATTATTCTTCGCTTTTAAGTTTGTTATTCTAAGTAAAAAAAAAATAACATTAGCTAAACACTATTACATTTGAAAGACAACTTGTAAAAGTAGCAAGTATTATAACACTTAGGATTAAAATCGGATATTTGTAGGCAATAAAAAGGTCGAGCCGAAAAGCAATTCTTTTTAGTGCTAATTATTTTAAGTATACTTCTAGGATAATCTGCAAAAGTAATCAGAATTTTCAACTATAAATGTAAACTTTGCAGCTCTTTATCTTCAGAAAAAATCAGACACTCAAGAAAGGAGCATATTTACTCCCGAAATATACATTTATCACTAAAACAAATAACATAGCGTTTTAAAATTATTCTTCTTACAGGTTTTTTAGTAAGCGCTTAAAAATGGAGGCAATCAACGAATTTGTCTATAATTTCAAAAAATTCCTGAGGCCGCCCTAATTATTCGATTTTAATTTTATAAAGTACATTTGATACGTGGTGTACTTCTACTGGGTGTATAACTTAATAACCGGAATTTGACGCTAAATGTCCTACTAACTAATATCGTGAAAGCTCGAACTTTATATATATATATATATTTCGAAAATTGGAGAAAAAGACAGCATTTGCGGGAGGTTCTGTTGGGTCATTTTTTGCAAAGAAACTGCTGCGGAAAGTCATCGTTTGCTAGTAGAAGTTTATGGCGACGATGCTTTAGCGAAAACACAGTGTTTAGAATGGTTTCAACGCTTCAAAAGTGCCGATTTTGACATCAAAGACAAAGAACGCCCAGGACAGCCAAAAAAGTTTAAAGACGAAGAATTGGAGACGCTACTCGATGAGGATTCGTGTCAAACGCGAGACGAACTTGCCAAATCGTTGGCAGTGACTCAGCAAGGCATTTCGAAACGTTTGAAAGCCGCCGGGACGTTGAACGGCGCTTCTGTATGTCTGAAATGCTGCTTGAGCGCCATAAAAAGAAATCATTTTTGCATCGGATCGTGACTGGGGATGAAAAATGGATCCATTATGACAATCCCAAGCGCAAATAGTCATACGTGAACCCCGGCCAACCAGCCAAATCAACGGCGAAGCCAAATCAACGGCGAAGCCAAATATCCATGGCGCAAAGGTTATGCTGTGTATTTGGTGGAATCAGAAGGGGCCGTTATATTATGAGTTGGTGAAATCGGGCCAGACAATCACAAATGACCTTTACCGAACACAATTAATACGTTTGAAGTGTGCCATCATCGAAAAACGCCCGGAATATGCGACCAGACACGAGGCTATAATTTTTCATCATGACAACGCTCGACCGCATGTTGCAAGACCCGTGAAAAACTATTTGGAAAATAGTGGATGGGAAGTTTTGGCCCACCCGCCTTATAGTCCGGACCTTGCTCCGTCTGACTTTCATTTATTTCGCTCGATGCAAGGCATCCGAAATTCGTTTTTGGCCGCCAAGCCGGCGCAATTTTTTTTGGGACGGAATTCATAAATTGCCTGATAGATGGGGAAATGTTGTAGCTTCCGATGGACAATACTTTCAATAAAATACATGTAAGATTTTTCCACAATAAAGCATCAAATTTCGGTAAAAAAATCCGGTTATAAGTTGTACATCTAATATATGTACAAAATTTTTAAAATTTTATATGATTTAGTTTCTGTCGCAAGTTTTAAAAAAAATTTTTTTTTTTTTAATTTAGGTTGCGATATTTTTAATGCAAAATCTATTGGATCGATTTTGATGAAAATTTGTGTGCTGTTTTATTAAAGGATTTTCCAATAAGAGGTGTTATTTTGAATAGCCCGCTATTTCGGTAGATGTCACTTTTGAAGCTGTCATTTTTTGACATTTGACAAGTAGAAACTACGCCATTAATAAAAATGGAACAATACACGCTTCGACAACGCATTGAAATTATTAAAATTCACTACAAACATGGTGAAAATTTTGCAGAGACGGTTCGTAAAACTCGAACATTTTTGGGTCGTACAGAAATTGGTGGAAAAATTCAAGCTGTTGGGACAACTTAGTAATGTGAAGAATAAAACCCGTGCACGTCACTCAAGAACAGCCGAGAATATAGCTACTGTAGCCGAAAGTGTTGAAGAAAACCCAGATTTGTCCATTCCTCGTCGTTCTTTGGAATCAGGCATTCCACAAACGTCATTACATCGTATTTCGGAAAAAGATTGGGGCCTTAAGGCTTATAAAGTTCAGTTAACACAACAACTCAAGCCGGTCGATCATCAACAACGCTGTGTCTTTGCTGATGGGGTCCTTGAAATGCATGAAAATGATCTGGAATTCCATCGAAAAATCACCTTGAGTGATGAGACCCATTTCCACCTCGGTGGCCTTCGCCAGCAAGCAAAATTGTCGCGTCTGAGGCTCTGAAAACCCAAGAGTTATTGTTGAAAAGCCTCTCTATCCTCAACGTGTGACTGTTAGGTGCGGTTTATGGTCCGGCGGAGTCATTGGACCTTACTTTTTCGAAAATGAGGCTGCAGCAACAATTACGGAGAATGGATTGCGCTATCGAGAGATGATTAATGATTTTTTACAGCCGGGATTGGATGGTATTGATCTGGACAACGTTTACTTTCAACAAGACGGCGCTACGTGCCAAACAAGCAACGAAACCATTGATGTTTTACGGGAAAAGTTCCCGGACCGTGTTATCTCTCGAATAGGTGATCACAATTGGCCACCGAGATCTTGTGATTTAACATCTTGCGACTTCTTCCTTTGGGGCCACATGAAAGAGAAGGTCTACGCCAACAGCCCAGCGTCGATTCAAGACCTCAAAATTGGAATTCGTGAGGCTATCGAGGACGTAGGGCAGCCACTTTGCGATTTTGTTATGAAAAATTTCATGAAAAGGATATGGTCCTGTAAGCTTGGGTGGTCATTTGCCTGATGTTATTTTCCACTATTAACGGCATACCTTCCTCTTTATAAAGAAAAAAACATCCGATCATTTATATTAAAAATGGTATTTTTCTTTTAATAACAAAATAACACCTCTTATTGGAAAACCCTGTATTATATAAGATTTTTTTGAGCCAATTATTAAGCGGTGAAAAAAAAACAAATAAGAAAAGCGTTTTTTCTGCTTTTTTGAAATATTTATTGCTATTTTGCGGCAAGGATAAACATTTTTTAAATTCCTAACCAAACATTTCTTATAGAAAATTAAATTACGCAATTTTTATTTTCCCACAACTTTGCTCTAAAATAAATCTTTTAAAGTTAGAATTGAGAAAAGTAGGCAAACGTTTTTTTTTTGTAATTTTTAAACATTTCGATTTATTTATTAATGTTCCCGACTTTTTTGAGGAGGATAAGTCAATTATTATTATACCAGTTATTCCACAACTTTTTCTGCAAAAATCAATGTGCCCCCTCTCAACAATCAAATGTAGTCGTTATTTTACAGATGCGCCCTGTTGTGAAGTTACAGAATTCTACAGTAAATTCTGTGTGCATCTCCTATTTCCCTTCAGATAATGATTATAAGCGATTAAGTTGCTAACTAAGTATGATACTAGCTACAAGAAGCCCATAAACAGAGGTTGAAGATAATCGTCCTTATAAAGGACCCTGGCTAAAATAAAAGCTTGAAAAAGGGAGCTAGAGCTGAATAGAAAGTCTTGCAGATATGTAATCTTAAAAATAAACTTTCCCTACTGTGCCCTCGAAATGATGTAAAAACCCCAAAATAAAAAGAAATAGTTGAATGCGTGTTTCACAACACAAATTATAGAATCACAACCTGAACCTCCCCACGACATAACCCCCTTTTATCAACACAAGCAATCTCCAATTATGCCCCATCTAACAATTATCTCAGGTCACGTCAGCTCTGTAGAATTCTAAGCGAAATTCTCCATTTCACATTTATTTTCTTATCATGGATCACACTTAGTTCAACACTTCCGACCAACCGATCTGAAACTGCCATTTAGTGAATTTAATACAGCACCGAGTATGTATTATAAAAAGACTAATTGCCCCCAAACACACATCTCGAGAGCCGTCATCGTCCAAGGTCGCAGCTGATTCCGACTCCGACTTTCCATTTGCGAAGTAAACAAAAACAACAGCACACCACAAACACACATCCCATTCGTTCCCCGTCGACATTTACGCGATAAACAAATATTTGTCGCGGTTCAATTTTCCTTAATAGAGAGGCAGAATGGATATTTTTTGTTGTAGAAAAAGTTTTGATTTGGTGCATATGAAATTGAACGCAATTAAACGATTTTCTCAACTTACCTTCCAAGCATTAACTTTTGGCGGTGGCGCGGCCACAAATTTCTTCGGCGCTTCCTCAGGCTTGTTTTCAACGCTGTCGTCGGACGATGCATCTTTGTTAGCCTGCTGTTGTTGCTGCTGCTGCTGCTGCTCGTTGGAGGATTGGGATTTCGCGTTGGATCGGTCTTTACGATCGCGCGATTGCCTTGGCGGCCGAGATCCTCGTTTCTCGGCATTAGGGTTCGTTGGGCCACCAGTGGGTGCGTTCCCTCCAGGTCCGTTTGAAGCTCCTTTGCCGCTCGCAGTTGGGTTTGCACCGGCTGGTGCCCTATTAGGTTTATCTCGTTGGCGGTCCTTACGGCGGATTTTCCTGTCCTTACGACTGTGCGAGACGACGGGGGTAAAGTCGTTCGCGTCGTCAACTTCTGACGAATTATCAGGATTATCAAGGGCCGCTCGTTTTTCGGCCGAAATCAATGTCGAAGGGTTTGCTGCAGCATCAGCTGTCCTTGCAACGTCTCTTTTCAAAGTGTCCACGGCTGGCTTCTGGCCAGCATCAATGTTCTCCTTATTTGAGTCAGATTCCCCGGCAGTGTCAGGCGAGTCAATGGACGACGAAGATTGCTGCCTCGCTTCTTCGCCTTTCACGTTCAACACGACCTTGGCGTATGAGGAAGAACCAGTCTCCACTGCTGCCGTCTCATCCTTTGTGGCCAATTGTGTGGTCGCCATAATTGAAAGCGCGATAAATTGATTCAAATAATATCGACAAGCACTTCAAAAATTTTCCGCGAGGTACTGCACGAAGACAGTGCTTGGACACAGCTCGTCACGCAATGAACGGCCTTGTCCAAAGGGGAAAACTGAGAAGGAATTACCCTCCTAATTACGAAGAAAAATTGCTATTTGCGGAACAAATGCGTTAACCGCAAACAAATTAGATATCCATCTTTCGCGTAAGTAGTCTGTTTACCAAGTCCTGAGAGTCACTCGAGACACGTGTTACTTTCGACTTAGCACCTTATCTGTCAACTGACTTTCACACACGACGCGAAACTGCAAAATGCAAGTTATCAACCGAAATGTTCACAGTCGCAACAATTGATTGATTGAGTCCCAACCAAAACGTAAATACAAATCGTCAATAAGGTCGCCGAGAGTTGTTGTCAACCGAACACGAAACGTCAATCCGCCGAATGACAACGGCACTTCGACCCGCGCTGGCGCCCGTCGTTAAACGTCGTCGGCAAATCTGAACACGTCGCGATTACACAATTTTCGAAAGTCGAAGACTCCTCCGTCCCCTGCGAGATTTTATTTAGAACGTCAAAATGCAATTTCCGCCCCGAAAATTACACTCCACTTCTCAGCAACCAATCCTATGCAAAAACCGACTTGAACGAATTGATCACCACACAAGACACCTCGCACGAGTCTCAAGTTCAATAACGCTCGAGTAAATCCGCCACAGCCAAAACACAGACAGGAAAACCAAAATAAAGATTTTCACCGGCACCCAATCTACTCTACGAATTTTCCCCTTGCTCCACTGTTCAGTTGCGAGCGTTCAACGATAATCAGACCGACTCAAAGCGAAAACACACAGAGAAAATTTGATAGTGAAAAACCAATTCCAAAATGAGTTGAGAAAAATTGCGCGAGACGCGTCGACAAAACAAAAAAACGAATTTCAAATTTTCCAAAGTCCACTGCACACGGAAAGTGCCGACGTGAAAAATCTCAGCCTACCTGGGCTAAGCGGACGACTGTCAGAGATTTTTCCCGTATCTTCGAAAGTTCGAACACCAGCAGCACCCAAATTATAATGTCATCAGACCGCACACACAACAACGGAGCAATCACCAATGACAAAACTACGTCCTTTTGCCAAGTCGAAATGCAACACAAATCACAATTGCAAATTTCGCGGTACGGCACTCTGCGATTTTGGAGTCTTTTGTAATAGTCCGATTGCAAATGTTCACAGCTATTCTTACGAACAGAATTCGCACAAATTTGGAACCATTTTAAATGGAAATTCGAGGATTTTCCACTGACCGTCACACATGTGCTTCGACGCCGAACGTAAACCTTTTCGAAAAGAATGAGATCGCATCCACGCGCGACTACCGACGGTCCGATGTCGAATCGTTTGCAAGCGGCATACGACCCGACCATACGACGCATATGGCTCGACGACAACAAGTTAGCACGTAAGCAGAATTTCTGAAGCAATGTGGCAGTACTGGAAATGTAAGTTTAAGAGGTTCACTCAATTTGAATGTTAAATTTTTCGCTATGTAATGTTGACCTAATGCGCAATTGTATATAAATTAGTTTTCATATCACAGGTGTGATGTAAAATGGTGAATAAGAACACGTAAAAAGACATCACAGTTTCCAAAAATGTTGTGAAGCACAAATTTCAAGTAAATATAAATAAAGTCATTTTACCCAAATCTGATTCAAATCCGTACCAAACGTGACAAGTCGAAAATCACGGGATTCTCGTCTAGTAGTCACACAAATAGACGGTTTTTTTTGTTTTTGTCAAATATAATAAAATTATTAAAATATTTCTTTAGAGAAATTGAAAAAAATGAGCATTTCCGGATTGGGCGAAGGAGGAATTTGTGTAAATATTTCGTGACTATGAATTTGTCCGTTGCGATTGAGGACAACGACTTTGTTTTCCTTGTGTGGATGAAAATATTTACGTGACAAATATTTTCAAATAGAAAGTCGAGAACATTGTGAAAAACTTGAAATTTATTGAAGTTCCGGAACATGACTTGAGAATGCTAGATTCTCCGAAATAAATATTTCATCGAAAAAGAACTTCAAGAAGTCATAATAATTCACAAGAATTTAGTTGCAATATCGATTGAAAATTCTTGTATTTCTGCAAACTCGCCAAATAATCCTCATGGCAGAAGTAGGAAGTTTTTCAAAGCAGGCCTTAGATATAGCAATTCAAGAGAATGTTAGCAAATTCAAAAAAAGCGATGGGTAAATTTATTTTCAAAGCATATAAAATTAATAATTACGATAAATTTGCTTTAAATAATGATAAAATTGCTTCTAATAATTTTGATGTAAAACTATAGATCGATATATGTTTTATTGAGCCTTTTTACGTACACACATTTTTAACATAATAAGAACGTACATAGTTTAACAACGGCACTATAGCTTCTTAAGGTGGTAACGTTACTCAAAATCAAACGAATAACATTGATATTGTTTGTTAACAAGCCTGTATTAATCGAGCAGTTACACAAGCTAACTGCTCGAAAACCTTCCTATTCTACACTTGTGATTTTATGTGGCAGAGTTAAAAAAAATAATTAATTATTTGCATTCAAAATCGTCACCTGGAAAGTAGTTTTCTTTCTTATTATTAATACTAAATGTAATTTTATATCAATTTTCCTTTATATTAAATTTACACGTTTTCCTTTAATTATATTTTTCATGAAATTTAATCTTTCTTATTATTTTAAGAAAATCCTATTCATTTTTCTTTACTTCGTTCCAATTTAGTACAATTTAAATCCACCACATAAAATTAGCAGTGTTGGAAACGTTCATCGGGTACGCAAAACTTACGACAGATACAAGCCATATAGCAGCAGCGCTTACTACCACACACATGACCATTAGTAGGCCGACTTTGCTGGCTAACTTACATGGCGTTATATGAAGAATTGTGGAGGTGCCAACAAAAATTCGAGGTTTTGTACGGTTTAGAGACGGATTTCTACAGTGAAATCCAGATGATCCGCGGAGAACACAATAGCGCTCCTAGTGAAGTGAAAATTATTTCAGTTCTTATACCCGTTTAGTTTTTATCGCCTTCCAAAGTGAATTTATAGGAGTTTGTTTACATCTCAACGCTGAGCTATCAGTCGAAGGTGCAAAACGTGTGCTTCATTTGCTCGTCTTGGAAAGTTTAGGAGCACAATGGGCTATACAAGGTGAATTTATAGCATGCACGGAATGCGTTCGGGACGTTTTTTATTCGGGAAATAGTATATATGACGAAATATAAGCATTTGCTAATTCCGCAGTTGGGTGACAGCTACCGGAAGCTTGTCCATAGTAGGCCGACTAATACATATGCAAATTGCTACCATATGGCTTGTATCTGTCGTAAGTTTTGGGTACGCCAAACCGGTGTACTAGATGCGGAAGTAGTGGAGAAGCGTCAAAAAATAGCATGGAGAAGAGAGAAAAAAATGGCTGCTGGTGCAGAATCTTTCCTCAACTGGTGACGACTAGTGCATGCTTCCCTTTATTTTTTTTCTTTTCTTTTTCTTATGATTTGTGCTTTCCGTGGATTTACTCCTGTTGGAAAGGCGTTTGGCTGCGTGAAACACG
This sequence comes from Odontomyia ornata, assembly GCA_963969285.1. Taxonomy (NCBI): domain Eukaryota; kingdom Metazoa; phylum Arthropoda; class Insecta; order Diptera; family Stratiomyidae; genus Odontomyia; species Odontomyia ornata. The sequence goes on from OZ017739.1 coordinate 72,545,065, forward strand.
AGACGCAAATTTATTCAAGCGCTAAATTTGTCAGTCTACACTCCGTGTCCAATTTACGCATGGCCTAAGGGAAGAACGGCATTCGTGAAAAGTGCACCATTTAAGACTTTCGGCCAGGTTATGTACATATTGTAATATTTTGGGGTGTTTTATAACATGTGATTTCCAACCCAACAGCCAAATCCATAGGTGCTGGTGCTACCACAGTAGGAGTCGCTGGTTCTGGTGCTGGCATCGGAACAGTGTTCAGTTCCCTGATCATCAGCAGCGCAAGGAATCCATCCCTCAAGCAACAGTTGTTCTCATACTGTATCTTGGGTTTCGCCTTGTCAGAAGCTATGAAACTGTTCTGTAATATGATGGCCTTCTTGTTGCTCTTCGCTTTCTAAAAGTTGCAACGCAGAAATTGAAACATCCACATGTACTGAAACAGGACTTATCACTTATATGTCAGGATTTGTTATAGCTTTGCTAGGAGGCTGGCTGGGTTGCTGTTTGAGCCCTTGTGCATCGACGAATTTATGGATGTACATCACACCTGTCCGAATTGCAAAGCGTAGCTAGGCCTTATAGACAATAAAGTGGCGGCGGCGGCAACAACGACGAGATCTAAACAACAAAAAGCGCAATCGGCTCCTAAGGTTTGCAAAATGCAGTGAGTGAAGTCAATAGCCTATAAGAAACTTATATCGTAAAGAACCCGCTTTTGAAAAAAAAATAATAATAGTGGCGTATAGTTCATATCTGCATTTAAATTTGGCAGAGGTGTAGGTTTAATTCGCTTACAAGCGATTCTCCTGAGCAGAAAATACCTGCCTTTTTATTGTGCTTCAATCGCTTACCTTCAGTTGGAATTATATCCACCTGGGAAAGGAGCACTTACATATGGCGCCCTTGCAGCAAAAGTTTGGAAATTGGCGTAAATCCTTTTCTTCATTTCATAGTTACTCCTTATAAGAGTATTTGTTGTAATTCTATTAAATTGTATTTTGCCGTATTGCTTAGCAATGTCTTGAATAAACCTTGTTATGAATTGCATACCTAGCACACTCTATTTTCAAGTCTAAATAGCTTCAGAGCGAATTTTAGCTGAATTTAGGTGTATTACTCATTAATCGAATAAAATGTTGAATAAATTAACTGGAAAAAAACCACAAGAAAGCACATTACATGGTAACAAGAAGAATTTCAGAACGATGCATTTTAAAATACAATCACACATTGTCTCGAAGGAAAAGTTGAATAATCTTTCCACTTTGAAATATTGGGAAAATGTTTGTTAAAGTAATATAAGAATAAGTACTGCCCGGATTTTTAGCAGGATCTAAATTCTCAAGTCGGTTTTTGTGATGGTATTGATAACAAGTATGAATTAACTGATGCGTATAGTAAGGGAAGTAAGGAGATATAAAATGTAAACAAAGTACTGGACATATACATATGCATATGTATTTTATAGATATTCTTACCATGAATAAATAATTTTTCTTTATAGACCTTGTCTAAGATTACTTATTGGACTGTATTTGTGATAACGTTTAAGCAGCCAGCTCATTATTTTGGAGTAATGAACGTTAATATCAGCTAACCATTCCGGTTCAGTGGCAATGCGTTGAAGTGGCGTTTTTAATACTTTCAAAGTAATAATAGGAAAGTCCAATCAATCAAAGCTAAAAGAAAATTGTATTGAAGAATAATTATTGTTCTCAGCAAATGCCCTGTTCTGATATTAGATAATGATATACACAAAAAAAATTAGACTAAAATTCTAACCATGTTAAGTTTCAAATGAAATCGAGGTTAGGAACATTGTTATAGAATTTTTTTAGTATAAGATAAAGTTTTTGATTGCATTTTATTAGAAATAAGTTACAACATATTAGGTGTAGGATCAAAGTTTCACTGTTGTGTTTAAATTATAAATAATTTTAGGATAGTGTTTGTTGGTTTTTTCTCCTTTTTCCAATTAAATTTTTAAAATATGTAAGAATCTTAATTAATTGAATTTGCTATAGTTTTTTTGATGAAATGTGTTAATGATAACGTATAAATTTAGAGAGCCATTTGGGCCATTAAGTATTTTTATTTTTATTGTTTGGGATTTGCTTTATATTCTTTCAAAATTTATAACGATTAGTATTAAATAAAGCGCTTTTGACTTTGAGTAAGGATAATTTTTTTTTTTTGAAAATACATGCATTTCAATAGAAACTTTAAAAATAATGTAATCATCATGTTAAGCAAGGTGTGAACTGTTGTTATCAATTCGTTTGTTTTGTTTTCATTTCAATCTGGTGCAAACATTCGTAAATATGTATAATTTTTTCTGGTTAATTACTGCCGAAAGGAATATCACTGTTCACAATTGTGATAGTTTTGATTTACGAAAAATGAGAAGATATCGAAGACAAGAATGCAAGCATAAATAATGCGATAGAATATATTTACTATAAAATAAATTTACATTTGAACAGTAGTCGAATTTCAATATTTTAAAAATCTATACAGTATAAATAATTTAGCACCACATACGAAAAGTAAAATAAAAAGGGATTAATTTTGTTAATGGTCCACCATGTCACGAAACGCTAACTAATCGAAACGAGATTTAATAGAAAACCATTAGATGTAGAATTAATCGTTTTTGTTATATAGGAAAACAAATGAGAAAATAAAGAATCAAGAGACTGATTGAAGTGGCTAAACAGTGATTTAAAACATTGATTCATATCGTTCTCCAACACGATTGACCGTAGTAAACAATGCAACGAAAAATGAAAATCAGTATTAAAATGAGTGAACAAGAATTGTTTCATATTTATTTTTTTAAGTGTTAAAAGAAAGTTCCTAGCTAAGTTATCCCTTATTTTGTTTTGTTTATTGTATTTCCTTCTCAATGGTTCATCATGTACAATCATAGTTAAGAATGAATACAATGAATTGCTAAACGACACGACTCGGTCTTTCCATTTCCTGCGACTAGACCGGTTATAGGCTAGCCATCGGGTGCACCCCACCATTTTTTTTACTTACCAGGGGCTCTTGCCAGGTAGAGTGGCCTTCCGCCTGTGCGCCCTTTTATGATATAGGGTTATGTGATGTCATTGTATAATTCTATAGCATAAATTGGTTACGTTTGTGCTTCTCATTTGAGGGAAAGAGGCATATGAAGTGCTTTTATATGAGTTTTTCTCTCAAATGGGAAACATATGGCCACGTCTACGTTTGGATCTTGATCCAGTTGGGAGGGTGCGTGGGGGCACCACCTCCATCTAGATGCCCCACTCTTATTTGTGGGCCATAAGAATCGTCGGGTAAAGACGAAGTCCCCTTAAGTCCGTCTGTCTTCCCCAGGTCGTTTTTCCTTGTTTTGTCTGCAATCACCAACCCTTAGTTGGTTACCTCCTTTTTATTCAACTTCAGTCAGTTTTTTTTGTGACCCAGGAATTCATGAATGCGAAATTTTTTTTAAGTGGGTCCTTGTGCCGGGGGAAAGAACCCGCCCCACGACACCGTAACGTTAGCGTGCCAGCGCATTCACGCGTCCCCAGACAAGGCCAATCTCAGCGGATCTTACCATCCTCTTCCACTGAGTCAGCAGACCACCGCTGCAGTCCTGTACGGACATTTCTATACGTCCTTCACTACAAGCCCTCATGCCTTCCGCCTATTTTTATTAATAATATTGTGGCATAATGACGAACACATCTGCTCTGTTTTACTAGCTACCTCAAAGAAAAGAGTTTTTTATTAACAGATATTAACAACCAGTTCTTTTGTTCACAATTACTTGATTCACAATGGCTAATTCAGTTTTAAAAATTTAGTCGTTACATTTCTTTTCTCCTACAACTCAGCAGTTTCTGACATAAACTCGCCCCGAATTGCCTCTGCAAGACTCGGTGGTATATAAAGTTTCATCTGTGTACAATCAAAAACTCCCTCAAAAGGTTTTTCAAACAGCTTTGTATTGGGTACGTCAGTTAACAAAAAGCGATCACTACCCAAAGATCTTTTAACAAGGTAAGGTCCCTTAAAATGAGGAGCAAGCTTCTTACTTTCACCAACACCTATGTTCCGGCTTGTGATGTACACCAGACCACCAATTTTATAATTATAATCATCCGTAGTTTTCTCATCATATTTCCTTTTATTATATAATTACGTCTTATCGTTGTTGAAAATTATTCACAAATTTCATCTAAATAATTTCCCCGTTCAATTAATGACTCAAGATACTCACTAATAGAATTTGTAAAAGTTAGGAGTTGGTTTACACCAGGAGAGCACGGCTGGGGTGGTGTTAATACTTCGATTAATAGTATTATTCATAGTGTACTCGCACCGACCCAATACAGTATTCCAACCCAATTTTCCATTACACAACTTCGACAACATTGGCCTCAAAAATCTATTCATACGCTCAACTTGTCCATTCGACCTAGGACTTGCGGTTGCATTCAGGACATGTTTGATGTTAATTTATGTTATGAATTCCGTGAATTCCGAGGAGGTAAATCATGTACCTCTATCGGATATAATACGCTGTGGTCTACTGTATGCCTCAAAGTATTGACGTAAACATCGTTTCGCTTCAGCTGAGTTGGTTGGATATCGTTTAATAAAACGAGTGAAAACATTGACCACAAAAAAATATATTTTTTACCCGACTTCGTTGTTTCAAGTGGGCCGAAATGATCTATATGCAAAATATTAAATGGTACGGAACCTTTATTAATGCTGTGTAAATAACCTTCATCTTTTCCATGTTTTGGCGAACAGGCTATGCACCGAAGACATCTTTTAATGTAGTCCTGGATTCAAGATGTCATATTCGGAAAATAGTACGACCGACAGATCAATTCGATAGTTTTCTTCAAAGCTACGTGACTCATTTTATCATGATACGTCCTTATAATTGAGCCAACCAGTACATCTGGAACGGAGAATAACAACCTTCTTCCTTGTTTGCGAAATAATAACCCATCAATTACCTCGTACAAAGGACTTTGTTCTTTAGAAACCTGATCTATTATATGCCGAATAGCTTCGTCACGTGATTGATTTGCCTTGAGTATATGATTCATATTGCCTCCCTCTAATATATGGCATGTTTGCTGATCTTCCATTCGCCTTAATGCATCAATATGATGCATACCGGTTCTTTGTCGATATTTTAACTCGTAGGTATAGCTGGATGAAAGTAATATTCATCTGCTGATACGTGGACTTATATCTTTTTTTTCCATTGTCAATTTTAAAGATCTACAATCAGTTACAATTTTAAAAGATATACCGTGTAGATAAACATGAAATCTCTGGAACGAGTTTATGATGGCTAGCATTCTTAGTTCAAATGAATGATAACTTTGTTCAGTTGAAGAAGTCCTTTTACTAAAGAACATTACTGGGTGAGATTTATTATCTTCCTTTCATTGTAACAACACACTCCCAAAGAACTATTTCTTATGTCTGTATGAAGTTCAGTCTCCACATGAGGCAAATATACTGGCATAACAGGATCCTTTATTAAAGATTCGCGCAATGATTTTATACCTTCTTCTGTCACTTCAAATTTAACATTGGATTTCCAAGCGTCCAGCAAAGGCTTTGCCTTAATCGCGAAATCCCTCCGAAATTTGTGAAAATAGCTAATCAAACCAATAACCTTTGCAATGATTTAAAGTTTGTTGGCATTGGATAATTACAATTACAGTCAATATGATCGTGACCCGGTCATATACCCTCGACATCAATTCTGTAGCCCAAGTAATTAATACATGTTCTGATAAATTCGCACTTCATATAATTCAATTCTAGTTTATTGGCCACAATCTTTTTGAGGACGAGGGATAAAACCTCAACATGTTGGTTTATAGTTTCGGTTGAAATCAAAAAATCGTCTATGCACACTAATAATCGGTTAGCATCAATAAGCTCTTAAATACGGACCTGATAAATCTTGAAAATACCGCCGGAGTGTTAGCTAATCCGAATAGCATAAGTGAGAATTCGTACTGGCCATCACTTGTAACAAAGGATGTAAACTTTCTTGATTCTGGACTCACTTTTATGTGAAAGTATCCGTTTTTCAAATCTAATTTAGTAAAAAATCGTTTTGATTTCAATTTTCCGAGGTAATCTTCAATTATTGTAATTAAACGGCAGCAAAAACTAAAAAAAAATTTTACCATAATTACAACAGAAAATCCAAATTATATTCTCCTACATAGAAGTACGGTGGAATATAACGGAAAATGTAAGACCCAAAGATACCAACACTGCTATTAAAGAAGTGCCACCAACGTGGTCAGGCCACATACTGATCGAAATTAGAGCAGAGGCTGACAATAAAGAAGTATTCTGCGTCGCAACAAAGAAAGTTCTCGCCAAAAGCACAACTGTAGCGTCGCTGTAGCCGATTTCAACGATTGACATAAGGGACATTGACTGCATCACAAACCTGGCTCAGGTAGAAGAGGCCATAAAAAGGTAGCTTGCTTGCGTGGACAAAGGTCAAAGTGAGTTTGACATCATTGACTTGACCGAAAAGGCTGCCAAACAATTTCTAAACAAGAAAAAAGTAAGAATAGAGTGGGTTATATGCAGGATACGGCAAAGAGCAGCGCCTCTTCAATGTTTCAAACGCCTTGCCAATGGTCACACTGCAAATGTATGCAAACGACCCGATAGGAGTTCCCTATGTTACAAATGCGGTGAAATGAGACATACAAGAAAAGAGTGTACAAAAAGCCATGGTGTATCCTTTGCCAGGATGCTGATCGAAGACCGGATCTGGGGGACGTCTTCTTTTTCGTACCACTGCAGCCCCTCTTGAGCCTCGTCTTGTTCCATTGACCGCACCTTCCAGTTTCGAAATCCGAGCAGCGATAAACTGTCTTCGTTGACCGAGTCAGATCAGCTTTTCCTCAGTTTCGCCACTGGTCTCTGCCCTTCAGATCTCCCAGTGAATAGCTTTTTGGGTATCCGTTGTTCATCCATACGATTCACGTTGCCACCCCATTGCAGCTTCCACAGTCTTACAATCCTTGAGACCTCTAGCTCGTCAAAAATTTCATACAGCTCATGGTTGTATCGAATTCACCATTGGTTCCCGGTCTAGCTTCGCCCCTATTATTTACCTTAGGACCCGTCGCTCAAAGGCGTTCAATATATTTGCAGATGCTTGGGTTAGGGTCCATGTTTTACATCCATAGCATAGCACAGGTCTTATCACAGATTTGTATACTTAGAGCTTTGTTTTCGTGTATATACAGCTAGTCTTCAAGATGGTCAAAACTGAAAAAAAAACATTTTATTTGCGAGCTGCATTCTTCGAAGTACCTGTATTTCGTCTCTGTCATTACCGGTTCCCGTTATTTTGGTGCCCAAATATACAAATTTGCCCACATTTTTGATATTGTATTCCGTCTCGGGATCAGAAAAATATCGAGTTTTCCAGGAAGCCCTAGCCAAGGCTGAATCAGAACTTCATTGACCCGTATCCTGTAGTGAAACTGTGAACTGTGGTGTAGAGTTAAACCGCTCAAAATCTGCTTGAGGAGTTTGTGGGTGACATGAAAGCCAACTTTTTGCTGCTGAGTGAACAACATCATGATAAAAGCTCTGCATTATACTCACTCCATGAAGAAAAAATATAGTCTGGACATAACGTAGCCAGCAAAACCGTTAAATTTGAAAAACTGCCGAGCTCTTGTTTGAGATGAGTTAAAACTGAAAAAGCATTTGAAATGCATTCATGATTTATTCAAAGATTAGAAAAAAAATACACATTTGAAAATAAACGGCTATTAATGCTATAAATGAGTAAAAAAATGTGAAATTACCACACAGACATATTTTAGTCACTCCATGAAGAAGAAGTAGAAGGCATGGAGTGACTATACTCTGCATCATGGCATCCTGATGAAACTGGTACTACCGCCATCTGGGTTCAGAATAGTGCTTCGCTGCAGGCTGATTCGCAGGGGACAGACAAACTGGCAGCTCAAGACGTGCTGAACACAACTATGAGCAACGCTTCTATGCCCCGTCAAAAAAGTCGGCAAGGTAAGCTCCCAGTGTACTGGTGCTGAAAAGTGAAGGTAGTATCACCAGCTTCGGTGTGAGGCCCAATGAGCATGGAACCGTGGTGAGGCATGCAGCTCGGTAATAGCATATAAGTTGCCCAGGAAATGCCTTCAAAAATCGATTAACAACAGCCAGGCTCACTGCTGGAAATATCTAGTAGACAATGTGAATAAGGATCCGTGGGGCCTTGGCCACAAGGTAATTATGCGGAAGATTTGAGCCCTACGGATACCTTGCATGATGAAGCAGAAAACTTGGACGAGATAGTGTGGGCACTCTTCCCCACCCATCCCGTCTGTGTTGACGCTGTCCACGGTGGAACAGCAATCGAATGCCCACTCTTCACACAGCTGGACCTGGAAGGGGCAGTCCTATCATTAAAAGCAAGGAAGGCTCCAGGCCCAGATAGTGTTCCAGCTGAGGTATTGCAACTTGTCTAACACCATTGTCCTGACTTGCTGCTTAGCATATAAAACGCTTGCCTATGGGACGGGGTTTTCTCCGGTACGGTGAAAGGTAGTGGGGCTCGTGCTGATCACTAAGGGGACGGGAAATCCTAGATCACCGTTGGCATACCACCCGTTATGCATGCTAGACACCGCTGCGAAAGTGCTAGAAAACTCATCAAGGGAAGACTCACTGACGTGATTTATGCTGCTGGGGGCCTTCCTCCCCGGCAGTACGGCTTTATAGTATGACGCTCCACAATAGATGGGATTGCAGAGGTGGTGAGTGCGGTCCAAAAGGCATAGGCACATAGCCACACCAAGTGATGGATCGTTCTGTTGCTGACACTCGACGTTATGAATGCCTCCAAACTCCGCTACATGAATGGATATCTGGATACACTAGAAAGCCCTTTTCAGATTCCAGAATATCTAATGCGGCTTCTGAGAGACTACCGGAAGGACTGACACCTGCTTTACAACAAAGAATAAAAGTTACATCGGGTGTTACACAGGGATGTATCCTTGGTCCAGACCTATGGAACGTGCCTTAGGATAGGCTACTGAGACCGAAGATGCCAGACGTGTTGCACTTGATCAACTATGTAAATGATGTCCTGTGACTAGAGCTCCGTCAAACTTAGGCTAGGAACTGGAAGACTGTCATGGCTTCAGTCTAGCACTGGAGAAAAGCGAACTGGTTATCTTGACAAAAAAGAGAATCCATAGAGTAAGGATGATAAGTATTGGAGACATACTAATTGAATTGAAGCCAGCGGCGAAATACCGGGTGCTACTGATCGACTCAAATATAAGTTTCTTTGAACAATCAGGACAACAGTCGAGAAGGTTGCTTCGGGACCATTGGCTCTAAGTCCACTTATGGCCAACGTAAGGAGACCCAGCCCATCAAAAAGATGCCTCTTGATGAGTGCTGTGGAGTCTGTGCTACTGTATGGAGCAGAAATATGGGGCGATGCTCTCAGTAAGGAAATATACCGAAAACGTTTGGCAGAGTACAGAGAAGAGGACCACTAGCTTTTGTGCGGGTATGGGTGTTTTCAGTATTGCCTGCGCAAGATTGGTAGGTCACGATCTTCCAACTGTCGGTTTTACCCCGGAGAGGAAGACGAAGCCTGCCACATATTTGCTGCATGCAGAAAATGGGAAAGGCTGTGATGGGACCTCTACAGGGATAGTATTGTGGCGATGATGCTTGGATAGTATTGTGGCGATGATGCTTGGATCGGTTGGACATTATGTTCGGGCAGTAATGAAAGGTAAAAGACCCACAGCAGTCAGGACAGGGGGATCGCTTGCTTAGCAATTCACTCCCCAAGGTTGAAGATGCCTCATAGCGTAGCAAAACGAGGTGTGCCCCAAAGCAATGCGTCAACCGGTTCCAGGCTAGGTTCTTAGTTGGACAGGGGAGGTGTTTAGTGGGTAGTCCAGTTACTTACAAGCATGGGAGCCCCACACTCAGTGCGTAAATGGCATTCACCATCCAACCACAAAAAATACTATTTTTATGAATTTTTCAATCACATTGTAGTGATTTAAATAATTATCTATATCCGTAAAGGACTGCAGTGATATTTTGCAGCCTCGGCGAGCAAGTATATTAGAGCTCGCCAGAATTGGCCTTGTTTGAGGATGCATGAATGTGCTGGCAGGCTAGCGTTTCGGTATCGTGTACGGTTTCTTTTGCCCTGCACCAGAGCCCACTACAAAAGATTTTCGCATTCACGAATTAAAAGAAGCAACTCACCGTTCAACGGTGTCGAGGCCGAGGTAACTGTAATGAATCATGCGACGCCGCTGGTGACCACTACCAACACACTTTGCTGCTAGTTGGCTTGTCATTTTACGTTGGTTGCGACCAGGGCACATCCCACGTCTATTTTATCGTGGGATGCCAACAGAATTTTGACAGCCACATGGAGCAGAGTGTGTGGGTAGCGAGGGCCATCACGAGGAATTGCTTTTATCGCAGCGGGATTTTGTGTGCAAATTCCATTGTGAGTTTTGTGGATAAAGTGAAGATTCGGTGTTACAACCTAAACCCAAACTTAAACATTTCAGATCGATAAAATCAGTGCGCCGCTAATGCGTAGCCAATTTGCAAGTGAGGAAACTTTCGTGCCGAGTGGATGAAAAACCTCTTGTGAATAAGGAGACCAGCGGTTGGAAGTGATAGAGGAAAAAGAAAATCAGCAAAAGATTAATTGCAGAATTAGCCATTGTTCATCGCCACTGTAAAAACATCTTGGTTGAAGAATCGCCAGGTTTTGTTTGGTACCATCGTAGGGGCTATAGACCATGCTAAGAAAATTCAGTTTTATGACAGCCAATTGGGTAAATCAACTAAAAAAATCATCTTTACCGACTGTGAATAACTTCAAACTGTGGTAGGAGTGCAGATAAGTATCCTAATTACTCTAAGTATGATGTGTGGTCGATTTTGCATAACTGCTACAATGTGATATGATCGGAACTCACGAAATTAAATATTGAATGGCCTTTAGGGTTTTCAATGAAGGGTTGTAGCTGGTAGTGACGTTTGCTCGGCGCCATATAGGCCGATTTATTATTATTTACTTTAATACACATATAACAACAGATTATCATTGTTTGACTAAGTGTCCCAAGTGTGCGACGCTGAACTTTGGATCAAGGCTACAGAAAGAAATTAATAAAGTTGTCCTTATCTTTTTATTTTAAGTCATTAATTATGTAATTAATGATATTTTCTGATACGTTACATTGTATCGGGTATGACTATTTGAGGGAATGAAATTATCTTCGGTTTTGGTAGTTTGTCTAGTTGTTAACTTAGTCACATCATTTCATTATTATGCTAGCTATTTGTATATAGCACATTCTGGCATATCACACACATATGAGTGCTTCACCGTAAATGCTGTCCATACCAGATGGGGTGTTGGTTCTGTAGATTTTGTTATGAGGTTAGCATACTCGTATTTTAAATTGATCAATAGAATGATAACGAATTAATAGCAAATAAGACAATAAACAATTTTAAACCCACATAAACCATGAGAAATATGTAAATAATGAGAAACTTGATTCATGTATCGAAATAGACTACAAATTTTTATTAGATTTTTATAAGTTAAGTATCATTTTGTTGTTTCTAATATTGAGATGTACCTGAATGTTACAAATATGAAATAATTGGTATGGTGTTAAGGAGTATTAAGAGACGACTTTACAATATTTTACATTCACTTACACTGTTTTTTTTGAGTTTTCATTATTTATCACCATTGCACAGTTTGCTATAAAAATGGGTTGCACAATAAAAACGTGAAAAACAGAATTTTCTCAAAATGTACATTTGAGACTGAAAGAAAAACCACATCAATGCATTGATGAAAATCTATAAACGAATAAGATTTCGATAAATGTCTGCTAAATTTAGTAATGCTCGAAGAAGCGTTTTTACCACATTAAAGTAAAAATCTGAGAAATTATACAACAGAAATAAATCGTGCACTGAAAATACTCTAACTCTAATAACGACTTTCCTTTCCAGTGGTTCTGCTTTTCAGCCGGAAATGAGGTGCAGGGTAAGTATGCCGTCGCGAGGGTAGGGTTTGAGAAAATCCGCTGAAGTCGGTTTCGCGTTGCGCGTGGTACGCGGTACCTTTGTTGTTTTGCCGTTTTATTGCAGTAGCTTTCGTCAGGATGAGTTAACGTAGTATACTTTTCGGTACCGCGTCGGAAATTCGGGAACGCGAAATAAAAATTAGATTTTGTTCTTTTGACTGGTTATAGGAAGAAATACGGAGTAACGTAGAATAGATTTCTCTCCGTATGGTTTTGTTTGTAACGCGTTTGAAAACGGGCGTGTATAGGTGGCTGAAATATGTAAATGAGCGTAACCCATTCGGAGACCCGCGACCGAAATCCTCTCCGATCTAGCTGACCGACAAGCAGCCACCGCGTAAATGGGTTACGGTGCACGGATTGGTTGACCGGTTGGTACCATCCGTTGGCACTACTCAGACTTAATGTCTAGAACCGATGAGAGGTCGGTTCTGCGTTTGCACGTAGACATTAAATCATTACATAACCTACCGAAGGGATGTCATACTAAAGAACGACAGACTCAGCCTGAATAACGCGCGTGGGACTCGAGAGGATCTCGTCTTTACTATTTGTTACTTACGATGCCCAATTAAGAGCGGGACATCCAAATGGATGCGGTACTTGCTTCGCACATAGATGAGTACACCGATTTTCGTTGCTCGTCCATTTATTTATAAGTTTTATGAACATGTGTCGCATTTTTGAAAGGTATTGCGTGGTGCGATGAAATTCAAAATTTTATATTTTTCATTTAGTTTTCAATGATTTGCTCTAAATATTATGCACTGATTTGTATTTGGATTCCGAATGTTACTAGCGGAGCAAATAGCACACGAGTGCAGTTAACAAAGCGCAACGACCTTTTCGTTGAATGTTCAGACTCGAGTCCCACTTCATATCAATCTCGCTTGACTCGACGAGCCTCTTCATGGCGGTAACGGCAGATTCTCATTGCCATTATCTAGCAATTGCTTCGCTAGAGTGGCGAAATAGGATTGCCATTATTGATTTTTATTTGTTATTTTATTTATTTTTTATGTTTTGTTTGGAAAACAACTCGTAGTTGCGGGGCTTATTGCGGATTGGTAATAACAATGGTCAAATTGTTCGGCACTTACTGCGTTTTTACTTACATGAATTGGTATTTTCTTCGTAAAGGTCCCTCGAGCAGTTTTCTTAGGCGGGCTGTTCGATTACTACAACATTAAATGGGTTACGACCGAATCTTATAATAATTGTTGCTTGATTATAGTGCCATTTTCAAGCTATGTACCTTCTTATCATGTTAAAAACGCATTTATGTTAAAAGACAGTAAAAACCAAACTATCTATGTATCTATCTAGAAAAACGCTTAATTTTATCCTCCAATATCTCATAATCTAAAGAACTTTTGCAAAAACGCCCAGAACAAACACAGCAAGTATGAACGAATGGCATCAAAATCATATGAAATTAGGGAAATAAAATTCGTGGCCAGCAACGAGAATGAATCGGTTCAAACTGCAACATATGTTAAACTTTTAATTTTACTACATCAACGTTCCATTACGTTGCAGAATCCTCCTACTCAATCCATCCACTTTTTCCATCCACAAACATGTCGGAATAATTTTTCTTGACGCTGTCATCCACATTGATAACATAGTTTAATCGCGCGGTCGTGAATTTCTTCGGAAAATTCTCTTATTACCCTGGTGAAAATTACCATATGAAGCACAGTTATTTCAATTGCGATTCGCAGCCTCTAGCCATCTATAAAATTAAGGCTTGAGTTTTTACAAATAAATGACAATAAGTCCATCAGCAACCGTGGCCGCGGCCGAAGAACCACCGCCACGAATTCGTTGCTTTTTCGATGTCACACTGGGAGGGTTAAATGCCGGTCGAATCGTTTTTGAATTATATCCGGATATAGCTCCCAAAACTGTTGAAAATTTTCGCAGCTTATGTACGGGTGAAAAAGGTATTGGGGCGACGACGGAGAAGCCATTACATTATAAAAATGTAATTTTCCATCGTGTCGTGAAGGATTTTATGATTCAGAGTGGTGATTTCTCGGCGGGCAATGGAACAGGGGGCGAGTCGATTTATGGTGGCACGTTTGAGGGTAAGTAAACTTTGTAAATTTGAAGAGTGAAATGTTTGTAAAAATCACGAATTTTCTATTTTACTCGTAGATGAAAATTTCGTCCTCAAACATGACAAACCGTTTTTGCTGTCGATGGCTAATCGCGGCAAAAACACAAACGGGTCTCAATTCTTTATGTAAGTCAGGCTTCCGGGCGAAGAGAAACGACTACTACAATAAAAATTGTGAAATCCTCTGTGTAGAAAGTTTAGATTTAAATATTTAGAATATTGAACGCAGGGGTGTGATATTTCAATTTCGTATTTCTAATACCATTGGTTGACTCCGGAACCTTCTAAGGCAAGTTCGATCTAATCATGTAAAACCTTTTGCTGAAGTAAAAAACTTAACGTCGATGACGTAGTTGCGGTTATGATTTTCATGGCAAATTGTTCACTCAGTCCGTCACTGCCCCTGCGTTCAACTCCAATCACAGTGCCAACAAATTCACATAATTCTAAGCATTTTATCTGCAACTATTTGCCAACATTGACATTAGAACAAAATTTTACATGTTTAGAGCATCAAAGCTGGTCGATTGCGACCAGTTAGACCAAACAAAAGTAGTCGAGGAGCAACAAACAAGCGTAGAGCAAAGTCTAATTGTCTAGCAATTAATCTACTTCACAAAAATATTAAAATGTCAATTAAACAAATAGCACACACAAGTCCAACAATATTCTTGTTTTTTCTCTCTTCTCTCGTTATAGTACAACACAGCCTGCGCCACATCTTGACAAGTAAGTCCTTTCATTGGAAATATTCGCAGGAAGAGAAATGTCAACAATCCCCCTTTTCTATTACTTTCAGTGTTCACGTTGTGTTCGGGAGTGTCGTATCCGGTCATGACTTGGTGCGACAATTGGAGCAGCTGCCAGTCGATCGAAATTCTCGTCCTTTGCAAGATGCCGTGATTGCAAACTGTGGCGAGCTTGTTCGGCAAGTCAAAGGTGAAGTTGCCTGGTCGCATTCTAAGAGCATTTATAGCTAAATCTTTACCATTGCAGTTAAAAAAGAGAAAAAGCGCAAACGAACAGCAAGTGAGGAAGCTAGTTCCGACGATGGCGAAGGAGAGAAGAAACGCAAGAAGGAAAAGAAGAAGAAAAAAGACAAGAAGCGTTCGAAGGAGGAGTGAGTGCAATACTTATTGTTTAAAAATACTTCAAAAATTTGTTCACTTTCGTTTGCCAATCTTCCCCGCAGACATGAAAAAGAAGAAAAGTCCAAAGAACCAGAAGCAGAGCTCGAAGAAGGAGAAATTCATCCTATGGTAACGGTTTCTAAAATTGATCCAAATGAAATCCCAGAAGTAAGTTCGCAGTTCTAATTTTCCTTGCTTTCTAACACTACCTCTAATGTTAGGTCTCGAATAAGTTCCTCATGCGAGCGGACAGAGATGAGGACAAAGTGGACGATAAAGATGAAAAGAAAAAAGACAGGCGTCGTGATCGTGAGCGAGACGATTCACGAGAGCGTGGCAGACGTGACTCGAACCGGGGATTCGGTTGGTCTAAGCGTCGGGTGCCCATTTCACGCAGTGGTCGCGCCATTAAAGGGCGTGGAGTGTTTGTAAGTTTTGCAACTAAGCCATTTTCTCCATCCTGATTTAACCTATTCCTATCCCTCCTACAGCGCTACCGAACACCTTCACGATCCCGAAGCCGCTCGCGAAGTATGACTCCTCCACATTGGAGGCAAGCTCAAAAGAGGACAATCAAACTTTCGGATTTGGAGAAGATCGAAGACGAGAAGCGTATTCGCGAAGAGGAAATTAAGAGGCGTGAAATCGAGCGTAAGAAACGCCACGAAGAGTTGGCGAAAGATTCCAAAAAGTCATTCTACGAGCTGCCTCGGGAAGAAGACAATGCAAACAAAAGTGCTAAGGAGAAGTCGGAAGAGCGTAGAAGCTCGTCGCCACCCAAAATATCAGAATCTAGGGACGAAAAGGACAAATACGAACCCAATTCGCCGACGCGTGAAGAATTGAAAAAACAAACTGAATCAGTAGATATGAATGCTCTGGACTATGAAGATCAGCCCGGAAGTGACACTGAGGAAAAGGAAGTAAATTCGACCGAAAACAAATCCGCATCTGTCGAGAAGGAAACGGACAATAATTCGCAAGGGAAAGAAAAGTCTCCGGAAAAACAGAAAAAGAAATCACGCCCCGAGGAGCCTGAAAAGGGCAAGAAGGACAAAAAAGACGAATCACGACGCCGCTCCAAATCAAGAGATCGCTCCCCTGATGACCGTATGCGACGCTCTCGATCCCGCGATCGACGGGATCGCTACATGAATCGACGTCCTGCGATGCGCTCTCCACGCCGCAGGAATTTCGTTAATCGAGGTAACTATCGATTTCAGGATCGTCGTCGTTTCAGATCGAGATCGTTCGATCGGTCAAGGATGCGGCGCTCCCCGGAAAGGCGTCGATCCCGCGATCGAGACAATGATAGAGATCGTCGTAGACGAAGTCGCTCAAGGTCTTCAAGGGATCGCGATCACAAGCGACGTTCATCTCGATCCCGAACTCCATCCCGTAGACGAAGACGTGATGCCTCACCCAGCCGTCGATCGCGATCTCGAACCCGATCCAAATCAAAGTCTAAACCAAAAGAGCAGCCTAATGAAAGCGCTTCTGCGAATGTTGAGAAAAACTCTCCGCCTCCCGCACATTCTACCGAGGACGAGAAGGAACGAATTGCACGCGAGAAGATGCTCAAAAGGGCCGAGGCCTTGCAACTATTGAAGGATCATATGC
Organism: Odontomyia ornata; assembly: GCA_963969285.1. NCBI lineage: Eukaryota > Metazoa > Arthropoda > Insecta > Diptera > Stratiomyidae > Odontomyia > Odontomyia ornata. The sequence goes on from OZ017739.1 coordinate 72,562,104, forward strand.
GAAAGGAAATAGCGAAAGAAGAAGAGAAACGCGCGGAGAAGATTCGTCAAGAAGAAAAGGAGAAGGAGGAAGCTGCCAAAGAACTAGAGAAGTTGGAAAAACTCAAACGGGAAACACTACTGAAGCTCGAGGAAGCCGAGAAGCAACAACACTCACGGTCACGAGCAGATAATTCACCAAAGTCAAGCCGAGATCGCAGCACGCGTCGCAGTGAGAGTCCAAAATCATCGTCGCGCAAACGGAAACGCTCGGAAAAATCAAAGAAGTCAAAGAAACGTTCTCGATCCTCGTCGACAGCATCATCGCGAAACTGAGTTTAGACCTTATTTATCGATGGACGTTTAAAAACTCGCAGGGAAACCATAAAATGTTCGACCTGTCCCAAAGGTGGTCTAAGCGAAATGCTCTATTTTGTATACTATGGTTCGCATACTTTGATGCATTTGAACAGTGTTTTGTAAAGAAATCTGGGCAATGATTGCATAGTAATTTAATTAGATTTGATTATGACTTTTGAATGTTCTATCATAACTGATTGCAAATGATAACGTTTAATATACACTCGTCTGAGGTTTTAGTTTAAATGTGCTTTAACTTGTTCAATTAATATGCTCAGTTTTCTGATTTTTTAACCAGGCTGAACTTCGTCCGAAAGGAGATATACACCTTGTTTAAAGCGGCAACATTGATCAGAACATCTGTCTTTTTGAAGGTCAATGATGCTTTTGTTCCTGGTGTCAAAAATACCCGATCATACACCATGAAGATAAATGATGTGCAACATAATGGATGATGGATACGGAAATGACTTGTCATCTCTTATTTTCAATTCTGAGTCTTTCCCATCTAACGGTGCGCGATAATCCTCCATGGAGATAGGATTGGACCAGCAGCAACGACAACCACAAAGAAAAACTGTTTATTCTTTCGGAACATGGCATCTACGATCTCTACTCGTTTCAGGTTTACTGTAGACATTATTGGGCGAAATTGAGAAATACAAAATCAACACTGCAAGAAACGAACTTGCTTGGCGGACATTTAAAAATTTATATTCAAACGCCAACGAACTTCACAAATGGTAAGTTGGTAGGTCTCCATGAGTATGCGTTAGCCTTTATTGAGCAAATCTGCCAACCCTCGCATGGCCCCCTTGCTTAGCAAAGATAACCATGGGCCAGTTAAGACGACTACACAAACGAGTTGAGATAGCGGTCCTGAGGCAAGACTCATAAGCAATAATTCCTAATAAATCAAAAATATGTAAAAAAGGAAAACAACTACAGAGCAGACACCACTAAAAACGGATAGGAATAAGCCAGAAAATCTGGTACAACCGCCGGAGCGATCTGCAAAAGAAAAGCAGACTCCTGCGGCCCGTGATAGACAATCACTCTGTAGATGAATTGCTGCCATCGCCACCGAAGCGACTGACGTTCGGGACTTAACGAATTGCCCTCTCCATGGAAGACGCCTCCAGTAGTCAAGCAGTCACACAAGCAAACTACTCGAAAATCTTCATAACACATCCGAAATTTTAATTGCAGATTTGGAAAAAACTCTATTACTTCCATTCATAGTTATAAATTATAAAATATTTTTATTATTGTTATTAAATGTAAATTTTATATCATTTTCTTCTATATTAAATTTAAACGTTTGGTTTTAATTATATTCTTTATGATATTTAACTTTTTATTATTATTTAAAATCTTTTTCATTTTTCTTTACTTCTGTTAATTTTTAAAAATTCAAATCTGCATATTAAAATTTCGGACATGAGAACACTGGTTTAGTGCACCCATCCAAGTAATGCATTGCCAAATGCAATCTAACTCGGCTGAACGAGCAGCTGAATTAGATTTACAGTTGCGACACGGAAAAATTATGGGAGATTTGGACGGATCAAGGAGTCTAGTATGAACGGCCTCGACGAACGCGTCGTAGCTGTCCGGTTCGAATATGGATATTCTTCCCTATCTCTTTTGGTAGACAATTTTATGAGTTCTATGGTGGATTTGCACAGAATAAACACAAGCAACGTGTTACGGAAAAACCGAGATTTCCGTTTACGGGTTGAACTATACGAACGGAGCGAAGTGAAGAAAGAAGAAAATGTTTGCGTACGTGAAGTTATCAATATGAAAGTGATACATGACCCGAGCGAAAGTTCTTCGGTGGTAGCAAATCCCAAAGGGAATACGATGATCGCTTCAATTGTATATTGTGGATGTGTATGTTTTCGTACATAGCGCGGTGTGTGTATCGGGACAACGGCACTCGACCTGATAATAAAGTTTATTTTGATTCTCAGTGTTCTGTGACGGACAAACAGTTCCGTAAATAAACACATGACGCCAGAAATGAGAGTAAAAGTGTTACAATTGGATTGAAGTGCAAGTGCATGTTCTCCTTGAACTAATTCGCTGAGTGCATTCTTGTGTTGGAGTAAATCAGGCGAAGGGGCCGACAGTGAAGATAATGGTAAAGTAGTTAAAAAGGAAGGTGATGAATATCAGATGGAAACAGACTCGAAATGAATCTGTTGAAGAAGAACGTGCAACCAATACGAAGATAGTTTTCTTAGTGATTGTTCAAGTAAATGCAGCTTAGACTTCGATAGATTTGAAAAAAACATTCATATTTATTCATTCATTCGAAAATCAAAAACAAGAGTAATTCAAGGTTTTAGATGAACTATCCAGTTAGCGAAAACAAAATGAAATACTAAAAAAAAAATATTTGAAGAAGATGATCCACAAGAACGCTCTGAATGATATGAAAGAATTGACTAATTACACTACTCAACAAAGCTGAAGGAAAAATTTACGACTGATGTACTAAGAGCTCTGTGGGGGTATTCGAGGTGTCCTGATTACGAATTTGAGTTCAAAAATTTTCCATCATGTACAGATTTTGTGTTACAGAGTACTTGTTTTATTTATTTTTTTTTTTTCTGTAATTTTCGTATAATTTATACTCTAAGTTGTTTTTATTACTACAACGGATCCAAAATACATTTATACTAAATCTTTTGTAGGCAATTTTTTCGCAAATGCTGACTTTCGCTTATATTGCTGATTGCTTTCCCTCATAAGGAACCAACAGTAATCTCCCACCATTGGCGGATCCCATCTGCCTTGGTATCGTTGTTCCATTGTTAGGATGTCCTGGTGGAACCTTTCTCCTTGCTCATCGCTAACCGCACCCAAATTTTCGGGAAAGAAATTTAAATGTGAGTGGTGGAAGTGATTTTAAGGAACATGCGACAGCCCATTTTGCAATAGTGCTCGAGTAATTCTTTTACAAGTTTTTCGTAGGTTTCTGTTTTTTTGTTTCCTAAAAACTGCGAAACAATTGTTTTAAACGACTTTCACGCAGCCAATTCAACATTACTTAATGCTTGAAGGAATTTCTCATCCTTTAGTATTTTTCGAATTTGAGGTCCAACAAATATGCCTTCTTTAAGCTTGGTTTAGGAAAAATTTGTTTAAGGTATTTTAATGCATCTCCGTCTTTATCTAATGCTTTTACAATATTTTTCATCAATTCGAGCTTTATATGTAATGGAGGTAACAAAACTTTTTTAGTATAAACGAGAGGTATATTCTTCACGTTAGCCTGGCCTGGAATAAATTGATCTCTCTGAGGCCACTCTTTTACTTTATAATGGCTTGCTGTTGCTCTACTGTCCCAAAGACACAGAAATAGTAATAGAAATAGTAAATCCACCCTGAAGTCCTAGTAACAATCCTATGACTTTTAGGTCACCACATATTTGCCACTTGTAAGCATCATAGTTTATTGAATTTAGAATCCGTGACATACTTTCGTATGTTTCTTTCATGTCAACTGCATGCGCAAGAGGAATAGACGGCCCTTTGTTGCCATTATGAAGCAAAACCACCTTCAAACTTATTTTTGAGGAGTCTATGAATAAACGCAACTCATCCCGATGATGCGCAAAGCCCAATCTTTCCATAACACCAAATTTTATCTTGCATGGTGAAAAACGAGGAAAGCTCCTGGTTACGGGTTCTAAAAATTGTTACTTTTGTTCCTGATGCCAGTAAATTCCACTGTTGTAGTCTTGAACCCAAAAGCTCAGCATGGTCCTTGGACAAGTGAAGGTCTCTCACTGGGTTGTTTAATCAGCTTGTTCGATTAAATGGGGTCCTTTTTTCGTTATTTTCAGGAGAATAGGTAGCGTCCGGTTTTTCTGCACTGTTCAGTTCTCCTTCATCATCATATCTCAAATCTTCTTCCCAATTTGCTGGGGAAACTGGAGCTATTAAACCTTCTCCGTGAGGAACAGGTCTTGTTGCTGAAGGAATCTCTGTTGTTGTTTTTCCTTGAAAAACCTGACACTTTTGTCATACAAAAGTACAGTCGTAGAAATACTTGATTTTCGCCAAATCATTGGAACCGCAAAAGGCATAGAAGATCGTTTACCATGTAACCAGTTGCTTAGATTTACAGCCCAAGTTTGACAATACACTAAGGAGCCCGATCTTGATCGCCAACAACACAGCCAAAATATTTGCGATAAGCTATTTTTGTCATTTTATTAATTGTCCTCTTCTGTGATTTAGGGATAAATTGGCCACATATATAGCAAAAACTGTCCGCGGGATTAACACAACCACGTTTCTGTATCTTAGACATTTTGATAAAGTTCACGTAAAAAGCTCAAAACTAAAAGCACGTGTTCTCTTTTGCCAACCGTAATTACAACTGATTCATCTCACTCAGCGACGACGATGTGATAGAGACCAAGGTTAAAACAAGAGCGGCACCTCCACAACGCGCAAGCATAACTTGCTAGAACAAGCAGTAGCCTAGCAATTCGATTTAAATGTGAAGTAGGATTTACAAATTAAGAAGCAACAGATAGGTAGATTTGCTTGGGCGTAGGCAAAGTATATAACGATGCTAATATCTTAATTGACATAAACTTTCTGGACTACTGGCGGTGGTTTGACTACAACACGTCTAAAAAGTGAACTTTTTGGGTTTTGGCGTTTAAAACACTAGCACCCAATTTTATTATGAACACAAGTTGCTTTGGTACATGCTGTAATTTAATATAACTTGATTATATATTTCAAAAAAAAAATCAACTCAAAAATCCTACGTGTTAGGAAATTTTTACTATCATTCGCAAAATGACTGTAAACTAGTGTTATTACTGTTTAGTGTATTAAACAAAATATGACTTAATCTCAAAACCTTATTGATTACAAAGCAAGACAAGAGAAGAAAAAGAAAGCAAAAAAAAAATGAAATATTAAATTAAATTTTTACCTTTTAACATAATGATGATGAACGTGTTTTTTTTGCTTTCCATAATAAATAAATAAAGCGCAGTGCTTTAGATTTATACTTTGGTAAAAAATAATCGGCGAACGTATGCAACTACCTGCCAGGTTTCAATGTGTGTGAAGTACAAAATTTTGATCCCTGGAAATCGCGCTACATGAAAATAAATTTCCCGAGCAATCAGCGAACAACTTTCACTTATTTGACGCTGACGCATTTTTACTTATTTTGTTTGAGACCGTTATATGAAAGTTTGCAAGAATAGAATCATTTTCTTTTTGCCTTCAATTCATTTTCATTGAGAGCAATGCTGCCTACTCATCTTCTAATTAAGTGTATAAAAATTAAGATTTTTAAGCACGCGTAACACCACCAAAGTTTGCAGACATCGTCCATATCGTCAGCGGGCGCCTAGCGAGGATGTTGGGTAAGTATCTTTTTTGATACTTGCCTAAATATCATTGTTTATAGATGGAATAACTTATTTATGGCATACATGCAATTAGTTTTGAGTTTGCCTCAATTTTTGGTAATGCATGCTTAAGAAGAAAAATCCTGAATAATTGTGAATTAAATCATTACATAAATAAACGCATCCTTTGATTGAGGTTATGCTGGGTAGAAATGTGGTCAACAAGAAGGTGAAAGATCGCAGAGGATGAATGTGCCTTTTTCAAAATCGAAATGAAAGCGCAAAGACCCGCACATTGTATTGAGGTCTGAATAGATATAATCTATTATAATTACCTTTACATAGAAACGCATATACTCGTATTATATCATATAATACAAATATTATTCATAATGACGAAAAGTAAACATTTTTTTTTGTAAAAAAAACTGAAACGATTTACAGAGGTCAGCCTAGCACCATTTTTCTTTTGAAACGATTTAGTTTTCTTTAATATATCGTGTTTGATTTCCCTTTGAATCATTGTAAGAATAATTTGAAAATTTTTTAAAGAATCTTTGATAAGTAAAATTAACGCATAAACATTGAAGTATATTTAGTAGCTAGTTGTCCAAAAGAAAAACAATTAATTTATTTACATGTTAGTACTTAGAAGAATAAAGAGAATGAACAGATGAATTGACTACAAATTTGGTCTTTTCTTTTCGTAAAACCTGGCCGGGTATGGGACACGCAACGATTGCCAGCCCCTCCACTGAAATGAGCTAGCCATCAGGTGAGATCGAGTGGCCTTACGCTCACGTGCCCTTTTATGGTGTAGTATTATGTGATTCCATCGCATAAAACTATAACATAAATTGGCCAGGTTTATATTCCTCATTTGATGGAGAAAATCATGCAAATTATGTTTGTATGAGTTTTTTCACTCAAATGAGAAATATATGGCCACGTCTACATTTGGATCTTGATCCGGTTGGGAGAGCGCGAGGGGGCACCGCTTCCACCTGGATGTCCCACTCTTATTTGTGGGCCATAAATATCGCCGGTAACGACGAAGTCTCGTTAAGTCCGTCTTTTTCTCAAGGCCCAATTTGTTCTTTGACCAAGCAATTTCAGCCCTTAGTAGGTTACCTCGGCCCCGACACCTGTCGATCGGCATTTGACTTTTTTAATCCGTGAATGCGAAATTTTTTTTTGCAGTGGGTCCTTATGCTGGGGAAAAGAACACGCGCCACGACTTCGCAATGCTAGCCTGCCAGCGCACTCACGCGTCAGAACAGCCAATCTCGGCGAATCTCACCATTCTCTTTAGCCGAGGCCGCAGACCATCGCTGCAGTCCTTCACGGACATTATATCTTACCTACTTCACTACACGCCAACCTATTCAATTATTCTGCATCGTTCAGAAGAAGAGCGGCTCTACCCTAAAGCGGGAATGGTTCTGAAATGTATCGTTACCTCCTGAGCTGTAAAATATTCTTTTTGGTGGTTTAGAGGTGAACGCTATTTACGCCCTGAGTTTGGGACTCCTAAGCGTACCAGGCCCTATGGACTAGTCACTAAACGCATTCGTTGTCAGCTGAGAGCCTACCTGGGAACCGTTTAGCACATTACTTCGGGCTAGGCCTCATTTTTTAGGCGTAGAGGTGTCTTCGGTACCCAAAAATCTTTTTTCTAGCGGGAAGGAAGCGAGGGAAAGGGAATGCTAGAAAAGGGATCCCCTGCTCTCAACGCCTCCTGACGCCCAATTATGTTTTTTTATCATCAAGGACGGCCCATACATAATGAGTTACGCGGTTCCATTAGTCAACGAATGTAGTTTCCGGAGAGAGCGCCCCAACTTCATTGAAGGGGTCACCTCGCAGCCTGCCCCATCATTTGTAGTTAAAAATTGTATGGCAGGCATCATCTACCACTCCTACGTAAGACGCGCAGTCCACCTTCCCTTTGTGTCACTCTCCCAGAACTGTTGCCGAGCGCAGAGTGCGTTGTCCCCCCCGGTGGGGAAACCGAGGAAACGCTGTAGTGAATTAGAGTGGATAAAATGTCCGTACAGGACTGCAGCGATGGTTTGCCATAAATAGGCACGCGAGCGGAAGGCCACCTTACCTTGCAAGAGCACCCGTTAACACATAAAAAGGGGCGAGCTCACCCGATGGCTAACTCATAGTGGAGGGGCCAGCCAACGTGGCGGGTCCCATACCCGGTCAGGTTTCAAAAGTGAAAGGAAAGACCGAGTGTTAATCTTAATGATTCATTATTTTATGCGAATCCATTACAAAAATCAAAAAAATGCGTTTCTCTTTCAGTAGCGATAAGGAAAGAAATTTATGAAAGATTTTTCTCTAAGTACCCTGTGGCCTTTTTGTAACTCAAGCTATTGGATAAAACATGCTCGGCAGAATTTAACCTGTTGTCTTTAAAACGCTGGTTTGAAATTTGAGTAACTGTTGTTTTATTCTCTGAAATATATGATTGAATAAACAATATACATATAATCGGCTTTGATTTCTTACATCTTATTTGCACTGTTACTGCTACAAAAAAGAACAACAACTAATGCTCCCATCTGACAACACTGTATTTTTTACGATGGGTCATCTCGTGATGGGCTCGAACGTAACTCTGCTTTACCATCTCAAATCAATTCTAAACATCCCCGACCCCGTGAATTGAGCCGGAAGGGGAGGATTCACCATCTTCTGTTGGGGTCTCGATATCTAGAACTGCCAACTTTGATACTGGTCTCTTTAGGATCCCTGTGCTCGTGCTCACGTCAGCTGAACGCACCACTACATCCTTTCTATACTGTAGCTTGCACACTCTGCCACGCCTCCATTTATTTCGGGGAAGATCTACATCACATATAAATACGAGACAACCGGTTCGTATAGGCTCGGATGGCTGGCACCATTTCACTGGGCGGGTTAATGCTGGCAAGTACTCCCTTATCCATTGATGCCACATTCCATTTTTCAAAATTCTGAACAAGACGTCACTGCTTCCGCAAATTCGTAAATTTTGGTTCAAACTTCGATGGCGATTGTGTAGAATTTGTGCAGCCAAGCAAGAAATGGTTCGGGGTAAGGGAGTCCGGTTCTTCTGGCGTTACAGGCTGGTGAGTAAGTAGCCGAGCATTGACTATGTTTTCAGCTTCAATCAAGAAGCTTTGAAGCGTTTCCAGACGTGGTGATTGTTCAGCCAACATTACCGTTAACGCATTTCTACTGACTGAACCATTCTTTCCCATATTCCGCCTTCGCTCTGATTAGAGGGGGTATTGAATTTCCATTCGATTCCGAGTGGACTAAGCCCGGCTTTCATACGGTTGTTGTCGAGAAAACCCTGAACACCTTGCAACTCTTTGCTTATTCCGACAAAGTTAGTTCCATTGTCACTGCGAATTTGAACCGGAACACCTCTTCTATTCATAAAATTTCTAATGCAAACAAGACAAGCGTCGCTTGAGAGATCAGCCGCAAAATGGATAGCATGAATGGTTAGACAGGTAAATAGTGCAACCCACCTTTTTTCTCGGCTTAGACGAATTGTCACATTTATAGGGCCACAAACATCTAGCCCCGTATACGAAAACGGTCGAACGTATGGAGTCAGCCGCTCCAAAGGAAGTTCACCCATTTGTGGCTGCTTAGGTTTCGCCTTACGAATTTTGCAGAATATACACTGCGATTGCACAGTATTCACCAAGCTCTTCAATGCAGGAACCCAAAAACGTTGTCTCAACTCATTGACTACTGTTGCATGGTTGATGTGATGAAGTTTCGTATAAAAATATTGTAAGATCAGGAAAGTCATCGCATGATTTTTAGCTAAGATAATCGGCTCCATTGTATCTTTTGGTAACACTAGAGCCCGATCTATTCTTCCATTTACGCGAAGGATATTATCCTTGTAAATGCGCGGATTCAATTGCAACAATGGGCTGCTCTTAGAAATTGGTTCATCACGTTGTAAGCACATGCGTTCGCTTCTAAAAGGTTGCATCTGTACCCAACGACATAAATATTTTTCAGCTGCAAATTCTACCCAAGCCACCACTCTTTTAAATCTGTTATATTTGGAAAACCTTTTAATATCTGGTACAATCTAATTTATTTGCCACGCTACCAAAAGATAATGTTTGGGTCTTAGTTCTTCGTCGCTTTTATCGTTGATGTAACCTGTCCAAAATTCTTGTGGCCACTGCTCTTCCTCATTTTTCAAAAAATCAGGCCCATTTAGCCAAAATTCATTTGCTTCGTGGTTTCTCGGAAACTTTGCCCTTGGTGCCTCATCAGTAGTTCCAGCTTCGGTATAGTGTGGTGCCGAGGGTGCACACGAACTTTTTCCTGCGACAAATGCTACTTTCAGTGTATTTAAACTTATCCCTCTCCAATACGCTACCGCAACTATTGCCTCCTCGCTGCGTCGACAAAGACGTGTAGATCCCCCTGTGTTTTTTCAAAATCTAGGAAGCAGCATCGTGGTACTCTGAACTGGGTCACTATTGGCTGCTCCTCCATCCAAAGTTTCCAGCGACGGTATAAGTGGTCAGTAAAAGTTTCGTCCCACTGCAATCCTGGTTTCCACAATGCTTGCATCAACACTTTTGCTGACACCATCAAGTCAGCTAAAAAACCGAATGGATCGAAAATGGCACTTCGCGTTTTGTGGGCTTTCTACTAAAGTTCAATATTTCTTTTGGCACTTTATGGAATTGCAACTTGGAAATAAAAGCATCCGGCTGTGACCGCCAGTGCATGCCTAGCATTCTCTCCAATTCACTTTCTAGTTTGACCGTTTCTCTTGAGTCACCTGCAGCATTGCCAACAGCAGCTTTAACTTTGTCCGAGTAAGAAACTATGTTTCGTAATTCAAACCCACCAGCTCGGTGTATTTTGATGACGGCTTGTGTTACATTTATGGCATCGACTTCTGACGGGAAACAATCCACATAGTCATCAACATAATATCTTTCTATGAATGCCTCAACTGCACGCGAAACTCCTCTTCGAAATTTTTGGCTTTGATATTTTTTACATATTGCGCTATTGTGGGCGAACATGTTGTGGTAAACCCGGACTGCTTCAATCAACATCTCTTAAAGCTCGTATTATGTGCAATCTTTCTTTACTCTAACCGCTCGATCTTACCGCTCTTAAAGCTCGGAGAATTCCTATCTTTCTTCTACACGGACTGTCGAGCTAAGCTTGGGCGCGCGGGTTTGAACTGTCGAACCGGATCGGAGTTCATCGGGTTGGTTGCAGCAATCACGAATATTATATTTAGTTAAGTGTTAGCAACAATTAATATTAAAAGACTGTAGTGAAAGCTTTTTGAAATAAAACAGAATTGTAAACCTCTTCTTTGAATACATCAACCTACGGTTTACAACATTGGCGACGAGGAATCACGAAAACACGTGTGTCTAGCCTCAAAATGTACTCAAACTAATTCAAAGTTTTCTGTGACTTATTTCAAGAGCAAATGGCTCTACAAAATCAGCAAATGCAACAATTGTTTCGACAAAAGAACACGGCGGCTGCACCAGGCCAAGCGCTAGCACAAGATTCAACAGCTTTCAAAGTGAAATGTCTTGCCGATTCCATGGTCCAGTTCGATTACGATCCGGACAACAATCAAACATGCGAAGCGTACTACAAACGCTACGAGTCGCTGTTTACAACACAAGCAATCGACCTCGACGAACCAACAAAGATCCATCTTCTTCTTCAAAAATTTCCACAGGCGCAGTACCAACGCTACGCAGGCTCAATTCTACCACAGAACCCTCAAGACCGGACACTCGGTGACACAGTGAGAACTCTCAAGCGACTCTTCGGTTACAAAGAAACAATGTTCGCAATGCGGCACAAGTGCTTCAAGCTTGGAAAATTCGACAGTGAAGATTTTAGTGAGTATGCAGCGCGCATTAACAAAAATGCTGAGAAATTCGAAATCGCTCGATACTCGCTTATTTGTGAGTGGTCTCACGTCATCACAAGACTCACTGATCCTTGAAAAACAATCGACATCGATATCGAACTCGAGAAAGCAGCAAACGATGCGGCAAGAGCTCTAATCCACAAGTTGAACCTTCAGTACTTAGTGAATGAGGCTGAACGTATCACCTGTTTGAAGATCGATAAAGGAAAAGTGGGTGAATCGTCGGGTTCTTCTGAAGTTCATGCTGTCCATCATTTCAAGGGTCAAAGTGGTAAGCCAGGTAAGAGCCATTGGGGTGATAAAACCGGTCATCCGCCGTATGCTTGGCCTGGCTGTGGCGAAAGGCATTGGTTGGCAGATTGCCCCTTCAAGGAGAAGACCTGCAGCAGATGCAACGGGAAGTCACATAAGGTAGGTTACTGTAACATTTACAAATATTTCCGAGAGAAACGCAACACAAAATACAACAAGAAGGGCGACAACAAGCCGCAAGCGAACCAAGTACAATCAGAAGTCAACTTAATTTCAAGCAGGAAGTTTCTCAAGCCGATTGTCAACGGTGCTCAGCTAAAGAAACTGACTGCATCAAATTGAACGAACGCAAAAAATGCTTCAGGAGACGTGATTCCCTTACTGGGATACTTCTGGTGCAACATTACTCTGAATGGCATTCAAAAGCAGGGATGCTGTTTCATTACACCGCTAAATCTCAACCTTTTCGGCATTCCCTGGATCAATGTGTTCAATTTGTGGAGTGTTCCAATCGACAACGTCTGCGATCAAGTCAGGTCAAAATCTTGCGATGACCTGACCACAGAAGTACAATCAAAGTTTCATGAACTTTTCTCAAATGGCCTTGGTTGTTATAACAAAGCTAAAGTCTCACTCAAACTAAAAGCAGGAGCTCCACCAATCTTCCGAAAAGCTCGTCCGGTTCCACAAGCAGCTCGTTCTACTATAGTCACTGAGCTAGAACGTTTGCAGCACTTGGGCATTATCAGCCCTATCAAATATTCTCAGTGGGCAGCACCCATTGTCGTAGTTAAACGAAAGGATGGAAGAGTTCGAATTTGTGCTGATTATTCGACGGGTCTTAACGAAGCACTTGAGCCAAACAAGTATCCTTTGCCATCACCCGATCATATTTTCGCAAGTTTCACAGGAAAAAAAAGTTTTCAGCACAATCGACTTATCAGACGCTTTCTTTCAAGTGGAAGTCGACGATATATCCAAAATGGTGATGGCCATCAAGACCCACATCGGATTGTTTCAGGTCAATCGCCTCCAGCAAGGAGTTAAAACAGCCCCAGGAGAATTTCAAGCAATTGTCGACATGATGCTCAGTGGAATCTCAACGTTCGGTTTCATCGACGACATGGTTACTAGCGGTGAGAATGCTGATGACCACAAGCAAGAGTTGAAGAAAACACTGCAACGCCTGCAGGAATTCGGGTTCAAACTCAACATCAACAAGTGTCAGCTCGGTAAGAAATCTGTGCAAATCTGTGGACATGTCATCGACGACAAAGGCATCCGACCACAGCCTGAAAAAATTTGGGAAGTCACATCAGCATCTCCGCCAGCTAATGTCTGTCAGCTCCGTTCATTCTTAGGTTCAGTCAATTACTATGGCAAGTATATCAAGTCAATGAAGGCGCTGAGGGGTCCCCTGGACGAACTTCTCAAGAAAGATGTGAAGTACGAATGGCAAGATGTTCACCAGGAAACTTTTGACAATCTCAAAAAGATCCTGGGATCAGATCTGGTACTTACGCACTTTGATCCCAACAAGGCCATCGTTCTAGCGACAGACGCGTCAAAAGACGGCATGGAAGCTGCCCTCATGCACCGTTTCAACGACAATTCACTGCATCCTATCATGCATTTCGCCGCAACATCCAATTCAGCGGAAAGAAATTATTCCAAAATTGAAAAAGAAGCGCGAGCACTCATATTTGGCTTAAAGCGATCACATTTCTACATCGCTGGGGGACAAATTACCGCGCAGGTCGATCACAAGCCTCTGTTGTCCATCTTTGGTTCGAAAAATGGAATTCCCGTATATACAGCGAACAGACTAAAGGGATGGGCACTAATCATCATGGCTTATGATGTTAAGTTCGAATTTATTGGAACCAACAGCTTCGGATATGCTGACGTCGTATCTCGCCTTATGTCAAAACAGATGAAAGCTGATGAAGAGACAATTATTGCTGCGGTACAAGTCAGGGGAATTGACGACAATGACGAACAGTTGTTAATTTCGCAATACAGTCAGCAAAGGAGCTTCCTGTCAACTTCCAAGAAGTACAAGAAGAAACGAAAGCCAGCCCAAATCTTCAGCAAGTGATCAAATTCATTGTGACTGTCAGCCGGCCCCAGCGCAAAAGTTAGATCGAAGGAATTGAAGTCGCTTCTTTTTTCGGACACCACAATGAGCTAAAATTCGTACAAAATTGCATTTTCCGTAACGAACAAATCATCATTCCATCAAAACTGCGAGCACATATTCTTGAGAACGTACATGAAGGTCATCCAGGTGAGTGCCGAATGAAGCTATTGGCAGCCGACAAAGTCTTCTGGCCTGGCATAACGAAAGCTATAGAAGTAATCGTTAAGACTTGCGAACGTTGCGCAAGGGAATTAAAGGCACCACGCAAATGTACCTTGCAGCCCTGGCTCATGCCATTGGAACCATAGATGCGCCTTCACCTTGATTGTGCCGGCCTCATCAGCGGCTCCTAACTCCTAGTGGTTCTTGACGCCTATAGCAAGTGGCCAGAAGTTATAAAAACGGCAACAATAACCGGAACGAGGACGGTCGAACTTTTTGCTGATGTGCTGGCCCGACATGGTCTGTGCAAAGTTTGCGTCACGGACAATGGACCTCAATTCGTGTCGAGCTCGTTTGAAAACTTTTGCGAGACACACGGTATCAAGCATCTTACGACCGCCTACTACAGCCCTCAGTCAAACGGTCAGGTGGAACGATTCATTGACCTTCTCAAAAAGGGCTTACAGAAGGCCGAAGGAACCATCGAACAAAAATTGCGAGAATTTATGATGACGTATCGCTACACACCATCATACAATCTCGGAATGAAATCACCATTTAAATTGATGACCGGCCGTAAGATGCGCACAAAACTCGATTTGCTCAAGCCTCAAATCGATCAAACTCCTTCAGACAAAGTGGAAATGGAAAATCAATTTAACTTGCATCACGGCGCAAAGTGGAGAGAGTTTTCACCCGGAGATGAATTCCTTTACAAACTCCACACAACCAGTTGGAATTGGACGCCTGGCTTCGTGAAAAGCCGAGATGGAGCTGTCAATTACTCGATTGACATTACAACGCCGTCAGGAAGTCGAACCGTACGAGCTTACACGAATCAGCTCAAACACCGATATATGAAAAACGAATTGATAGAATTGTTTGACTTGCCCGAGTTTAGTGACGAAAATAATCTGCCAGTTGGTGAAGTTGAACCAATTTTCACACCTGGCAACAATCCTCGACATGTCGACCACTCTGACGCTCACAATGATGAACAAGCCGGAAGTGAGGATGAAACTCAAGAACGTGAAGCTGAAGTCGAGCCTCGTTACCCAATTAGAACAAGTCGGGGAGTCACATCAAAATTCAATGACCGTCAGATTTTAAGAGGGGAGGAATGTGGTAAACCCGAACTGCTTCAATCAACATATCTTAAAGCTCGCATTATGTGCAATATTTCTTTACTCTGACTGCTCGATCTAACCGCTCTTAAAGCTCGGAGGATTCCTATCTTTCTTTTACACGGACTGTCGAGCTAAGCTTGGGCGCGCGGGTTTGAACTGTCGAACCGGATCGGAGTTCATCGGGTTGGATGTAGCAATCACGAATATTATATTTAGTTAAGTGTCATCAACAATTAATATTGAAAGACTGTAGTGAAAGCTTTTTGAAATAAAACAGAATTGTAAACCTCTTCTTTGAATACACCAACCTACGGTTTACAACACATGTGGCATCACGTACACCTCAGCTGGCTTAGTCACGTCACCACTTCTCCACAGAAAACGCAGACTATCCTGATCTCTCTTTAAGATAGCCACTTGGTGAAACATCTCTTTTATGTCTCCGCAGATTATCACTAGTACCTGCCTAAATTTGAATAAAATTTTAATCAGTGGCTGGTTTATGGCAGGACCCGGAAGAAGAGCTTTGTTTATTGAAATGTTTTGAACCTCAGCTGCGGCATCAAAAACTAGGCGTAATCCTTGTTTGTTTGGGGTTTTTATGCCAAAGTGCTGCAAGTAAACGGTTTTCTCTGACCATTGAGCTGCTACAGTGATAGTTAGTTTACGGGTGTAGCCTTTTCTTATACAATCATTGATTTTACTGCAATATTCGTTGGCGTATTGCGTATCTTGAAGCATTTTTCTTTCAACGCCTTCTAATCTTCGCATGGCCATTGAACAAGTATCTGGAAAAGGTGGAACAAACTGTTTCCAAAGGAGTCCAGCCTCATATCTAGCATCGAGTCTCATCGTTGATAACTCTAAAATATTCAACGCTCTTTCGTTATCTTTTGAAGCAATTTTCTTTATATTCGGCTTCAGACCAAAATTTTCAACATAAATAAATCCGACATAAGCTTGTGTGTCATTTAACTCACTATACTTCAAAGTCTAGCCTGGCAAAGCTAACTCCAATGACGTATAAACATTTACCATATTAAAAATTTTCGCGGCTTCGTCCACTCCGCTTATACGTAGGTTCACTATCTCAGTTCGTTGCGACGTTGTTTGATTATCAAGCCACTGCAAGTCTACAACATTGTGTTATCCATGGATGCCTAATCGTCGGGCAAGATTCTGGTCGACCATCGAGACGTTTGCCCCATCATCAACAAATGCGTATGTGGTGATGATTTCAAAGGGTCCATGTAACAAAATTCATATGACAACTTTGTATTTTTTACGATGGGCCATCTCGTGGTTATCTTGAACGTAACTTTGCTTTACCATCTCAAATCAATCATCAACAAACCCAATGCAGAAATTTATAACAGTTTAATTTTTAAATATATGTATCAATCTATCTACCTATATATAAAGATATATATATATATATATATATATATATATATATATATATATATATATATATATATTTATATATATTTATATATATATGTATATATATATATATATATATATATATATATATATATATATATATATATATATATATATACGAGTAGATATATATATATATATATATATATATATATATATATATATATCCATATATATATATATATATATATATATATATATATATATATATATCTACTCGTATATATATATATATATATATATATATATATATATATATATATATATATATACATATATATATAAATATATATAAATATATATATATATATATATATATATATATATATATATATATATATATATATATATCTTTATATATAGGTAGATAGATTGATACATATATTTAAAAATTAAACTGTTATAAATTTCTGCATTGGGTTTGTTGATGATTGATTTGAGATGGTAAAGCAAAGTTACGTTCAAGATAACCACGAGATGGCCCATCGTAAAAAATACAAAGTTGTCATATGAATTTTGTTACATGGACCCTTTGAAATCATCACCACATACGCATTTGTTGATGATGGGGCAAACGTCTCGATGGTCGACCAGAATCTTGCCCGACGATTAGGCATCCATGGATAACACAATGTTGTAGACTTGCAGTGGCTTGATAATCAAACAACGTCGCAACGAACTGAGATAGTGAACCTACGTATAAGCGGAGTGGACGAAGCCGCGAAAATTTTTAATATGGTAAATGTTTATACGTCATTGGAGTTAGCTTTGCCAGGCTAGACTTTGAAGTATAGTGAGTTAAATGACACACAAGCTTATGTCGGATTTATTTATGTTGAAAATTTTGGTCTGAAGCCGAATATAAAGAAAATTGCTTCAAAAGATAACGAAAGAGCGTTGAATATTTTAGAGTTATCAACGATGAGACTCGATGCTAGATATGAGGCTGGACTCCTTTGGAAACAGTTTGTTCCACCTTTTCCAGATACTTGTTCAATGGCCATGCGAAGATTAGAAGGCGTTGAAAGAAAAATGCTTCAAGATACGCAATACGCCAACGAATATTGCAGTAAAATCAATGATTGTATAAGAAAAGGCTACACCCGTAAACTAACTATCACTGTAGCAGCTCAATGGTCAGAGAAAACCGTTTACTTGCAGCACTTTGGCATAAAAACCCCAAACAAACAAGGATTACGCCTAGTTTTTGATGCCGCAGCTGAGGTTCAAAACATTTCAATAAACAAAGCTCTTCTTCCGGGTCCTGCCATAAACCAGCCACTGATTAAAATTTTATTCAAATTTAGGCAGGTACTAGTGATAATCTGCGGAGACATAAAAGAGATGTTTCACCAAGTGGCTATCTTAAAGAGAGATCAGGATAGTCTGCGTTTTCTGTGGAGAAGTGGTGACGTGACTAAGCCAGCTGAGGTGTACGTGATGCCACATGTGTTGTAAACCGTAGGTTGGTGTATTCAAAGAAGAGGTTTACAATTCTGTTTTATTTCAAAAAGCTTTCACTACAGTCTTTCAATATTAATTGTTGATGACACTTAACTAAATATAATATTCGTGATTGCTACATCCAACCCGATGAACTCCGATCCGGTTCGACAGTTCAAACCCGCGCGCCCAAGCTTAGCTCGACAGTCCGTGTAAAAGAAAGATAGGAATCCTCCGAGCTTTAAGAGCGGTTAGATCGAGCAGTCAGAGTAAAGAAATATTGCACATAATGCGAGCTTTAAGATATGTTGATTGAAGCAGTTCGGGTTTACCACATTCCTCCCCTCTTAAAATCTGACGGTCATTGAATTTTGATGTGACTCCCCGACTTGTTCTAATTGGGTAACGAGGCTCGACTTCAGCTTCACGTTCTTGAGTTTCATCCTCACTTCCGGCTAGTTCATCATTGTGAGCGTCAGAGTGGTCGACATGTCGAGGATTGTTGCCAGGTGTGAAAATTGGTTCAACTTCACCAACTGGCAGATTATTTTCGTCACTAAACTCGGGCAAGTCAAACAATTCTATCAATTCGTTTTTCATATATCGGTGTTTGAGCTGATTCGTGTAAGCTCGTACGGTTCGACTTCCTGACGGCGTTGTAATGTCAATCGAGTAATTGACAGCTCCATCTCGGCTTTTCACGAAGCCAGGCGTCCAATTCCAACTGGTTGTGTGGAGTTTGTAAAGGAATTCATCTCCGGGTGAAAACTCTCTCCACTTTGCGCCGTGATGCAAGTTAAATTGATTTTCCATTTCCACTTTGTCTGAAGGAGTTTGATCGATTTGAGGCTTGAGCAAATCGAGTTTTGTGCGCATCTTACGGCCGGTCATCAATTTAAATGGTGATTTCATTCCGAGATTGTATGATGGTGTGTAGCGATACGTCATCATAAATTCTCGCAATTTTTGTTCGATGGTTCCTTCGGCCTTCTGTAAGCCCTTTTTGAGAAGGTCAATGAATCGTTCCACCTGACCGTTTGACTGAGGGCTGTAGTAGGCGGTCGTAAGATGCTTGATACCGTGTGTCTCGCAAAAGTTTTCAAACGAGCTCGACACGAATTGAGGTCCATTGTCCGTGACGCAAACTTTGCACAGACCATGTCGGGCCAGCACATCAGCAAAAAGTTCGACCGTCCTCGTTCCGGTTATTGTTGCCGTTTTTATAACTTCTGGCCACTTGCTATAGGCGTCAAGAACCACTAGGAGTTAGGAGCCGCTGATGAGGCCGGCACAATCAAGGTGAAGGCGCATCTATGGTTCCAATGGCATGAGCCAGGGCTGCAAGGTACATTTGCGTGGTGCCTTTAATTCCCTTGCGCAACGTTCGCAAGTCTTAACGATTACTTCTATAGCTTTCGTTATGCCAGGCCAGAAGACTTTGTCGGCTGCCAATAGCTTCATTCGGCACTCACCTGGATGACCTTCATGTACGTTCTCAAGAATATGTGCTCGCAGTTTTGATGGAATGATGATTTGTTCGTTACGGAAAATGCAATTTTGTACGAATTTTAGCTCATTGTGGTGTCCGAAAAAAGAAGCGACTTCAATTCCTTCGATCTAACTTTTGCGCTGGGGCCGGCTGACAGTCACAATGAATTTGATCACTTGCTGAAGATTTGGGCTGGCTTTCGTTTCTTCTTGTACTTCTTGGAAGTTGACAGGAAGCTCCTTTGCTGACTGTATTGCGAAATTAACAACTGTTCGTCATTGTCGTCAATTCCCCTGACTTGTACCGCAGCAATAATTGTCTCTTCATCAGCTTTCATCTGTTTTGACATAAGGCGAGATACGACGTCAGCATATCCGAAGCTGTTGGTTCCAATAAATTCGAACTTAACATCATAAGCCATGATGATTAGTGCCCATCCCTTTAGTCTGTTCGCTGTATATACGGGAATTCCATTTTTCGAACCAAAGATGGACAACAGAGGCTTGTGATCGACCTGCGCGGTAATTTGTCCCCCAGCGATGTAGAAATGTGATCGCTTTAAGCCAAATATGAGTGCTCGCGCTTCTTTTTCAATTTTGGAATAATTTCTTTCCGCTGAATTGGATGTTGCGGCGAAATGCATGATAGGATGCAGTGAATTGTCGTTGAAACGGTGCATGAGGGCAGCTTCCATGCCGTCTTTTGACGCGTCTGTCGCTAGAACGATGGCCTTGTTGGGATCAAAGTGCGTAAGTACCAGATCTGATCCCAGGATCTTTTTGAGATTGTCAAAAGTTTCCTGGTGAACATCTTGCCATTCGTACTTCACATCTTTCTTGAGAAGTTCGTCCAGGGGACCCCTCAGCGCCTTCATTGACTTGATATACTTGCCATAGTAATTGACTGAACCTAAGAATGAACGGAGCTGACAGACATTAGCTGGCGGAGATGCTGATGTGACTTCCCAAATTTTTTCAGGCTGTGGTCGGATGCCTTTGTCGTCGATGACATGTCCACAGATTTGCACAGATTTCTTACTTATATATATATATATATCCATATATATATATATATATATATATATATATATATATATATATATATATATATATACGAGTATAACTGATTCTAACTTCCTTTAATAAAAAATATTTTTTTTGTTACATGGAATTTTTGTTTTGTAGAAAATTTAGACATAACGAAATTTTTATTTTTTATTTCCTCGCCGGGCGCCCGCTGATATGGATGATGCCTGAAAACTTAATTGAAATGGGGAGGAGAATTCTAAATCACACTTTTGCACTGTATGCTGACATGCTGCTTTGGTCAAGCTACATCGACAAGTGGTTCCGTTATAGCCACTTTTCGAATACAACCCATTTCAAACTCATAAACATCGCTCCACCAATTAATTTTTTTCCATCCTTATATTGATGATCTTCAATTGCAAACATCATCCCATTTCCTTTTAGTCCCTTATCTCTTGCGAACACACCGTATGCAACATTGATTCGTAAAATAAACAGTATCCTATCCCTTCAGATATTATATCATCTTCTCAATCCCATGTGGCATTTCCACGGTAATCACGTCTGTTAATTTATTGTCAGTAACAATTTGCAACTGCTCTCTATGAGCTAATTTCACCAGTGGATGAGCATACTTAACGTTTTTGTGACATCTTCGTTTGTTGTACAGAATTCGGTCATGGAAGCGTGGATGGATTCATGGTCTTATGCGTTATCACGTCCAAAGATTCGTTTAAATGCACTTTAAAGTCACGAGCTTGATTTCTTCTCAAACTGAATTGGTTTTTATCTTCTCTTCAACAATATTCCACATAGATTATGGGGAAAAATCAAATGAACAGAAAAAAATATTTTAGGAAATTCGAAAATTAATGTAGCACAATTCCTATCTACGCACTATTCGAACTTTCGCTGAATTCCCCGAAAACAAAAACCCTCTCCACAATTAATTCTTCTCCCGTTGACAATGTCACAAGAAACAACCGTGAAATGAAAACTTTTCTTGTGGTAGCAGGGCGATTCTCTTTTGTGATGTAAAATTTTCACTCGATTTCCGTCGAGCAAGGAAACTTACAAATCTGTGATGAGACCTGTGTTATTCTATGGGTGGGAACCATGGACCCTAACCCAAGCATTCGCAAATATATCGAACGCCTTTGAGCGACGGGTCCTGAAGCGAAAACGTCCATTAACGATAAACTATAATAATAAGAAATATGATATAATTTATTAATTTTTCAAAATTTTAGCAGTTCCCCTTTCTGTTGCAGAACGCTCCACAGCCATAATAAAAGGTGAATAATTTTGAATTCAGTTTTTTTCTTGTTCTATATTTCTTGTTTTTTTTTCTCGCTATACGACGACTTGAATCCCTTAATCAATTTTTTTCTTTGTGTAAATTCATGGAGTAATATTTAATTGGAAGTAAATTTTCATTTATTAATATTTTTTTCGAACCAGATTAAAATTTGTAAAAAAAGGGTTATTGAATTGATTTTTTTGTATATTATTTCTATTTGATAAATTGTTGAGTTGTGATGAAATTGAGAAAAAAATATAAGACAAGAAGTGCTAAAGCAATAATTTTTCATTTCTTGAAATGTCCTCCTCCTCTCCTGTCCTTTTCGTTTTGTGTTAGTTGTTATGTGTAGGGTGGCTCAGCACGAGCAGAGGGTGTCCCGGAAAACCCGTGACATGACTGTGCGCTAGCCGGCCTCAGAATGCAACCGCGGGCTACGCACTCTGTAATGATTTTCCGTCTTAACTCACAAACGAAGTCGGAACCGAACTCTCATCGGTTCTACACGTGAAGTCTGAGTCGTGCCAACGAATGGTACCAACCGGTCAACCAGTCCGTGCACCGTAATCCATTTTCGCGGCGGCTGCTTGTCGGCCAGCTAGATCGGAGAGGATTTCGGTCACGGGTCTTAAAATAGATTACGCTCAATTACGTACGAGTATTTCAGCCACCATTAAACGCCCGTTTCAAACGCGTTGAAAACACAATCATACCGAGAAGAAACCTACTTTAAGTTAGTCCGTATTCCTTCATTAATCCTGTCAAGTACAAAAATCTAATTCCCATTTCGCGTTCCCGAGTTTCACCGACGTGGTACCGAAAAATACACTACGTTATCTTGAACCCGACGAAAGCTACGCTAAAGAAAAAGGCAATCCAACAAAGGTACCGCGTACCGCGCGGACCACTGGAAAGGAAAGTCTGCGTTAATTTTAGCAATTCATGTTATTCATAAAATTCCTTTAATTCATATTATTCACCACATAAAAATTGTAGTTGTAGTTTCTTTACACTTATATCGATATTCGTTAGTTTTTGTTTAACTCTATCTTCTAGAAAATATACAACTGTTACTATTCGGACATTAGGATTTCTTGATTTTTAATGATTCTGTGCGTATGCGTGTGTGTATATATTTATAAGTTTGTACTAAATTTTTTTTTTCATCATAATCACAATTTGTTCTAAATTTTCTCTTCATTGTGTTTCTACTTAATTTTATCTTCCAATTACAAATATGCATTCAAGATCTTTTTCCCTTCTGCATGCATCTCATATGCGTATGTTGTGTGTGTGCGTATGAATATATCTTTTTTCGTCATAAAAAAAAATTTAATTGACACATACGCAGATAAAAATGTATTATAATTGCAACAGGTGTTTGTAAGTATGTAGGTAAGAGAATTATTCAATTAATAACATATACGCTGTTTTACTAAAGCGAGAGAGTGTTATGCAGTATGAGAGAGAGAGAGAGATAACTTAAATAACACATTGTATAGTAAAAAAATATTACCCAACATAAGGAAAAGCGTAAATGTACTAATCAATTTATCGTATCACCTCTAGAAGAAATAGTTCTAAAATATAGGCATACATAATATATTTATATATAAACCGATGCCAACTTTACTGCCATTTTATTTCACTTTGGTCACGGTGTACGTCTTCCCGTAATTCGCCTTTTTAGGTCTTTGTAAAAATTTTTTTTACAAAGACCTACTAGTTTCGCGACCTGTCTGTCCGTCTGTCCGTCCGTCCGTCTGTCCGTCTGTCCGTGCTTCACAGCTAATTTCCTCAGAAACTATAGAAGCTAGAATGCTCAAACTTTGTGAAAAGGTCAAAAGTGATGGTCTCTCAAAAGTTAAGCTCTTAACAAAAATTTAAAAAAATATTTAAGGGGGGTCCTCCCTAATAACTAATTGGCCCTTAAAAATTTTTTTTTATCAAAGGTAGTTGAGTGGGGTATCAAATGAAAGGTCTTGATTAGATCTTTTAGAATCTGAAATAAAATCATTTTATGAACTAGGGGGTCCAGGGGAAGGCAAAATGTACCAAAAATTTGTGTCCCCCCCCCCCCCTCGCGATTGGACACCTTTGAGCCGAAACATCTGAAAATGATCACGAATGTGGGCCTTTATGAGTACAAGGGAAACAAATACCTTAGAAATCAAAATTCGCTCAACTTTGTTAATAATAGTATGATTTGTAGATTTTACATTTTTGCCCATACAATCAAAACGGTACCTTGAAACTTCTTGAAATTTTGCAATTATATAGACTGACATAAGATATATATGTTCGCAAAATTTAATTAAGATCGAATCATAATCAAGTGAATTATAGCCATTTCAATTATATGGAATTACAACAACAATAACACATGTTTATGGTTGATCTAGGGTTTTCCAATAAGAGGTGTTATTTTCATATTAAAAGAAAAATGCCATTTTTTACTATTAATGATCGGATGTTTATTTTATTATAATGAAGAAGATATGCCGTTAATAGCAAAAGTTAACATTAGGCAAATAACCACTACGACACGCTTACAGGACCATATCCTCTTCATGAAATTTTCCATAACCAAATCGCAAAGTGGCTGCCCTATGTCCTCGATAGCCTCACGAATTTCATCTTTGAGATCTTGAATCGACGCTGGGCTATTGGCGTAGGCCTTCTCTATCACGTGGCTCCAAAGGAAGAAGTCGCAAGGTGTTAAATCACAAGATGTATTCAAAATAACACCCCTTATTGGAAAACCCTACATATATTAAAAATTGACTTAGGCACTTTTATTTTCTTTCAATTTTCATGAAAACTTAAGGAATAGTGTTTAACTTGAACATGTTCAATCGGCCGAGCATTCAGAAAAATCATTTAAGCTAGATCTAAATGGCGGCTGCACTGTGCTTATGAAAGAAACTTGCATCTATTGTATAAATTTGAACGATTTCATATCCAAGTATTGGATGAATAATTCAAGTTATCGATTCACGCCATTAGAAAACTTGTTTCTAACCCTAGGGTGTTTACAAAGACCTTCTGGTAGGAGCACTCTCCTGCTTACTCAACTTGTTTTTGTTTATTTTTTTCATTTAAATCTCTAAACCATGAATTATGGTGCATTGTGTATAATATAATATATATCTATTTGTTGATTTTTATTTTTTTTTTTATAACTCTCAATGTGAATTTATTTCAAAACATATATGTTTACAATTTCCTATATTTATACACAAAAAGGCAAAAAGTAAGGATATAAATACATTTATAGTTAGCCAATTCTGTGGCATGAGTAGAATAAATTTTTTTTGGTTTAAAAATAACCAAAACAAAAACTAAATACCAATACGTGTTTTTCATTTCAATCAAACCGAGTGTAGTTTTAAAATACAAGTAACTAGAAATAGATAAGATATTTTAACCGTTGATCATATTATTAATATTAATGACTAATTAATGTATATTTAAGAATATAAAGTTAAATGTTTGCAAAAATTTTTTTGTTTTTTACCCACAAGATGTAAGCGCAATAGCTATTGTATTTGAAAAACTTCGTATTCAATGCGATAATACAGAGATATACTATAAAATAATAAAACGAGTGATAGGAAATAGAGAAAAAAAAACACTAGTCCCTAATTATGGTTGAACTCTGCAAGATGAAAGTCATACGTCAAATTTCATCTTCTACTTAGTTTTCGTGTTTTTCAAGATTAAGGTAATATGAGGTAATATAATATCCAACTATGAGAAAACACAATACGAAATAGAAAGCAGACAATGCTTATCCAAACAGAAAAAAACATGCTCATCATCTTAAAATGTTATAATTGAGTTTGTATCGAAGTCTGAATTTATCACATCATTATTTTCATTTCAAGATTTAGTAGTAGAATAATAAATCTCAATAATAATTGGATTGAAAAACTTATTTAAATTAATTTTAAGCAAGAGAACGCTAGAAATGAACTTTTGACCGCAAGACATTTTCGAACCTTGAATAAAGTTAAAGCAAGACAACAGTTGATCTTTAAGTTGACCAACAAGGACCCTTCGTAGGCATCGCGTATCAGATTAACAACTAAATGAACTGCTTTCCTGCACGTTAACAATGTCTGCTTTTAATACACTATTAGAAAGACAAATGCGTCTCATTTGGGTCAAATTTAATTGATGCCACTATTATTTCAAGCGTGAATATTTCATATCCCGCCCTTCATCATCGCTTGCATCGCTGTTTGTGGTGCAGCATCAACAACACTAGCTCCTCCCACAGGAGCTGCTGCTGTGGCGGGGGTATTACTACTGTTAGCATCGGTTGTAGGGACTTTGATGGGGCCAGTCGGAAGACTCATAGATTATGAGACTGGATTTATTTCTCCAGCATGCTTATTTGCAGCTTTGTTTATACTGCCTGAGTTAGCAGGATTGGGTTTATTACTGCTGCTAGATCCGGCTTGGGAGGTACTAGTTGAAATATTACCTGTTGTAGGACTGGATCCTAGAGGCTGGCATTCACTGGTGGCACCGATGGATTGGTCGCTTTCATAAATTTGCCGCGTTGCTGGTGCTTCGTGTGAGTGAAACCGAATGGTGGAGATCTGAGAATCTGAATATTGGCTGTGCCGTCAGTTTTTTTATTTTAGATTCGAGCGTAGAAGACATCGTTTGGCTTAGCGATGGTTTGCTGTTGTGTCTCGTTGATGACTTTCTGTATGAATTTAATAAACTAAATCCGCTCGCATTCCAAATAAATTATCAACTTACATAAATCATAAACAGCGTGGTTTCATTGAAACTAAGTTTGTCTTCCTTTATTTGTCAATCATCGGCATGGTCCCATTCGACGGCTGATACTGGTTGTGAGATAAAACGTGCTGCGGTTGCTATTGATGATAAAGCATGTTTCTGCAGGGCTACCACTTCCCATAGACAGGTTTTTAATGCATTGGATTTTGTTCCCAATAAGAGATACGGTGAAATTTACTCTTGTAATTGCCTAGTAGGTACGAAAATTGTTGTTTCCGTTATTTTATCTACTTGGGATTGCTCTACGTTGATGACTGTAGAGCATGGATAGTTTAACATACTTTACTGACTTTTGAATATGTTTCCTCATGAAACTACTATAATTCAGGCCGAAGTGTCGTCCGATGTTAACATTGCGCACCTTTTTGCGTTTTTAATGCGATTTTTACTCGTATAACCTTCACTACACCACAAATTGACAGCACGCAACTCAGATGGCAACAATCACGACACCTGACGATTGCAACATCTCCGGCGGTCCTTTTCGACGGCACTCAGTAATCCCACACACCCGCCATGTGGCTGCCCCTTGACTTTGACATCCCACGACAAAACTGACGTGGGATGGGAAGCCGTCACAACGAACATGAGATGGAAAGCCACATGGCGGCAAGGTGTATTGGTAGTAGTGGCCAGCGGCGTCGAATGATTCATTACAACTCCTCTGCTGAAACTTAATGTCTGCAACTACGGTGACTTCCGCAGTTGTTACAATACTTATAAAAAGTGATCTGGTTTTGCGGTTTGCATAGAAATCAAGACTCATGTTTGGTGATAGATACCCATAGATGGCAATTGTTATCCAAAATACCAGAGAGGGAGCATATAAGACATTTGCTGTTGCGCCAGGACTAGACTTTTTGTATAAATAAGTGGTCGGATTGATGGCAATTGATTGTAAATAATAATGGATCATCTGAAATAGAACCTTAGGTTGTTTCACCTATAATGAATTTGGCTGGAAAATGTGGGCATACTCGGATAGACAATTTTTTTCACGTTGGCAAGCATTCGAGCACAGCTGAATAAAGTGATGCAGCTTGAATGTTTTTGCGGGAGAGTAGGAGGAATTTGAATGAGAAATGCCTTAGAAATCTGCAAGTTTGTTATGAGACGTGGAATAAGGATTTCTATAATTTATTTCACAAATGGTATAAACTTTTTTCAACCACAATAAAGCTAGTCTTAACTGAATTTTAATTGGAAGTTTGAAGCCAAATCAATGCATGCATATTGGCGCGGCCATGTGGACTGAATAAGACATTTAAAGAGCATGGTGGTGAACCGGACTATCGCTTGGGTAGATAATTATTAACTTTAAATATTTAGTATTTTTGATAGTTCCTGAATCCTCAATACCACAAACATTCGATTTCATTTCTCAAACTTTGAAAATCAAACATCTCGTACACCTAATTTAGAGTTCCATTTTATATTTCATATCACCTTTACAATCACCAAGATATCCAAAATATCATCAGCTGATCAAAAAAATTTTACTGAAACCTTTGAGGTAATCGAGCAGACACCTAAGCAAACTACTTGAAAACCTTCTTAATACTTATCCGAAATTTTGGTTGCAGATTTGGAAAAAAATTTAATTATTTCAATTTATAGTTATGTCATAAAATATTTTTTTTATTTATTTTTATTAAATGTGAATTTTATATAATTTGTTCTATATCAAATTTAAACTTTTCTTTCTAATTATATTCTTTATGATATTTATCTTTTTATTATTACTTAAATTTTTTTCTTTCTTTAACTTCGACTAATTTGAAAATCCAAATCGGCAGTTAAAATCCATGTATTGCATTGCCGAATGCAATTTATCTTCGCTGAACTACCAGCTTGTATCAATTTACTGGTGCGGCATGGAGATGAAGTTGAGATCTGCTTGGGCCGATCGGGGAATCCGGTTTGAATCACCACGGATATCAAATGTGATTTTTCCGAATGAGTAGGTGTGTTGCACGGCTCCTCGGATGCGATAAACCGAGGGACGGCGTCAAAAGTACGGCGTCAGTGTGTTTTGGAATATGTAATGAATCATTCGACGCCGTTGGCGACCACTACCAATACACCTTGCTGCCATGTGGCTTTCCATCTCATGTTCGTTGTGACGGCTTCCCATCCCACGTCAGTTTTGCCGAGGGATGTCAAAGTCAAGGACAGCTACATGGCGGGTGTGTGTGAGTAGGAGTCGTCAGAGAGAGGTTAGTCGGCGAAGTGCCTGGGAAACAAAAGAGGGTGTTAAATCAAATGGACAAAAGCGAAGTTCCTGTTTCACGCGCTCGTGAATAGAACAAGGAAATGATTTTAGGCTATAATTCTTTCGCGTTATGGTGGAATTCTCATAGAGAAATACGGCGGTGGAAAACTCTTGGTAAGAAAGGGATGACATGGAACTGAATGCAGCACCAGTTGATAAGCGAGCTAGTATCCGTCGCTGTGGAAATTGGATCATCGGCCAAATGACTGCTGCTACAAAAGTTCGTGCAGAGGTAAATTGTGGGGCTTAAACTGTCGGTGCCAACAAGTGGGACTCTTTGTAAAAAGGGAAAAACTTGAAAACCACCGCAAGATAGTATTTCTATGTATACACCAAATCAAGTTAATAGACATGCATATGCGTATTATTAAAGCAAACAACTAGCGAACAAAAAAAGGCACTTCTTCTATTTTGCGTAACTATCCTTCCATTACGATTTAGTTTATTTAAAGATTCTCTTATGTAAATGCACGTCGCGCGCTTTCGCTCTTTATTGTCAGCTTACATTTAGTATTAAAAAAATCTTAATACGATTCGCGTGGAACAAGATCAGGAATTTCATGACTTCAGTGTTTATAACAACACAGTAGCATTAGTAAAATATTAATATACTAAGTCGGTCTTGTATAGTGGAAAAAAATGCTATGAAGTAAAAGAAGAACAGTGCTCATTTTTACCAAAAACGAACATAGGTACCTTAAGTCTAAATGATTTTGCCTGAATGTTAATGATATAGGATGAAAAAGAAGGAAAAAATTTGGCAAAATTCTACTCACATTCATTATTAGATTTATAAAATTTCAATATATTTGCTAGATTTTTCTTTTGTACCATTGGAGGATAATTAATAGCTTGTCCAACTCAAGTTAATGATAGGTTGCATTATCTATGTGCTACGTAGATGAAACAAAGTAAATATTGATAATAACGAAGAGATGTGCTATTGTTCGGGAAAAAATTATTTGATGCAATATTTATTTGCTGCCGCGAGAAAGAAGTTTAGATGATGTTGATGACTACTTTTTACTAAATGATTGACGGTCCTTTTTCGAAAATTAAATCCTGTCTCTGCTTGTTTCTCCTTAAAGCTTCCTTAACATCCTTCAAAATCATCAACGATAAGTGCTCCTTTCAAAGGAAACTTGAACGATTATTCGAAAAAAGTCCTAAATAATTGGTAGTTTCTTCCGAAAACAGTTCTAATAATAATCAATATTGTATTTCAAATACAAGTCCACTAACCCATTCTAAGTTTTATTGAAACCAAGATTAAAATGACTTGTAGATTTTCAAAATAACTAAGGTACATCCATGAATCATGAAATAACTAAATAAATGAGTGTTGTAAGGCTACAAAGCTAAATATTAACTAAATAGTATTTTAAAGTAAGCGTAAGTACAGAACAAGACGAATTTGTTAGAGCAACGACCGATTGAGCTTCGTTTTGTACTTAAATGAGGAAACAAAAAAAACCCCTCCTTAAATTTTAGCACATGAGAATCAACAACAACACGATAATTTGGCTGTTCTTAGATTACTTTGCCTTAACTTAGTTGTACTGTATTAATTTCATATGCTCCTAATCTGTAGATTAATAAGGAGAAAAATCAATTTCAGCATGTCTGAACTAGGATTAGTAAGATGGGCCTTAAGCGTATTTCGATAATAATGGAATAGTAAACACTAAGGATTAATTGCATAAGAGCCTCATATAGACTACGAACAAATAGGATGTTTAATTAAAACTAGTTGCAATATCCATTTTCAAATTTAATCTTAAGAATATAGAAACAGGCAACTGTCTAGAATAGTTCCTTAAGAACAACCACTTCAAACTAGGGATGCGACATCGATGCCGATGTTTTCAAAACATCGATGTTTTCTTCAATCATCGACTCTTTTCAACATCCATGTTTCCAAGACGATATTTTTCTCACATCGATATTTTCGCGCCGATGTCCCAACCCAATAGATGTTTTTTGTCTGTCATTTCATCAATCTTCGGTTTTCTTCTGCCTACTTATGTACCGTGCCAATGCACTGGCGTTGAAACTTGCATCGAATTTTTCACCGTTTGTTTACTTTTCAAAGTTTTTCCTCTGTCCATATCAATATGCTGTACTCAGCCTGTTCGATTTAATTTTTAGTTTTTTTTGCCACTGTTGCAAACAAGAGAGAGCTTGATGTTGATATTCATCATTCGCAATTTATCTTCACTTCGTATCGTCAAGCGTTTAAGAGTGCAAGTGCATGTGAACGTAAACTTCGATTCGAATTTGGAATACGTTTGCAGTTGCATTTACTAGTCGTGCGTGTACTGTGCGAGCACTGTATGTTTTCTTCATGATTCTTTGGAAACTTCATTATTTTGGTTTTGTAATGCCTCCCAAAAGTCAAGTGTGGAAATTTTTCGAGAAAATTGATGACAAGTCGGGGCAGTGCTCGTTGTGCTCAAAAATTATTAAAACGAGTGGAAACACATCAAATCTTATAGGACAAATGAGCAGCAAACACAGAAGTGCTTTCGATATAAGCTTTTGCAATAAATCTTGGCCATCTACTGTGTAGAGCACGCAAGTCACTTTAGTAAGTTACTGTTATTATTAATTAAATAATAAAGATAAATCACTTTTAGCATGACTGTTTCTAAGGTCGAATGGAAAGTCCGACCACTTCGGTTTCACCAAGCACGTTAATCGTGGCATTATCGCCAACTCCTTCAAGTTCAGCAATGGAAGTAGGGCCATACCAAGGCAATGAAAATGGTGAATGCTCTGGAGCTAGAAATTTGAATCCTGATACTCAAACTCATTCGAGAGGGTTGGGTCTCTCCAAGCAGAAAACGTTGCAAGAAACTATTAGGAAAATAAGTTCGTTCAAAGAAGGAGGTGACAAGTATGGCCAAGTCACCGAGGCAATTGTTTTCATGATATGTAGGGATAGCCAACGCATTTCACTTGTGGAAGATGAGGGATTTAGGCAGCTTTTGAAAGTTGTTACTCCGCTTTATAACGTTCCTTCAAGAAGGACTATAGCTTCCATGATTGATAGAAAATATGAGGCAATAAAAGCCATATTTGAGAAGATTTTGTCAAGCATTCAATATGTGTGCCTTACTACAGACATTTGGACCGAAACTCATCAAATGATAAGCTTTCTTGCCGTGACATGTCATTTCACATCGCTCTCGGAAATGGAATCAGGAAATGAGAGTTTGAATACAAAAATGAGAATAGAGACTGTGACACTAGGAGTATACGAATTAAATGAGAGCCATACTGGTGAAAATTTAGCGAAAAAACTGTTAGAAGTGTGTTCAGATTGGGGCCTTAAACCCGAATGTATAACAGCCGTTGTTACAGATGGAGCAAGCAATATCATTAGTGCAGTAGAGAAAGCATTCGGTAAAGAAAAACACACTTATTGCTATGCTCACTTGTTAAATTTAATGGCTCAAAAATCAATTGATGCAATACCAGAGGTAGTGAAAATTATTAACGATGTTAAAGCCATAGTTAAATGGTTTAAGAAAAGCGTAAATGCAAGTGAAGAGCTGTGCAAAAAAACAGATCATTATGGGAAAAAGAAGCTAGTGCAGTCTGTCTCTACAAGGTGGAACTCGACATACTATATGGTTGAGAGGTTTCCTATTTTGAGAGAAATTGTTGCGAGCATCGTAAATTTCAATACATCAGCCCCGCAAATGCCTTCAGCAAGAGACCTTGATTTTATGAAGGAGTTTTGTACTTTATTTCGACCAATTGAATTTGCCACAAAAGAAGCCCCCGGTGATCAATTCGTAACTGCCAGCATCGTAATTTCTATAGTGAAATTAATGCGAAATAAAATCTCTGAAGCTGTTTGTGAATCTAACTTGGCAAGAAAACTAATAGAAAGTGTTTTGACAGAATACAAGAAGCGTTTTAGCGATCTGGAAAGTAACCATTTTCTTGCAACTGCCACCATTCTCGATCCCCGTTTTAAAAATATTCACTTTGAAGATAAGGTTGCATTGGTGAATGCAATTAGAAAACTAGCAATAGAAATAAAGCAAGATATAGCTGACTCTTCAGAATCCGAGAGTGGAGCAACAGCTGATTCCTCTCCTCATTCTATTGAAAGTAAGCAAATATCAACTTAATTAACTTAACGTTTCAACTTTATTTCAACTCTCTAGTGTGAAACGTACTATAAAATGTGTCTCGTTGTATTACAGAACGAGAATTTAACCTATGGGAGGGCCATCTTAAACTCGTAGAAGACAATTGAAAAGCCAGGAAAAGGTCAAGGGTAATTGAGGAATTCGATATTTTAAGTACGATGGCACAAGAGCTATCAGTATACTTGAAAGGCCCGTCGGCTAAACTTAAAGATGATCCACTTGAGTATTGGAATGAATCAACCTTATCCAAGGCAAGTTTTGATAAATTAATAAATCTGGTTTGATGATTTGTTGACCCAATCCAAGGATGATTAAAAATGTTCATGCTTCAGGATTCTTCAATGATGAAAATGGCCAAAAAATATCTCTGTGTCATGGCAACTTCGGTCCCATCGGAAAGAGCTTTCTCCACCACTGGCGATATCGTTTCTGACAAAAGAAACCGATTGAAGAGTGAAAACCTCAAAAAATTACTATTTCTGCAGACTATAGATAGGAGGTTCTGGTGCTTGTGAAAATTCTATTATTGCTACAACATATGGCGATATATTGTAATTGCTAGAATATATCTGACGTGCACTGTGAAGAAGAAAATTTAAAATGCATTCTCTTGCCCATCTTATAGATGACTTTCGTGGATTTTATTTACTTTAACGAATAATGATGTGAATTAATCGAATAACAATTTGAAGTAATTATAAAAACATTTAACTTCATTGATTTCAAATAAAATGTGCAAACATTGACCTCAAAATGAATTTTATGTAATCAAACATCGATTTTTAACAAAATCGATGTTTTTTCGCCGATGTTTTTTGCCATCGATTTTTGTAACTTTCAACATCGATGTTTCACAACATCGATGTTTCATCGTCGATGTCCCATCTCTACTTCAAACTGCATATAATATTACAAATAATAAAATTTAGTAAGCAATACCTTCCATCTACATAGAACTGAGTCATAAATTTGTTCAACGGATGTATCGACAAAACCTGCTTATCGAAACGAATGTAAATTGCGTGAAGTTTAAACAAACGAAAACGTGAGAATAAGCAATTTTTGGGAAAACTAGTTTTTGTTTCTCACGATTAAGTGATTGACTGCTGTTTTGTCGCTAAGATAAATTACAAAACATATGTAAATTAATAGATTAATAGTTTGTAGAAATTGCTGTAGTAGGTTTGTCTTAGACCCTATGTTATACATTTCTTTTGCGACGAATGTCCCTTGCTTATATTTGGATGAATTCAAATAATAACATGAATTGTTAAATTAACGCAGACTTTCCTTTCCAGTGGTCCTTCTTTTCCAGAGGCAGTGAGAGTGCAGGGTAAATATGCCGGGGAGGGGGTAGGGTTTGAAAAAATCCGCTGAGGTCGGTTTCGCGTCGCGTGCGGTACGCGGTACCTTTGTTGGCTTTGTTTTTTTTATTAGCGTAGCTTTCGTCAGGTTCAAGTTAACGTAGTGTATTTTTCGGTACCGCGTCGGTAAAATTCGGGAACGCGAAATGGAAATTAGATTTTTGTACTTGACTGGATTAATGAAGAAATACGGAGTAACGTAAAGTAAGCTTTCTTCTCCGTATGATTGTGTTTTCGATGCGTTTGAAACGGGCGTTTAATGGTGGCTGAAATACATAATTGAGCGTAATCCATTTTAAGACCCGCGACCGAAATCCTCTCCGATCTAGCTGGCCGACAAGCAGCCACGCGAAAATGGATTACGGTGCACGGACTGGTTGACCGGTTGGTACCATTCGTTGGCACGACTCAGACTTAACGTCCAGAACCGATGAGAGGTTGGTTCCGACTTCGTTCGTGAGTTTAGACGGAAAAATCATTACAAATAGATGGTCGGATATCTCCCGTAGACGTGTCGCAATATACAATACCGTCATGAAACGTTATGCGTATATCCCCTGTAGACTTGTCGCAATATACCCGTACAATACCGTCGTGAAACGTTGTGCGTTTTAAGTTTACTAATGTCGTGTTTTGCATAATATCCTTTAACTCATTTAACTCTGTGTGCGTAGTTTGCTCCGCTGCAATGTTTATTAAATCAAGTGCAGAAACTATTGATATTTCTTCCAATCGAAATAATGCATCAGCAATTGGATTTTTTTTCTGTTGTGCATCGGAGAGATGAGTTTAGTTGGCGAGTTTGTCGAGACAATGTTTTGCTTGAGCTTTATACGAACGGTTTATGATCCGTTTTTATCACAAATGATTTTATTTAATCACCGAATAAAGTGAATTGAAATAAAGATATGACTTAGCTAGTTAACAAATCAATTAATTGCATTCAATCCTTGGATCGAGTAGAAGATATGTAACGGAGGAAGAAAAGTGAAACTATTTTACGGTTAAGTGCAAAGTGTAAATCACTAGTCCTCTCCGACTCTCTTCAAACCGAAAAATCTCATTTCTAACTAAATTAATGGGATACTGTTTATTTTACGAATCAATGTTGGATACGGTGTGTTTGCAATAGATAAGTGGCTAAAAGGAAATGGAATGATGTTTCCAGATAGTGGAACTTTGTTCATAACTACCATCAAAGATCGTCAATATGAGGATGGAAAAACATTAATTGGCGAAGCGATGTTTATAAGCTTGATATGGGTTGTATTCAGAATATAGCGATAACGGAACCACTTGTTGATGTAGTAACCTAAAGCAGCTTGTCTCAACATCACGTATGATTAAGAAAATTAATTTATATACAGTGCAAAAGTGTGATTTAGAATTTCCCTCCTCATCTCAAGTATTTGTAAAACGTAATAATTGTGGTGCAAGCACTCGTAACGTATATCAAATTTCAGGCATCATTGTAATACATTCATATCACCAGCGGGCGCCCGGCGAGGATGTTGGGTAAGTACCCTTTATTACATTTAAACTTTGATGGCTTGGTTGTTATTGTCATTTTCAAATTTCATATTTTTTTGATCGTTTGTACGCTACTAATATTTTTTTCGAATACAATCGAATTTAACTGAAATGAGATGCTGTAATGAATCATGCGACGCCGCTGGTGCCCACTACCAACACACTTCGCTGGTAGGTGGCTTGTCATTTTACGTTGGCTGCGACCAGCGCACATCCCACGTCTATTTTGTCGTCGGATGCCAACAGAATTTGACAGCCACATGGAATTGAAGTGTGAAGGTAGTGGCCGCAACGCAGAAGGAGGTTATCTTGAAGTGGCCACCACGCAGCAGGAATTTTAAGGAGTTTTAACCGACAGCGAAGGATCAAACAGAACGAACGGTGCACAAATACGAAGCGGTCGCATGTATGTATAATCACGAAGTTTCTTTAAATTTTCGGATATTTGTGTAATATTTCGATTTTGTACCGCTAACAGCTGGTCGTGTTCAGTACTCAGAACTTGCTCCACGGTCGATTTGTCCTGAAAACTGTTTCAATCCTCTCAAAAACAGCGTTGGAAACTAGAGTGCAAAACAAAAAAGGATACGGATTCGTGTCGATGACAAATGTTGATGAAGCTGCAATGGCGATACGTGCTCTAAATGGATACACGCTCGGCAACCGGCTGTGGCAGGTTAGTTTTAAAAACGAATAAATCCAAGTAAGGAGCGCAGGTGACCGGCGCGTAGATGCATTCTAGTTTTAGGAAGCTTTTGCAATATCTCGATTTTAAGGAAAAAAGTAAACTACACATAATTAATACTACAATATAACACAGAAGTTTTTAGACGAGCGTATTCAGTATTGATTGGATGCGTCGTTTTTCTACGTGGGGAAATATATCAGTTCAAAGTGTTTAGGATTAATAATTTAAGATTAAAATCAAGAAGAGAAAAACAGTTTAATTGAGTCTAATGTATGGATCTTTAAAAAAAAAAATCTGAAAAGAAATCAGTAAAACGTGTTGAGAAATATTCGAAACAGATCCTCGAACAAAACCTAATCATTTTTACTACGAAGGAGTGCTTTCTTTTGATGATGAATTGCCGAATGTAAAAATTGGAGGCTAAAGTACACTTTCTGTGCGAAGAATAATCAAGATTTCCAAAGCTAATTTAGCAATAAAGTTTACGAATGAAATAGAAAGAATAACCACTGCAACACATTCTTGGATGGGTTCAAGAAAACACAGGAAAGAATGAAGAAAAATCGCCGCAGAAAATAGGGGAATGAATGCAGCGCAGCATATGGCTGAAATAATTAATTTATTGAAGCAGTCGGAAACCTTCAAACAATACCCGGTAGTTAGATGTGACAACATTTGATACAAGTGGCGTAAACATAATTTGGGAGAGAAAATCGTCTGAAATGGCTGGACCATTCAAAATTTTGCGAGATTCGAATAATAAATTTTAAATTGGATCCCTGCAACTACAATCTTCAGTCTAATATTCAAAGGTGCGGAAACTGAAACTACAAAAATTATATCCTCATCGAAATTTCTGCCGCCGCACCTTTTGTTGGAAGTCAATCGTCTAGCTGCGACCCTTTAGCTAATTGATCGAAAATCGTAAGCACTGGAATTTTTAGCATAAACCTCAACAACGGTAAGGTGGGCTGTTTTGACTTTAAAAGAGTTCCCAAAGTAGGTCTAATCTAAGAAAAGAATTCATCAAATTCGACTGCATTACTGTTTCGCCAACTCCTTTGATATAGGGTTCAAGAATGTAGAGAACGTTCTGTTTGATTGAAAGCAAGTTTCCGCTGTTCTTAGAAATGAGTGAAAATGTTACCTGTCAAAAGAAAGTAAGAAAACTTATTGATATAATGAAACAGTAGTAGACAAGGTATTGAAAAAGGAAGCGTTGATTAGCATTTATAAAGGTTGTAACTAATTGCACAAAGCAAGAAAAGTTTTCTTAATATTTTGTCATGAGTATAAGTGAATTATTTATTTCTTACATTCAATTACGTAAAACACAAATAATCCATGAAATACCCAGTAAATATTTTAAATTATAATTTAATTTACTAAATCTTCCCCCTGGCACCTTTCACTCCTTGTGATATCTTTTCCAGTCTGTCATAACGTATCCAGTTTATTGAACTATAAAATAAATCATTCAAACATTTGAATCATAAATACTCATTTGAAACG
Organism: Odontomyia ornata; assembly: GCA_963969285.1. Taxonomy (NCBI): domain Eukaryota; kingdom Metazoa; phylum Arthropoda; class Insecta; order Diptera; family Stratiomyidae; genus Odontomyia; species Odontomyia ornata. The sequence continues at coordinate 72,600,510 of OZ017739.1, forward strand.
AATATTTACACTTTGTTGTAAATTACTAAAATCTAATTAACAAAAAACTTCAAATATTAACTTCAAGGAACCTTCCCGAAATATACCTTCCATTTAGAATAGTAAATCCTTCCCATTTGCTTCCCGTACCGTTGTAATCATGTGAATGAAAACATACTGATCACAACCCTATTGTACTTTGGAAACAAACCGGCCTGATTAATTAAATTAATGTAGAAAGCAAAATAGGTCTGAAAAATCTACCCAACCTAGTTAATTTAATCATCTCGACTATCTGAACGGCCAGACTGCTCTTTGATAATTTCGGAAAAAAAACAATAAGCAATCATATAAAAATTAATAAATAATTAAATTCCGATTGTCACCATGAACATTTCCATATGCTTTAACAATTGTTTCTTTTTTTTTCTGATTAAACATTTTTAATTTTGAGCTTTCATCTTTTTGCGCCCTACAAAAATCACTTCACTCACCATAAGAATCTCCCATAAAATTAAACTTAAAGGTATTACATAAATTAAATAGATGCAAACAAATCCGTACAAGTTGTATATAAAGATCATAAATTTAAAATAAACTACATTAATAATTTAGAATTCTTAATATCATATTTATATTTATGAATAAACATTTATATAACATGAATGCCTAATTAAAACACGACTTTCCTTTCCAGTAGTTCTGCTTTTTAGCGGGAAGTGAGGTGCAGGGTAAGTATGCCGTCGCGAGGGTAGGGTTTGAGAAAATCCGCTGAAGTCGGTTTCGCGTTGCGCGCCGTACGCGGTACCTTTGTTGTTTTGCGTTTTATTAGAGTAGCTTTCGTTGGGATGAGTTAACGTAGTATACTTTTCGGTACCGCGTCGGAAATTCGGGAACGTGAAGTAAAAATTAGATTTTGTTCTTTGACTGGTTGATGAAGAAATACGGAGTAACGTAGAATAGGTTTCCTCTCCGTATGGTTTTGCTTTGTAACGCGTTTGAAAACGGGCATGTATAGGTGGCTGAATATTGTAAATGAGCGTAACCCGTTCGGAGACCCGCGACCGAAATCCTCTCCGATCTAGCTGGCCGACAAGCAGCCATCGCGCGAATGGGTTACGGTGCACGGATTGGTTGACCGGTTGGTACCATCTGTTGGCACTACTCAGACTTAACGTCTAGAACCGATGAGAGGTCGGTTCCGCGTTCGGACGTAGACTTAAAAACATTACAATGCCATTTTGTTTAATTCAAATTTTTAAAGTGGGAATACGCCATGTCGCATTTAAAGTAAATGTAAAGAGGATCTATTATAATTTAGTTAATGAAATCTAAAATTATTATATAGTATTATTATCATATTCTAATTTAGTCAATGAAATCTACAATTATTTTAATATCAAAATGAAAAGAAAATGAATAGCTAAAGAAAATGAAAACTCGGCCTTTCTATTCCGTAGAGCCTGACCAGATATGGGACCCGCCACGCTGGCCGGCCCCTTCGCTATAATGAGCTAGCAATCGGGCGAGCTCTCCCCTTTTATGCGTTACAGGGGCTCTTGCCCGGGTAAGGTGACTTTCCGCTCGTGTGCCTTTTTATGGCATAGTTGCTCACTCTTCTAAAGGAATTAAATTTGGTAGCTGTTAACTCGCTAACGAATGTGGTGCTTCTTATATGTCATTTCAAAAGTAAAATACATTGAACTGAAAAAGTGCTTAAATCTAATTTTTCCTCACCTCCTCGGTTCTGTAATCAAAAAGTGCTTCGGAATATAAATTTTCAGCCTAATTGGTCCAGCGGCGAAAACTCGATTAAACAGTGCTACAATCGAATGCCTTTATTTATTTTAAATTTTTAAAAATTTTTTCCCACCAAATTCTATATGTGGATGAAATAATTCATCTGGCAATCAAAAATCCTATGTTCATGTCAATTTTGACAGTAAATTCCCCTCTGAGTGAGAGAATCAATATCAGAGAGCACAACAATCGCGATGCGTTGCTCCGCGTCATCGCCAGGCATCCGTTGCTCATACGCAGTACAAAACAGCCGGCATTTTGCACAAATATTCCTCTTACCTGACATTTCTCCGGAAAACACTTTCCACCACTACACACTCGCTATCCATTTAGTAAACAAAACGACACTGTAGTTGTATTGTTTATTCAATTTCGGATATTTTCGGCTCATGCTGTCCCTAGCGTGCAAAATTTTTTCGATTCTTCGTCGCACGCACACATTTCTCGTGTTTGGTTGACTACTTGCCGATGGCACAGTTGTTCAATGGCGTGCATCGTGCATGGATCGTTGTGGCCACTTTGTGTTTGCATCCTGTTTGTGACGTTCCTTTCCCTCCAGCGCTAGGTTGTGTGTTAAAATTGATTCTAAACTAATCGTTTCCTCGGTGGAGCTCCTACTTTTGGATATTACTCGCTGGTCGTGCATATTTTACTGTTTACATCGGTTGCGTGTGGTCGGGAATAGTGAACGCGGCCTTGTAAAAAACTCATCACGTCTTTTTTGGCCCTTGAATGGGTTGGCGGCTGTGAATGGGAGGAAGTTCCAGTGGAATTGTTTGGTTTTAGTTTAGAAGAAGGTTATGCGGCGCGGGTGGCGTTCTGGAGTGTTATGTTTGTATTTCGGAATTCGGAGTGTGCGTGCAAGGTGTCATTCGGACACGATCGGTCAATTAGAAGTGCATGAATGAGACAGGTAGAGACTAGTGAAGCGAATTTCTAAGAAAACCAATAGAAATGCAATCGGTGCTGAGTGCGTGTGCGTGGTTTGTTAGCAATGTGTCAAATGGACGATTTGACAGCTAAGAACGCCAGAAAGGCGAATTGTAAAAAGTTCTGTCCTCATACGCGTTATAGATGATTTTCTAGTGGCGGTTGTAAGCTTTTAGTTCTCTGAACTGTTAAGTTTGACTCAATTTGATTGATTTGGTTACGTTTCGAAGAAACGTCCCTCTTGGATTTGTATACAAAATTTCGGCCGGTGTGCGTTGCCTTCCAGAGTAATCGGTCGACCGGCGCGTCGAGTGCCGATCGTATGTGGAAGTGTGCGTGGTCGGTACGCCAGTGGAGTAGATGGGAATTTCTTGCGCTCGAATGCGATATTGAACGGCGAGGAAACGACGACGCCAGCTACAGTATAGCGCGTAGTGTCGTACAGAAACAACGGCGGCGAATACGAGCAAAACGTAGGAAAAGTAGTGGAGGAAAAGTGCGGAAAACGTAAATAATGAGAAAATTCTGTTTGGTTTGGTGTTTTGTTGTTGTCTAAGCGGCCGCGAGCTCGGTCCATTGATTGTGTTTAGCAAGTTGAAATTTTTTAAGTCTTCCTCGATTGCACGGCCGGCAATTATTTGCGTTCCAGTGTTTGTGTTTCGCTATAATTTTCGCTGGGATTGTTGTGAATTGTGTGCACTCGCCGTTTCCTTGAGTCGCGCGAAGAAATCCATGTTCCGTTTGACAAGGAAAACGCGTCCTGTCACTCGCATTGCGGTCGATTTGCTTCCTTCTGTGTGAAACATTCGCGTTGTCGGATCCCAAATGTTTAAACATTTTCTATGGCGCTGTTTTCGTTTCAACGACGCCGTGCCATCGTCGTCGTCGTTCAGCAATTTCTTGTACAATTGATTGGATTACTTTCGATTTTCTCCGGACTGACAACAGTTCCACAAGGTAAGTGCGTTCTCCCTATTAAAGTGGCGATTAAGTCGTAAGTACGTACTTGTCGAAACTAATTAGGAGCGATTAGGTTGGAAGAGGATCAGATATCGCGGCTGTTCCTGGGTATTTACCTAGAGGAGATACTCCAGTTGGGATTTAATCAAAATTGACGTTCGATCATAGTCTAATATCCTCCGCGATCCCCCCAATGCAGACAAAAGGGATGAAAGAGCTATTTTAAGATGAGCGAATGGGAATAAGTTGTGCGGGAGGAGCTGGAGCTCGAGTGTGAATGTCCTTTTGATGAGTGCGGGTGTGAGAATGTGCGTAGCAAAAGTTACTTCTCCCTGCCTGGCATTTGCGAGTTGTGTGATGTAAGGATTCCAAGGAGAGCTTTACAATTAATTCTATTTGGCGCTGTGGCCATTGATGTGGATCCCAGGGAATTAGGAACCTCACAATATTCTAATTCAGCATCTGTTTTTGGAGCTGTAGAAAAGCAAATAGATTCTTCTGCTTAAATTATTTCACTCAGTTTATTTGCAATCAAGCTTAAGAATGAACATTTCGGAGACAGCTTTGTGGAAACCGGTAAACAAATGGACTGAATAAAATAGAATTTCTAGCGAGTCAGATGGTTCTTTTTATGAACTTTTCAATAACTTACAAAACATTGATATCCCGACCCGTCCGACTGTCACTATAGTTTTCTCCGATACTGTAGTGCTACAACTTAGTAAAAGGATCAAAAGTTAAGTTTGAATATCAAAATATTTTTCAAGGGTTCCAATTGGGCTCTCTTCCTTAGGATAGATACTCGTACAAATCGAAGGAAGGGTTCGAAAAAACTGCACTGAACGGGCCTGGAGTCCCTGAAATGTCGCGAAACAGCGTAATCCCATACAAAAACATGTTTGAAACGAAAATAACCATCAGTTGATAATATTGATGAAATTCGAAGCTTACCTTATATGTGTATTTATTCTCTGGACTCGTCATACCGCGAGGTGATCCTCATTTGATTTCTGTGGGCCTATGTTGCGAATCAGAAAACTTCATAGGCGCAAAAAATTTTAAAGTGTTATTTACTGAAATAATTTTTGCAACAAATCGTCTCTGGGGCTGAAATGCATTATAATCTTAGTTTTATTTCTGGCATTCTTAAATCCAGATTCTAAATTGCATAATTCTAGGGAATTGTAGTTAATAATGAACACTTACCAAAAAATCGACTGAAGATCAATTGGCATCTAAGCAGAAATATACTCGTGCATGCGAAACATTTCAAACAATTTAGCAACTCAGGTATTCACACGGCTCAACTAAGCTTTATTGATTAAAAATATGTCAAAGGAATAGATTTTGCTAGATGTGTACGAGTATATAGAATTTTTCTCTATTTTAAAGTATGAATGTGTTCCGACTTCATTAAACCTTCGGCATGCAACCTGACAAAAACTCCTCACCCATACAACGTGGGGTTAGATTTACCCCATACACATACGAGGTGTGTTCAAAAAGTATCGCGAATTTTGAATTTTCGCGGGTTACGTATATTCGAATTTCGATTTTTTGTGGCGTTATGTTGGTACTCATGTCTGTCACTTATGCCGACAAGCTCGGCCATTTTGAATGTTCACTTAATTGGTGATAGCTGCTTTACTTGCACGTGTTTTCAATCGTCTTCGATTTTTACTTATTCAAAAAAATGGATCAAAGAACGTGTATCAAATTTTGTGTGAAAAACTAAATTAAGTGCGCGGATGCATTCCGAATGTTGACTGTGGCATACGGAGAAGCTACCTTGGACCGAAGCAACGTTTATCGGTGGTACAAAATGTTTTTAGAAGGCCGCGAAGATGTGAACGACGAAGAGCGTGCCGGACGCCCGAGCACTTCAACAACAGACGAAAAAATTAATGAAGTGGAGAAAATGGTATTGGCCAATCGTCGAATCACCGTTAGAGAAGTTGCTGAGGACCTAAACATATCGATTGGCTCGTGCCATTCGATTTTTATCAACGATTTGGGCATGAGACGGGTCGCCGCGAAATTCGTACCAAAATTGCTCAATTGCGACCAAAAACAGCAACGCATGAACATTGCTAATGAGATGTTAAACTCTGTCCGCGACGAACCAAATTTGCTCCAGAGGGTCATAACTGGTGACGAATCGTGGGTTTATGGTTATGACGTGGAAACCAAAGCTCAATCATCTCAATGGAAGCTGCCGCATGAACCAAGACCGAAAAAAGCGCGCCAAGTTCGGTCGAATGTGAAAGTTTTGCTGACAGTTTCTTCGATTGCAGGGGCGTGGTGCATCATGAGTTCTTGCCACAGGGAAGAACGGTCAATAAGGAATATTACCTGCAAGTTATGCGCAATTTGCGCGAAGCAATCCGCCAGAAACGCCCGGATTTGTGGGAGAACAAAAATTGGCTTTTGCACCACGATAACGCCCCTGCTCACACATCGTTGCTTGTGCGCGACTTTTTGGCCAAAAACAACACACTAATGATGCCGCAGCCACCGTATTCCCCAGGTCTGGCCCCCTGTGACTTTTTCTTGTTTCCTAAACTGAAGAGGCCCATGAAAGGACGACGTTACGCTACGCTTGACGAGATAAAGACGGCATCGAAGGAGGAGCTGAACAAGATTAAAAAAAAATGATTTTTTGAAGTGCTTCGAAGATTGGAAAAACCGTTGGCACAAGTGTATAATATCTCATGGGGATTACTTTGAAGGGGACAAAATAGATATTCATGAATAAATAAATAATTTTTGAAATAAACAAAATTCGTGATATTTTTTGAACACACCACGTATTTGGGTTTATTGAAAAAAGTACAACGAGATCTTTACGTCAATAAAACTAAGACAACTCGCTCGTTAAATCAATACAATTTTAGCCCAACAGTTTCGCATGTTCTTTACATATAGGAGCATTACAGAGGATGGATCGTAGCAGTCTTTACGTGTAGACGTCTTTTAAATCGCTCCTGTCAAAAAATTCAAAAATTAAATAAAAATTTAAAAAAAAATGTCAGTCTGAACTTAATTTTTATCGGAAAAAGCATATTTGTCGAAGTAATCGACTCAGGAAATTTCTATCGAATATTATTTTACTTCGATTAGTAAGCAAAGAACCAAAGAGAACTTCAGGGCCACTGGTATGGAGGAGCCCGACGGCTTTCCACCGTTGGAGCAACCTGGGGAAACGACGAATACGAAACTGACGATAATCACTAAGAGAAAATATAACGAAGAAAACTCCGCAGATGGAGGATGCAAGCTGCAAATAATACCGTCAATCAACAAATAATCAAACTGGAAAAAGAAAACGATGAACTTAGGCTAGAGATACAGTCCCTCAAAGATCTTTTCAAGAAAGGGATGAAGCCTCAAAAGACGCAGCCGCAAAATCAATTGCAACAAGTAACACAGGCGAAGAAAAGTGCGAAATAAGCAAGCCCGGAAGAAGTTCTAAGTGCTGGTGGCACCAACGATAGTCAAAACTATTTTGCAGCGCTTGAGGGATTAACCGAAGAAATGGAAATTGAAGAAAACATCGAAGGTAATTCTGACCAAGATAAAGCTTTAAATTTTATTCAGCATTTGAAAAATAAAAATAAGGAGAAGAAATCAGCCCGCATTTCTGCTGGTTCCTCTGAAAAGGCTTCCAAAAAGGCAGAAAAAGTTCCGCCAATCAACGTGTTCGGGAAAAGCGGAAAAGATATGGTTCGGCTATTGGTAGCCGAAAATAAACTAACCAATTCTGAGATCAAAGGAGTTAATGCCGAAAAATTAACTATCAGTACGAATTCACTGGTTGATTTCAAGTCAGCCAAAGATGCGCTGAATTCTGGGGAGGTTCCACAATTCACCTATACCCTAGAAAGTGAAAAAATCAGACCTCTTTTTTGAAGGTTTTGGACTGCGGAGAGGATACGGTCGATCTTCTTCAGGTGCTTAAAGAAGCCGCACCAGAAATTGAATTTATTTCAGTCAAAGCCTTTGCGAGAAGAAGGTCGACCGTTGAAAGGAAGAATTTACCACTTTACCTGATACAAATAACAAATAAGAGCAGTCCAAGTGCCCTTCAACTAATCAGGCACTTCAATTTCAGAGTGGTGAGGTGGGAACGCCTCAATAAAAGAGAAGTCAATCAGTGTTACCGGTGTCAAAGTCTTGGTCATTCGGCTGCCAATTGCGCCATGCGATATCGGTGCGTCAAATGCAAAGACGTTCATGGTTCCAGTGAGTGCAAATTGGCTCAAACGGAGCATAAAGTAAAATTATACTGCGTCAACTGCGGTGTTTTTTGTCATCCAGTATCATATCGAGGATGCTCCTGATATCCTGATAAATTTGCTCCAAAACAACACAAGTACACCATAGTGTCATACCTTCCAACTTCGTCAAGCCTGGAATACATTTGCACCAACAGAAATGCTGCAAATAATGTAAATGATGTAAGTGGCAATAATGAGCTGCTTCTCCACATTTACCAGCAACTTAATTCTTTATCGCAAAGATTCGATAAACAAGACTCAAAAATTAACTTTGTTCTTCAGTGTTTAGGTCTTTCAAATGCCTCAAAACAACTTGTCATCCAGACACATTCCCATGGATAGGCTTCGCCTCATCTCGATCAACGTCAACTCTATAGTTATTGCACATTGACGTGACTATCTCCTTGAAATTATTGTCAAGCAACAGCCTGAGATCACACTTCTCACTGAAACCCACCTCGATTCATGGCACTCCATGACATTCAAAGATTTTGCATTCGTAAGGAACGATAGGGTGAACGCTGATGGGGGAGGTGGCACAGAGATATTGGTGAGAAGACCCAATTGTTTCCTAAAAATTGAAAAAGTCGAATTCAAAAACTTCGAATTTCTTGAAGTGCCCGGTATCAAAATTTCACTGCCAGGTGGGGATATCCTCTTCGTCATCTCTGCTTATGCAACTGGTCGAAACGCTCTCAAGTTCAAGGAGTAACTCAATTTCTTGTTTGAAATACTCGAATTGAACAGGGGCTGCATAGTTATTATATTTCTGCGGGTGACCTCAATGCCAAACAAACATCATGGCTGAACGCCAACAATAATCCCAGAGGTGTTTTCCTGAAATCGTGGATAACAGCGAACCAAATTGAGTACATGTGCAATCTATATGGGTCGGAGCTGCCAACATACCCTAGGACAAATTCATATTTGGACCTCTGCATTATTGACGCAAGACTTAAATCCAGCGCTATTAGTTCTCAACGAAAACTGCTGGTGCTTCCTTATGATAGAGACTATAACGCAATCGTAATGGAAATCAATCATCAAAGGGATGTCTTCCTCATTTCTGTTCAACATGAAAATCATCGGTTGAATTTCAAAAAAACGGATTGGGGAAAGTTTCAAAAGAAGTTTAATCGAGAGTACCAGAAGCAATGTCCTCCTTCTGATGATGGCAACGCTTGCTCAATGGTTCCTAACGACAGAAATCTAACAATCGATGAAATAGATCTCTGAACGACTGAGAAAGTAGTTCCCAAGATTAAACATCGAAACAATATGGAAGGATATGAAACACCAAACAATTGCAAGGTTGAAAAGATTGAACAGCCTTCTTCTCACACGTGTCAACAATATTTATCGGCGATTTTTGGACTACAACCATCCCTCGTTGGCTTTGTTGAAATTACACCTGAAGAATGTCCGGAACTTAATCCGTTTATACTTCAGGAGTGAGGTCAGCAATCAATGGGCGAAAAAACTGAGGGGTATTAACCCACAGGGCCCAGATGGCGTTTTCACGAAAGTCAATTCCTTAAGAAGTCTGGAGTAAATGTATCGAATCTTTGAGTCACTAGTGAGGAGATAAATCTTCTCGTTAGGGCTGGTATCGAAATTGATAGTACGACTCCGGATAGAAGTGGAAACAGGATTATATGTGATGGATTGCAAAAACTTGCCCTGATCGGAACACATTTGGAATTGGTTTATCTACCAAACCCAAAGACAGAGAATGAAAAATTCATGAAATATTCCGAGTTCGTTGAAGCAAAAGTTTCCGACTTCAAATCAAGCCTGAACGGCGAATCAATTCTTCATTTCAATGAAACATTAACATCTGACCTCATACCTAGCTTGAACCTTATTAATTATTTTGTCAGCTATGAAGACTTGTGTTTCATCTTTGGCAAAATAAACAACAAGAAATCATGTGGTACTGACGATATTCCAAATATAGTTCTCCGACATTTGCCTGAGGTTGCTATTAGGAATTATTGCATGTTGTTCAACAACATGTTGAGCAATTCATATATCCCAAATAAGTGGAAAAAGACTAAAGTATTTCCGATCTTGAAGAAAGGAAAAGAATCTTCGAGCCCGAAAAGCTATCGCCCAATCAGCTTGCTGCCTAACATCAGCAAGGTATTTAAAGTGATACTAAACAATGCATTAAATGCCCACATTGAGAAATATGCCAATTTGGTTTTCGTGCCAGGCATTCCACCATACATGCGATAACGAAAGTAACCTCAGGCATCTACTGGAAACTAAACAACAAAGAATGTGTTGGGGCATGTCTCATTGATATGGAGAAAGCCTTCAATGCGGTGTGGTTAGATGGACTAATTTTTAAACTGCTTCAGGACAGGTTCCCGAGACACTTTGTCGCCATGTTGTGCAATACGTTATACGGGAAATTATTTGTTGTAACTGATGGAAATCTGACGACAATGCGTGACTTCAAGGTCTTGAATGGTCTACAGCAGGGGAACAGTTACTGCGCCTCTGCTCTTCTCAATATTCATTCGCAAGCTATTGAACGGCTTTGATTTTAACGTCTCGACAACGCGATCATTGGTAGCGTTTGTTGATGATCTGATCATCTATACGGCAGACCGAAAAGCTACAATAGTTCAGAGCAATCTTCAAAAAATGTTCAATGATGTGCAGCTCTACACCGACAATTGGCGAATGAAAATCAATGCGAGGAAGTGCGATACAATTTTGTTTCGGACAACATTGCAGAGGGCAGTCAAGACCTGAAAGGTAATTGGAAGGATTTCCACATTATGGCTGGTGAGGGTAGTTCAGAACGGGTTCCACATAAATCCTGTGTTCGATGCCTCGGCGTTGCTTGATCAGTATCTGTACTATACTGAACATGTCAAAATCATGCTTAGTATAGCAGAAAAAGTAGTCATGGCCCTTCGGCAACTACAACAGATACATTGATCAAAAGGTCAAAGTTATTTGTTACAAGACCCTGGTTAGACCAGTTTTGACATATGGATGTCAGATCTGGTACAACCAGAGTGCTAGTACTATGGAAAGATTAAGAGTGCTCGAAAGTAAATGTCTTCGTGCATGTTCGTGCATGGTTTGTACAGAAAGCCTGAGACGGATTGGAAGCATTATAAATCGAATAGAAGAATTTATCAAACTGCCCAAGTGACAAGAATCGATATCTTCGTATTAAAACTTCTTCGGAATCATATCGCAAGATCTGTAACTGTAAGTGAAAACCCATGGATTTCACAGCCGTTCCACACTACAGACGGGTATATTGAGACTTGCCTCGATACTGGCTTCGTTCCTCCAGAAGCATTCGTGTATTTGGACATGAATAGATACGTTTTTGATTCTGACGGCTTCCCAATCATATATCACATATATGGACGGGCCACCGATAATGAGATAAAACATCGTCCAAATTTGAGTTCACGAGACCAACAATTTCAATGGAGATACTCATTTGCTAGATTCGTTGAGGCTGATCGGGCTGGGACGGACTATTCTAGCATTGGTGGCTGAATAACGATGTCTGAATTATTCGTATGTATTTATACGTTTCTGAGTTTCTACTTACTATTTATACAATTAGTCTTGTTGTTTATTTGTGTTAAAAATTAGGGATATGTTTCAATATTTAACGCTTAGGTAAGGAATATTGTGTTCGCATTTTATTAGTATAGAATAAAGTTTTTGATAAAATTTTAGTAGAATTAGGTTATAACATATTAGGTGTAAGGATAAAAGTTCACTGTTGTGTTAAAATTATTAATAATTTTTGAATAGTGTTGATTGTTGTAGATTCCTCCTTTTTCCAATTGAATCATAAAATAAGGAATAATCTTAATTAATTTGAATTTGCTTTGGTTTTTTTTTGATTAAATGTGTTTCACTGATAACGTACAAATTTAGAGAGCCATTTGGGCCGTTAAGTTTTCGCAATTTATTATTGTTTGGAATTGACTTTATATTCTTTTAAAATTTATAACAATTAGTATTGAATAAAGCATTTTTGACTTTGACTTTGTCTATCGGTCTCTTCGTAAGGCTCCCAACTACCACGCCCAGTTGGTCCGACCCCCCTCTACCGCTTGGTTCGTGCTACCGAAATTCAGTGCTACTACTTTTCGATCCTACCCTGCATGTTACAATAAAACGATTTCTTGTTGTAGGGGCTCTCGCCGTGATGGAGAGTCATCGCATGTAGACTCGTGCCTTCGGGACCTTAGTTCCGACTGGGAGGGATGCGAACGAACACCAATCCAATAGTATACTCCACCTCTTGTTGTGGACCAAAACTTACCGCGCCAAAGACGAGGTCGCCCGCCTAATTATGTGCGGGACAATAAGTAAAGTGGATAGAAAAAGCAATAACCACCTTTAGTTCTGGCCTTGGTCCTTCATTTTTCTTGTCCTCATTTTCTTAAAGGTACGGTAGACCTTCGAATTTGTGTATGCCAAAAAATTTGCAGCAGGACTTGGTGCTAGGGGAAAAACCGCACCGTAACACTGCAAACGCTAGCGTGCCAGCGCATGCACGCGTCCCTAGACCGGGTTGTTTCCAGTTGAGCACCGATACTGGCTCGCTGAGTGTTGTTGTTTATTTATGTTAAAAATTAGAGATAGGTTCAATATTTAGGACAGGTATATGTTATATTTATTATATTGGACTTAAGATAAGGTTTAACGTTTATTATAAGATAAATACTGAAAAAAATAAAATTTCCTTTTTAAGCGTTGTTTATTATTAAATGGACTACCCAGATACTGGTATTTCGAAGACAAGTTATCTTATTCTGCGCTTTTCTTGCACTCATCCGAGTATTTAAATCTTTTATATCTAATGTCAGGAAAGAAACATCAGGTAATAAACCTAAATATCCTTAAGTACTGCCGCGGGAAATAACATACAATTATAATGCATTTAATGGTTAGCTGAGGTAGGTACAAAATTAACAAGGAGCTTAAAGGCAAATTTATTGCAGGGAAATACAAACAGTTGTAATGTAACTACGGGTTAGCTACGGCAGGTAAAAGAATTATGGAGATTTTATTACAACAAATTGGTTATTTGATAATTTTAATTGGGTTACTATATCCATTCCCTAGATCCATATTTAAACGTTGTTCACTGGGGACTGTCGAGATCCATAAGGATTTGCATGCATCCAACTTTTTCCAGTCTCGGACTTCCTGTACTATGTCCAGATTTGCCCATTCAATAGTATGTAATTCCTCAATAATATGTCAGACTAATGATGATCTCTCTGTTTCTACTCCACCTTTTCTGATAATCTGTTCAGCCGACTTAATATGTTCATGAAACCTTTTTTCGCCCAGCGTTTCGTCTGTCCAATGTATACCTTATCCCATTTCGGGCAGTTGATTCTGTAGACTCCACTCTTTTCCTCCTTGTTCTTTCCATCCTTAGTTGATCCAATTCTGCTAGTTCTAGCCGTATAGTATTCTGTCTTTTTCAAAATGTGTTCCAATCTTTTCGTAGCTGACGAATGAGTGATTATCATTCATTTTCTTACTTGTTCTCGTTTTTGTAGAAACAGTGAAGTGAGCCCATTTTTCTTATTTTCATTCTCCATTTTCCGAATTAGTTGCTCGATTAAATTCTTGTTGTACCCACGATGTATTGTTTTTTTCATTCCAGACGCTGGTTTTTCAAGAGTACCGTTATAATTCGATTGATCATGCAATTGTATACAGCCATTTTCTGTCTATAAGAATGGTTAGAAGAATTGGGGATTGCTCTCTCAAGTTCTAATCCATCTTGGGCCCTTATGATCAAAAGATCCAGGAACGGTAATTGGCCCTGACTCTTTTTCCATCGTGAATCTTATTTGTATCCCATTGAGTAAATGTAGTAACTCTTCCGCCTCATTTGCTTTTACAATCGTGAAAATGTCGTCCATATATATGCCTCATACCAAAAGTATCATTCCTTTTTTCTCCACCTCGATCTCCAGCCAATCCATGAAAATATCACTCAACAGAGGCGATAGGGGGTTACCCATAGCTGCCCCCATCGTCCCTTTGAAAAATTTGTCCCCGAAAATAAAATAATTTTCATTCATACAGACGGATACTAATTTATTATAGCATTTAACCCGTCTTCTCTATTACATTGAATCACTATTTTTCAACAGCCAGTCTTCAAACAGTGCCAAGGACTGCTTAACTGGCAAGCTGAGAAACAGTGATTTTACATGACAGGAAATCAATAAATAGCCCTCCTCAACTTTTACATTTTGAAGCTTCTCCACCAGTTCGTCCCTATTTTTTACTGATCGCGTGCGAGGTTTATACTGAAGTTGAGCGTATTCTTTTAATAGCCATTGGGTGCATTAGCGGCTGCGATAATTTGGATTTTAGGTAGACACTTTATTCTTGGTAGGAAGGGGTTAGACATTCTTAGTTTTTTAATGCCACTTATTACTGGTTTCGATTCTTTAAGGGCTTTTCCACTCTGTTTACCAAGTCCGGTAGGGAGTCTGCTCGTAATTGGTGGTAATTCCGCTATTCAATTTTTCAAGCACCATATCATCATACTGCTTTTTATCCATTATTACCACAGAATTCCCTTTGCCTACCCTTACGTAATACACTGGCTTTTCTTTTAATTCTTTTAAAAACTTCGATTCAGCATTTGGCTTCATTCGTCCTGCTCAACTTGCTTCAATTATCTCCACCGTTCTCTTCCGCACAAATTGCTTATCGTCAAAATTCATGAATCGTATTCCAGCCTCAATATCCTCCGCTGAAAATCTTTTCCAGTTTGTTCTTTTGTCTTTTCCAGTTTGTTCTGTAAATTACCCAACTTTTTGTCTGAAATCGTCCTATTTTTCGCCATTTCACACTCTTTGGCTCGTTGTATTTTGTCTATGATATCCAGTATATCGCCTTTCCTTCCAATTACGCTCTTAGCAATCTTCAAATGTAGTAATTTCTGATTCCAGTTTCGAATACATCCTGTCTATACTTTTTTTAATAAAGATTCTTTCAAATACTAAAGTCTCCCTTTTCGTTCCATATATCGATGATCTCAAAGAAACCTTATGACTCTTCGGTGTCACGTTAAACTTAGGGCACAGTCTCAGAAGCCTGATGTCTTCTGCCAACCCTGGATGGAGATCGAGGTGGAGAAAAAAGAAATGATACCTAAGGTATAGGCCAGGTATGTGGACGACATTTTCATGATTGTAAAAGCAAATTAGGCGGAAGAATGACTACATGTACTCAAAAAAGAGTCAGCGCCAATTACCGTTCCTAGATCTTTTGATCATAAGGACCCAAGGTAGATTAGAACTTGACATCTACAGGAAGAGCACGAGTACCTAGAAAACAATCCCCAATTCTTCTAACCATTCTTATGGACAGAAAATGGCTGCATACAATCGTATGATTCACCGGATGAGAACGGTACCGTTGAATAACCAGCGTCTGGAATGAGAAAAACAATACATCGTGGAAACGGCTAGCAAAAATTAGTACAGCAAGAATTTGATCGAGCAACGAATTCGGAAAATGGAGAAACAACATAAGAAAAATAGACTCACTTCACTATTTCTACAAGCACAAGGAAAAGTACGAAAGTCGATGCCAATCACTCATTCGTCAGCTACGAAAAGATTGGAACGCTCCTTGAAAAAGACAGGATACACTACGGCTAGCACTAGCAAAAAATACAGTGTTGAACCAATTCTTGGATCAACTAAGGATGGAAAGAAAAAGGAGGAAAAGAGTGGAATCTACAGGATCAGCTGCCCGAAATGCGATAAGGTATACATTGGACAGACGAAATGCTTGGCAAAATCAAGATTCCAAGAAAATATTAAGGAGGCTCAACAGATTATCAGAAAAGGTGGAATAGAAACAACCAGATCATTAGCCAGACATATTATTGAGGAATGACATACTATTGAATGGGCAAATCTAGACATAGTACACGAAGTCCGGGATTAGAAAAAGTTGGATGCTTACGAATCCTTATGGATCTTGAGAGTCCCTAGTGAACAAAGTTTAAATATGGATCTAGGGAATGGATAAAGTGACCTAATTAAAATTATCAAATAACCAATTTTTTGTAATAAAATCTCCATAATTCTTTTTCTTGCCGTAGCTAACGCGTGATTGCATTACAACTGTTTGTAATTCCCTGTAATAAATTTGCCTTTAAGCTCCTTGTTAATTTTGTACCTACCTCAGCAAACCCTTAATTGCATTAAAATTGTATTCCCGCGGTAGTACTTAAGGATATTTATGTTTATTACCTGATGTTTCTTTTCTGCCGTTAAATGATAAAGGTTTCAATACCCGGATGATTGTAAGAAGGGCCTCAGAATACCGCCACTGATGAAGAGGATAACTTATTTTCAACATACCGGTATTTGGATAGTACATTTAATAATAAATAGCGCTTAAAAAAATAAATTTTAAAAATCGTCTAAGATAACGTTTTTTTATTGAATTTGATTAGAATTAAGTTATAACATTATAATCGCCCCTTTTTTGAAAACTACAAACTAGCGGACACATACAAAAACCCGTCTAATTAGCTCAGTGGTTGTATTTCGAATCTCCCTGTTAGTTTTTCTCCGTCTTTCTTCTTTCTATTACCTATCCCAATTCAATTCGGGTTACAGCCGTAGAATGGTTCATGCACTGATTAATATCTCTTATACTAGCATTAACTAGTGGTTTTTATACAAACTAAATTTTCATTATAACATAGTAGGTGTAAGATAAAAGTTCACTGTTGTGTTAGCAAAGGGTTTTCCATTAAGGACATAACAATTTCATCTATTAATAAAACACAGAAATATTTGAAATATTGAGCTCAAATTTATTATGGGTGTAGTGCAAGCAGTACATTTTGGGTCATATGATCACCAAGAGCCCGTTCACAGCGGTCGATTCTTTGGAACCAATTTTCCACTACTTTGGCACACACTTCGACCGGAACATTGGCAATTTCACGTTGAATGTTGCCTTTGAGCTCGTCTAAGGTTCCTGGCTTGTTGGCATATACTAGTGACTTGATATAGCCCCATAAAAAGAAATCCAATGGCGTTAGACCGAGATAACACGTGTCAGAATACCAAAAACAAAACTAAGGATAGTATAGGACGACGTATATGCACTATATACGTTGAAACAAAAACATACCTTCGTACTGAAGCACTTACAGATATCAATTGTCTTTATTTTTAAAGTTAAATTCACAAGCGGCAATTACTTTTATCTATTGTAAACGGCGGCGGTGATGACAACAAACGTTCCGATCGGCGAATAGTCGACGACCGACTTCAATATAAAAACAAAAAGACCTCCTTGGTCAGATGAACAAGGGTGTGTCTCTATGGCATTTGCCAGGCGGGATGATCTGACCTGACACACGTTCACCAAATTTGCCTTTGAATAAATTGATTGTTAGGCGTAATCTTCCAACATATCACGATACCGCTCTCCATTGACGGTAACATGACGGTCGTTTTCATCCACGAAAAAATAGGGCCCAATCACACTTCCGACTTGAAAACCGCAACAAACAGTAATTTTTTGCGGATGCAACGGTGTCTCAAGAAGCACATGTGGGTTTGTTGCTGACCAATAACGCATATTTTGCTTTTTGACAAAGCCATTGAGCCAGAAATGAGCTTCATCACTGAAGATGATTTTTCGATGAAATTCTTCATTTTCTTCAAGCTTTGCCAGAGCCCAATTGGAGGAGTTTCGGCGTTTCGAACGATCAAGTGGCTTTAGTTCTTGAGTCAATTTGATTTTGTAACTACGAGGGTAGTCCCAAAGGTGACTTATGAATACAGATAGTTTTAAAAAACAATTACTGCGATTGACAATACCACCTTTCAACAACTTAATGTGAAAAATTCATAACGGTACGTTTATTATTGTTTTTTACAGATATCCAAAGTGAACGCTCTCAGTGAATTCGTAAATATGCAAAAAATCGGGCATCGTTATGTGATACAATACAATACTTTCATTTGAAAGGTCTACTCGTAAGTCCAACCGATATCAAAGCCGAGTTGGATTCTACTTTGGGGAAGTCTGCTCCTGCTCCTGAACACCGCATTGGTCGACCATGTGAGGTCACTACGTCAGAAAATGTGAAGAAAATCCACAAAATGGTATTGGATAACCGTCAACTAAAAGTGCACGAGATAGCAGACATGGCAGGCATTTCAAAAAGTGCTGTGCATCGCATTTTGATCGAAAATTTGCACATGAGAAAGCTGTGCACAAGATGGGCGCCACAATGGTGCACAAACAGCAGCGTGAGCATGTTTCTATCGAGTGTTTGACAATGTTTCCCAGCAATAAAGCCGAGTTTTTGCATCGATTCATAACCATGGACGAAACATGGGTCCATCATTTTACACCTGAGACCAAGGAGCAGTCAAAGCAGTGGACTGAAAAGGGAGAACCGGCTCCAAAGAAAGCAAAGACAGTTCAGTCAGCTGGCAAGGTCATGGCATCCGTTTTCTGGGATGCGCGTGGAATAATATTTATTGATTATCTCGAAAAAGGAAAAACAATCAACGGCGCATATTATGCAGCCTTATTGCAGCATTTGAGTGATGAAATCAAGAAAAAACGGCCTCATTTGACGAAAAAGAAAGTGTTTCATCACGACAATGCACCAGTCCACACGTGCGTCATTGCGATGGCTAAAATCAATGAGTTGAAGTTCGAATTGCTTCCTCACGCACCCTATTCGCCAGATCTGGCTCCTTCGGACTATTTTCATTTTCCAAACTTGAAAAAAAAAAATGGCTCGGCGGCAAAAGATTTGCCAACAATGAAGAGGTAGAATCTGCGGTTAATAGCTATTTTGAGGAGCTTGACGGTTCCTACTATAAACCGGCTATCGAAGCTATTGAACATCCTTGGGAAAAGTGTATCGAGCTGAAAGGAGAATATGTTGAAAAATAAAAAACATTTCCGCAGTTTTTTTAACTGTTTTCTTTTTCGGGTCGGGTACTTTTGGGACCGCCCTCGTATATGGTTACAAGATCAAATTGACTTTTTGCAAAATACGCCACAGTGTTGTTTGAACGATGCCCAATTCTTGAGAGCGACGTGGAATCGACTGATTTGACTCATTTTGAATCGATGCACTTGCGGCTGCGATGTTTCCTTTGCTTCGAGCGGTACGACGTCTTTTTGACGCTGGAACAACCAATAGTGAAAATTCGAACTTGAATTTATCCACTATAGCGCGCACAGCCTGTCAGGTGGGACGATTATTACGGCCGAAAATTGGAGTAAGCGCTCTTAAAGTTGCGAAAACCGACTCCGAATTTCAGTAGTAATTTTGATAATCTCCAAACATCGCTGGTTTGTGAACTTTACCATGATGAAAATATTGACTTTAACTAACGTTTTGACATTGACAGTTCATTAAAAAAGTTTGAGGGTGCGTTCGTATAAAGATACAAAATTGTTATTTACCTAATGGAAAACCCTATATTATAATTAATTTTTGAGTAGCCTGAGGTTGGTTTTATCTCCTTTTTCCAATCGAATCATAAAATATGCAATAATTTTAACTAAACTGAATTTGATATTGTTTTTTGATTAAATGTGTTTAACTTGATAATGTATAAATTTAGAGAGCCATTTGGGCCATTAACTTTTAGTATTTTTATTGTTTGGGATTTGCTTTAATGTTTATAACGACTAGTATTGAATAAAGCGCCGTTGACTTTGAAACGCTGCAGTCCTATACGGATAATTAATCTCATCAATTTTGCAACTACTACAACAAAGGCTAGTCTTTTTGTTGACTTCAATAATAGTTTCTCTCATTTCGACGGGGTTCTGTCTGAAAAATGGCTAAGTGTTGAGTTGAAGAGGGCTTGAGGTAGGTCAGCCCTGTTTTAATCCCACATTTGTAAAGAACGAATCAGTCCCACTATACTGAATCGGCACTTATGCTGATGAGTTTGTCGTGGGCATTTCCACTAATCTCACAAAACTTTGCGGAAATACCGAAATGCATCATGGTATTATATAATACAATAATTTTCGCATTGCAGCCAAAATAATTTTTTAATTTCAAAGTATTTTTAGCTATTAAATTTACTTCCTCAAAGATTTAATCATCGCCAATATAAAATTCACAATCCCAATTAAAAATTCATCAGTAATTTCCACCAGATCACATTTCTAGATGTTTATACTGATGACAGATTTTCGTCATATATTTAATTGATATTTATTAGCACCATCCAGAAATGAACTAGAATTTAATTTCTCAAGGCATCCTTTCAAATCCGTTTTTGCCTATAAATCTCGGGCTGCAAGTAAATCATCCCACACCCATTTTACTCATCATCAATCAAAAGAAAAGTTTTACTGCTTTTTAGCTTTTTATCAGATTTTTATTTCACTCATTTATTTGCATGCTCTTGCTCGTTTTTTTTGCTTTTTGCAAAAACACAAAACAAAATACAGAAAATTATATCACTTGGATAATTTCTGCTTTTTCTTTCCGTTTAAATCTCCTCCCACCTCCTCTTAATTCTTTTCAGATTTTATTGCATCAACGTCATTTGAATGCCAAATTTCAAGTCCATATCGACTCGCGCAAAAAATCATTATTTTGGCGCGATATTAGCAAGTTTTTGCTAATAAAAATTGATGGTCTGTTTTTTGTTTTGTGCAAATCAACACACTGAAAAATAGATAACCTACACTGAAGAATAAAAACATATTCAAAAGAGATAAAAATATAAATTTAGACATTCAAACAGTTGTTATTGGTGATCATCTTCTAGTAGCTTCAAGAAAGGGGATGTTGTTCTTATTCATCGGACGAGTACTTCACTGTACTCGTATGGTGTGTCGATTTTTATTGGTCATGTGTATAAAAATTTGCTTTTTAAACAAAATCTGCATACGTGCCATATGCATTGGTATCTGGCATTGCCAATAAAAATGTGATATTTAGTAAATACACATCTTAAAAATTCTCCGACATGAAATTATCATCACCATCATCATCACCGTCCGCGGCGACGCGACGGTTTCACACTGGATTTACTGTTGCACTAGGTCATTTATTATATTTTTGCATATTCTGTTGAATGTTTCTTTTCCTTGTTTTCTCGTTGCTGCTGCTGCTGCTGGTGGAGTTGGAATTTGTGACTACATATATTGTGGCTGCAGCACCATTCGACCAATATTTGCTTTTGTTTAGATACGCAAACAGATTCTCGTCTCTCACTAATATGCATTTTTAGACGTTCGAGCAAGTGCAATCGAAAGAAAAATTAAATTTGGTGATAATCGATGGTTTTTGTTGTGGTAATGAGAGTTTAGACGAAGGAAAAATAAAGAAAATAAATTGAATTGCGTTTGGTGTGGATAATTTTGAGCAGAGCGCAGAATATTTTTTGTTTGTTATCTGAAATGAAATTTCGGGGTCATTGCCAGCAATGTCAATATTATTGGTAATACATGTACTCGTATGAGAAGCGAATTTACATTTGGAAATTGCATGTGAGTAATTTGGAAGTGCTGCTGAACGGATGTTAATTATTTAACCAAATGTTTTAAAATATGTTTTTAAAATAATAAACTGGTTTCATCTAGCTAGTTCTAAATAGTGTCTACATGAACATCATGTGCAGTCCTAAGCATCTAAATTTAAATAAACAAAAAGAGCTCAAAAAAATTATTCTTAAGACCCTCGTACTTTCGAAGCACTTCACTGCGTTTGCACCACCCATTATTTTGATTGAATCAATTATTTTACCGGTAAAACCTTGACAGGCCTCGGAGTACGTTCGAAGTTCGCACCATTGGATTGGTGGTGTAGGTTCGGTTGAGACGGACTCCCGATAAGCGCTGGTCTGCGTCTGAGCACTTCTTCCCATAAGGGCTTGTGCCAACCCTCGCATGGCGTCCCTGCTCTGCAAAGATAACCATGGAACTAAAAAGGCAACTACACACAAGAACGGAGAAAGCGGCTTCGAGGGGGGACCCAATAAAACTGGAACAACCAAAAACCCTTAAAAAAGAAAATAAACTCAAAAAAATAATGCAAAAATAACAATAACGACGAAGCAACCAGCGACTGCAGCCACGAAGTTATCAACACGTCGGGAGCGGTACTTACGACGACAAAAACGAGGATTTTTTATAAATATATGTTTTTTATTGACTCCGACCACACCATGACTTGCAACTCGGTGAAATGTGTGGACTCAATTGACAAGTCTCCAATGGTTGTCTGTTTTGGTTTTTGTGACCGATCCTTTCACGCAACGTGTGTTAACCTTAAAGGTTCTATAGCTGATACTATTAATAAAGCCGCCAATGGTTTCCAGTGGTATTGTGATACCTGCAGAAGATTTTCAATTTCTGTCTACGCTTCTCGCCTGCGTCTTGTTCATCAGACAATTAAATTACTCTCGGAGGAACTGAGCTGTTTGCAAACGAAGTGTTCAAGCGCGTTTTCGGATATTGATTCTTTGTTACGGTCTACTGAAGTATTCTCTTCCGAGAAATCTAAGCTTCCTCTCTTTTGCCCACACAGCCTTCTCATACTGGTGGCACGTCTCTCTTGAAAGCAGCGGATGTAACATTGCCTTTAACTTTGACCAGTCCCTCTTCGCTGGTCCCAAACAACATTTTGCCGAGTACCACAGATAGGAATGATGGCCTCATCGTTGGCATCCCCACATCTCCAGCAGCGGATGATACTACTAAAGAAAGAGGCATGGTCTCTCTAAGTCCATGTATTCAACAAATCCAAACTAGGAGCATGGCGAACAATCGGAATGTACGACTGAACACCTCACCGAATGGATTAACATCGAACAGGACCTCTCCCATAGGCATTTATTCTGAACCGATAGAAACCACCTCTCGTTTGTGCGATCAGCATCCCCAGCGAACTGAAGATCCCCTACTTCCGCCGGCCCTGTCAAGTCACAGTATTACACAGGATGTTGCTGCTATACAAGCTGGACATTCGCACATGCAGCCTAACGGAGTAGGGGCAAATGTTACTGAACGAGTCTTTACGCAGTCAATGTCGAATTGTATACAATCGGATCTCTCTTCTTGGATTGTTTCTCCTCCACTTCAACTACTGGTTTCCCGTCTTGCGTTCGACACGCCTACTGATGAGCTGAAAAAATACATTATATCTAAGCTGGGCTACACTCCGAAGCTATTAGATTGCATTAAACTAACGCGCGAAAATCAACTGAACCGAGTAATTGCCTCGTTTAAAATTACAATCCCGGTGGAGTTGCAGCTTATGCTTAAACCAGAATTTTGGCCGCGAGGTATTTTTGTAAAACGTACAGCCAGCAGATCACAACCAAGAATTTAAAACAAAAATGTAAAAGCAGCGCTATGAACGTATACTATCAAAACGTCCGTGGTCTGAGGACCAAGCTGGAATCCATAAAACTTGCTTCTGTTCTTGCCAACGACGATGTAATATGCTTGACTGAGACCTGGTTTACCGACGAGATTGCGGACAATGAAATCTTCTCTCACCATACCGAGATCGGATCACCACCGGTAAATCTGACGAATCTGAATCCTCTATTGAATGGTATCTTCTGCACGGAATTATCCTTGTCACCGCCGGTCGAAGGCGTGGCAGTCCACATTTACCTTCAAAACTTTCCACTTTTTATTGTAAGCATTTACGTTCCCTGCAACTATCCCTTAACAACTTTTCAAATCCTTTTCAGCGAATTAAGTAATTTTATAAACAACGCCAAATCTTCCGCCCAGTTTCTCATCTGCGGAGACTTCAATATGCCCTCTGTCCACTGGGATATTGAGACCGGCACTCGATCATCATCCAAATGGTGCTGTTCAGATGTTTTACTCAGTCCTCCATAATATAATTCCTTTACACACGCCAACCTCTCGTTCTTCAGGTAGTAAATTCTCACCCTGGTTTACCAAAGATGTTGCCCAAGCAGTGCGATTGAAAGACGCAGCCCGCAAACGCTACCAACGTTCACGATCCGACATTGACCTTTCTGTGTTCCGTCAACTTCGGGCGATTGCCAAAAAAGTAATTTCGCGAGCAATGCTCGCTCACTTCAAGTCCATAAAAACTACCTTCCTAACTAACAATCCCAAATCCTTTTGGTCCTATGTCCACTCCTTAAAATCATCCCACAGCTCTGTTAGTTCTATATCATTCCAGAACAATACTGCCAACAATGAGCAGGCCATGTGTGACTTGTTTGCTGATTTTTTTTTCAGTCTATATCTCATCCTCTCCCTCAATCGTCACCAACTCTAGGGCTTCCCTGAACAAGTTAAGTGTTTTTTCTACGTGCCCTTCTGAAGTTGCTGCTGTAATCGCGTCGCTAAACGCTAGCAGCGCAGTTGGTCCGGATGGGATCCCGAACGTTTTCATTAAATCGCTCGCTTCTTCCTTGAGTGTCCCACTTGCCCTTATCTTTAATACGAGCCTAGCAACAGGGACTTTCCCAGACACCTGGAAGCGAGCCAACATTCTCCCTATCCATAAGGCAGGAGACCGCTCCTCTGCTCATAATTATCGACCCATTTCTCTGTTATCCTGCTTTGGCAAAATCCTAGAACGTATTGTGCATTTGAGGATTTATGATGCTTTACGGCTAAATTTCTCCGATAGGCAACATGGTTTCATAAAGGGGCGTTCCACTGTAACCAATTTACTTGAAATTACAGATACTATTGCCTCTGCACTTGACTCAGGTGGCCAAGTGGATGTGATTTACACAGATTTCGCTAAAGCATTTGATAGGGTAGATCACATCATTCTGATTGCAAAACTCCAACAATTTGGCATTAGTGGCCCCCTTCTGGCATGGCTGGACTCGTTTTTCAAAAATAGATCCTGTACGGTGATTTGGGGTGGACAAATTTATATTCTTTCAGTCCCACTTCTGGCGTTCCACAAGGTTCTATTCTAAGTTCTCTCCTCTTCAATCTATCATTAATGATCTCCCGTCTATTTTTACTTCTAAATCCCTATTATATGCGGACGACCTGAAAATTTTTAGAATCATCAGCTCAAATCAAGATTGCCTGGATCTTCAAAATGACTTAGACCTCTTAAACACATGGTGTCGAAATAATCGACTCACTCTTAACATCTCTAAATGTTATTGGATGTGCTTTTCCAGGAAAGCAAATCGCATTCCTTTCGCTTACTCAATCGACCACTCAGTGCTCGTTTGCGTCGATAGGTTTAAGGATTTAGGCGTAACGTTTGACCCCCATCTGAAGTTCGACATCCACATACTTCAAATGACATCTAACGCCTCTAGAGTTGCAGGCTTTGTTTTATGCTCTCCTCATATATATTTCAGTATTCAAACCGGAATACGTCTGTTTTCTATGCTTGCGCGCCCGATTCTAGAATATACATGCCAGGAGTGGTCATCGCACCTGATTTATCTCTCAGACGCAGTGGAATCTGTTCAGCGAAAATTCACGCGCACGCTCCTCTTCAAGCATAAGGTTCCGTATCGTCCTTACAATGACCGCCTAAGTTTCCTGTTCATGCCTTCGCTTCAAGCGAGGAGGCTCTTCCTCGACCAATGCTTTCTCTTTAAACTTGCCAGTGGTTTACTTTCATCTAACCTAATCAACGTGATAAGCACACGCCCACTTTCCCGAACCAGATCCTTTCAGTACTGTATAGTACCGTACGCGAGAACAGAAACGTATCGTCAATCTCCGTTAGTTCGAATGGTTAGAGATCATCATCGTCTCCAGCTTGGTCCTCCTTTAGACTCGATTGCGAGCTTCAAATTAAAGCTGCGGAGAATACTCTGCCATCTAGAAATTTAATTTTTTTTTGTCTTTTTATAATGTAAGTATCTCTTTTTCCTTGAAATGTGCTTAATTTTTATGGATTTTTTCTTTTTAAAGTTCTTTTTTCTTATTAAGAAACTACCTTGTAATTGGAATTTCATTCTGTAAGATAGTTTTGTAAATGAATAAATTTTGCGATCAGCCTCCATCGGTGGTTGGATCTGAGATTTCATCCTCTACAACAGAGAGCCTGAGTAAGCCGTTATCATCATCAACATCGTCATCAAACAACGAAAATATTTTGTCAAGAGGTGCGAATCTGCCCATCACGTCAGGGAATCTACCGCAGAGTATGCCCTCATCGTCATCAAGTAACGCAACGCTAATGGATAGCGGTATTTCAGACGCTTTGCCAACTTCTCAGCCTTCTTCGTCTATCACTACAAGATGTATGGCGCAGAGATCTTCATCTCATCGGGGAGCCATTCCAAAAAATTTCGAAATGCGGCATGCTCCTAAGGGTTTGCCATCCTTCCAAGTTGTAGCGCCACCGAAACAAATCTTCATATCAAGGCTTGCGTATAGCCCATCCATCGAAGCCATTTTGGATTATGTAAATAAGAAATTTGGCTCATCTCTGAAAATAATTAGCTGCTAGAAGCTGACGAAGGACAACTTGATCAACAGAGTTATAGCCTCTTTCAAACTAACTGTTCCAGCATCGTGTGACTACATCTTGACCCCTGATTGCTGGCCGCATGGAGTGCTAGTTAAATCTTTCATAACATCAGGGAAACACAATTTTCGTTCTGGTTGACTGATAATATATTTGACTCTGAAATTTTTCCTAATCACATAATTGTTAGGCGTGATCGTGATAGGTCAATCTCCAACAAGTTAGATGGAGGAGGTGTCCTAGTCGCCTACAAGAATACCTTCACTGGCTTCCCTCTAACAAATTTACTTTTCACTGCTCCTGTAGAATGTCAGGAGTTTCATCTTCCCTTTTTCTTCTTGTCTTTTGCACTTATATACCTTGTAAATGTCCTTTTTCGATCTACAATACTTTCTTCACCGAAATATCTAGTATTTTCTTATCGCGCTTTTCAAATTGTCACCTTATTTTATGTGGAGATTTTAACCTTTAAGTTTGGACGTGGAGTCTCACAGGCTACTTAATGTTTACGTTTTCATAGTTTCGCCTATTTCCCCCCGCTCCCCGCGATTGAGCGGCTCAGTAGCTTTTGTTTTAGTTGCCAAACTACCAACGAGGGAGGAGGTTGTGTCGTCCGGTGAATATCACGTGAGTAATAACCATCAAAAAATTGACTGGAGCCTGTCAGGCTACACGTCCATTGTTGTCATATAATATATTTTATAAGGACGATTATGTTTGTTTCAGATTTTGTAGTACAAAATGTCAAAAATAAATAATGCCGGTAATTCTAAATCAAAATGACCGTCTACGGGTTCTGTTCAAGGCCCTGCGCGAAAAAATTTTCGTGTCGCAGATCCAACTTTCGAACAAGAAGTGAGTGAGATTTTAGCTACGGATCAGTCTGACAATGAAGAGAATACTGAAGGTTTGTTTATATTGGAGTCCGAACTAATACAAAATCATGAGAGTGACAGTGATCAAGATCAGGACCAGGAACCGGACCTGGTCCTAGGAGAAGAATCGGATAGTGATAGTTAGTGACAAGCAACTATTACTACGGCAAAAATAGGTATAAATGGGCCAAGACGCTGCCTTTGGCTAGGGTACGTACCCCACAACATAATATTATAACATCTCGTGCTGGTTCTTCAAAATTGACTTCTGAAGATGGTAAAGATCACTACAGTATTTGGAATAAGCTTTTTGATGAAGAAATGCTCCAGTGTATTCTAACTTGGACCAATCTTAGAATTTCTAGTTACAGAACCAAGTATGCCCGTTATAACAGACCAGAATTGAATGATTTAGACATGGTTGAACTAAAAGCCTATTGTTTTACTCAGCTGTTTTGAAATCAAATGATGAAAACACGAGTTATTTGTTCGCTTCAGATGGCACAGGTTGTGAGATATTTAGGTGCGGAATGTCAGAGACAAGATTTTTGGTTTTGTTATTGTGCCTACGATTTGACAACCCTGATGATCGTGAAGAGAGAATAAAGGCTGATAAGTTGGCTGCCATATCCCATATTTTCAAAAAGTTTGTGAGTAATTCTCAACAGTTGTATGAATTGAGCGAATGTGCCACAGTGGATGAAATGCTCGTCGAATTTCGAGGAAGAAGACACATACATGCCAAAAAAGCCTGGTAAGTATGGATTGATAATACGAGCATTATGTGATGCCAATAACTATTATTTTTATAATGGATATATTTACTCTGGAAAAGACTCGGATGGTATCGGACTGACAGTTCAAGAAAAACAATTTCTAGTTCCAACTCAGTGCGTCCTACGCCTCACAAAACCCATTCATGGAACCAACCGTAATGTGACGGCTGACAATTGGTTTTCATCTATAGAGCTCGTAGACCAACTACCATCACGGAAACTGACGTATGTGCGTACTCTGAA
Organism: Odontomyia ornata; assembly: GCA_963969285.1. Taxonomy (NCBI): domain Eukaryota; kingdom Metazoa; phylum Arthropoda; class Insecta; order Diptera; family Stratiomyidae; genus Odontomyia; species Odontomyia ornata. The sequence goes on from OZ017739.1 coordinate 72,628,855, forward strand.
GAATAACAAGAAGGAAATCCCGATAGAATTTCAGCCAAAGAAGCAAAGAGAAGTAAACTCTACTTTATTTAGATTTACGAGCACAAAAACGTTATGCTCATACGTGCCAAACAAGAATCGAGCAGTGATGCTTGTATCTTCCATGCACCATAGTAACCAGGTAGATGAAAATACAAAAAAACCTGAAATTATGTATTACAATTCCACTAAAGGGCGCGTCGATGAGGCTGACAAAAAATGCTCGATTTACTCCAGTAGCCGTCGAACAAGGAGATGGCCCATGGTGTTGCTATATCGTGTCCTAGACTTGAGTGCCATGAATGCGTACATTTTATATAACATGCATCAATCAAAAGCTGTGGAAAGAGGAGATTTTCTAAAAAAAACTAGCACGTGTGCTTGTAGTGCCTCATGTGCAAAGACGTGTTATAAATACACGATTGCCAAGAGAACTGAGGTTGACTATGAATCGCGTTTTAGGTGATGATATGGTTACAGAAGGTGTCCAGGATCAAGAAACCTTTCAAGGGTCCAGAAGAGCATGTAGAATCTGTGCCGCAAAAAAACATAGGATGACTACCTATGTTTGTGTTGGGTGCCAGAAACCTGTGTATCTTCAATGTTCTAGACCTTTGTGCACTGACTGCCAATAAATTTGCGTTATTAGACTGTTGTCAATATTTTTTGTATTAGTTACCTGAAGTAGGTGTTTTGTGTTTTTGGTTCCTTATGTATTATATTTTAAGAAAAAAAGACTCATTTTGTTAGAGTAATAAGTTTGGCTGTTTTTAATATCTAAAAATGTAGCCTAAGTAAATTTAGACTTAAAAGTGCCATAATTTTTGATTTTTCACATTTCTATATTTTTTTAAATAAAAGTGGATTACATAAGCACGTTATTTTATTGCTAAATCCCTAAACTTCAATATCCAATCAGTTTTAAAGCAACCTTATCTCAAATTCTCAAAAAAAAAGTGTGTGCATATAGGAGCCTGTGAGACTCCACGTCCGCAGTAGTGTTAAGAAAAAATTACGTCCATACTTAAAGGTTCACCTTCCTAAACTCTCATGGGATGACAATCAGGTTGATTCCGACTCATCTCAAATTTGGTCTTTAATTTCTTCTTTTATGTCCATGTGTTCCCTGGCTCAATTTAGTAATTTTCTTAACGTTAATAATCATATTCTTGACTTATTCTTTTGTAGTATGGAGTAATCGTTGTTATGCTCACCTCCAGTTCTTTTTCCTTATCTCTCTTCTGATCCCCATCATCCCCCCTTACGTTTTGAAATTTCCTATACTGCTTCTGTCCGTTATCGTCGGAAAGAGCGTCAGCGCTATAACTTTTATAAAACTAATTATGAGCAACTTTCAGAAACAATTCCTTCTTTCGCGGTCTTGACTCGGATACTTGTTGTAACAATTTCTATGCTTTCTTAAACGCTGCTATTTCTAACACGACTCAACTTGTCAGTATAAGAAACTCTTCTGACTGTCCCTTGTTAACTCTCCATATGAGGCGAGCCTTGCAAGCTAAAGATCGAGCTCGTCAACGCTTTTCACGTGACAGATCTCCTGAGTCACGTACAGCTTTTTGTCATCTGAGGTCGGTAACTAAGAAAAAGATGCAGATCGCTAAAACTTCTTATTTTCATAGTATTGAAGGCTCTTTAAACTCAAATCATTCAAACCCTTTTTGGAAATATATACGCTCTTTTAAATCCTCTTCAAGTTTCTCATCCTCGCGCTTCATTTGAACGGCTGCTTAGCAACTTCACCTCTCGAGATAAGTGAACTTTTTAGAACTCAGTTTTCTTCTACTCCCAACAATAGCCCTTCGTTCTCAATCGTACACACGCCACCTTCATTCCCTTTTACTTGCTATCCAGAAGATGTTATGAAGCTTATTTTAGAACTTGATGACTCGGTTAGTTCAGGTCCCGATGGTGTTCCTAATCATTTTGTGAAATCATTAGCTACTTCTATTTGTATCCCCCTTTCCTTCCTCTTCAATTCTGGATTATCTTCAGGCTCTTTTCCTTCGTGTTGGAAAAGATCCCATGTTACTCCTATTTTTAAAAAAGGTAGTACCTCAGAAGTTGCCAATTATCGGCCTATCTCCTTATTACCCTGTTTCTCCAAACTACGGGAGAACATCGTGCACTTGCACCTTTCTTCAGTTACTCATGAGCTGTTCGTTCCTGAACACATGGTTTTATCAACGGGCGATCGATCTTAACGAATTTGTTAGAATTCATGATCGTTACTTCTAAAGCCATGGAAGACCGTTTACAAGTTGACACCTTGTATTTGGATTTCTCTAAAGCCTTCGATTCAGTAAATCACAATATTTTGTTTAGCAAACTTAAATTTCTGAACGTTCCTGATTATTTGCTCCATTGGTTATCCTCTTACTTATCCAATCGTGTCAGTCAGGTATCTTTTCAAGGCTGTCTTTCTACTCCCTTCCATCCGTCTTCTGGTGTGCCTCAAGGATCAATTCTGGGCCTACTATTGTTCACTTTGTTTATAAATGACTTATCATCCATTGTCATCAACTCCTCATGCCTTCTTTATGCAGGTGACGTCAAAGTTTTCAAAGTACGGTCGTCAATCGATGACTGCTTTGCTTCAAGATGATTTGAATGCCATTTCAGGGACTTGGGTGTCAATTTTGACTCTAAATTAAAGTTCTATGTTCGTATTTCTGAAATTACTTCTAAAGCCTCTCGCATTTCTGGCTTGATCTTAAGAAATTCCTATAATTTTTTCCGATCCTTTGTCGTGTGTTAAATTATATTCTAGTTTGGTTCGTCCCATCCTTGAGTACTCTTCGCCAGCGCCTCATTTGAAGTGTTTGAAGTTCACGCTAGAAGCTGTACAAAAAAGATTTACCAGGATCGTCTTCTTGAAATTCCATATTCCCTACATTTTTTATGAATCACGCTTAGCTATCCTCAATATTCCTTCGCTGGAAATGCGTCGACTCTACCTTGATGAATGTGTCCTTTACAGGCTTTGCCGTCGTTTTCTCGATACTCTCCTTGTCAACCAGATTCCTGTGAGGCGCGTTATGCGTTCTGCAAGATCGTCGAATATCTTTGATGTTCCATGTGCACGTAGTTTGGTGTATTTTCACTCACCCATTTTCAGATTACCTTGTAACCATGACGACCTTCAGCTTGGACCCTTCCCCCCTTCGTATTTAGTTTATAAAAGATTTGTCAACTGTCTTCTTCTCAGCTCTCAGTAATTTTTCTTATTTTTTCTCCTAGTTTTTGCATTTTGTATTACTTTTATCTGTCTTTTTGCATGCTATGCTATTATTTAATTCATTTCGCTGTACTATTATTTTATCTATTTTGTTATTGGAATTTTTTTTCTGTTAAATAGAAATAAATAAATCTGAATAATACAATGACAGTGAAGACGGACGAAAAACGGAGATTAACAGACAGTCTTGTCCAGACTGAGATTCCCAGCAAAAAATGATGCGAACGCCAGAGCGTCCTATAAAGGAAAAGCGGGAAATTCTGCAGAACGCGCCAGATGTTCGAGCGGTGGAGGAAAATATAAAGAAATTTGAAAATTCGATGGTCTCTGCTACGATCGCTACCGAAGCGATTGAAGCAAGGGTCGTAAATCCCGAATTAATAAAGAACCATCTTGAAGTTAACGGGGAGATTACGGCAGGAAAAGAAACGAGTGATAAAGCGACGATGTATGATTTTATAGCCAACGTTAAAGATGGCGGAAGTACTGTATTCGAAAACAGCAGCCGATAACCTCTGCCAAGAACGATGGTTGCAAAGTACAATTGCCGCCCAGCGACATGAAGAAGAAAGGCTATTCTGAAAAGCGGGAGATATTCTAAAACTAATACAATCTGTATGCGACTCGCCAAAAATCCACAGAGTAAAGATTGGGCTCCTTAAACTAGAGGAACTTGTAGACCGCATAGGGCATTATCGGAGGAGCTGGTGAAGGCCGAAGAAGAGCAGAAGGCTAAAGAAGCGCTGGGAGCTAAATCTAAAGCGCACGTGCAGATAGGCCCACCATCACAAATAATGGCATCTAGCCCAATTGAAAGAGATCGCGATAAACAAAGGAAGGAAGAAGCATTTGATGAGTGCGGAACGCCAGATCAGGGGTTCCAGTAAGTGCTGACAAAAGGAGCAAAGAAAGCCGCAAAGAAACCCCTTCAAAAAGTAAAGTTTGCACGGACGCTCAACAAGATAAAAGACCTGATGCGAAACAGGAGAGAAAGAAGCAGTACGACCAACGCGATCGGGCCACATACTGGTCGAATTCAGAGCAGAGGCTAACAATAGGAAACTTTTCTGCGATGCAGTAAAGAAAGTCCTCGGCAAAAGCGCAACTATCGCTTGAGCCGATGGCAACGATCGAAATAAGAGACATTGACTGCGCCACAGTCTGGCCGAGGTAGAAGAGGCTATCAAAAGGGAGTTTCCTTGGGTGGGAAGGATTAAAGCGATACTGACACCAGAAAACCATAGGGGACAACGCATGGCCATCATTGACTTGACCGAAAAGGACGCCAAAAAAATTTCTGAATAAGTTCAAAGTAAGAATAGGGTAGGTTGTCTGCAGGATACGGCGAAGAGCACCGCCTCTTCAATGTTTCAAATGCCTTGGCTATCGTCACACCACACAAGTATCCAAAGGACCGGATCGGAGTTCCCTATGTTACACATGCGGTGAAATTGGACATACTCGTGAAAAAAAGGAGTGTACGAAGGAGGCACACTGTATTCTTTGCAAGGATGCTGACCCAAGACCTAATTTTGGATACGTCTTGGGGTCATAAAAATGGTGGGTTTTCCAGGAAGCCCTAGCCAAGGCGGTATCACCTACATCGCAGTTCAACTGCCCAAAATCTGCTTGAGCAGTTTGCGAGGGACATGAAAGCCAACTTTTTGCTGCTGAATGAGCAATACCATGATGAAACTGGTACTGCCGCCATCTGGGTTCGGAACAGTGATTTCCAGGCGGAGAACTGTGGACGAGGGGGATTGTTTTGTTTGGGTTCGGTGCTCAGGGACCACCTTCGTTAGTGTGTACCTAACGCCGAACGAATCGATATAATCTTTCCAAGCCAAGCTTAATGCTTTGGAAGGCGCTGTGAAAATGGGTAGATACATGTCTCTAAAGGACTGCAGTGATGGTGTGCTGCCTCGGCGAAAAAGGATGGTAGGATCTGCCGAGATACGCCTTGTTTGGGGACGCGGAAATGCGCTGGCAGGCTAGCGTTACGGTGTCGTGGGGCGGATTCTTTTCCCCAGCACAATACGCACTGCAAAAAAATTTCGCATTCACGAATTGAAGCGATCTAATGCCGATCGACTGGTGTGGAGGCCGAGGTATCCTACTTAGAGCTGAATTGTCTATAGCCAGTAACAAACTGGGCTGGGAGAAAACAGACGGACTTGAGCGCAGACTACGTCCTTACCGACGATACTTATGGCCCACAAATAAGACTGGGGCATCCAGGTTAAAGCGGTACCCCCTCGCACCCTCCGAACCGGATCAAGATCCAAATGTAGACGTGCCCATATATTTCCCATTTGAGTGAAAAACTCATACAAACATAATTTGCATGAATTTTTGCATCTAATGAATAATATAAACGTGGCCAATTTATGTTATAGTATCAGGTGATGGAATCACATAATACTATAGCATAAAAGAGCACGCGAGCGGAAGGCCACTCTACACGGGCAAGAGCACCTGGAACGCGTTAAATGGGGAGAGCTCGTCCGATGGCTAGCTCATTTTAGTGGAGTGGCCTGCCATCAATGCGGGTCCCATACCCGGTCAGGATTTCAAGTGAAGTGGAAAGACCGAAGGTAGTAGCTTAACGAGACATTTCCTTTATTTAACTGTGAAATGTACAACAATAAAAATTTTCGGTACTTCAATAATTATTTCAATGGATTATCATCTAGTATAGCAATTATAAATCATTACCATTTAAATTCTAGTACGCTATCATACAAAAGAAACTACTAAACCGAAATTATGATTGGACTGTTCGAAGCTGGCAACTGCCATTTGCTTATTATTTATAGAGTACAAAATTAAATTATTAAAATAAAATATTATTTAAATTGTTTCAATTAATTATTAGATAAATATATTAATTTTTATATAATAAAAAATAAATTGATATATATTGTATATCATAAAGTAATATAAAATTTTAAATAAAATCATTAGCCTTTGAATTATAGTACGCTATCATACAAAAAAAAAACTACCAAATCGAGATTATGATTAGTGCAAAAAGACTGTCCGAAGCTGGCAACTGCCATTTGCTTATTATTTATCAAGTACACAATATCTGCTAGTTAATAGTGAAGGACAAAAATGTTTCACCTTCAATGCAATAAAAAATCGAAAACCAAAACATGTGAATAACCGTAATGGATAATTTTTTTCCAACAATCAATGAACGCGATAAGCAATTAAAAAAATATGGGTGGTCCTGAAACTCAAATTCAATTACGAGTACTTGCCCAAAATTACCGCGTTTTAACATTAGTCAAAATGGGGTAAAAAATTTCAAATCACACTTTTGCACTTTATAAACAGTAACTTCCTTAATCATATATGATGTCGAGAAACGCTGATTTGGGTCAATTACGTTAACACGCGGTCCAGTTATAACGATTTTTCGAATAAAACCCATATCGAACCCTGAACTTCTTTCCATTTCCTTTTTGTCACGCATCTCTTGCGAACAACACCGTATCCAACATTGATTCGACAAAAATACACAGCATCCAATCCGTTCAAACATTATAACATCAACTTTTTCAATCCCCTCTGGCACTTCCACGTCCTCGACTTTTCCTACCGTGCATAATCCACTATATTCGAGCAATCTCGTCTTTGAAAACAATCTTCAAATTTATAGGGTTGACATGACTTCAGTCTTTCTCAAATAGTGCCGGTGCAATAGAATGACAATATTTTCCCGACACTCATCTACGGGACGTTCGCGATGGAAAGGAGGTGCCGTAGAATTAAATGGATGCTGATGATTAGTTTGGGGCGTACCAGGTCTAAATCGAAACAAAACGACGAAACACGATAACCAAAGTTGTTAGAAAAGCCGTAGAAAAAAAATCTTCGTGTTATTTAAAGACATTTGGCATTTGGTGACGATGACACTTCCCTTTTCCGCCCAAATGCTACATTTCTGCCGGTTTCGCTTGCCATGCCGACCGACGCAATGCAATTGTTCCGTACTAATCTCTCGTTGGCGCTAACCCGACTCCTTACTGTCGTATATAAATACACAAATGTACTTCAGGCGTACCAGAAAAATTGCCGTGGAGATGCGCTATTTGTTTTGCTGGCGTACTCGCGTGTAAACACCATCCGAAGGAAGGAAAAGATCACTTTTCGCCTTTTCAGTGGCCAAATTGCGACCAATAAAAATATGGAGAACACTCTCCTAAAAAATTTTTGCTTCATGCCAAAATCAATTTATTTCACTTTTCCCCCGAATCAGTACACGGAATCAGCACTTGTATTGTTCATACACCTTTGGAATTCCACAAAACTAATCTTTTTCGGTCGTGTACACGAACAACTCCACTAGTGTTGGTGGTGGCAATCGCACGAAATGCAATATTTCCTTTAGCCTTTTCGCAGCTCACTTCCTCTTCTAGACAACTGGCAAGGCAATGAATTCCTTGCTAAACCGATCGACAGAATCACAACACAAAGGAACGAGCTCGCTAGATGCGAAACTTCATTCGCGCAATTGAATGAGATAACCGCGAAGCGATCACGTCGTGGCGATTTGATGTGGGCTTTAGGTTTAATCAATATACACTTCCTAGCAAAACAACGTTGAAAATAACAATCGCGTTCAATGTACGCACGAGAACTTCGGGGTCTTGTCTTCTTGCTACATTTCAAAATACGAAATCCCCCGGCGCGGTTCTCCACTCGTAGCAGAAAAGTCGAAAGTCTCTTGGGCGTCGCGACGTGTCCGCCATGACGATTTATAAAAGACTCCTTTATTATCCGTCGTCGCCTTGCGGGACTCCTCACAACGGCAGTTGACGAGCCTTCCATCCAATTCTAATTGCATAGCGGAAGTGCAATTCGTTGATAATTGCAAATTTAAATCGTTATTATGTTTTCTAAATTTACGATTGAAATTTGGATCAGCATTATCGTGGTTTTCGAGCAATTTGCTTAGGCCACTGCTTGATTACTACAGCAGACGGCAACGAGCTCGTTGGGAGAGACTTCAACGCTAAAGCAATCAAATGGGGCATGCCTCAACCAAATCCGCGTGGAAAATGAATCCTACAAATGGCTGCTCTACGACACGACACAGGCCCAACGAAGGATGGAAATTACATCGGGTGTTGCTCAGGGATCTATCCTTGGTCCAGACCTGTGGAACGTGTCTTACGACGGGCTACTGAGACTTGAGATACCAGATGGGTCGCGCTTGGTCGGCTATGCGGATGATCTTGCGACTCTGGTCGCTGGACGCACCGTCAAACAGGTATGCTAATGCGCCGAGTGAGGGACTGGATGACTGCTCGCGGGTTCAGTTTAACACTGGAGAAAACCGAAGTGGTCATCTTGACAAATAAAGAGAATCCCTAGAGTAAGGATGATCAGTATTGGAGATATACGAATCCAAGCCATGGGTGAAGTACCTGGGGCTACTGATCGACTCGAAGATGAGCTTCTCTGAGCAAATCAGGGCAATGGCTAAGAAGGCTGCTTCGGGAATATCGGCTCTGAGTCGACTTATGGCAAATGTTGATGAGTGTTGTAGGGTCAGTGCTACTATACGGAGCAGAGGTATTGGGGCGACGCTCTCAGCAAGGAGGTATACCGAAAGGTTTGGCACAGATACAGAGAAGGGGAGCACTGAGGATTGCATCTTCGTATCCGACAGTCTCTGATTCAGCGGTGAGCGTTATTGCAGGTGTGATACTTGTCGCCCACCTTGCTAGAGAGCGCCGCGCTGTTTACTTGTGCCGAAACGAGGCTGCGAAGGAGATGGTTGTCCGCGAGGAGAGACAGCGCTCACTCAACGATTGGGTGAATTGCACGAAGGGAAGAAAGACTGCGCGCCTCATCCCGGATGTGAGACTGTGGCTAAATCGAAGGCATGGTGAGACTGACTTCTATCTGACGCAGCTTTTGAGCGGGCATGGGTGTTTTCAGTCTTACCTGCACAAGAGTGGTAAGTCTCGGTACCTCGATCGTTGGTTTTGCCCAGGAGAGGAAGACAATGTCTGCGACAGATTTTTTGCGTGCACAAAATTGGACAGGCTGCGACGGGACCTCTACAAGGAGACGGCAGACCTCACTCCGGATAATATAGTCGCGGTGATGCTCGAATTGGTTGACAAATGGAAACAGGTGGCACATTATGTTCCGGCAGTCCTAAAAGATAAAAGGGACTCACAGCAGCCGGGGGCGTTTGGGCTGGGGGATCGCTTTTCTGGCACTTCCTCTTCCCCTTTTCCCTCCCGCTAGAAGAAGGATCACCCAGTATGAAGGCGCCTCACGGCGTAACAAAACGAGACCTGGCCCGAAGTAATCTGTCAAAGGGTCCCAGGCTGGATTCTCGAGTTGACAGGGGAGGTGTCTAGTGGATAGTTCCGTCGCCTTCTTGAGAGCATGGGAGTCCCACACTCTGGTGCGTAAATAGCGTCCACCTCCCAACCACAAAAAACGGCGCGACAGCCCAAGCCGGGCCTTGGCCTCCAGCATTAATTTCCTTCAATCATCACGGTTCCGCGACCTTGTCCGCCAGTTGTTTACTCCCAACACGGATCAGCTGTCAGCTTCTATTGTGCCTTCGCATCGAGTCCACGGCCTTCCCGCTGGGCGTCTACCTTGTGCTCTACCCGTCAATGTTAATTTGGGTAGCCGTTTCCATTTGCAATTTGCTCAGCAGAATTCTGGATGGGTTTTTTTAAGTCCTGCCATATTTATTCATTGTTTTCGTTTTCTTAGTGGTAATCCTGATGTATAGTCAGTGGCTCTTACAAGAAAGTGATCGGTATTGCAATTCGCACATCGAAATGTCCTCACCTCCATTGCTCCGTAAAATGTCGCCCTTTTGTGGCTGCTAATGTCAACTCATCTAAAAAGTTGTTGCAGTGTGACTGAGGTTTCTTGGCCGGAGTGCTCGAGGTCTTTTGGACTTGCTCCTTCCAAAACCAAAAAACATAAGGTTTTCTGGGAATATTCAAAGAAATATACTTGTATTATAGGATTCGTTCAGTGGAGGGTGTCGATAATGCAACAACAAAATGGCGTCCGCTTTAAATGGAAATATGAGTGAATATGGACTATTTTCTCCAACTTAAGCATTCGTAAATGCCTCGAAATAAACGGTAAAATTTTAGAAGTTCGATTCAAAATTCTTTTGTCCTACCTACACAACTTTTTTATTCACCTTTCAGTACTCACCAGTTTTATATGCTTTCAATCATGCTCCCCTCATTAACGGCAACGTGATGGCAAAATTTCGAAGATGAATGGCCTTCATACGACTGGCAAATATTTGCTCTGAAAATCTTCCGCTTGCATCATCTCATTTTTTCGCTACTGTAAACAAAATCCTACTAACCTTAAAAAGATTCCAATTCAGATGCTTGGCGCTCCATGTTTAAAATTCACATACACTCAGTATCTTCTATAAAAATAAAATTCTAATCGCAAACTTTTTGTGCATGCCATCCACTGCATACACAAACTTCCCACAATGTTGTTATCTTCTAAATCTATTCTTTTAATATAAATAATTATTCTTCATAAATTTATAATCGTTACTGCAATGCACACTCAGTGTACTAAAATTAAAAACAAAAAAACAATAATCTGTAGACACTGTAAGCATCAATGATAATTTGCCGAGATACATACGAGTATTTGCTGGAAAATAAAAAAGAAAATTAAAGAATCGTAAAAGAAAAATAGCCCGAAAAAATTTTGGTTATTATGCCTCGTACCGTGAAAAAGTTTTGGCTCGTCTTAAATACTGCATGCTGTCCTCCGAAGAGTTGTTCGTCGGCGCGGATTAGTCGAGGTATACTTGGTTTGATTTCATATTGTAAACAATAATATAATCATCATGCAGTTCAGATAAGCAACAAAAATAGCGTGATGGTTTGTATATGAAAATAAAAATTGGTAATAGACAGTGTTACCAATCGAATTGATTGTTTTCTGTATGCTAAATGCTGATTGGTTCCTGTGTTAGTGTTCGCCTGAAGAAATGACAAATACAAAGCCCTTCTCAGAAGCTCACATAAAAGAAGAAATGCTAATCTTCATCGGTTAAGATGTTACTCATCTATTGGCCATCCGCAAAAGTGTTAGCTTCAAACGCGAAACCTTGTGGGTGCGGCTAAGAATGTGACTGCCCACTAAGAAATTACAGTATTTCGTGGCAACTTGCAGGCTACTCGTAACTTCATTTCGAAGGACACAATTAACGTTCATCTCGAAAATATTGCCCTTAACTCATTCAGAAAAAGATGCAATTGTTATAACACCTAGAACCAACGCAGGGCTGTCGAGGGGAGGTGGGGGGGGGGGGGAGATAGGTTGAATCCTCCCGGGCCCGGCCTTCTTAAAGGAGCCCGTAGGTCTTATTCACCAATAAACAATTTTGTATGATCCATCTGAAACACGTAAAGGCAACTTCAAAGAAGAGTTATCACCCTTTACATTGCTAAATGCGATCTTTGTTCGAAATCTGGAGACGAATTTTCCGAATGTGTTTTTTGCCCTCCCCATATTTTGCGCTATAAATGTTACTGTCTCCAGTGCTGAACGTTCATTTAGTATTTTTGCTCGCATTAAAAATTTCATCGATCATGCTCTGCACAAATGCGTATTTCAGCACTTGGTACTCTTTGCATCGAGGCCCCATCAGCTAGGGAGTTGGATTTTAGTACTGTGATAAGAAATTTTGTAGCCAATAAAATGAGAAAAGCGAATTTACAATTATAATTAATAATTAAATATGTTAACTTGACATTACAATAAAACTCTTAACTCCAAAAAGTGTAATACTTGCTTTCTATATTTCTATTCAATACTTCGATATACCAACTTATATTGATATACATAGCAATTTGTTTCAAAAATAATTTGCCGAAGATTTTATAACCCTTTTCTTCATAGAATCAGCATGTACATATTGTATAGTTGTGTTTCATGTGGGCGGAGGGGGGTTTAGGGCCCGTAATTATTTACCCTCGGGCCAGGATTTTCTCTCGACGGCCCTGAACCAACGGGTACTCCGCAATCAAAATTCAAACCAACGGGAAGGAGGGCATGATGGAGTAGCTAAGGGAAATAACAAAAATACAGCAAAATCACTATGTGTATTACTCTTATTAAGTTATGGCACCTTACGTCATTGATCTAACTATGATTTGGTTCAGTCTTTGGAAAATCAACTTATCACATTTTTTAATCATTAATAGGAACATTATGAAAAACCATCTTGCCCCATACTATGGGGTAATGAAATTGGGGCATAATGGGGAAGGCTAATTATTCTCACCTCACAAAACAAACAAATGACTATTTCCTCCAGATCTTCATTGTCCACGCCAGCACAAGCATTGTGAGCCCAACGTCCACAGAGCTGGCAGCCTACCCAAGGTTCTACCGATGTCAAAAAATTGTGGTTTACATCATTACAATATAAGCAAATGGCATCTTCATCATTGCTCTTTTGTGTTTTGGCTGAGCATTTGGTCTTTTGTTTGTTTTTAGCATTCCTTTTGAGGCGAGGATCATTGGACCAGGTCAGACGTAGCCGTAAGCAGGATTGCGACCTATTTGAACATTCAGGTTAGCTGTACCCTGTCTGAGCTCTGCATGGTACAACATTGCCCCCATGCTCACTTTGTATCATAGTAGACTCAACTAGTATCCACACCTTTCATTCACCCTGTGTTGCACACTTTTTAAATTTTCTCAGGGGCACGTCAGCTGATCCGGGGCATGAGAGCTGATCCCATGTTTGGCGCGCTCAAGAAAAAAAGCAAGATGCAAATAAAATTTCCGACGCATGTGTTCTTTTACACAGTTGTTAGCTGTCGGCAAGTGAACACGAGTAACATACTCGTACATGAAATCAGCGTCCTGGCCATTTTCATCCTGAGACCAAGAACGCATTTCCAATCACTCATACGAAATCTTTCGCCTTGAGGTTTCGATAGATGAATGATTGTTTTGATACTTAGAAAATTTTCTGAGGCGCCCATTAGGATTGGATGTTTTCCCGGGGTTTTTCAAATTTTCCAGCCCATTTTTATAAGGAGTTGAGGTAATTATGGCTGTTTTTCCTCGCCCGTATTGTTTCCTTCTTTCAGTTCGTTGAACAGAAAAAATTGGCAAAATATCGCTAGGGGATGCATTTTCGAAGCTAGACGTCAGATCACGGCACGCTGCACGAATGGGAGGTTTGGTAGAATAAGAACATCCAGGTTCAGGTTCGGGGACGGGTGTTTTATCCACTGTTGGTATAACAGGTTCGTAGCATTCGGTGATTAACTCTGTTCTATGTGGGAGGAGTCGTTGTAGCTTCGGTTCTATTGCAAGAGTTTCAGTATGAGAAGTTATCGTGGTCGTTGAAGAAACAGCTGTGACTGTTGTTGTTGAAGACAGACATGGTACTGCCCCAGATTGAAGATCTTCGGCTTCTGATACCCTTTGTTGTTCTACATTCGACGAGTCTGCAAAATCTTGTATGTTCGTATTTTCAGCACATTCCCTGATTAATCCTTTTGCATATTTTTCACAGAATCAAAAAAAAAAACACGACCTAGTAAAAACTTAATAGGAAACTATTTGTCTATACAGAAGGTACTAAGTGTAAAATGTGTTCTAAATGATATGTAACCTCATCTTGTATTGAATAGTCCACGAACAGTAGGTAAGTTATAAGTCGATTTGCACTCGTCGTAAGTCTAGAGTCTCGAGCACCGTATTCCCGCGCAATTGCTCAAATCAGTTTTATCGATAGGCAAATCCGAAAGGGGTCAATAAACTCGTCTCGGAATATAACATTGAACAATAAGTTATGTGTGACGAAGGTCAACTTGAAATAAAAAGGCCTAGTTGTTTGCTAGGGGAGACTTTACAACCCACGGCGATGCTTGATTGTGCCAGAGTTCAGTAAAGGGTTCCTCATAAATGTTCGGAAAACCACCAAAAAGTGCATTAGAATTCCATTTAAAATAGAGTTTCGAGAGTTAGTTTTTCATTGTTAAATACCTTCCAATAATCGCCAATGCTGTTCAAGACTTTGATGTGGGATCGGCGCTGCTGATACATTCGATAGTGGCGATCACGTGGACGAGAGTTCGCCAGTAACAGAGATAGCTGTTGCATTTGTAAAAGCTCTGCCTGTCGCTAACGCTGCCGCACTTGCTGGACTAAACAGTATGCATGTAACACTAGTCACAATTATTCCACACAAAAGCAGCAATACGTTCTGGGTTCGTATAATTTACAATAGGCAGAATACCGCAGCCTCATTGATAGTCCAACAGCAAGCGATTTTGTAATACAGTTGATCCTGTTCTGAATATTAGCGAGTTTATATAGCCCTGCAGCAAATTCACGCTACAAAATTATAGACAAACATTTCGACCGAGGCAATCGCGTGGACGAGAGTTCGCCAGTAGCAGAGATAGCTGTTGCCTCTTAAAACCTGTGCCTGTCGCTAACGCTGCCGCACTCGCTGGTGTTTGTGTTGACAGTTCTGGGTCTCGCTAACTCCAAAGGGACTGTTCTTGAATGTTCTACCCACTATTGAAGCTGCTGCACGTCTGCCTTTGGTCCAATATTGTAACTTTATACGATAGTCGAAGTCGTTCAAAATCGCGTCGCTCCAACCGAGAAAGCACCACTCGTGGCGATAACGGAGACGTTGATGAAAATGCTTTGTGGGCGGCGGCGGTCACATGATCTTAAAACCGGTCCCCGGCCACCTTTATGACTGTTGCGTTTGACCATGCTGTTCACATGAAAACGCCATAATTATTCTGCCAATAGTTTCGCTCCGATCTATGTTGTGCCTTGAATCAAAAATAAACACTCTTAAGATATATAGCCAAATTGAAGCAAGGATAGGACTTACAAGTTGAACTCAAACTACACTATCGAAAACGATCCCTCAGCACATCTAATTATTTTAGGTGGATTTGATAAAGCGGCGCCAGCACTTTTTGAAAATCCCGAAGATATTTTTCGTGGTTGCCAAATTCCTTTTCTTGACAACTGTCAAACGCAGTTCAGTGCCAGCAAATCGTTAAAGAGTCGCTCCCGAACTGTCGACGTCAATAGCGACCTGCTGATATTGGTCAGTGGCGTAGGGCTGATTTATTACATACTGTGATAGTCTGTCCTAATTCAGCAGGTGATAATGAACCCGTGTACGTGCCTTTCCTTTTTCAACTGCAAATTGATATGCTGGACGTTTCAGTTCGATAGTTGTTAGGAAATCGAATTGCAGCTTCACCGCTTTCCTTCATTTTTGTAACATATCGCTTTAAAGTAGTCTGAGGCACTGTGTATGCAGAAGTAGCTTTTTTTGTCTCCCATCTCTTTGCTTAAAACTTTATCTACATCTGTTTTAATAGCATCTGTCGACCATTCTCCTCTTTTGGTTTCTTTCTTGTAAGTACGTACCATGATTTTACCTTAAAAAATAATAAACCAATATTATTTATTTCGAAATTTAAATGAACCCAGATCCACAACCCCATTTTGCCCCAATGCACCATCATACCCCATACCCAATATCCCATCTTGCCTCAAAAGGTAAGGTTGAACAAAAAATATACAAACAACATACCATATCAAAACAAATAACACTAGTAAACAACGCTCAAAAAGACATAAATGGGGTGATCATAATTAACTTAAAATAATGACGTTTGACCTTACACAAAATTAGATCAACGAAACGTTAAAACAGTTTTCCGTTTATAAACAAAATACACGTGGACTTCCACTCACAGTTTCTCTTGCACTGACCGTTGGTCGAATGAGGCTTCCTATGGGCTTATTGCTTTCTATTTACAAACGTCTAGTTTATGTATGTGTGCGGTACCCCGTCTTACCTCGCGACCCCATCATACGTCGATAGTATCGGTATTAGTATCGATATTAAAATCATTTTCATTATGGGTGTTGGTACAGCATTTTGTGTACAGGTCGTTGTATCGATCTTTTCAGTGCCGGGTTCGGTTTTTTAGCCATAAGTCGGGTAATGGTACCGGTTTCCTCAATACTGATGAATATCATCGTTTATGCAAGGTAAAAACCTGATATAGGATTTTAGCAGAATTCTATTCTGTGGCATAAATGGTTTGCCGGCTGAACTTATACGAATCAGCGGTTTGAAGTTGGAGGGTGGAAGTTACATTGAATGTTGCTCAAGGATCTATCCTTCGTCCAAACTTATAGAACATATCGAATGACGGGCTACTAAGACAAGAGCTGCCGCATGTGTCACACCTGATTATCTATGCTGATGATGTAGTGGCGGTAGTTGCTGGACGCACTGTCGAACAGTCCCAAGTTAGACCAGGTTTGCTAATGCGACGGGTGAGAGACTGGATGACTGCTCGCGGGATCAGTCTAGCACTTGAGAAACCCGAAGTAGTCATTCTGAAAAAGAATCCCCGGAGTAAAGACGATCAGTATTGGGGGAAGTACTGGTTGAATGGAACCCATCGACTTATGGCCAATGTAGAGGAACGCAACCCATCAAGAAGGTGACCTTTGATGAGTACTATAGAGTCTTTGCTACTGTACGAAGCAGAAATATGGGGCGGCGGTCTCAGTAAGGAGATGTACCGAAAACGCTTGGCACAGGTACAGACAAGAGGAGCACTGAGGTTGCATCCTCATATCCCAAAGTCTGATTCGGCGTTGCTAGTCATCGCAGGTCTGTTACTCATCACCCACCTTACTAGAGAGTGCCGTACAATCAAAATGCGTCGAAACGAAACCACAAGAGCAACATTTGCCCGTGAGGAGAGACAACGCTCATTCAATGATTTGCAGAAGTAGCTAGATCGAAGGCTCAGTGAGACTGACTACTACATGACATAGGTCTTGAGCGGGCATGGGTGTTTTTAGTCTTACTTGCCCAAGATTGGTAAGATACTTGCATCGGTTGAAAAATGGAATCATGTGGCACATTATGCTCGGGCAGTCCTAAAAGATAAAAAGGACTCAGAGCAACCGGGAAGGCAGGGCTGGGGGATAACTTTTCTAGTACATACTCCCTCCCCTCCCGCTAGAGGAGGAATCCCCCAGCTTGAAGGTGCCTCACGGCGTAGTAAAACGAATCTTAGCCCGCACTAATGTGTCAAACGGTTCTAGGATGGGTTCTCAGGTTATCAGCGAAGGTGTTTGGTGTAGTCCAGACGTCTTGTGCGCTTGGAAGCCCCACATTCAGGGCGGCAATAGCCTCCATCTCCCAACTACAAAAAAAGAAAATTCGGTTTATTCCCAAAGTTTTATTACTTGGCAGATCTGCAGAAAATGCACGTGTTCTAGAAAGTCCGTTAAATACCTCCTACAAGTTAGATAACATATATTGTAAATTTGGGTGACTTTTTTTTCTAGCTATATCCTCAAACGCTCTTTTGAATCAACAGTTTCAGGATACTGGATATTTCGAAAAAAAACCTTTTGGGTAGCAAGGAGGATGTGATTGAGTCTACGTTTTCAACTATTTTACTGGAGAGGATATTAGTAAAGATCTCATTTTTCTTGCATAGTAAGCAGCCAACGTTGTGCCAAAAATGATTATGTCTCGTCCATATCGATTCTTACGCAGTTATTGTATAGTACTGTGATATCCAGGAATTTATTTCTTTCGCGATCGATAGTGCTCAAGTTCTGGTTAGGTACACTCACCGGCGTTGCAATTATGGATGCAAGTTTAGTTTCGACAAAAACTTTGTAGTGTTTAATACTAGTAGTTGGGCTCCCACATACACTGACCATCTGTATCTGTGTGCCTGCGATAGTCCAATACTTGTTTCTATTTATAGTCGACTCATGATCTTTTGTGAAGTGCGCCCTAAAATTTTATAATTTTTAAAGATATTTCAGGTTTTTCCTCCAGAGATCTGGTCGTTTTAGAAAAGATATATGTGAGTATCTTATGTCCGTGAAACTGGTTTGATTTATGATGATGCTCTCTAGGGAATGCCTTTCTAGTGTAAACGTCTGGATCTTGCTTATGATGTCATGACAACTAAGGCTGATTTGATTCCTGGCGGATGTGAGTGGGGTTATCAAAATGTGCAAAGGCAATGTCATGAAATATGAAGCCTGTTTATATTAATGTCCTAAGTCGAGAACATAGTGTACCATTTTTGAGTGAGTTTTTTTTTGTTTGGGAGATGAATGTCATTTATGCACTGAGTGTGGGACTCCCACGACTGACTTTGTTTTAGTATTTGGCACAGAGTCCATAAGTGCCTTTGCAATGTATCTGTCATCCCAATTTATATTTTGGCGTTTTGGCCTCCCCTTAAAATAATACATTTTCCTCTGCATTTAGAAACTTCTGAGCGATTTATTTGAGCTCTTTTTTGCAAGAATCGCCATGGCTCCTTCTTCCTGAGCGGTTCTCTCTTTTGTTAGAAATGTTTTTAACGAAGTTATGGCTGTTTGAATTTTCTGTAATATAACAACAATACATGACCATGGAACTATATGTGCTTCCCATCGATTCAGATACTACGGGTTCGCTAGGATTTACATCAAAGTTTTAGGATGAAAATATATCATGAATGAATTCATTAAACGAGTGACATCAGTAATCGTGAAACAAAATGGCAGCCGTTTTAAATGAGAATATTAAGTAAATTTGTGTTCTTTGTCCCCACTTCGAACATTAAAAGTACAGGCCATTAACTTTTGATGAAAGCATACATTTTATAAGTGACCAAATCATGGTAATAGCTTCAACAATAAAAAATACCTTAGAAGTCGGAGTTTACTTTGTTTAGAATAATATTAGAATTTGTAAATATAAAATTTTTTCCAGTAAATTCATATGGTTACCGTTGAATTATATTTAAGTAGTCCTATAAAATTACCTTATACTCTGTCAGTTTCAATTAAATGAAATCATATTAACGGAAGTTATGGCCGTTTGGATTTTCACTGATTATAAAAAAAACAGTCTACGGGTTTCCTACCAATCGGGCATTCTATAGAACCAGGCAATACACTTTTGATTGGATCTTCACCGAATTTTAAGATAAAACGAATAACAAAAGCATCTTGAAGATTTCATTCAGTCAATGGTTGTTAGTAGTACTCCAACAAATGGCGGCAGGTTAAAATGGAGTAACAACGTCATCATCATCTATGGCGCGACAGCCCAAGCAGGGCCTTAGCCCCAAGGATTAATTTCCTTCAATTATCACGATTCCGCGATCTTGTCCGCCAGCTGTTCACTCGCAACAAGGATCTTCTGTCAGCTTCCGTTGTGTCTTCCCATCGAGTCCCCGGTCTTCCCGTTGCACGACTACCTTGTGCTCTACCCGTCAATGTTCTTTTGGGTAGCCGGTTTTCTTCGATTCTTTCTACATGGCGCGCCCATTGCAATTTGCGGAGCTTTACGCAAGAGGAAACAGATGGATCGTCAAATAGTTCATACAACTCATCGTTGTAACGTAGTCTCCACTCTGTTGTGGAGTAACAACAGCTTTTGTTTAAAACAAGTATGTATTTGTTGTAGATGTCGTTAACGTTTTTCTGGAGTTTATACATTGTTGGCGTCTGCATATCGTAATTTGACTACAAAACCCTTCTGAAATATATGTAGTTTTATCTAACCAACTTGTTTTGCTTACTTTTCCGTTTAATACAGCGTTCATGCGTCGGGCCCTATCCTATGAAGATTTTGACCTGTTGCTGGGGGCTTTGTATTCTGAAGCCATTCTCTAAGGAGTTTTCCTATCAACACATTTGTTGATGAATTTCCCATTCAATAAGCTCCCATATGCTCTGTGGAGCTAAAGTCTGTCGAGACCCCTAGTCAGTGAAAAAGTGTAATATTTTCTTCGGTCAGGAATGCAGTAACACTTCAAGGTTTAGTAGTGCCAAACCCTGCATAAAAATGTGCCATTTAATGCTTGGTAACTATTCTTTCAACTGCGACAGAAATCGGGCATTAAGGCATTTTTGTATTGGTCATGCTAAATCGTTCCTTCCATGATTTACAAGCACCTCATTCTTTAGCGGAGACCAATGATCGTACTTTAACGTTAATATTGTGTGATTAACTCTTTGCACAAAGCAATAGAAGCGCTTCCCAAAACGTCGACGGGAGAATGAACGTATGTATATCCACCAGAATTTGAAATGCTGAGTCATCCGAGAAGCAGACCTACAAATAATTTATTGTTACATGTACAAATAATTCTGCGAGCTACTGTCGCAATTGTTTTCACAACAATGAAGAACATCAATAAAACGAATTTACTCGAAACCACGAGAACCCAACAAGCATGAACAACATCTGAAAGTGAGTCACTGCTCCATTCATTCACTGCTGGAATGTTCCCGCTAATTCACCAATGTACGAGAACTGAGTTGAATGATTAGAGACCCTATATAAAGGCGAGCTGAATGAATGGGGGGATCATTCATTCGACCGCGATAAGAACCGCGATAGTAAGGTTGTGAAGCGAATAGAAAAGCGATATTGTTCGAGTAATAGAAAAGTGATTTTCGTGATTTTGTAGTAATTTTGAGAAGACAATTGCGATAGAAATTTATGGACAAGTGGAAGGTAGAATTTTAATAGTGAAAATTAAAGTTGTGAAATTGTTAGTAAAGTGATTGTGCATTTTTAACTAATTAAATAAACTCTTTCAATTTAATTTAAAAGATATTGCGTTTTCACTTTCCCGGAGCATTAAATAATTGGCCGCGAACCAAAAACACGCGACATTATTTAATCAGAAGAAATGTTATCGATTGCTTCAAATAAATATGCAAAGCAGAGAGCCCATGTTTGGCTAGAATAAAACGCACTAGGCGAATATATGTATACAAATTTATACATGTGTATATTAACTTGAAAGAAGTATATGAAGAGCGTAGAATAAAACCCGCAATACGGGAAGCTCTTGATGTTAAGTCTGAAATATGGATGCCCAATTTCAACTTGGGGTCAAAAATGATACACAAGTTTTTAAATTGGTAAGCGGTAAATTATAAATATAATACCTGTAGACTGTAGGGGAACGCTTGAGTGTGAAGCACATATAGAGCCATTTTGAAATGTTGGAGGAATGTAACTGTTATGATAAAACTTTGAGAGAATGTCGATATCTGCTTGAAGACCAATGCAATTACGCTCGGCGTTGATGATACGAAATATTTATAAGCCATCCGTATATAGCCCAGTCATATTAGGTAAAAAAAGGGGTCAACCTCGGAATGAAAGATAATAAGCTGCAAATTGGTATGAACCTTTGTTTTGTCATTCTAAATGTTGTCTCAAAAGTCACAATCGTTATCGTGTCCGCGTCTCAAGATATTCAAGGTCAAAGGTCACAAAAATCGGTTTTTCGCGAATATCTGGCTTCCTATCGGTTAAATGAGATTTGCATTTATCATAAAAGTTGTAGGCTATAAAATTCCCTACAACTTTTGTTTAAACTTTTTTTTCATACGACCAACCGTTTTGAAGGTAGAGCGCGAAGAGTGCACATCGTACAGTCATATACGGCCTAATGCAAGGTCAAGCGTGAGTTATGGTTATCAGTACGTTATAAAGTCAATTATTTACTTGGAAATTATAATTATTAAACAATGCCTATTATTTATGTACTAACTATTAATTATTTATATTTAATTAAAGTAAGTAACTTGATTATTTATATATAATTATTCATATTTAACTATTTAAGTATAAACCTAAAGAATGGGGCTGGATGCTTGAAAATGAAATCCTGGAGCCCATACGAACGTTATTACCTCCAGCACCAGCCGAACTACTAAACGTAATATTTTGCAATTGCAAAAATGGTTGTGGTTCCCGCTGTGGATGCAGAAAATCAGGGCTACAATGTTCTTTAGCTTGCGGCCAGTGCAACGGACAAGCTTGCCTCAACGCTTCACTGTATCCAAGTAATCCCGATGAAGAAAATACATATGATCCCGATATTCTGGAAGGTTTGGAGATGAACATGACAGATAATGAGGATGATGACAATGAATCGAACATTTTTGAGCGACAAGAAGAAGAAGACGACGAACAAGAAGAAGATAATTAGCTTCCATTTCCAATTTCATTACAATTAAAATCAACAAAGATACTTTTGATATTTGAACTCACATTTTGATAAATGTATATTATGCCGTATTTAATAATAAATAAAAATATGTGTAAAATATATACTCTTACTATCATTTTAACTTAAAATAAAACTAAAATATATAATCCAGAATTAATAATATTTTATACATAAATAGTTAAATATGAATAATTATATATAAATAATCAAGTTACTTACTTTAATTAAATATAAATAATTAATAGTTAGTACATAAATAATAGGCATTGTTTAATAATTATAATTTCCAAGTAAATAATTGACTTTATAACGTACTGATAACCATAACTCACGCTTGACCTTGCATTAGGCCGTATATGACTGTACGATGTGCACTCTTCGCGCTCTACCTTCAAAACGGTTGGTCGTATGAAAAAAAAGTTTAAACAAAAGTTGTAGGGAATTTTATAGCCTACAACTTTTATAATAAATGCAAATCTCATTTAACCGATAGGAAGCCAGATATTCGCGAAAAACCGATTTTTGTGACCTTTGACCTTGAATATCTTGAGACGCGGACACGATAACGATTGTGACTTTTGAGACAACATTTAGAATGACAAAACAAAGGTTCATACCAATTTGCAGCTTATTATCTTTCATTCCGAGGTGAAAGCCCTAATATGACTGGGCTAATACAGGAGACAGTCAGTTGTAAGATTGGCGCAGGTTATTTATATAAAGATTGAATAACAAGGGATTTAGAATGCAGCTCTGAGAACGCCAGATGATTCAACAAAAGAATATGAGAAAAAAACTACACCAACTGATGGAACACGAATGTTTTTAACAAGCACGGTTATCATGTGTTGTTGATGTTGAACAGCAGCGGCTGCTGCAGCCTTCACTGACAAATCCATTTGCTCTATATAAAAGGGATTAACGTTGTTGACGTGGTCATGTAGCAATTCGCTTTTCATACTATGTTCATCAGAAAGACGCATACTAAATGGCTGGGTATGGTCAAATGGATTAGGTGATTTTGCTATCGAAGGTGGCTTATTCAGGTGACGAAATCCTTTTGAAAAGAGTATCATTCTATTGTTGTTATGGTTAGTGCTGGAACTGTTGTTGTTATTGTTGTTGCGTTTGTTGCTGGAGTGGCTAATGCTCGTATTAATATTATTTGAGGAGTTTGATTCGTCTGCTTGCAATTCCGGTGGTTGAGTATGTTGCTGATGATAACGGCGGTTGTTGTACTTCTGAAAATAACCTGCGCTTAAAAGCTACATGACTACATTTACTCTTAATCACTGAAATTTTATGAAAATTGAATCCAACGCCTGGGTTCGGGGCCTCCTCAAGATTGTTTAAACAGCATCGTATTTATTTAAGCTAGACGGTGAGTATAGTATGCGGAGTCTTTTCCCATAGGTACCTCAACGTAACATCATTTGGTCGATCATACTTTTATTATAACCGTTAATATCTACTATCTTTTAATGTTTAATATCGGTCTTCGCTGAGGGGCGATATCGTTAGCCAGTGTACCACGTGATGAAATACCGGCAGTTTTTGTTATATTGTGTGGTTTGACGCAGAACTCATCATTCACCTCCAGGCAAGTGGCCCAATCAATAACGACGTAACAATCGTGTCATTGACGTAAAGTCGTTGTTCCTCAGCATACCTATAAAGTGGGCATTATATGAATTCGAGCCATGGCTATCACAAGAGGATGAAACGATGGACTGGAAGAAACTGAAACAATATGCAACGTTAGCTACACTATGCTTGGTCGAAAATTATTTCACGTTTCGGGGTAAATTCTTCGAAAAGATGCGAGGAATAGCAAAGGGGGGGGCACTTTCATCAATATTGGCAGAAAATTTCATGGCAGCGATGGAGAATAGGACTCGGACTCTATTGAAAAAAAGGAACGTACTATACGTTCGAGCAGGAGTACTCGTATGCAACTGAAAACCATTCTCGGAAGTCCAAGGGATCCAAAAAATGTGCTAGAGGGGTGGCTGTATATACCCGACGAACCAAACGATTGATCGGGGTAAATTAACTTTTCAAAATAGGATAGAAGATATACAGGGTGGTCAAAAAGTCGTGGATCAAACGCAACTAGGGGTTAGATGGGGTCATCAGCTGGAAAAAATTGTTCTACGCGAGGTCTTTAAAGTCAAACCCTGCAGAGTTATAATTTATTTTGTGTTTTTATGAGAAAATTAACTATTTTTACTAATTCTTATAAAAATTCGAAAAAATCTACAACCTGTATTGTTTTTATGATTTTCACTAGATTGGTACTGATGAGTCCTTGCGTTAGACATGCTATTTATGGTTGTTTATTGGGTGTGTTGAAGATAATATTGAGTTTTACGATTTTTTTTTCTCAAATCATAACTTTTATTTACTTCGGACCCCCCTGTGAAAAAAAATACTCTACCGAAAAGTGACCCTGTATTATAAGTTTTGGCGCATTAAATAGGGATTCTGAAAAGGTATAATACATGGCCATGAGTGACTCTAATATCTTTCTAGGAAGAAAAAACAAAACAAAGATTGTGAAATAATTGTTTTAATAAAATAAAACATTTTACAATAAATGCACTTCATCTTCATTTTCAAGTCGCACCACTGGTCTGCCTGCTCTTGGAGCATGCTGACCGGGTAAGACTCCCTCCATGTAGGAATTATGTACGCGCATAAAGACCCTGTAGTCCGGAAAACGATCACGGTCAGGATAGCGTTGACGATATTCCCTGGCAGCAGCCCGGGCATTGCCGTCGCAAAAGCCATACAGGTAATGCATTTCTGCATACTCCCGTTGGGTGTATTCTCTCCTCGCAGCAGCCATCTGTCCACTTATTTAGCCAATCCGTCCGATTCCGAATCTAGTCCGATTCACACAGCACTGGTCACAGGTAGGCAATCTATCACAAGTCCGAAAAACAAAGCGTAGGTCAAATGGTCAAGGGAAAGAAACTGATCACAAGTCGTCGTGAAACCGAGAAAAAGAACACGTGCTTAGTCACAGGCAGGAAACGAGTCACTAAAGAACAGTCTAAACATTCAAAAGAAAGATACTCACGCGCATCCCCCGGCCACCACCCCACCCGGCCCGGCCTTTCGTTTCCTAGAAAAAATATCGCTACCTGAAGTGATGGGCGAACTGGCCTTTTATTGACAAAGGATGAAACAGTTAGTGTAAAAGGGAGGCAGAAAGTCTTTGTCATTAATTGTATTAGTTCTAGTTTATTTTTAAATCGGTTAGGCCGAGTTTTATGGTTGGGTTAATTTTGGTCTTCCTACGAATGATCGTCCTCGAAAGATATCAAAGCTACGCATAGCCATGTGTTATACCTTTTCAGAATCCCTATTAAATGCGCCAAAACTTATAATACAGGGTCACTTTTCGGTAGAGTATTTTTTTCACAGGGGGGTCCGAAGTAAATAAGAAGTTATGATTTGAGAAAAAAAAATCGTAAAACTCAATATTATCTTCAACACACCCAATAAACATCCATAAATAGCATGTCTAACGCAAGGACTCATCAGTACCAATCTAGTGAAAATCATAAAAACAATACAGGTTGTAGATTTTTTCGAATTTTTATAAGAATTAGTAAAAATAGTTAATTTTCTCATAAAAACACAAAATAAATTATAACTCTGCAGGGTTTGACTTTAAAGACCTCGCGTAGAACAATTTTTTCCAGCTGATGACCCCATCTAACCCCTAGTTGCGTTTGATCCACGACTTTTTGACCACCCTGTAGGTGCAAAAACAGGATATAGGAGTATCTGCTATTAGTTGAAGCAATTCAAGGATAGTTAAATTTGTTTCTCAAAAAGTAGAATGTATAAAAGTACGTGTAAGAACCGTTTGTTCACAAACTAATTTGTTCGCTGATGAAGGAAGGAAGGAATTACCTTCCGAAACGCGCGTATGAGAAAATAAAATCCACCCGACTAATGAAAGACAATACGAACATTATTGGCAGTAAATATAAACAAAGCTAACGCAGATTTGTCTGTGCGACAAAACAAAACTTTAAGCAGAGTCCCTAATAAATTTGACAACACCCTCTGTAACCCTTTGAGGCCTTTAATGTACTTAATCCCCTACATTTTCAAATGAAACTTTTAAATATATTTCTTGAAAAGTTATTTTCAGTTCTCTTCAAAAAAAAACATCGTCAGCAATCACACCGAGATTAAAAATTGGAATGTTAATCACTCGACTGCACATGAATTTGAAAAGGATTAACTCGAAAAATTTGATTTGTGGAACACTCATGTCTCTAAATTTTATTCAAATTGATGACCTATACTTTGTGACCTATTTGAATCATTCCTTTTTTGAAAAAAATGCTTCAAGTGAGAGAGTCGCGAATACGCGAATATTTAAGAGGAAAGTGTCGATGTTGAAATGTTCAAAAATGGAAACTGTACAAATACCAAATCTTTCAGATAATCTACTGATATCTTTCCGAAATTGAAAACAAAAGGCAGATAAGAAGAGAAAAGAAAACCCTGAAATGGTTCAACTTCAAAATCCCGTTCTGCGGAGGAGCTTACGGGCACATTTAAAATGTTAATGTTATAATTTCCACAATTTTAATAAATCCTGTATTTCCTATTCAATCCTTTCGTTCTTAAATCACATTTTCCCACACATCCAAACTGGATTCTATTGCCAACTCTGTTCTGTGCTTTTTGGTAAAAAAAATTAATAAAAATTCTCAGCTAACGCTTTTCCCACTAAAAAAAAGCATTCAAGACGATAAATATGTTGATGATGGCGGCGCGCAAACCAAAATTTTGCTGGTGATCGTGAAGTGCAACTGGGCGATGTGTGCGAAACTGTTAGACGAATTTGAATGGGCTGCGAAGAAAGAATGAACTGGGGCTGATACTGATTTGGCATGGATGGCTTAACAGCGCAAACTACTGGCAGTGGCATTGGTGGTAGTAGATTTACCAGTTAGCCATTCGGCGGGCCAAAACCAAAATTTTTGCAAACTGCGCTCATTCAGCAAAAGCAGCAGCGCAGGGGTGTGTCGCGCAATCAGAAGGGAGAGTAGGGTAAGTTGTTCTGCAATGAAGAAGAAGAAGAAGAATCGCTCGCGTGTGTACATACAGCGCAGCAAATTGTTGTAGAGGCAGCTTTCGGGGAGCAGCGAAACGGAAACTATTAGAAGAGCCTTGGCCACAGCCTTTGTTCGGTCGAGAGTGGAATCTTGATTTTTTTGCGAATCCGTTTTTTTATTCGCACAAGCGAAAATCATTTGGGGTCTTAGGTCGTCCCCGAAATTAAGTTGTTCTTGTTGCACTCGATTATGATTAGCATTCGTCATATTTTTCTTGGGAGTCGCCGAATAGCGGCGCGGACTTTACAAGAAATTGCTATTAGAGGGTACTGAAAATGTTTTGTTCATTGTGTACTGGCGAATTCGCAATGTAGGTCTCTGGGTTTGTAATGGCTCATTGTCGTGATTTGCGGTACATGTAGTTTGTATGTTACCATTCGCTATGTCTAGAATGCAGTTCAAATATTCTAATGCGAAATTCGGCGTTGCCATTGCGCTGATATCAGTCGCAAAATTTTAATAGCCAACTTGGCCATGAATTTGCTTTAATTTAACGCATAATTTGCACTAATATTTCCAGTTTGCCCCCTTGGCCGCCACCGCCCCGAGTCCACAGCGCCAGATTTATATCGCAAAAGTTTAGAAGGCCATCATCATCAGCAAAGCAGCACCAGCAGCATTAGCAAACGGCTAGGGTAGCCGAAGAAGGCGAAGCGGTCGGCGGATGGGAATAGTTGACTAGACAACAGTGCAGACTATTGCGCAATAGATTTTTTTCGGCTTGCCTGCGGGTTCGCCTGGATCACACGTAGGCCATAGATGCCGCTGGAAAATTTTTTGGTGTTTCAATTTGCAATGCCCCAATTAATGTTGCAAATTTTTCTAATGTCTCAACAAACGATCGGAGCATAATTCCCATTGCAATTTCAAAAATATTCCCTTAGGTTGAATTGTGGCTCTAGTGGAATGGTTTGATGATGAACTTGTTGGCATTCTATTTATTGATTGATCATCACTGATTGGATGGGAGTGATGATGATTAATGGTTGCAAATAGCGGTTTAGTGGTAGTTTTTATGATGATTTATTTATTTTTTTTACGTGCAGAACGGTTCAAGTTAGTGTAAAGACGATAAGGAAGTTAATGATTTTTTTTGTGGGAGCTGTTGGCACCTGTACAAGGAGATAATATTCACGCGTAGTTAATATAAATGATAACGGTATTTCCTTTCTGCATTTTATGTCCACTATACGATACCACTTTAATATTATGGTATAATTAGGATTGGTTATGGAAAATATGCATGCCCTGTTTCTATTACTGGTATTAATAATGAAAATTATTGCAATCTACTTCATTTTCAGTCTATTCCAGACACTATGTTTTAAACCCTTCGAGATAACCTTCGCGCTCCAATTTTGATTGTTTTCAAAAGATGCTCCTTGTCTTGAAATACATATAGAAAAATTATGCTATTATTAAGAAATGTCTCCCTTTGAAAGGCTTTCCAAAAGGCTGAGATACAAAACGGGGACAATTCAAGCAAAACAAGTTGGGTAGACAGACCTACGCTCATGTCAGAAGGGTTTTGTACTCAACTTACAAAATGCAATCACCAGCAACGAATAATATCAAGTAACATGTCAAAGAGATTTGCTCGTTTAAAAGAAAATCCATTGTTTCTCCATTTTCAACTAACAAAAATCACTCAAATCATGAAGTCCGAAAAGCGTTTATGCCATCAATATTATCTGAAAATTTTAAGAAGATCAAAACAAAACTGCAGTGCCTGGTTCGATGGAAAGTCCGTGAAACACCAAAATAGTATATTTGTTGTAATTGGACAAATTTCAATGGATATAATTTCCATGAATATGATACGAATTTCACCAACCTTACAGAGTATCTATTAGGACCTTGTGTAAGGCTACTTAAATATCGAATTTTGTTGGGTTTAAATGCATCCATACGATTTTATTGGAGACAATGTGAAATTCGAAAATCATACAATTATTAAGAAAGTTGCACGAATTTTGACTTCTGAGGTATTTGTTATTATTGTACTCATAAATATCTGCCTTGATAATTTTTTTCAGATGTTGCACATAATGATGTAAAAACTGTCAGTTTAAGGACTGTTTTGAAAAGCTCTCATAAAGACCTTTCATTTGATAACATACTCATATCGGCTTTCTTTGATGAAATTTTTTTTTCAGGGGCCACTCCCCTGTACTGTAATCATTGATTCATGGCCTATTTTTTTCGAACCCTAGAGTGGTTACAAAGCCCTTCTGTTAGGAACTCTCTCCTGCCTCCTTGACTTGTTTCACATATGAGTATTAATTGTAGATACTCATCTTCAGTCATTCATTAAATTGAATCAAGTTTTAAAAGCATGCACCTTTTTTTTTGTGGTAGGGAGATGAAGGCATTTATGCCCGCCGAGTCTGGCAGTGTGGGCCTCCCATGGAGGATACCTTTGGACTACCCACTAAACACCTCCCCTGTCAATCTGAGAACCTAGCCTGGAACCGTTTGACACATTACTTCGGGCCAGGTCTCGTTTTGTTACGCCGTGGGGCGCCTTCAAGCTGGGGAGTCCCTTTCCTAGCGGGAGGGGAGAGGGGAAGAGGAATTGCCAGAAGAGCGATCCCCCAGCACCAGTGCCTCCGGCTGCTGTGAGTCCCTTTTATATTTTAGGACTGCCCGAGCATAATGTGCCACCTGGTTCCATTTGTCAACCGATTCGAGCATCACCGCAACTATATTATCCGGGGTGAGCTCTCCCGTCTCCCTGTAGAGTTCCCTTCGCAGCCTGGCCCATTTGGTACACGCAAAAAATGTGTGACAGGCATTGTCCTCCTCTACTGGGCAAGACCGACAATCGGGAGACCGTGACTTGCCGATCTTGTGCAGATAAGACTGAAGACACCCGTGCCCGCTCAAAAGCTAGGTCAGATAGAAGTCAGTCTCACCATGCCTTCGATTTAGCCACGGTCTCACATCCGGGATGAGGCGCGCAGTCCACCTTCCCTTCGTGCAATTCCTCCAAGACTGCTGCCAATCGTTGAGCGAGCGTTGTCTCTCCTCGCGGACAACCATCTCCCTCGCATCCTCGTTTCGGCGCAGGTAAATAGCGCGGCGCTCTCTAGCAAGGAGGGCGACAGGTATCACGCCTGCAATCACTCTCACCGCCGAGTCGGAGACTGTTGGATACGAAGATGCAATTCTCAGTGCTCCTCTTCTCTGTACCTGTGCCAATCGTTTTCGGTATACCTCCATGCTGAGAGCGTCGCCCCATACCTCTGCTCCGTACAGTAGCACTGACCCTACAGCACTCATCAAGAGGCGTCTTCTTGATGGGCTGGGTCCCCCTACGTTGGCCATAAGTCGACTCAGGGCCGATATTCCCGAAGCAGCCTTCTCAGCCGTTGCCCTGATTTGCTCAGAGAAACTCATCTTCGAGTCGATCAGTAGCCCCAGGTACTTCACCGCTGGCTTCGATTCGATCTGTATATCTCCAATACTGATCATCCTTACTCTAGGGATTCTCTTTTTTGTCAAGATGACCACTTCGGTTTTCTCCAGTGCTAGACTGAGCCCGCGAGCAGTCATCCAGTCCCTCACTCGGCGCATTAGCGTACCCAGCCTAAGTTGCGCTTGTTCAACGGTGCGTCCGGCGACCAGAGCCGCAACATCATCCACATAGCCGACCAAGCGCGACTCATCTGGCATCTCGAGTCATGCACCTTAAACGTTGAAGTTGGAAAAAATATCTCAAAATTATTTAACCTTCGCATTTAAAACAGCCACTATTTTGTTTTACGATTCCTGATACCACTAGTTGAACCAATTCTCAAAGATATTCATGATACCTATCATTCCTGAAATTTTCATGCAAATCCTAACAAACCTGTAGTGTCTGAGTCGGTAAAAAACACATATTGTTCCATAGCCATATGTTTCCATAGTAATACAGCGCATATTGTTCCATAGTAATACAGGAAAATTCAAACCGCTATAACTTTGTTAAATATCATTTGATCTTTATGAAACTTGCAGGACATGTCAATCCTGTAAATAGTCATTTGTATAATTGTGTATTGATTGAATTTAAGGGTAGACTTAAAATTTTATTCCAGAAAATGTAAAATCGATAAATCATACTATTACCAACAAAATTGAGTGAATTTTGACTTCTGTACTCATAAAGGCCTACATTCATGATTTTATTCAGGTTTTTTTGGGTGAAAGGTGTCCAATTGCGAGGGGGATTATGTGAAAAGTTCGTACATTTCGCCTTCCCCTCCCCGCCACGCTACTGATACAGCAATTTTAAAAAGATCTCATTGAGACCTTTCCAACGATACCCTACTTGACTACAAATGGTGAAAATTTTGTTTGAAGGTTCACCTCCTTATGTTGGGAGACCCCCTTAAACCCCTTTGAAAAATTTTTCCACCCCAAAATTTTCAAGAAGTCGCTATTTCTGACCTTTCCACAAAGTTTCGTCGCTGTAGCTTCTATAGTTTCGGAGAAAAAGTGCTGTGACATACAAACGGACGAACGGACACAGGTCGTGACTGCAAAAGGGTTTTATATTTTAGTACAAAACCCTGAAAAAAGGCGTCCGTATTCTGAAAAAATAGCACGTTTTTTATTTTTTCATATTGACATTATATTATGTTCATATCTACGAGGTGTGACAATTAAGTAATGAAAGTGGTTTTATTGCCGCGCTTGTGGTAGACCTGCGACCTTGAAGTTCCCTTCTCCTTCTCCGGCATTCTTCCCCTCTCCATTGATATATTTACCATTGCTCTAGCTTGTTTAGTTCGCCTGCTGTGTCGTTTTGAGTAGACGTGTGCTGGTGGTGCTCGTCACGAAAATGGACAAACGAAATCAAGAGCAACGCGTCGCGATAAAATTTTGCGCCAGATTGGCGAAACAGCTTCCGAAACGTACGCTAATACTGTAAAAGTGCATGTTGATAGTGCTCTTAGTCGTGCTCAAGTGTTTCGCCGGCATAAAAAGTTTAAAGAGGGCGCGGGGCGGGGGAGACCAGTCGAGGTGCAGACTGACGCGAATGCAAAGCGTGTGCGCGCCCTCATCCGTGAAGATTGGCGTTTAACAGGTCGAATGTTGGCCTCGGAACTGGGTATGAAGCGATAAACAGACAAATTTTAACCGACGTTTTTTGGGATGAAAAAGTTGTGGGCGAAGATGATCCCAAAGAACCACACCGCCCTCAGCGTGTCCCAGTATTTGGCCTCTAAAGGGATCGCAGTGTTGCAACAGCCGCCCCATTCGCCTGATATGTCACCCTGTGATTTTTTTGTTCCCTAGAACAAAGTCGGTGGTCAAAGGAACCCATTTTGAGTCAATTACGGACATCCAGGGGACCGTGACGAGGGTACTCGCAGACATCGCAGTCGAAGCGTTCCAGAAATGTTACGATGCATCGAAAACGCGCTGGAATCGTTGCTTAGCTGTCCAAGGGGACTATTTTGAAAGGGATGGCAGAGTTCTCGAATAATTTTTAAATATACGGTTTTCATGGAATCAGTCTCATTGCTTAATTGGACCACCTCGTATTACACTCAAAGCATTTATACATTATCATTCATCAACCGTAACCACAATTCACACTGTTCCTTAATAATATTTTATTCGTAATGATATCACATATCCTGCCGATCAATCCACCCCCAATTTACGAATTGAGCGGCATGTCATCGGCTGCTTTCCTTTTTGCCCCTGCAGGTACACCGTGATTTTCGGAACTGCTTATTTCTTTTAATAGATGCGAATTTTCTGGCAGCGTCAGGAAGTTTTTGAATTGAGGACAATCGTAATTCGAAAAGTTGAATTTCACTTTCAAAAGATGACCAACGTTTTCAATGGAGAGATGATTCCTTTCTTTGGTCCATCAACTAAAAGACTCGCTCGCAATACTAATTATGAGACGGAATCGCATTGAAAAATTGTGCAATTTTGAGCAATTCTTTGTTGTTGCTTTCGCGATGAATTTGTTCTTTAACAGGAAATTGAACAAATCAACTTTGATTCGTCTGTTCAATTCCATCAAAACGATTTTTTTACGGTTTAATTCAAGACAAAAAATCCACTTGTTTTAAACTACGCATGAGAGAGATAGAGATCAATAATGATTTGAGACAGCATATAAGTGATAGGTCTTGTTGCCTCCCGTGCTATGTATGAGTTCATATTCAGATTTGTTAGTGAAAAATTGACAAAACTTTGCTTCTTCTCGTACGTGTTTCCTAACCCGTCTGAGTCGACAGAAAAAAAATCTTTTAAAATGTCCAACTAAAATAGGGAAAACCGATATACCCAATTTCTTGATTGCGTGACGGTCTTGGAGTACCTAAACCGAGTTGCAATTAGCAAATGACTATGTAAAATTGGTGTGAAAATAAACGATTATCATCTCAGGTATCATGATTCACAGATTAATATCTATGATTTTTGGAATACTTAATCATTTCTCACATTGCCTCTCCGCGGTATAGTCCTTTGATCAACTTACACGATTAACCATCAATTGCACTTTAATTCATATACCGATTAAAAGATTCAAATCATTGACTATTCCACACTCCGTGTTATATCATCTATTAAAAATAAGTTGCTCTACCCATAACTCTCGCTGAACTTGGCGGAGCGCCTCCCAAACACACGCTTCCTAATTTACCTCGACATGGACTTTCCTACTCCCTACTCTTGCTTCCGTTTCTTCGATTGAATTAAATTTGTTGTGTATGTCACTCGCATCACAGTAGAAATTCACTTCAGGCGTGTGATAGCGTGTGCGATTGAAAAATGATAATAACTGGCATTGGAGAAGGTCGCCGCCGATGAATCATTTAGCAAAAATTTAATGCATTACACATGTAACAGCGATCGTCTAGCAGTATCTCCTCTTATTGTATGTGCTTGAATTCCTATTGAGGAGTTCCACAAATCCGTTTGAACGCCTCCCAAGTTGTTCATAATGTAGATGCCTGTAAAATCATCAACACATCTTCTTTCTTCCCACTGGAAACATATGCTATGGTGTATCGTTCTGCTCTTCAAACAAACGCGGAAAATTCTAACTATGTACCGCCGAAGGTCACTTCGCGGAATTATTTACTGAAATTCTTTGCAAATTTGAGCCAATACAGTACGACGAAGAACGTGCTAGATTTCTTCAGATCCCCAAATGAATTTTTCGCGTAATTTCAGTCTCGCCTGTGTTCTTCGAGCCAAACAAATTCCGCAACACAAATAACGGCAGCGATGCCGAGCTGTCGAAGAAAATGTGTCTTGATCTGTGTCTGATCGATGCGAAGAAAATAACAAACCCACGGTTGGCGCGGACTGACTCTTGGGACTTGAATTTTTTGTGGACTTCTGGACCCCGATTGCGATTTGCAACGACTAAAGTTGGTTGGGTTTTAGGGCAACCGCGGAGTTTCGTTCGACTCCTCACTTCTTGATCCGTTGTCGATTTTTCGATCGGATCACGTTCCCCGGACTGTATGGTGGGTAGTCGCTCGTGGGATGCCCGGCGCTGGCTTTTCACGTTTTCCGAGCCAGGGAAATGCGAACGGGCGGTCCGGTGTCGAGCTGGGACGATTCTCGTTGGGTTGGAGACAAACTCGAGCTCGAATGACGCAAAACCGGGGTTTTCGATCTTGCACTTCGCGATCCTCTCGGGTTTAACTGTTTGCGGGGTTAGAACAGAACTCAATTGATCACACAACGAGGTAACGAAAACAATTTTGCACAATCTCCGTATATACCAATTAACCCGAATGCCTGCTATAATTTTTAGCGAAAAGCACAAGGGACTGTCACTCCACTCAGTTGAGAAAAACGCGCCGCGATCTGCCCAACCGCCTCGCTCGGTTTTTCTATTCCGACTTCCTGTTTGTTGTTCGTCGTCGCCTTATGGAACCTCGAAAACAACCGCTCGTACAGCCGAGTAAGATAGCATTCGGCAATGCCATACACGGACGGGATGCACTAAATCAGTGTTCCCATGTCCGAAATTTTAATTTACAGAATTAAAATTTTTCAAGAAAAATTAACTGAAGTAAAGTAAAATGAAGAAGATTTTAAATAGCAATAAAAGTTAAACCTAATGAAGAATATATGTTACGTAAAGGGAAACGTTTAAATTTAATATAAAGGAAAATTGATATAAAATTACATATAATAATAATAATAAGAAAGAAAACTATTCTATAACTTACGATTATGAATGGAAGTAATTAAATATTTTTTCTCATTCTGCCATTAAAATTTCGAGTAAAAGTAAGAAAGGTTTTCGAGCAGTTTCCTTGTGTGACTGCGCGATTATTACAGTTGCACAACGACGGATTGATCAGGTTAGACGCATTAAAAGCTTCAAATTCACAATATGACACTAAATTTTTAACAACATGGATTTTTGGCTCTATTTTCTAAACAGGGAACATTTTTTTAAGCGTTTTGTGGTTTCAAATTTTGCCTAGTACCGGTATTGAATGGGTAAAGTGTTAAAGTTAAACAAGTTTCCTTTTAATCAAACAAAATTAGTAGAATTTTATCACAAAACAAAAAGGGTTTTTGTTTCAAAATAAATTTTACAGTCAGAAATGTTTGTCTCGTTCAATAGAACTTGGCTCGCGGTACATAATTTACGATACATTTTAGCAACTAGAGTGACATAATCACGACGCCTCGTTTCCCAAAGGAATTATTCTAATTTAATTTCCAGGAACTAATTTTTCCTACGCTACGAATAGTAGAAAAGCTTAAGGGACGTTACTACTGCTTACTAATAGTATTTACAAATGGTTAAAATCCTGGTCTTATCTTACAATGGCTCTTTAGAATAGCATTTATATACTCAAACGTAAAGGTATCATGAATGAGCAAAAAAAAAATTAAGATTTACCTTCGAACGT
Organism: Odontomyia ornata; assembly: GCA_963969285.1. Taxonomy (NCBI): domain Eukaryota; kingdom Metazoa; phylum Arthropoda; class Insecta; order Diptera; family Stratiomyidae; genus Odontomyia; species Odontomyia ornata. The sequence goes on from OZ017739.1 coordinate 72,665,279, forward strand.
GCCTCCTTGGTGCCGGCTCTAAAGTACGCTCATCAGGACATACGATCTATTTCACATTTCTATAGCGCTAGGAGCTATTATATGTAGTATAGTTTCATTACATTACGTTACAATTTTCTGATGAATGGATTATGATGCAAACTCCTCCTGCTTTCGGTAGCCGCAACTGAAGTTGTTGTTTTTGTCGTACTGATCCTTCGTTTACTGTTTGTGGTGCTTGTGGTTTGCTTCTTGGCCGCTGACGATGTTCCGAATTCAGCATGTGTTCCACTTGACACGGAGGCTCATCGTCTTTGCTACGCAGACGTTGGACAGCAAAAAGTTTTTCTGTTGCGGGTATTGAGGGAGCTGCAGTTGATGGGAGTTCTACGCCACTAACGCTGAGTTCAGAACTTTTAAGCGAGCTGTATTATATCAAGCTGTTATCTAACTTACTTGTACGTTTTAAAAAGCTTCGGCTTGTCGTGGGAAACGGGGAGGATACTAGTTTGCGACAGAAAATGTGAGTGTGGAGGCGCAGTCATCAGCAATCCGGGATGATGTCCTGAAAGCATCGAACTAATGGGGCTGCTGCCACTGTCATTGAACATCTTAGAGCCGGGATCAGAGCCAACGGGACTCAGGGACAACGTGGAACTGAAGGCCAGCACGAGCCGGACATGATACTCTTTCTTCTTTTTATTTGTTTTGACACACGTCAAGTCGTGGTTCTGAGTCAGCGATTAGTTTAAAAGTCGCTCACGAACCGTCGACGTCAGTGGCGTAGGGTATATTAATCGGCTGGTAGGCGTCAGTGGCGTAGGGTGTAGGAATCTGCCGGTCGCTTCAGTGGCGTAGGGCGCCAAGAGCGAGGTTATTACACATTGGTGTCAGCATTTGTGGACGCGGCGGCGTGACAGTCTCGTCAATTGCGTTTGGAGTTGGAACACCAGGTGTGTGGGGATACTCGGTTCATTGTTGTCGCAGATTGCTGTTGTTCGTACATGTACATCTTGGCATGGACCGTCGGTGAGCGGATCCTTGTTGGCCAAGAATGCGGGCTTGAGTCGCTCGATTGAAATAATTCGCGAGCGAGATACGAAAGTGCCGTGGTGTGTGTAGGGGTCCGGACAACAGGGAGGAAATTAGGCCCCCAAGTAGCCAACGCGCAAAAAGGTGCAACTAAGGATTGCAGCCGCCTCCCTTATTATGTCAGCAGTGTTATTGTAAGTTCTTAGAATATTAAGTTAGCTAGTTTTGAATTAGAAAGCTGAGCCTTTTTCATATATATTTCACTATATTCGCATGTACTTGTTTTTAAATGCATATTATTTTCAGGAAAATTTTTGAATAGATTTACAATTTTTTTTCTTTTGATAAACACTTCGCGAAAAATTGAAACGTATATTGCGGTGTTAAAATCAAAACTTATATTGTGGTGTTAAAGTGAGAGTGTAGTGTTGATTGATAAGCCTTCCCTTGATAAGCCTTCCTAAAAAACGAAACTCGTATTGTGGTGTTGTAATTGTAGTGTCGATTGGTAATGGCGCGACAGGAGAACCTCATTCGACCAGCAATACTAGAGCTCGGAATCGATCCCGAGGAACAGGATGTTCTGAGGGTGCCCCTCCTGCAGCGGCTCCTCAAAGAGCAGCGGCACCTAACCCGAACTTGCCGGGGCATTTGGAGGCTGTAATAGAAGGAGTAATTGCACGAGAGTGCCCTAGAATCCTACACGGATTGCTATATCCCGATCAGAATCGTACTTTGGAAATGATCAGGGAATAGAGGAGAGATAAAGGGGAAATCTTGAAGAAACGAGCAAGATTCTTGATATAGTGAAAAGCCGTACAGAGTTCTCAGGGTAGCCTGGAGAATTCAGCTCCTGAAGGAAGAGCGTAGAAAGGGTTCTGCAAATTTATGAAAATTTGCGTGGGACCCCAAGATATTACGGAATTCTGAACGTAATTAGAAATAAAGTTGTAGGACAAGCAGATATGGTGCTTGAGTCCTACAACACCCCATTGAATTGGGTAAGGATTTCTCCCTGCCTGACTCTCCATTATGCCGATAAATGGGATATTAGCACATTGAAGGACCAGATGAACGCGCTGGTGCAGGGAAATAATACAGTTCAAGAATTTTACCATTTGTTATACCAGAACCTCTCCTTAATCCTTAATAGAGTTTCCAGTATGGAAATGGGGTTGGAAGCTAGAGATGTCCTTACTCGCAGCTATCGTGATAGGGCTCGCGATACCTTTATTAGGGGACTACGTGGTGACTTATCCGATAAATTAAGTATGAAGGAGCCAGCTACTTTACCGCAGGCTCTTCATCTATGCTTGAAGATGGAGAACATGAGGTATCGCAAACAAGCTGCGCATAGCGGGCAACAAAGTCTGCGAAAATTTGATCCAAATATTCCTCCACAGGTTCCACCCAGAAATAGGACACCGCATCCACCTGTTCCTGCTCCTCGTAGGTATTTTTATCCAAATGCTAGGGTATATCCGGGGGAACCACTTTATGCAGATTTCAGACCACACCATCAACAGCAATTTGGAAATCAAATGCGCCAGATGCATCCAACTCCACCACCTAGAGCCCTTCTGCCACCTAAACCTCAGCCTCCTCCAGAGCCTATGGACGTGGATCAATCAATGAGATCGCGAGCCGTTAACTATCAGAATCAATTTCGAATGAGAAATGAACCTGGAAAACATCCTCCTCCACGACAGGAACAACGGGGTTACAAGGCGCAAAGGGTTCTTTACACCGAAGGAGACCAGGTGCGCACAGCGGAAAGTTCTATGGGGGATTACGAACAGCAAATCAATGAATACGATGCGAATTTCAGCGAGCCTTTTTCTGAGGATGGAAAACAGGATGAAGGTACATGCCCGCCATACGTTCCACCGGAAGAAGAGGTTGAATTTGCAGATGTAAATTTTTTAGCTTAGCGAGCTCTTCCCTGCCTTACATAGAACATATGGCGAAGAGCGGAAAAACGTTTAGATTCCTGATCGACACAAGATCTAACAAGAACTAGGTACAACCTAAATATATTAGAAATCCTGTTCAAAACGAAAAGCTTTTTACGATTAGTTCGGTTAATGAAAATTTCCAGATTACCCACCATGCATTCATCGACCTGTTTAATAACGGAAAACCCCTGAAATTATTCTTGCTAAAAGGCCTAAGCTCCTTTGATGGCATTATCGGCAATGACAGCCTCTGGGAACTTGGCGCAATAATTCATGCTGGCAAAAAGTTCATGATAATAGATCCTGACGTGCGTATTCCTCTGAAGCAACAAATATCAGAGTTCGTCCATGCTATTAACATCAGAACATCGCATATGACGGAAAAGCAAAGAGTAAGATTGAAGGACATATTCGGTGAGTGTCCTAAAGTATCATTAGAGCCCAATCAGAAGCTAATATATACAACTGGAATCCAGGGAGAAATTCGAACTACAACCGATGCCTCTCCAGTTTATTCAAAATCGTATTCTTACCCTGAAGCAGCTATTAGGCGATGAAATTATACGACCGTCTCGATCACCATATAATTCACCCGTGTGGGTCGTCCCAAAGAAGGTCGACGCGTCTGGGGAGAAAAAATACCGTCTGGTTATAAATTTCCGGAAACTAAATGAGGTGGTAATACCGGATACATACCAAATACCTGCAATTAATTATATACTGGCCAGCCTCGGCAAAAGCAAGTTCTTTAGCGTCATCGATTTGAAGAGTGGATTTTACCAAATTCCATTAAAAGAAGACGATATACACAAGACTGCTTTTCAGATAAATAATGCAAAATATGAGTTCAGGGGATGCCCCATGGGTTACAAGAACTCCCCTCCGACCTTTCAGCGTGCGTTAGATGACATCCTTAGGGATCATATTGGGAGACGTTGTTGGATTTACATAGACGACATCATGGTTATGGGAAAAGATGAGGAAGAACATTTCCAAAATTTGGAAATCGTACTGAATACGCTTGAAAAAGCTAATATGAAAATCCAACTAGATAAATGTGAGTTTTTGAAGGAGGAGGTCGAGTTTTTGGGGTTTGTCATTTCGGAAAAGAGCATTCAAACTAATCCGGAGAAGGTTCGGGCTATCGTGGACTTCCCAATTCCAAAGACGCAACGAGAATTGAGATCATTCCTCGGTATGTCATTGTACTACCGCCGTTTCATGCTCGATTACGCAAAGATAGCGAAGCCCCTGACATCCTTCTTAAGAGGGGAGGATGGACGAGCGTCTAGATATCAATCGAAGAACAAACAAATAAGTCTAGGGGATGAAGCAATCGAGGCCTTTAACAAAATTAAGAGCAGTCTAATATCTCAAGAGGTGTTACTTTCTCATCCTGGTTTCGAAAAAGAGTATGAGCTAACCACCGATGCCTCTGATTACGCCATTGGGGCAGTATTTTCGCAGGGAGGTAGACCTATAGCTTTCCTTTCTCGAACGCTTAACAAGACCGAAGAGTCTTATGCGGCTAGCGAAAAGGAAATGTTAGCCATAATATGGTCCCTGAATTCGTTGCGGGATTACTTATACGGGTCAAAAAATATTAATATATTTACAGATCATCAGCCGCTAACTTACGCCTTAAGTAGCAAGAACAACAATGCTAAGATGAAGAGGTGGAGGCCAACTTTAGAGGAATTCAATCATGAATTGAGGTATAAACCGGGAAAGGAGAATGTTGTGGCTGATGCCCTTTCTAGAATCTCACCTGTAACCAACGTAAACTTGCTAACTAAGACAGTTCATAGTGACGAGAGCTCCTCGCGCAGCCTTATAACATCAGTACTCACCCCTCTTAATTTGTTTATTACGCAAATCTTTTAGGCACACTTTTGTCGAGCAAAATTACACTCAGGAGAAAATTATAGGCATATTTAAAAGATATCTAAACCCTACTGTCACCCATGTGATAAAAGCAGATGAGGTCGTAATGGGGATTATCCAACGGGTGTATCCGCTATACTTTAGGGACTACAAAATTTTATTTACCCAAAATATTGTGACGGATGTTGGTAACGATCTTGAGCATGGGGAGATTATTTTAAATTATCACAATAGGGCCCATAGGAATGCGAAAAAATTTAAAATTCAAATTTTAGAGCACTATTATTTCCCAGAGATTTAAGGCATTGGTCAAGCAATGCACAACGTGCAAGGAGAATAAGTACGAGCGACGACCCAATAACCCTGTGTTAAAGGAGACACCTATCCCGGAATTCCCTGGATATAGTCCTTATAGATATCTATCAGACCGAAGGGAAGTTACTGCTTACATCCTTGGATAAATTCCGCAAGTATGCGCAAGGGCGTATTTTAAAGTCTAGAGGAATACAGGACATAAGAGGACCCTTAAGGGAGTTACTGATCTCGTTTGGAGTACCAAGACAGGTGGCCATAGATGGGGAAAAGTCTGTGAACTCCGCATCAATCTCATTCATGATGCAATATCAGTTGAGAATACAAGTTTACCGAACTCTTTCCCACAGAAGTGAAGTTAACGGGCAAGTGGAGCGATTCCATGCAACGCTAACAGAGATTATGAGATGTCTTAAGTCAGATGGCATTCCTTGATCCTTTGAGGAGCTGGTAGAAAGAGCGGTCCATGAGTATAACTACAGTGTACACTCGGCGACTGGTAAGAAGCCAGTTGAGCTATTCTTCAGAAGGATCGTATCTGCAGACCCGGAAATTCTTGAAAGAGCTAGGAAGGAGTACATAGAAATGTTGAAGACTAGACAGGCTAAGGATTTAGATTTCCATAGTAAGAATAGATTAGGACTTAAGAACTATGCGGTAGGACAACAAGTTTTTGTAAAAAACAATAAGCGTTTAGCCCAATCCAATATTGTTAACTCCAATATTGTTTCGAAATTCGAAATAGCAATCAAATTAATAATTCTCGTCAAGATAGCATACCGGAAATAAGCATTGAAGAAATCCTAGAATTATCAGAACCAAAGGTCATGCAAAATTCCTCCCATATTTTTTATATTATAGCAGTACCCATCGTAACAAATAAAATTTTTGAAAAATATGTATTAAAACCAGTAAAGAAAAATGGAACGATACCTAAATTAGAATTTACCAATGTATTACTCAATAATGATGACTTTTTTGGAATATCAGGCTCATGCAAAACTTTTAATGATTTATTTGTTTGTAAACAAAGTAAGCTTAGGGATATTAGGGAATCGCAAGTGTACCTCATGAGTAGAACCGCGCAGTGCAAAAGGGAGAGCGGCGGTGGAAGAAATCGAATCAGGCGTACTGTTCATAAACGAATTCAAAGGTATCATCGATGTCGATCAAAACACCCATGAATTGAAAGGATCTTACCTGATTATGTTCCGAAACTCGTCAATTACAATAAACAATCAAAGATACGCTGCCAATGAATTACAGACTGGAAATCTTACCACCGCTGCTCAACACGTACACCGGCGACAATGCACTAGAGGACATCCTCTCCTTAGAGTTGATGAGGGAGTTGACCATAAATAACACCAAGCAAATCGAGACGTTAAGGATCGAACAAGCAACATACCAGATCGCCAATTACGGGATATTGGCGTTATTGATATGCATAATTGCCGCTTTTAAGATTTCAAGGCTCTGTAAAAGGGCTACGAGTACAACGAACAGGGTAGCCGATTCCATACCTGCAAACTTACCTGCCATCCCGACGAGTAATACCGGATCGGTACTGAATTTTCAGGGCCTTTCTACTTTGCGAAGCAACAACAGCATGTACAACCTGCCCTTTTTCTAACGTTCGAGTACGACCGTACTCAAGGGGGGAAGAGTTAAGGTAACAATCTACGAGTCTAAAAATGTATCGCGATCCAGCCATATGCCAGTCAACAAACACATCACCTGGCCATGAGACAAGAAATCATGATGACACCATGTCTAGACACCTGTCTCATATTCGATCATCAGGAATGTGCTGATTCTATGTCAACGTACCAGTGGCAGTTTCTAGCATAAATTAGAATTTAGAATCTAGTTTTAGTTTTAACTGAACCTCTGTTATTAACGGTCGAAAAATAAAATTTGTATTTTTTATGAAAAAATCATGAAGACTTAATTTATACTATACAACGAAACACAGTAACTATTTAAATTAATATTATTTTATTTCTTTAGTCGATTTGACAAATGAGACTAATGAATAGATGTTGCTTCGGTGATATCCAGAGAGAGAAGGAGTACATGAACGAACATCGTCGTCTAGTCTGGTGGTGGGAGCAACCCGATACCATTTTGCGGGTAGATAAGTTCGTGGCTGCGGTAGATCCCCACATATCGTCGTCAAAATGAAAAGAGAGGGAAATAAACGTGTGAAAGATGGATTAAAGTTTACCGTGTGTTGGTTCAATTGCTTGCAAATTCAAGTTTCAATTTACCATACATATGCAGTTTTCGACGTTTTGTGACAACAGCGATACCGGGTGAATAGGTAGAATATCTTAAAACATAGTTGCGGAAGATTGTGTGTGTTATTCGGGTCTTAACTCATAAGGCGGTGGGTAGCATCTCGTGCTTTGTAAATGTAGCCGCGATCTAGGAGGGATCATATAAAAAGGGAATGCAAGGTGACCCTAAACAACAACAAAGATATGGTAAATAGTATGACAGTGTTTTGCTTTTCCTCTGAAAATTCCTGCAAAGCAAGTTCAACAAAACCAAGCTCTCGTCCAAAGACTCAGGGTGGAGTTTTAGTAAAGGACGAACCGGACCAACTACGCTCACATTCTCTGAAAGATAATCTAGAAGTGGCTTATCAAAATTCACCACTCTCAATACATCCTTGCATATACTCTGTCGCACATTTAAGGATACATTAAAGTGAAATGCAAGCATGTGTTCATTTCAACTTTGGAATTGCGGAGTATCTTACAAAAGGTTAAAAGAAGCAGAGGTCAAATAACTGATATATCTCCTGTTCAATATTCACACGATACGTATATTGTTGTTAATGGTAAAGTTATGTTCAAATTTATTGCCCTCCACTCTCTCGTTTTACTGGTGACCCAGAATATCCTCGCAAATCGTAACATTAAAAGAAAACGCATTAAAAAAATACATTTCGCGGAAATCAATCAAAAAATTTTATCTGCAAGACGTGATAATGGCCTATCATGAATTCAGTTACCCAAGAATACTTAATTTTATAGGCATCTGGTGGTCTTAAGTACCTTCACTTCTTTAATGCGGCTTTTGTGACAATAAATAAATTTCTACATCTAAGCACTTTACAAATCCAAATCCATTAAACAAAATACATAATCTTAAGGAACAACAATTCCTAACCTCCTTTTAAACCGTACATTTCGTTTAAAAAATATTTAATGCGCTTCAATCATGACATCTTTTCTGACTTCCCTTCAACGATGTCCTTCCACCAGTTTGTTGTTCTGGTCCAAATAACATAAGACCGTCTAACATAAAATCCCACTTGGAAAGTTTCATTTGTATTTTATATTCCTTTCATTTCTCACATCACACTCTTACGAGGATACCCCCATTTTCATCCCCCTCCCTCTCAGTTGCTTACAATTAAACTTTTTGTCTACGAAGGACAAAATAATATTGCACTTTTATCCATGCCAGATGTTTGGATGGATGGAACAGCAAGAGCAAAAATATCAAAAAGAAAAACGGCGAAAAAATGGAGAATGGTCCTTTCAGTCACGCGAATGACGTAGGTGTGCATTGTAACGGGTGGATTTGGGGTATATAGTACACAAGTAGTACCTACTTTCATATGAATGATTACTGTTTTCGTGTTTCGTTTTCTTCCTGCTATACAACGTTCTTCTTGTTATTGTCGTCCTGTCTCGAAAAGATGCCGGCAGACATAAACAACAACAAGATGGATAGTAGCGATGCAAGTGGGGGGAAAGAGAAAGAGACAGCGACCACCATAAGATGGATATTTGGAGTACCAGATTTATGACATGATTCCTTAAAAAGGTCCTGCCTTGATTTGTTGAAGGATATAGAGCGTGTGATGAAAACTTAAAGAAAAAGGGTTCAGGATTTTAAACGATTGTAGGTTTTAAGGATGCTTAAATCTTTTTGGGAAATAAAATTTTTATTGATGAAATGAGAATATATCCCAACATGAAAATTATTATGACTATAAACAGTATTACAGCTAATGAAGATAGGGAAAATATCTTGTTAAATTATTTTCAAGGCAATATATTCCTACAGAGTTAAAGTTTAAATATCTATGAAAACTAAATTTGCTGTAGATACATGTGCCTCCTTTTCTTTATAGTTTAATTGCGACGTAAATGATTTATCCCACTTTCTTTCAGTGGATATTTCGATTTTTTTTTTCTAATCCATTTAATTTTTTCAACACTGTCTTCAACAGAAAAACTAGGTATAACCGCTTAAACTCGCAGCATCAGTTCCACCCTCATATACATTTTTGAATTAAAAACTTCATCCATACTAAACTTTGATACACGCCTTAGCCATGACATTGAACTTTGTCCGCTTTCTGAAGTTAAATTTATACTTTACGCAAATATTCCATGTTAAACTTGGCCACAATTCGAATAATGCCTATTATTGTAATTACTACAAGATGTGGTGGAATATTTTGAGAATTAAAAAGCGTAAAAATACGAAAAAAAAACACTAAAGCCGACAAAAATGTTGAGATTGAAAATGGAGAGTTCCCAAGATCTAGAGAAAAATCTGGTAGTGATCTTGGAAACATCTTTAAAATGCGGGTGGTAAATTATGGAGAGTCGAAAAGATCTTGTTGGCCTTTGAGCTTTGGTGTTTATTCTAGCGGTCAATCGCAGATGCAATGATGATTCAGAGTGTTAAATTTAATTTTCTGCTTGCAATGGGGATGAATTACTGAGCAGAATGTGATTAAACACTTTTGCGACGAAAGGAGATAGTAAAGAGAACATTTATTATGTAGGAATTTCTCTGTTCTTCCTTGACCTAAAAATGTGGCTCACATTTGCATCCGTTATATGTAGTGCTAAGCATTGAGAAGTATAAGATTGCCTAAACATTCCATTCCGCAAAAATTAGGCAGCATCTAGAATGTGACTTACGAAGCATGAGTAGGCAATTTTTTGAGGTAGGTAGGTTAAATGATATAGAGATTCCTCCAGAACTCTTAGGTAGTCTCACGTAGGCACTGATTAGGCCATTGTGAATTTACAGTTAAATTATCCTTACGACAGCTGGTGTTAGGCAATCCCGGAGTGTGGCGATTGAGGATATTGTAGCCGGTTACTTCTCTTCTGCTTTCTAGTGGAGCAAGCCATTCCTCATTTGTTTTGACACTAGAACGAGGTCTGTATCTACCTCTCTTTTTTATGCCAGTGAAGTACTCGACCAAGATCTCGAACTACCTCTAATTTGTTCGTCAGTGCAGCAGGCCTTCCTTCCCCTTTCTCGATATCTGGCAAACATACCGTAAAATTGTAACTCAAATTCTTTTTGTTTTATGTCCAAGAAAGATGGTTGTTTAGGCCACTCTTGTGCGCCACCCCATTACACTGCATTCCCCGCAGGGGGGATGCTGGCTGACAGGAATACTCTTGGAGGCTAGCATTCTTTGGGGAGTTCCGCCCCCACGTACCCGAGGAAATCCCCCCAGAGGGAATGCCAGTTAACAAGAGCACTCGTGAAGGCTAGCATTCTTTGGGGAGCGCCGCCCCACCGGATCCGAGGATATGGCGGGTGCCGTGAGGCACCCTCCTGGGATGACAGGTAACGACCCTGACTGGATCTGAACTACGCCTTGGACAACGAATTGATGCTTTGGGCTGGCGGATATGATGGTTTGGACCTAGTTGCTTTGCACGGTAGCGCCGAGGTGACACTCGTGTGTGAACGGCTCCCATTCAACTATCATACCGTGTCGGTCCCGGTAAAACCTTGGCAGGCCTCAGAGTACGTTCGAAGCTCGCACCATTGGGTTGGTGGTGATGGTTCGGTTGAGACGGACTCCCGATTAGCGCTGGTCTCGCTCTGAACACTTGTCCCCATAAGGGTTTGTGCCAACCCTCGCATGGCCTCCCTGCTCTGCAAAGATAACGATGGGACCCAAAAGGCGGCTACACACAAACGGAGATAGCGGCTCCGAGGGGTGACCCAATCAAACTGGAGCAACCAAAAACCCTTAGAAAAGATTTAAAAAAAAAACAAAAAAAGAATGCAAAAATAACAATAACGACGATGCAACCAGCGGCTGCAGCCACGTTGTTAACAGAACATCGGGAGTGATACTAACGACGACAAAAACGACGATCATTACAATGTCAGTGAAGACGGACGAAAAACGGAGATTAGCAGACAGTCTGGTCCAGACTGAAATTCCTGCGGCATTCGGGCGCAGCAAAAAATGATGCGAACGCCAGAGCGTCCTATTAAGGAAAAGCGGAAAACTCTGCAGGACGCGCCAGATGTTCGCGCGGTGGAGGAAAATATAAATAACATCGAGAATTTGATGGTTACTGCTGCGATCGCTACCAATGCGATTGAAGCAAGGATCGTAAATCCCGAAATAATAAAGAACCATCCTGAAGTCAACGAGGAGATTACGGCAGGAAAAGAAACGAGTGACCAGGCAAATAAAGTGACGATGTGGGATTTCATCGCCAACGTCGAAAAGGTGGCGGAAGTACTGTATTCGGAAACAGAAGCCGTCAACCTCTCCCAAGGTCGATGGCCGCAAAGTACAATTGCGGCCCAGCGACATGAAGAAGAAAGGCTATTCCGAAAAGTGGAAGTTGTTTTAATAAGAAAACAATCTGCATGCGACTCGCCAAAAATCAGCAAAGCAGTAAGCATTGGGCTCCTTGAACTAGAGGAGCTCCTAGACCGCATAGGACATTATCGGAGGAGCTGGTTAAAGGCTGAAGAGGATCAGAAGGTCGAAAAAGAGCAGAAGGCCAAAGAAGCGCTGGGGGCGAAATCTAGAGGGCAGGCTGCAAGTCCACAATTAGAAATTAACAAATGAATGGCGTCCAGCCCAATCGAAGGATATCGGGATAAAAGGAGGAAGGAAGAGGTACTTGATGAGCGCAGAACACCAGATCAGGGGTTCCAGACAGTGCTTACAAAAGGAGCTAAGAACCCCGCTAAGAAACTCCTTCAAAAAGCTCCGAAAAGCAAAGTTCGCACGGACGCCCAACAAGAAAAAAGCCCCGATGGAGACCCCGGCAGCAGACACTGCTCGTAAAACCCCAAGATGGTAAATCCTACGCGGTGGTGCTGCGGGACATCAGGGGAAACGTAAGTCCCGAAGACACTAACACTGCCCTTAAAGCAGTACGACCGACGCGGTCGGGCCACATACATTTGGAGCAGAGGCCGAGCATAGGGAAGCATTCTGCGGCGCACTAAAGAAAGCCCTCGGCAAAAGCGCAGTTATAGCCTCGCTTGAGCCGATGCGAACGATCGAAATAAGAGATATTGACTGCGTCACGAATCTGGTCGAGGTGGAAGAGGCCATCAAAAGGGAGTTCCCTACCGTGGGCGGGATCAAGGCGAGGCTGTCACCAGAAAACCGTAGAGGACAACGCATGGCCATAATTGACTTGATTGAAAAGGACGCCGAACAATGTCTGAATAAGGGCAAAGTACAAATTGGGTGGGTTGTCTGTAGGATACGGCGAAGAGCAACGCCTCTTCAATGTTTCAAATGCCTTGGCTATGGTCATACCGCACAAGTATACATAGAACCCGATAGGAGTTCTCGTTGTAAAAAATTCGGTCAAATGGGACATTAAAAGAAAACAGTGTACGAAGGGGGCACACTGTATTCTTTGCAAGGATGCTGATCCAAGACATGATTTTGGACACGTCTTGGAATCAGGAAAATGCCGGGTTTTCCAGAAAGCCCTAGCCAAGGCAAAATTAGAACTTCGATGACCCGCATCCTGCAGCTAAACTTACACCGCAATTCAACCGCCCAAATCTACTTGAGCAGTTTGCGATGGACATGAAAGCCGACTTCTTGCTGCTGAGTGAGCAACACCATGATAAAAGTTCAGCATCATATTATACTCATGCAACTGGTACTGCCACCATCTGGGTTCGAAATAGTGATTTCCAGACGGGGAGCTGTGGACGTGGGGATGGTTTTGTTTGGGTTCGGTGCTCAGGGACCACTTTCTTTAGTGTGTACCTAACGCCAAACGAATCGATATCATCTTTCCAAGCCAAGCTTCAGGCTTTGGAGGGCGCTGTCTCGAACGCAGACGGGATCGTGATCATTGGGGCAGACTTCAACGCAAAAGTAATCGAATGGGGCATGCCTCAACAGAGTCCTTAGTACGGAGGATACACAACTGGAGAGTATTAGAGGACTACTCAGCCAGTGATCATCAGTGCATTCTGCTTGAGATAAGCGATGTTGTTTCCGGACATCCATGCTCTCAGCTTTCTACAATTGGCTGGAACATCGGAAGGATGGTCGTCAAGAAGTTCGTCGAGGTTCTCACAGCAGATGCCCCGCCGCAGGGAGATCCGGAGAGACGGAAGAACTGGCATTTCAAGACGCGGTGAATTCAACTATGAGCATCATCACGACTGCTTGCAAAGCTTCTATATGCCCCGTCGAAAACCCCGGTATGGCAAGCCCCCAGTGTACTGGTGTTCGCTGAAAAATGAAGGGAGTGTCGCAAGCTTCGACGTGAGGCCCAACGGGCACGGAACCGTGACGAGGCAAGCACCCGCGCAGCAGCATATAAGTCGGCCAGGAAATGCCTTCGCAAATTGATCAACAACAGCAAGGCTCACTGCTGGCAAGATCTAGTGGACAATTTGAACAAGGATCCGTGGGGTCTTGGCTACAAGCTAGTTATGCGGAAGCTTGGTGCCCGCCGGAAACCTTGTATACATGATGCGGAAAAAAATGGACGAGAGAGTGCGGGCACTCTTTCCCGTCCGTGTTGACGCTGTCCATGGTGAAACAGCAGTCGAGTGTCCACTCTTCACACAGCCGGAACTGTAAGAAGCAGTCCTTTCATTGACGGCGAGGAAGGCTCCAGTTCCAGATGGTGTTCCAGCTGAGGTGTTGCAGCTTGTCTATCGCCATTGTCCTGACTTGCTGCACAGTACATTCAACGCTTACCTAGGGACGGGGTTTTCCCGGTACGATGGAAGGTGGCGAGGCTCGTGCTGATCAGCAAGGGGAAAGGAAATGTCGGATGGCCTTCTGCATGCCGCCCGATATGGATGATAAACACGGCTGGGAAAGTGCTAGAGAAACTCATCAAGGGAAGACTCACTGACGCCTGATTGACCTATCTCCTCGGCAGTACAGCTTCAGAGCGGAATGTTCTACCATTGATGCGATTGCAGAGGTGGTGAGCGCGGTCCAAAGGGCAGAGGCATATGGGCGGACCAAGCGACGGATCGTCCTGTTGGTGACATTCGACGTCAGGAACACCTTCAACTCCGCTGGATGGGTGGATATTCTGGATACGCTGGAAAACTCTTTTCAAGTTCCAGAATATCCAATGCGGCTTTTGAGGGACTACCTAAAGGACCGAAGCCTGCTCTACGACACGACACAGGGCCAACAAAGGATGGCTGCTACATCGGGTGTTGCCTAGGGATCTATCCTTGGTCCGGACCTGTGGAACGTGTATTACGACGGGTTACTGAGACTTGAGATGCCAGATGAGTCGCGCTTGGTCGGCTATGCGGATGATTTTGCAGCTCTGGTCACTGGACGCAGCGTTGAACAGGCGCAACTTCGGCTAAATATGCTAATGCGCCGAGTGAGGGACTGGATGACTGCTCGCGGGATCAGTTTAGCACTTGAGAAAACCGAAGTGGTCATCTTGACAAAAAAGAGAATCCCTAGAGTAAGGACGATCAGTATTGGAGACTACTAATCGAATCGAAGCCAGCGGTGAAGTACCTGGGGCTACTGATCGACTCGAAGATGAGTTTCTCTGAGCAAATCAGGGCAACGGCTGAGAAGGCTGCTTCAGGAGTATGAGCTCTGAGTCGACTTATGTCCAACGTAGGCGGACCCAGCCCATCAAGAAGACGCCTCTTGATGTGTGCTGTAGGGTCAGTGCTGCTCTACAGAGCAGAAGTATGGGGCGACGCTCTCAGCAAGGAGGTATACCGAAAACGTTTGGTATAGGTACAGAGAAGAGGAGCACTAAGGATGGCATCTTCGTATCCGACAGTCTCTGATTCGGCGGTGAGAGTTATTGCAGGTGTGATACCTGTCGCCCTCCTTGCTAGAGAGCGCCGCGCTATTTACCTGCGCCTAAACGAGGATGCGAGGGAGACGTTTGTTCGCGAGGAGAGACAGCGCTCCCTCAACGATTGGCAGCAGTCTTGGGCGAATTGTAGGACGCGAAGGTGGACTGCGCGCCTCATCCCGGATGTGAGACCGTGGCTAAATCGAAGGCATGGTGAGACTGACTTCAATCTGACCCAGCTTTTGAGCGGGCATATGTGTTTTTTGTCTTACCTGCACAAGATTGGTAAGCCACGGTCCCCCGATTGTCGGTATTAACCAGGGGAGGAAGACAATGCCTGTCACACATTTTTTAACGTGCAAAAAATGGGACAGGCTGCGAAATAACCTCTGCAGGGGGACGGGAGAGCTCACCCCAGATAATATAGTCGCGGTAATGCTTGAATTGGTTGTCAAATGGAACCAGATGGCACATTATGCTCAGGCAGTTCTAAAAGATAAAAGGGACTCACTTTAGCTGGGGGCATTGGGGCGGGGGGATCGATTGTCTGGCACTTCCTCTGCACCTCGAAGTAATGTGTCAAACGGTTCCTGGCTGGGTTATCAGGTTGACAGGGGAGGTGTTTAGTGGGTAGTCCAGTCACCTTCTTTCGAGCATGGGAGTCCCATACTCTGTGCATAAATGGCATTCATCTCCCTACCACAAAAAAAAGTTGACAGATGACGTTTGTTAAGAACAATGGATAAAATCGAGTATCACGCGACGATAAAGTGACTCTATTTGAAAGGAAAAAAAAACTCGGGAGGTGAAAAAACAGTTCAACTGCGCAATGGCGAAACTGGACGAGTTGAATGTTCGAATTGCTTCAACACCCACCCTACTCACCAGACCTAGCTCCGAGTGACTTTTTTTTGTTTCCTAACATGAAAAAATTTCTGGTGGGATAAAAATATGGTTCAAATACCCAGGTTGAAGAGGCAGGAAATCTGTATTTTTCAGGTTTACCTCAAGAATTTTTTCCTGATGGACTGAAGGATTGGAAAAAGCGTTTAACCAAATGTATTGACTTGCCTGGAGACTATGTCGAGAAATAAAATTTTTGTTTGGCTTGAATGATGCGTTTTTCTTTATAAGGCCGGAAACTTTTCAAATGACTCTCATAATCCATCAGTGCCAACATCAGTTACAATTTCTTTTGGCTTTTCCTTTAAAATCTTCATTATCACTTCCAATGACTCAGTGATTCCGAAATTTTAAGTATTCGCCGGAGTGCATTGCTGTCACTTGTATAACGTTGCTTCCTGTTTCTAAGAAGATGATCATAGATACTGGAACATCATGACCAGCATATCGCAACATTTTTAGTAAGTCATTCCCTGCGGCTCTTGTTATTCTGTGCCTAACACACCAAGTTCTCAATTGCTTAAGAAAGGTTTCTTCCTTACTTGTTTCAGTAACATTGCCCTGCTCTTGGGTTGGCAATTGGTTTCTTCAAAATGTTCACTCTGCCTGCTAACCTGGCTGCTCGCAACCGTTTCAGCTGGGCTGCAGCTAGCTTGATTTGCTACTAAGCTGGAACTTGGCAGATTTTTATAAAGTGTTTCGGTTGTATGAGAAGCCAATCTTCTCAAGTGTCTTCTCCTTATCCCAGCGATTTTTGTTTTTGCATCGTTAAATTCATCTTGGTAAAAATAAAAATTTGAAACTGATACACCGACAGAAGATGACTTTCAAGTTAAACGAAAACTTTTGTGGGCCGAGGGAAATAACAAAAACATAAGCTGCAGTATTCCATAATTTTTCATACCAAAAGAGTTAACTGAAAAATAGATATTTACAATCTAAGTTATTCCACTTCATTAAAATTCACAATCAATTTTGTTTTATTTTCACAACCACTTGCTTTAATATCCACTCAACACGAGATTTATCAACGATATGACGCGCTAATTGTGACGATGCAAAGAGGAGAGTTTAAGCTCAAAAGTTGATCAAAATTATTTTTTGACTTTTATCAACTTGGTATAGTATAATAAGCAGTAAAAATTATATGTGTAAATTAATCGGATTCATTTTCACTCAATATGTCTTCGTCAACATTATCATTTTTTATTGTGTTCAATGTGTCCGGTATTAAGAGGTTTAGTGTTTCCCTGGAGAAAGGTTTACTTATTTTCTGGGGCCTTTTTCTCGTACTGCTCAGCAAAAGATCAAAAATTAGCAGGAGTCTGTTTAAAATATCTCTATTACAATACATATTTCTCTCGAAAATTTTCTCGAATAATTCTGCCTATAAGCGCGGAAGTGTTAATTCCGGGCTTCAGCAGCTTCTTCCGATAGTTGGCCAATATGTAGTAAAGCGTGGTCAATTATTGTGGCGCCATGTCTCAAGATCTTATGCTTGGTCGGAGTCATTGGATACCATTCGTATCTCTCTACATAAAATTTTGCTGTCTCCAGCAAAATTTTCAAATTTTAGGACATCAATTTTGTGTCCACTTGATAAAGCTTCTAAAATGATTTCGCATTGGTTTATGAGTCTTATATTAGGTCCAGTGATGCGGACAAAAATTTGAGTATCCGAGAAAAATCCCCTAGATGTGTTTCTGTTATTAGTGTTGCCGAAAACCGCCTTGGGAATATCCACCAGTATCAGCAGCCCCATTTCCTCTCTAAATTTATTTTGTATATGCTTTTTTGTTTCAGTCAGGATTTTTTTTTCGTCTTGTGGCCTAGCTTGGTATTTTTTATTGATATTTTATATGATATATAAAGTAAGGATTCATAAAATCGAAATCTTGTGTGAGAGTCCAAATTTAAGGGCTTCTGGATTCTCTGTGGCTTGGTTATGTAAGTTATTAAAATTTTTTGACGTTTGCCCGGATATATAGCACCTCATAGTTGATTACATGTTTGTCGCAGATTGCAGACCTTCCCATCGATCATTGTGAATCCCAATGTGTGCTTCATTTGAAGTATACCACCAAAAGCTCTCGGTATTTTAGATTTTCTCAAGTTTTTGATTTGAGTTTCTACATAGTGAATTTCTTCATTTGTGACTTCTTTACTTTCTTGAATAAAGCGAATTCTTATTGGACGTCAACACCTTGTAGAAGATGGCACTGGGTTTTGCCAAATCACCTTTTTCTAGTCATCAATATGGGATATGAGCCGTAGTGGAACAGATGAACTCTGGAAGATGTTTGCGTCGCTATCTGTACTGCTTTGGAATTTTCCTTTAAATGTTTGTTGTTGCCAGCGATCACAACCCCATTTAGATAACAATTCTAAATAGCTTCTTTGTTGTTCATCTAAATTTTCCAAAACTTCATCTAAATACTCACACAAGCGTGTCGGCGTGTGATCTAGAAGATCTTGTAAGTTGATTTTGCAACACGTTTCCGTAACTCTTATCGACACTTGCCGCGGAGTACATTCCATTTTAGCTTTTTTTTTAAAGCGAATAACAAGGCTAGATATTCTTGTTAGCGGCATGAATATTTCCTTATTACTTCCTCGTGAGATCTGCTTCTACGAAAATTGAGAGTGCTTGTGATGGAGTGTGCTTCTTGGTACTATCCAGTTGAGTACAACTCACACTTTTCTATATTTTTGGGCTGTTTTGGTGTAGAAAGAATATCCTTGATTACCTTAGAAGCATTACTATGTCCTAGTGCACGCAAACTCATTTCAGCAGCATAAGTTAACTGATCGCATGGCAATTTTTCTCTCAAAGATTTGTTTTGCGCCTTTTGGTCGGCGAATGCGATTCATTGAAAACTTTTGATGGTCGTCCGGACCTTTTTCTTTTCCAAGAAAGTACTGTTATGGTGTTATTAAGCCATAATTCGTTTTTCTTCAAGAAGCGTTCTTCTGTACTTCTAGTAGCTTCCCATTTTTGTCTGAATTGAAACTTGAAAGCTTTTAAAATAGGCTTGAGTGGACTCCGTTCGTTTTCAGGACATTTGCTAATATTCGTAAGTGGTCTTCCAGGAAAACGAATTTTTCGTCAATTTTTCGGTTCGAACATTGTTTCAAAACATCAGAGAGTGATTTCCTAGTCACTTTTATGACCTTAACTTGGGTTTCTCAAATTTAATATGAAAAAACCTGATTTTGTCCTCTTAAATGAATTAAATAATATCAAAAATTGCGGGACTTTTTTGTTCAAAAATATCGATAAAAATAAGCTTATTTTATGTTTTGCACAAAATTATAGCTTAACTATGCTTAACTGACATACAAAACCGCCTTTGAATATGATGTTTGGAAAAAAAACACCAAATTTATAGTCTCTAATATACATATGTGGTTGAAAACGTTACTTTTTCAAATATGATGAAAACAATATATATTTTTTATTCACGTTTATACCTTCTTCTTTAATATCCATTAGGGTTTTAAGTGAATTTTTCTACACACAAACTACGACAACTGTTTGAAATGTAACTTTTCGGAAAAAATATCGAAAATAAGCACAAATGATTTACACGATATCTGGGTCTTGACTGCTGGTACGGTTCGCAGCGGCAAAAAGTTATGTTGTGTTGAATATAACGGTTGTTAAACTTTAAAAGTGTGCAGAAAAAAGTATTTGGCGTAGGCCCTCTCGTGCGGCCCTGATGAGGACTCCTCGTAAGTGGGCCTTCACTCCTAGCGTTCAGTCCTGATAAGGACTTTACTCTTTGGGTTCAGTCCTGATAAGGACTTTACTCTTTGGTTGATGTCTGGTGTTGCCAAGTAGTCCTGATAAGGACTCTAAGCTTAAGTTCCTGCGTCGAGGTAACAAAAATTCAGGATTTATTTTAATGACAATTTATTTCGAATGAATGTGACAATTTACTTGGACGGCTTTGCAACTTGATTGAAGCGCAGAGAGAGTTTGAGTTTGCGTTGAGCTTGTGCCGTCATATCAGATTATGAGAATCGAGAAGAACGGCACGAGCTATTTTGTATTTTCTGGCGGCGATTTTGTAGCTGCTGCTCAGCCGCGATGCGCTGCGAAAATCTGCCGCGGGAGCAGGATCTGCTTGCGGCGAGAAGGAGCTGTTGAGGGTGGGGCGTCCCGAGCCGCCACAGTCACTCCCTCCCCAGTGAGCTTCACGTTAGTTGAAGGGAATGAGAACGTGACGCTCTTCTTCGTGGAAGTGGCCGGTAGCTGTGGCGATGCTGGTGATGGAGTTGAAGGCTGGACATCGCCGTGCTCCAAGTACGCTGGTTTGAGATGGTCGGTAGAAAGGGTCTTGGCAACACCGTTTACATCCACGACGTAGGTGCGCTCGTTGATCCTTTCAATCACTCAATGGGGCCCGGAGTATGGTTGGTCGAGCGGCCTCTTGATTGCGTCGATGCGGCGGAACACATATTCGCAGCTGTTCAGGTCTTTGAAGACGAAGGGGTGGTGAGCTGTGTGCCTAGCTGGCGGAACCGGGCGAATTCCCCTGAACAGGTGGCGTAAATCGGCGACGAAGTCATGTGGATCGCTGGCTGAGGCCGTCTGTGGCGCGAAAAATTCACCTGGAATTCGCGGTGACGTTCCGAAAACCATCTCTGCTGGAGAAGCTTGCAGGTCTTCCTTGAATGTGGTGCGCATGCCCAACAAAATAGCTGGTAGAGCCTGCAACCACGGCGTCTCGGGGACACATTTTAACGCCGTCTTGAGCGTACGGTGCATTCGTTCCACCATGCCGTTTGCCTGAGGGTGATATGGTGTGGTGTGAACCTGATTGATACCTCGAAGTCGGCTGAGCTGGTGAAGGAGGTCGGCTTCAAACTGGCGGCCTTGATCCGACGTTAGCTGGAGCGGCGTGCCGAATATGGTTATCCAGTCGTCGAATAGAGCTCTGGCGATTGTACTGGCCTTGCAATCGCGCACTGGTATTGCTTGAGGCCAGCGCGTATAGCGGTCGATTATCGTTAGGCAGTTCTCATAGCGGGAGTTTGATCAGGTCCACATGAATGTGGTCGAAACGCGCGTCCGGCGTCTTGAAGTTGGCTAGCTCGGCACGGTTGTGGCGATGGACCTTGGATCGCTGGCACGGTACACATTGTTGAGCCCAACGGAACACGTCCTTTCGCAGGCTCGGCCAGAAAAATTTTAGCGCAACGCTTTTCGCGGTGGCGCGCCCACTAGGGTGCGAGAGCTGGTGAACCATGTTGAAGGCTTGGCGGCGGAGCGTAACTGGCAGATAGGGCTTGATGATACCGTTGATTTCGATCACATGCATTTGTTGGCCATCTAGCGTCAACAGTCGGAGCCCGAGGCGGGAGTTTGCTAGGAGGTGAGGCAGCTGAGTGTCTGTGGATTGGGGTTCGCTGATGGTACGAGCGGAGAATGTGGTGGGTACTGTCACTGTTTCCACCCGTGAGAGCGCGTCGGCGACGATGTTTTCCTGACCTGGTGTATATTCGAGCCTTGTGTCGAATTGGCAGATGAAGTCTAGCTGTCTGATTTGGCGGGGTGAGGCTTTGTCCGAGCGCTGCATTAGCGCGAAAGTGAGGGATCGGTGGTCGGTGTATACGACAAAACTCATTCCTTCTAGTATACGCTGGCGGCGAAGACCGCCAGAAGCTCACGGCCATATGTTGAATACCGCTGTTCGGTCTCAGACAGCTTCCTCGAGAAGAACCCGAGGGTTACCCATGTACCGTCTTCCCGTTGCTTGTCCAAGGCTGCCCCGATGGCGGTGCTAGACGTCGGTGCGTAAGGCTAATGGACTTCGTGGTGAAAGGAAGGCCGACGTGGCTGCCTCGGCGATTCCTAGCTTGCACAGTTCGAAGGCAGCTTCAGCTTCGGGTGTCCAATTGAGTGGTGCTCTTTTGGTCGTGCAACCTTTCAAGAGCTCAGAAAGCGGTGCCTGGAACTCGGCGGCGTGTGGCATGCAACGTCGGTAAAAATTGAGCATACCGAAGAAACGCCTTAGCTGTGAGTCGGTCGGCTTTGGATAGTCTCCGATGGCTTGCGTCTTGGGAGCTGGTGGCTGAAATCCAGTTTCGCAGACGTGGTTAGCCGGCAAAGATCACCTCGGCCTGACCGATTTGGCACTTATCCCAATAGGCCTGGAGCTTCGCATTTTGCAGCGTTGATAGAAGCTGCTTGAGGTGATGCTGGTGGTGGTCCTGGTCGGTTGAAAACACTAGGATGTCGTCCTGATACACGCAAACGAAATCGAAACCTCTGAGTAAGTGGTTTAGAGTTCGCTGCATGGTTTGGGCTGCATTTCGTAGACCCAACGGCATGCCCAGGAATTTGAAGAGCCCAAAGGGCGTGATAACTGCCGTCTTGCAGGCGTCCTGGGGCGCGACCGGGATCTGATAAAAAGCGCGTTGGAGGTCGATTACTGAGAAAACCGAGCCTCTCGCTTCCTGGATCAGGTCCTCGATGACAGGTAGCGGGTAGCGGTCCGGTTGAGTGCGAGCGTTGAGTTGACGGTAATCTCCCGTAGCCCGCCAACGGCCCCCACTCTTGGGAACCATGTGCAATGGACTAGCCCATTGGCTTGATGAGGGTCGGATAATGCCTCGTGATAAGAGGAGATCAAACTCGTCTTTTGCTAACACTGATGCTATGCACCGGTGGCGCCGGGCCGAGGACGCAGCTTGTCGAGAGGTTGGTGCGATCATCCAAGAGGCGCTGGTTTCGTAGGTCAATTAACAACCCGTGGTGATTAAGTGCGTCTGCTCCTAGGATCGCCGTCTGGACGTCCGCTACGACGAACGGCCAGTGAAACGGGCGACGCAACCCAAAGTCCAATACGGGCTCCTGAAAGCCAAAAGTGTTAATAGGCGTGCCATTGGCTGCCTGTAGTGTGAGGCTTTGTTTCTGCCTAGGCTTGGGGATGAAGTGCCTCGGAATTATTGATAGGGCGGAGCCGGAGTCCACCAGAAAACGCTTTTTGGTATATCGGTCGACGACATATAAGCGTTTTTCTGAGGTTTCGCCGGCGGTGTCCGCTGAGTGCACCGCCGGCGAACTTAGTTTTCCGAAAATTTGGAGGCGGTGGCCTGAGCGGGAAATGTGCACGGCTGCTTGCAGTGGATTGCTAGGGCCCCATGTTTGCTATGATACCAGCAAAGGCCCGAGCGCGCGGCAGGGCCTAGGGTATAGACCGTTCTCTCTGACTGAGGCGATTCCGAGTTGAGGAGCGCCTATGTTGTGTGCTGTTGCTGGCGTGCGGCTGCTGAACCACCTCACGAGTCAAACCGGTCAACTGCGCGATCGCTAGACGTAGGGCCGCCAGCTCGACGGCGATCTGGTCGGGTGATGTCGACGAGCAGCCAGATGAGGGGGTTGCGGTGCGTACACCTGGCTCAAAAGACGTGGCCATTACTGCCGGGCCCATGTCGTGTGCCTTGTCCGCGATCGCGGCAAGTTCCTCCAGCGTTTGATTTTTGACGAGGAGCAACATACGCCGCGTTTGTTGCGGCAGCAGGTCTAACCATTTGATCCGGAGCACGTCGTCACTGACGCGTGTGCCGGCTAGAGAGCGCATGTGACGCAGCAACTGTGACGGTCGCCTGTCCCCGAGCTCGACACCCGTGAGAAGCTTATGTAGCTGGGCGTCAGGGGAGTCTGTGAGGCGAGAGATGATGGTTGCCTTGAGCAGATTGTACTTATCGATCTCTGGTGGCGCGCGGATCATATCTGCTACATCAGCAATGGTGTCGTGATCGAGCGCGGAGACTGTCAAATGATACCTGTGCGAGTCCCGTGCGACTTTGTGCACCTAAAACTGGGACTCGATCTGGAAGAACCAAAGCTCCGGATTGGCTAGCCAGAATTGCACTGGCTGATGACGTTGACCTCTGGAGTTGTCGGCTGACTGAGTTGTTGCCGACGGAGCTCCAGGTTGCTCTGCGCGGCGATGCGTGGGTCATCTTCGTCTCGTCCAAGAACCATGTTTGCAATTCCGCAGGTGTTTCTGATGGTCGGGGTCACCACTTTAGCGTAGGCCCTCTCGTGCGGCCCTGATGAGGACTCCTCGTAAGTGGGCCTTCACTCCTAGCGTTCAGTCCTGATAAGGACTTTACTCTTTGGGTTCAGTCCTGATAAGGACTTTACTCTTTGGTTGATGTCTGGTGTTGCCAAGTAGTCCTGATAAGGACTCTAGGCTTAAGTTCCTGCGTCGAGGTAACAAAAACTCAGGATTTATTTTAATGACAATTTATTTCGAATGAATGTGACAATTTACTTGGACGGCTTTGTAGCTTGATTGAAGCGCAGCGAGAGTTTGCGTTGAGCTTGTGCCGTCATATCAGATTATGAGAATCGAGAAGAACGGCACGTTTTTTTTGTATTTTCTGGCGGCGATTTTGTAGCTGCTGCTCAACCGCGATGCGCTGCGAAAATCTGCCGCGATAGCAGGATCTGCTTGCGGCGAGAAGGAGCTGTTGAGGGTGGGGCGTCCCGAGCCGCCACAAGTACGATTTGACAATAATCTTGTAAACGATTTTTGATCAACTTTTAATAAGAAATACTCCACTGTGCGAAGCAAGATTTCCAAGAATTTTGAAATGCATGTGCATGCTGCATGCAAAAAGCATATGCTTCGATGTACAGTCTTCCACAAAAGTCAAGGTACAGAGAATCGGTAACTGAAAATTGTATTACTGAATCAATATTTTTATTTGAAAACCAAAAGTTATGAAATGGTAATAATACGAGTTCTGTTGAATTTAAGTTTTCATAAATTTAAAGGGATTCGGCAATAATGATCATTGAAGATAATAATTTTTTGTTGGCAATGTCTCTTTTCTACTCCACAAAAGTCTTGGTACAGTTGCAGAAAATGCCCTGTTATTTGTAAAAAGGGGAGTCCCCCAAGTACATATTATCAGAGTGAGTCAACAACCGTAGGCCGCTGTCTTTAATATCGCGTCCGTATTCGTGGTGTATCTTTTATTTAATAAAATTTTTAAAAAATGAGTCGAAAGGAGTTGAGTATTAAGGAGCGTGAAATAATTATTAATCTGCATTCAAATCAGAGCAAATCATATTCTGAAATAGCTGAACTAGTGTTGCGAAGTCGGTCAACCATTCAAAAAGTGATAAATCGATTTAAGAAGGAAAATAGAGTGGAAAATGTGCCCCGAACAGGTCGTCCATCTAAACTAAGTGCAAAGGACAAGAGAAAAATTTCGCGAATGGTAAAACAAGATCCACTTCTAAGCTGTAGAAAAATCTGCGATGTTCTTGGAATTAATGATAAGAAGGAGGTTAGCGCAGAAACTGTGCGTAGAGCTGTCGTAGAAGCTGGATTTTCATCTCGTACGCCTAGAAGAAAACCTCTTGTAAGTTCCATAAACAAACAAAAAAGAATAACATTTGCAAAAGCATATACAGTCTTCCACAAAAGTCAAGGTACAGTGATAAATATCATGAAAATTTTTTGATATTTTTATTTAAAAAACCTATAGTGATAAAATTTTTTTGGTATTACTTCAACTATAATCATTACACTTTAAATTCATCTAAAACAAAACGAAAATTCTGTCGTATTAATATATTATTACATATGATGTGTTGGAAAGTCAATGAATGAAGTCCACAAAAGTCATGGTACACCTAAAGAAAAATGATACAAATTGTAATTATAGTCTTGCATAGTTATTTGAATTATACTTTTCTTAATATTTTGTCGGATATCCTTTCATCTGAATTACTGACTTCAGTCTTTTAGGCATAGAATATATCAATTTTTTAGTAAATTCGCTGCTGATTCTGGCCCACTCCTCCAATATAGCATCCTTAAGCTGCGCCTTGCTTGATATCACTCTTTTTCGGATTTTGTCTCAAGCTCATTCCAAAGATGCTCTATAGGGTTCAAATCAGGGCTTTGAGGCGGTGTAGCAAGCATGCGAGTATTGTACAATAGCCACATTCGAACTTTATGCGCAGTGTGCTTAGGGTCATTGTCCTGTTGAAACAAGAAATCTTCTCGCATACCTAATTTGGCTGCACTTTGTTTCATGTTGTTTCGTAGAATCTCTAAATAAGAGTTCTGATCCATAGTATTTTCGATGAATGTCAGATTTCCAACTCCAGCAGCAGCCATGCAACCCCAAACCATAACACCACCGCCTCCATGTTTTACTGTTTTAATAGTGTTCTTGGGATTAAATGCTTCTCCTACTTTTCGCCAGACCCTTTTATGCCCAATTACACCAAATATACAAAATTTAGACTCATTCGAAAATAAAACATTATCCCAAAACGTTATTGGTTATGCTTTTGCAAATGTTATTCTTTTTTGTTTGTTTATGGAACTTACAAGAGGTTTTCTTCTAGGCGTACGAGATGAAAATCCAGCTTCTACGACAGCTCTACGCACAGTTTCTGCGCTAACCTCCTTCTTATCATTAATTCCAAGAACATCGCAGATTTTTCTACAGCTTAGAAATGGATCTTGTTTTACCATTTGCGAAATTTTTCTCTTGTCCTTTGCGCTTAGTTTAGATGGACGACCTGTTCGGGGCACATTTTCCACTCTATTTTCCTTCTTAAATCGATTTATCACTTTTTGAATGGTTGACCGACTTCGCAACACTAGTTCAGCTATTTCAGAATATGATTTGCTCTGATTTGAATGCAGATTAATAATTATTTCACGCTTCTTAATACTCAACTCCTTTCGACTTATTTTTTAAAAATTTTATTAAATAAAAGATACACCACGAATACGGACGCGATATTAAAGACAGCGGCCTACGGTTGTTAACTCACTCTGATAATATGAACATGGGGGATTCCCCTTTTTACAAATAACAGGGCATTTTCTGCAGCTGTACCAAGACTTTTGTGGAGTAGAAAAGAGACATTGCCAACAAAAAATTATTGTCTTCAATGATCATTATTGCCGAATCCCTTTAAATTTATGAAAACTTAAATTCAACAGAACTCGTATTATTACCATTTCATAATTTTTGGTTTTCAAATAAAAATATTGATACAGTAATACAATTTCCAGTTACCGATTCTCTGTACCTTGACTTTTGTGGAAGACTGTATTGACAAACCAATAACGTTTTGGGATAATGTTTTATTTTCGGATGAGTCTAAATTTTATATATTTGGTGTAAATGGGCATAAGAGGGTCTGGCGAAAAGTAGGAGAAGCATTTAATCCCAAGAACACTATTAAAACAGTAAAACATGGAGGCGGTGGTGTTATGGTTTGGGGTTGCATGGCTGCTGCTGGAGTTGGAAATCTGACATTCATCGAAAATACTATGGATCAGAACTTTTATTTAGAGATTCTACGAAACAACATGAAACAAAGTGCAGCTAAATTAGGTATGCGAGAAGATTTCTTGTTTCAACAGGACAATGACCCTAAGCACACTGCGCATAAAGTTCGAATGTGGCTATTGTACAATACTCGCATGCTTGCTACACCGCCTCAAAGCCCTGATTTGAACCCTATAGAGCATCTTTGGAATGAGCTTGAGACAAAAATCCGAAAAAGAGTGATATCAAGCGAGGCGCAGCTTAAGGATGTTATATTGGAGGAGTGGGCCAGAATCAGCAGCGAATTTACTAAAAAATTGGTATATTCTATGCCTAAAAGACTGAAGTCAGTAATTCAGATGAAAGGATATCCGACAAAATATTAAGAAAAGTATAATTCAAATAACTATGCAAGACTATAATTACAATTTGTATCATTTTTCTTTAGGTGTACCATGACTTTTGTGGACTTCATTCATTGACTTTCCAACACATCATATGTAATAATATATTAATACGACAGAATTTTCGTTTTGTTTTAGATGAATTTAAAGTGTAATGATTATAGTTGAAGTAATACCAAAAAAAATTTTATCACTATAGGTTTTTTAAATAAAAATATCAAACAATTTTCATGATATTTATCACTGTACCTTGACTTTTGTGGAAGACTGTAGCTTACAGTGAAGCGACTTAAAAGCGCTTCTCTTTGGGTATGGGAACATAGTGCTTCAAAAATGATTCTTCAGGAAGCGCTTTTTTCGCTGGGCGTTTTCCCATGAATATTTGCACGACGTGTAGAGCAAAAATTTTCATTTAGTAGAGTGTTATCTAAATCGAACGCGGCATGGACATTAGCGTGGGCTATCTAGATTTTGTGCATATTAAAAAATAATTCGAATTGACTTTTGAAGATGTACCTAATGCGAGATTAAAGAGTATAATATTAATGTCTTGGGATTCTAGCCTAGAGGAAATATCCCTTCTTCTAAGTAAAACCCTTTCCGGGATAAGTAAACGAATCACCCGAATCTTGTTGCCATCCCATTCATCCAAACTTCAGCATTATCTATGTCAACTGAAAAATATATCCTACGCCTTTGTCTAGGAGCCTCGGCAGATAATCAATTCTTTTGAAAGGAAAACAATTGCATTTTGGCGTATCTTCAATAACAGATATTTAAATGCAACTCGACAATTTTAATTGAACCAAGATAACAATTTCCTTCTAATTCCATCATCGGAAGCTGCCCCAAATGGGAACTTCACCTACTAACATTCAGTACATTGTCAATTTTCAGATG
Source organism: Odontomyia ornata (assembly GCA_963969285.1). Lineage (NCBI taxonomy): Eukaryota > Metazoa > Arthropoda > Insecta > Diptera > Stratiomyidae > Odontomyia > Odontomyia ornata. Next base: position 72,694,046 of record OZ017739.1, read on the forward strand.
ACATTAATATCTTTAACGACTTTTTCCTGGAATAAATTGGCACAATCATTTTTATCAGAGCCATGGGAGGTCATGCATGATTTATCTATCCAAAATTCTACATTCTCGTATGCTGGTGCGGCGGCCCATACTCCATAGGCCCAGTAACGTGTGGACACATGATCAGTTACTGCATCTTATAGGCACAATCTTTCGCGAGTTCTCTTGCTCTCGATCGATTGAGTTTCAAGGCTAATCAGGCTTGTGCGATCGATCAACGTTCGCATAGGTCTAAAGTACACTAGCACGTCTCGAATCTATCGAATATGCAAAACTATATCTAGTTTATTCGTCGTAACCTAAATGTTCCCAATAGACGAAAATCAACCCTCGCACCGCCGCGCCATCGCCTCGCGACTCCATCCAACCGCGAATATCTCTGATAATTTTCTTCGTAAAGTCAATGTGGCCATTGCCTGTTGGCTTGATTGCTGCTTGCCTATACTAAATATCTTAATTACAAATTTCCTCGATCGTTTGTTTTCTTCAACTTCACAACACACTGCAGCGGCTACATACGAATGTTATTCAAATTTCTTCTAATCGAATTAAATTTCGACCTTCAATTTGGCGAGTTTTGTCTATTCGCCCCATGCGCGTACTCTGACGACCCGACCGACCGCTGATAGTTTTGGAGTCCATTGCCGGCCGGCAACTACCACTACCACGAATTTCCATTGAAATTCAAACATACAGCAGCGAGCAACGATGGTAGATTCGCGAACTTTTGATGACGTTGATAGAGCCCCAAAAATTTCTCCAAACAACAGCAGAAGCAGCAGCAACCGCCGCAGCTCAACACATCGATTCGCGAAATTTTATGCGCAATGCGTAGTAGGTTATTTTTTTCGGCGGGCAATGGGGGAAAAAAAATGTATTTCTTGTCCGGCGACAACGAAATCTTTTTTGGCGATTGTGTAGTTGCTAAATAAATATTAGATCCATTAGATCGATAGGCAAGAAGTAAAAATAGACGAGAATAAAGTCGTGAGATAAAAGATTGGATTTGAACGAAAGATTTGAATATCAAATGATGGAAATAAATAAAAATAGTCCAAGACAGGACACACAATGCAAATAAAATTTTCCAAAGCTGGTTATCATGTTACCACATTCGATTTATTGTGATTATGTAAGCTCGCACGCATTTGAAAGGTGATGATAAATTTGGTGTTGAAATTCTCGAGGGGGTAGATTTGATTAATGAAATCAGGTTTACCTTTACTGAAATATAAGTGATCAAAGTCATACAGGTCTGCAGTGCGTTTGAGTTCTAAAAATAGTTGGAGCACACCGATTATGAAAGATTTAGAAGACATAAGATCCACTTACGGTTAATTCCAGTGAAAAGTTAATGACCGATACCAAGGATTTTTTAAATTTCGAAATTTATTTCACCTAATATTGATTGAATTTTTCACTACAAGTTAAGCTACTACATACATACACATACTCAAAAAAGTCTGCGTACACTTGCTGGTCGTAGCAAATATATCAATATAAAAACCTTCGCCATTTGTTTATAACTTAAAATCTTTTCTCTATCATATTCATTAAACTATATGGTACATAAATATGTAACTGATCACTCGTTCGCTGTTTAGAATAAGCAAAATAAAAAAGTTTCTTCCAAAAAGTCGTGAAAATCCACCCAAAAAAGTCTGCGTACACCTGAAAAAATTTATTCATTTTATTTGAAAACCACTATATTAGCTTTCAGATTTTGAACCTTAATATCTAGTAGCATAGCCTTTCCTATAAATGACTTCGTTTAGCCTATTTTGCATGGATTGAACAAGTTTTGATGTTTCTTCGGCCGTTATTTTGTTCCACTCGTTCAAAATAACATTTTTTAATGACTCTTTGCAAGTTATGTCATGCTCTCGAATTTTTCTTTCAAGTAAATCCCACAAATGCTCAATTGGGTTTAAATCTGGAGATTGAGGAGGTGTACCTAAGAGTTTTGGGACGTTGTAGGCCAACCAAAGCCTATTTATTTCAGCTGTATGTTTGGGGTCATTATCGTGCTGAAAGAAAAATGCGTTCCCCAGCCGCAATTTCTCGGCACTTTGCTTAATATTATTTTTTTAAATATTAAGGTACCCGTATTTATCCATTGTAGATTCAATGAAAACGAGTTGCCCCACTCCACTGGCTGCCATACACCCCCAAACCATCACACCGCTGCCACCATGCTTTACAGTGGGAATCAAATTTTCTTTATTGAGTTCTGTCGAGCGTTTTCTCCATAATAATTTGCGTCCTTTTATCCCAAATATACAAAACTTACTTTCGTCCGAAAAAAAACGCTTTCCCAAAATTCTTTTCGCATATTTACATATTTTTTGGCGAATTCCACTCTCTTTCGGCGATTCCGTTCCGATATGAACGGTTTTTTATGTGCGACTCGACCATGGTAACCACCTTTTCTGAGAATTATGCGCACTGTTTCATCGCTTATTGTTTTATTGTATTTCTTTCTTATATCCTGCGCAATTTGAAACGCGGTCAATTGGGGATTTTGTTTCACAGAATTAATAATACTCCTACGTTCACGTGCTGTAAGTTTGGGAGGACGTCCTGACCGATGCCGTGAAATAATCAAACCGCTTTCTTTGTAATTAGCAACAACCCTTTGGACCGAGGAATGGGTTCTCCCAATTAATTTTGCGATTTCACGAAAACTTTTCCAGTTTTCACGCAATTTTACTATGACTTTACGCTCACTTACACTGATTTCCTTATTTTTTACTTCCATATTAAAGAATAGTCTTTTATTCACGCAAAATACACAGACAATTTTCCAATGAAGTACTGTCACGCAGAACAATGAAAAAATGAAGGCATCAACATTGCACATTTCGGGGAATCCCCAAATTTTGTGATGTGTACGCAGACTTTTTTGGGGCTGCTCACAGACTTCCAAGTATTGAAATTACTATATGTTCGATAATTTTGGGAATTTTCTAAACAAACCTGCTTCAATACATTTCTTGCAGTTTAGGCTCTTTTATCGAAATGATTAAATCAAGATCACATTATTGATTCATACGATTCCAACATAATTCAGTTTGTACTAATGAGATGTACGCAGACTTTTTTGAGTATGTGTATATACAGTGAGTTAAAAAAGTCTCCGCACCATCTATGTCTTTTGAGGCAAAACAATATTTATAAGACAAATTAGGAATCAAACACAGAAATGAGCTATAGCAAATAATCAACACTGGGGTGTTATCAAATTCATATAGTTTTTAACTACGTTTACGGTCAAAGAAAGACATAGGGAACCTCCAGAAAGTACATACATATTTCAAGTCAAAAAAATGTTCGCACCGTTTCTTTCCTTTTGCTTAAACCTAAGAGTAAAAGATTTCATTCATATTTTGTTGATCAACTCCGCCGTAGACGTCGCTAGCCCGTCTGCAAAAGGAGGAGAGAACCCCTGATTCCCCAAGCCACCCACAGCTTCCATGATTCCTCATCTTTAACCCCACGATTTAATGGTAGTAAATGTTCGCGGGGCCCTACATTGGGTTTACTGGTTCCCCAATAATGGGACATTAAATGCCGAGAAGTGGCAATAACTGTAAATATATCCATCGCTCTGCTACTAAATCCTGCTTACACCTCCTTTGTGAGGACGTAAGAGAATGGAGGCAAGTCTTCCGCGCCTGATAACGAAATCTAAGTAATAACCATGCCGCCGGAATGGAGGTTGGGCGAGGAGCTAGGGGCTGGCTCCACGTTCCTGAAAAACCCTTCACTATTTCGAAACCTGCAACTGAGCCTCGGGATAAGTTGGACCCACGGCAACGGCCTGGCAACCATTGTATCCTGGAATGTTAGATCACTCAACTATCCTGGCGCTGTTAAGGACAACAGGCCAGTAAATATATAATAAATTGAAAACACTGGCAGTCCGGGAAACGAACTAGATTGGAAATTATATTTAAGACGTGAGATCGCACACAATATTCTTCGAAAAACAAAATTTTACAGGAAATAAGTACCTAAAACAAATTTCTTGACCTGCTTCAACGTTTTGTTACTTTAAAAGGCTTTTGATGCGTAAAAGTAGTTATATTAATATTGTTACATGTACAAATAATTCTGCGAGCTACTGTCGCAATTGTTTTCACAACAATTAAGAACATCAACAAAACGAATTTACTCGAAACCACGAGAACCTGAGTCACTGCTCCATTCATTCACTGATGGAATGTTCCCGCTAATTCACCAATGTACGAGAACTGAGTTGAATGATTAGAGACCCTATATAAAGGCGAGCTGAATAAATGGGGGGATCATTCATTACAACCGCGATAGAAATCTGCGATACGCGAAGTACAGGCGATATTGATTGTTTGAGTGTGAAGTGATTTTAGTAGACAATTGCGATAAGAAATTTATGGACAAGTGGAAGGTAGAATTGTAATAGTGAAAATGAAAATTAGTGAAAGTGTTAAATTGATCATTGTGCATTTTTGTAATTAAATAAACTCTTTTAACTTAAATTAAAAGACATTGCGTTTTCACTTTTCCGGAACATTAAAATTATTGGCCGCGAACCAAAAACACGCGACAATGGTGTCGAGAAGTGAGAAATAAAATTTTGGAAGTGAAAACGTTTAAACATAAAAAAATAGGAAAAATGCACAATAGTGAAATCTAACGTGGAAACTGATGGAAAAACAGCCGAAACAATAAAAATGCCAGGAAACCTACATCTAAACATTAACCAATTGAGCATATCGGAGCTCAAAGAGGAGTTGGAACAGCGAAATCTGGCCACGCCAGGTACAAAGGCCATACTGATTGCGCGCTTGCGTAACGCGATCGAGTCAGAAGGCGGAAATCTGGATTTGGGTGAGCCCTCGATGCGGAAAAAGGCGCAGAAGGTGGAGAAGTAGAAACACCAAAATCAAAGGAGCCAGAAAATGCGCTGATGCAAATGTTAATGCTGATGTCATCCAGTCTGACTGCGAAGCTAGATGAACAGTCATCCAATTTAACTACGAAGTTAAATGAACAATCGGCGAAGTTAAATGAACAATCAGTGAAGCTGGACCAACAAGCGATCGAAATCAAGGCAGACATCACACAGAAGCTGGAGAAACAGTCAACCGAAATAAAAGCGGAGGTCGGTCACTTGAACAAACAAATTAAAGGCGTCAAGGAAAAGGTTTACCAGGTCGAGGAAAAGGTTAGCCAGGTCGAGGGAAAGGTCAGCCAGGTCGAAGAGAGAATAAACCATGAGATGGAAAAAGTGAAAAAAGAGTTGAAAGCAGCGAAGGCAGTAGTAACCACTTCACCAGCCCCGCTTATAACCGCAGCGCAAAGCACATCCAGAAATGTGCAAACACCAATATTCGATGGGCAAACGGTCTGGAGTATTTACAAGACCCAGTTTGAAGCTGCCGCACGGGCAAATCACTGGAATGAGCAGGAACGAGCAACTGCACTGATTCTTGCTCTAAGAGGCCCAGCTGCCGAGCTTTTGCAGGCGATCCCCGATGAATTGCACTCAAACCCGAAGGCTATAATGAATGCGCTCAACATGCGTTATGGAGGCGACCATCTGAAGCAGATTCATCGGGCACAGCTAAGGAATCGTATGCAGAAGTCTGGCGAAACCTTACAGCAGCTAGCCCAAGACATTGAGCGACTAGCACTTTTGGCTTACCCAGCGTACGACCCGGAACATCGAGATGACGCAGCAGCAGAAGCATTCATTCGCGCCTTAAAGGACCAGGAATTGCAAAAAGCCGTGCGATTAGCTCAAAAGCAAACGGTTAGGGACGCATTGGTTTATAGTCTGAACTATGAGGCAGCGAAAAATGCGACTCGTACCACTGCCCGGGTCCGTGAAGTAGTGGCAGACAAGTGCAGGTGTAAGCGCGTGGAAAATGAGTGAGAGCCGCAGGTGAATGGTGCGCCTAGATGCTGGGATTGCGGAGAAAAAGGGCACCTGGAAAGAGACTGCAAGAAGCGAAGAAAATGGAGCTATTGTCCAGGATGGTGGAGATCCAGACCGTGTCAGGAGCCTAGAATGGAGGCCCATCAAACTGCAAGGGCCAACTTCGTGGGGCGTACGTTGGCTAGGAGGATCGACATCCCCAGCACCCCCATCACCGTGCCAAGACAACATCGTCGAGAAGCAGACAGATGCCTTCCTAGTCAAGTTGATGAAGAACATTGCACCAAAACAAACGACACTAGTGCAACCCGATCGACGATCCGACCAGGCCTAGTGAGGTCCCAACTACTTCACAAGGGCAGAGTTCATGAAAATGCTGACGCCCTATCTCGTCATCCATGTCCAGCTAACTGCAAGCATTGCCAGCGGATGGAGGAAAAGGAGCCACCCGTTGATCTGCGAGTGATAACGGCCGAATTCGAGGAAGGTTGGTCAGCGGAGGAGATTCGAAATGCCCAGTTAGCCGATGAAGACATCGGACCATTGCTCGTATGGAAGGAGACAACTGGGCGACCTGAGTGGAAAGACGTTTCGATGCATGGCGCAACCCTGAAAAGCTATTGGGCACAATGGAACTCCCTTCAGGTGGAGGGTGGCGTACTCAAGCGGAAATGGGAAACGGCGGATGGCAGCTCCTATAGGATGCAAACTTTACTACCCAAAAGCCGAATCCACGATGTGGTTAAGGAAATGCGTGAAGGATCCTCGGGAGGCCACCTTGGTGTTAACAAGACCTTACCGAAATTGCGGGAGACATTCTACTGGCTCCACGCTCGAGAAGACGTAGAGGACTGGTGTCGCAGATGCACAATTTGCGCTTCCGTCAAATGTCCAAAGCGACGACTGAGAGGACAAATGCAAACCTATAACGTGGGGGTACAATTTGAAAGGATTGCCGTTGACATCGCAGGACCCTTTCCTGAATTTGAATGGGGAAATCGATACACGCTGGTTGTAGCCGATTATTTCAGCAAGTGGCCCGGGGTCTACCCCATCCCCATCCAGGAAGCAACTACTGTAGCCGAACAGCTAGTCTTAAATTGGGTCAGTAGGTACGGCGTACCTTGTGAACTACAATCAGATCAAGGTCGAAACTTCGAATCACTAGTTTTTAGCGAAATGTGCGAGCTGCTGGGAATACGGAAAACGAGGACAACACCACTGCATCCCCAATCCGATGGAATGGTCGAACGTTTCAACGGCACTCTCAATAAACCCGTGGCCAAGATGGTTGACGAGAACCGAAGGGACTGGGACCGACACATTCCACTATTTTTGATGGCGTACAGAGCTGCAGAACATGCATCGACGGGCCAAGCCCCAGCCAAAGTCATTTTTGGAAAGACTATTCGTCTGCCAGCTGATATAAAGTTCGGAACACCCCCCGAGAAACCCCAAACCATCTCGGAGCACGCAAGTGAGCTAAGACAACAGTTGTACCAGATACATCGGACAGTGCGAAAACACCTCAAATCGGCTACTGACCGCATGAAGACCAGGTATGATCTCAAGGCAAACTCTACTGGCTTCCAGCAAGATGACTTGGTGTGGCTATATAACCCGCAACGGCGAAAGGGTAGGTCTCCAAAGTTGCAACATAATTGGGAGGGACCATACCGAGTTACAAAGCGAATCAACGACGTCGTACACCGAATACAGGAACATCGTAAGCCGAGAGCCAAAATGAAAATCGTGCATCTGGACCGTCTTGCCCCATATTACACCCAGGGAGAATTGACTACAACTGGCGACACATCTTTTCGGGGCGAAAAGAACTGAGGTGGGGGCAGTGTTACATGTACAAATAATTCTGCGAGCTACTGTCGCAATTGTTTTCACAACAATTAAGAACATCAACAAAACGAATTTACTCGAAACCACGAGAACCTAACAAGCATAAACAACATCTGAAAGTGAGTCACTGCTCCATTCATTCACTGATGGAATGTTCCCGATAATTCACCAATGTACGAGAACTGAGTTGAATGATTAGAGACCCTATATAAAGGCGAGCTGAATGAATGGAGGGATCATTCATTACAACCGCGATAGAAATCTGCGATACGCGAAGTACAGGCGATACTGATTGTTTGAGTGTGAAGTGATTTTAGTAGACAATTGCGATAAGAAATTTATGGACAAGTGGAAGGTAGAATTGTAATAGTGAAAATTAAAATTAGTGAAAGTGTTAAATTGATCATTGTGCATTTTTGTAATTAAATAAACTCTTAACTTAAATTAAAAGACATTGTGTTTTCACTTTCCCGGAACATTAAAATTATTGGCCGCGAACCAAAAACACGCGACAATATTCACAATCTTATGGTGATGTTAAAACATACAATAAATCTTAAATTTTTTGAGTAAAGATGGATTTAGGGCTTCATATTTTAAAGTTTGCTGCCGTAATATATGGTATTGAAAAGTCCTAACTCCTGCTGTGGGAGTTGAGCCTTTTTAATATTGGATACTCTAAAAAGTATTGAACCTTTTTGTCACTGGTATTCTTTGTCATATACCGGGCAATACTAATCAGATTGAGACAAACTGACATGCATTTGAAAGGTGACATTCCATTCTACAATTTTCATATGGACGGTTTTGTATTTCGTCATTCGTGTCAAAAGTTGTATTCCTTTTAAAATGAGTGAAATTTCTGAAAAAATTCTTTATATTTTACAATACCACTACGATCAAGGTGAGAATGCATCGCAGGCTCGTAAAAAAATTTGTGGTGTCTACGGTCAAGATACTTTATCAAAAGCCACGGCCAAGAGATGGTTCACTCGCTTTCGTTCTGGAAATTTTGATGTCAAAGATGCACCTCGCTCAGGTCGACCAATCACTGAAAAATCCGATGAAATCTTACAAAAAATTGAAGAAGACCGACACACAAGCAGCCATGACATTGCTAAGGAACTGAATATCCATCACCAAACAGTTTTGAACCATTTGCGTAAGGCTGGATACACAAAGAAGCTCGACGTTTGGTTGCCGCATGATTTAACATAAAAAAATTTGATCGACCAAATTTCCATTTGCGAAATGCTAATAAAACGCAACGAAATCGAGCCATTTTCGAAGCGAATCATTACGGGCGATGAAAAATGGTTAGGTTAGGAGAATGTCGTTCGAAAAAGATCATGGTCAAAAAAGGTGAATCATCACAAACGACTTCAAAGCCAGGATTGACACCAAATAAGGTTATACTGTATGTATGGTGGGATTGGAAGAATTATTTATCATGAGGCGCTAGAACCTGGCCAAACACTCAGTTCGGCTCTGTACTGTCAGCAATGAACCAGATTGCAACAAGCAATTCATAAAAACCGGCCAGAATTGATCAATAGAAAGGGCGTTGTCTTCCATCATGACAATGTCAGACCACACACATAAAAAAAAGAGTGGGTAGACAGCCCTACGCTCATGTCAGAAGGGTTTTGTACTCAACGCACAAAATGCAGTAACCAGCAACGAATAAAATCAAGAAACATGTCAACGACGATTTTATTGGAGAAAATGTGAAATTCGAGGACCATAACATTATTAACAAAGTTGAACGAATTTTGACTTCTGAGGTATTTGTTATTGTTATACTCATAAATTTTCAGATTTTTTAGATCATAGGTGTCCATTGGGGGCAAACACATTTTTCATGTATTTCCACCCCCCTTGTCCGCACTGAAGCAAAAACTTTCAGCTTTAGAACTGTTTTGAAAAGCTTTCATAAAGAAATTTCATTTGATACTTTTTTTCAGGAGCCACTCCCCCTTATTGTACTCATCGATTCATGGCCTATTTTTTCGAATCCTAGAATGGTTACAAAGCCCTTTTGCTAGGAGCCTTCTCCTGCTTACTGATGCTGATACCACTAACTGAACCGATTCTCTTCATTCATGCAAACCCTAGCAAAGCTGTAGTGTCTGTCGGTAAAAAGTGCATCTGGTTCCATAGCCATATGTTTCCATAGTAATACAGGAAAATTCAAATCGCTATAACTTTGTTAAATACCATTCGATCTTATGAAAAATTGAGAACAGATCAATCTTATAAAAAGTCATCTGTGTGCTGAATTTTATTGAATTTAATAAATGTAAAATCGATGAATCATACTATTACGAACAAAGTTGAGCGAATTTCGACTTCTCATGTATTTTTTGTTGTTGTACACATAAAGGTCTACATCCATGAGTTTTTTCAGATTTTTCGGATGAAAGGTGTCCAATCGCGAGGGAGGGGGGGCTACGCGAAAAGTACGTAGTTTCCCCTTCCCCTGCCCCCCTCGGTACCGATAAGGGAATTTTAAGACTTGTTTTGAAAAGATTTCATTAAGTCCTTTCCAATGATACCCTACTCGACTACCAATAGGGAAAAATTTTTTTAAGGGGGTCACCTCCCTATATGAAGAGACCCCCCTTAAGCCCCTTTGAAAAAATTTTCCACCCTTGAATTTTCAAGAAGTCACCACTTCTGACCTTTCTACAAAGTTTCATGGCTGTAGCCTCTATAGTTCTGGAGAAAAAGTGCTTGCTGTGACATACGGACGGACGGACGAACACAGGTCGTGATTGCAATAGGGTTTTGTATTTTAGTACAAAACTCTAAAAATTGACAGAGCTTGGCTGGGAAGTTTTGATGCATCCACCGGTCCATTGCATTCCATTCCAGTTTCTGGATCTTCTTGATCTACACTCCCTGGTGGCATATAAGTTGAGCAATCTGTGGTTCGCAGCCAATCATATGAAGCGCAGCAAGCTTTAACAATTCTCAACCATTCTACGGGCTCTCGAATGGCGATAATTGAACATTTTTTGTTCGTTTGTCAATTTACCGCGAATGACTTTGGCTTCATTAAGTATTTACTTAACGGAAAAACATCATCCCCAACAAATACTCCCCATTTTTAAAGTTCCCAGTTTAAAAATCCATTTTCTACGGACGTCTTTAACTTTGATTCTCTGTAAATGCAAGCGTCGTTGATTCTTCCATTGGCCCCAGCTTCAATATAGGAGAATCTGTAACCTGTATCATGCTAAGACTATCTGGCAACCCCCAATACAATTATCTAAAAGGGGCAGGGATAGCTAACGAAGCTCTGAAGAAAGAGATTCGGCGACCGTCCGCCGACCGATATAGACGTTTCATAATTTTTCTTTCGAAATGGAAGAAGCATCGAAACCGACAGAGCCTTTGTGACTCACAATGGGCACTATGAATATAATCGCATGCAATCTGGGTTGGTTAACGCACCGGGGTTTTTTCAGAATTTGATAAATAAGATTGTCTCCGAAATGGATCCCGGAGAAGCGCTGACGACATTATTTTGCCGAGCAAAGACATAGACAGTGGTTTGCAGTCTCCTCGGAAATTATTGAAAATCATTGATTAACCGCTAGACTCGACAAGTGTACTTTCTTAGCAGGCGAGATGCAACATTTGGGACACATAGTGAACGAAGATGGCATACGACCTGGTCATCAAAATGTTATTGCCATTAAAAATTTTGAAGCGCTGAAGAACACTACCGAAGTGAGACGGTTTCTAGGCCTCACTGGATTCTTCCGGAAGTATGTGCCTGATAATCAGCTGATTGCGAAACCTATTACACAACTTTTGCGAAAATCTCACAAAGGTACAAACTCATTTACGTGGGGAAAGCAACAGGGAGACGCGTTTGAGAAGCTAAAAGAGGTATAATGTAGCGAACCAGTTCTCGCATATGCCATAGCTACGAGCTGGATGTCCTTGCTGTGGTTGAGAGTTTGGATAGATTTCGTGTTTATGTTTTGGGCAAGTCTATCCGAGTTGTGACCGATTGCGCCACAATAGCCCATATGAAGACGAAAACCGAACTGATTCCTCATACCGCCAGATAGATTATAAGGTTGACCGAATACGATAATGACGTCGTACACAGACCTGGCCAACGACTTCCTCATTTAGATGCACTGAGTCGAGCTCCCAATTTGCCGCATGAAGAACCAGCAGTCGCTGGATTTGTTTTAAATATCGCAAGTGGATCAGACGGTTGGATTTTTACTATGTAGTTAAAGGATGAGCAGCTTTATCACATGTGGGAGTTCTCCGAAACAAAGAATACGATGGTCGTGTTAAACAAATTAAAAGTGAATATGAGCTCAAAAATTTCCAGTTACACCGAAAAATTTACGATCAGCTCAATTTAGTGGTGCCACGCTCTATGAGGTATGAGCAACATTGTTGGTTCCCTAAAATGCGTAAAGTGGTAAAAAACTATGTCGGGTCATGTGTTAGTGGTTGCTATAATAAATCACGATCGGGAAACCCAGAAGGACGTTTACATAAAGAGGCTTTCGCGTCGCCGATACCTTTTCGGCAATTGCACGTTTATCACCTTGGACCTTTCAAGCGAAGTAAAAAAAGGAATATGTATATCATCGCGGTTTCCGATGCATTTTCGAAATACCTAGTTGTGAAACCTGTGCGAAACACTTCAACACAACCTGTTTTCAACATTTTAATAGATTTAACCAGTTATTTCGGTTTGCCTACCCGCATTATAACCGATTGGGCTCCGGCGTTTTGTACCGCGAAAATTTTCCGCATTTTGTAAATTCCATAGCATTGCGCATGTTAAAACCGCCGTTCGTCTCCGCGCGCAAATGGACACGTGGAACGGGCTAATCAAACCATACTATCTTATTTATCAACTACTAGCGAAAATAAACGAGATTGGGATGAACTTTTACCCGTGCTTCAATGGAGTATTAACACTAAGAAAAATTCCAACACAGGGTATAGTCCGACCAAGATTGTGTTTGAATTTGCATTGAGGGATATAACAACTAATCATCTGCTTTCAGTATTGCAAGACGAGGTTGTTGCTGCAAACGAATCAGTGCCTCTTATGGACATCGCAACGAAACGTCAACTAGCTGTAGCGAATATTTCTACCCAACGTTTGCGCTGGAAGGAACGTTTCGATAAACAGCATTCCTTACCAAAATAATACGCTGTTGATGATCTTATGCTGATTGAAATCGGCATAAACCAGAGAAAGCCGAAAATTGGAACCCAAGTTTGAAGGACCCTTCACAATTTCTAGTGTCATCCGTAGGGACCGGTACCTCATCGAGGATATACGCTGCCGAAAAAATTCGTCCGTGATGTATGACACCTCCTGAAATCGAAGGTGATGAATACGTTCAAGATGAGACTGACGGAATCGAGGACGATTCCGATGCAGAAGTGGCCGAGCTGTCAAGCTAACACTATCTGGCAACCCCCCATACAATCATCTAAAAAGGACAGGGATACCTAACAAAGCTCTGAAGATAAAGATTCGCCGACCGACAAAGACGTTTCATAATTTTTCCTCGGCCGCGTCTTTCCGTCATTAAAATACATATATAATTAATTGTTATTAATTTACGCGCTTTCCTTTTATTCATTATTTCGGTTACAGAATTTCCTTCGCCCCATATCATCATCACTGAAGACCATTCTTTGACAATTGCTGTCAAATAAAGCAAATAAAATCATTTGAAATTATGCTTATAATTGTAAAAGTTAATTCGGGATATTCTTCCCGTCCATCGCCCCGCAACGCCCAGGAAAGTTCCATCGTGTAGAAAACCCGTTTGCAACATTCCATTTCGGAATTTGGAACCTAGTACACAATGATAATATGTGACATAGAATTTTTTTAATATGTTTAACTGTTCTGAAAGGGAATCATACAATAATATTCACCTGTATGAAATGATTTAAAATTTTGTAAATCGATCTTAAGACTTCCTCAAGAAATTTCGAAATTGTTGACTTTGCACTCGATGCGCGTGTTCTATGTTAGGCTGCCGAACGAATCACCGGTTGCTAAGAACCTTAAAGTAATTTGTAATTTCATTTCAGGTGGCAGAGCTTCACGGAAAACAGAATCCTTTTTGGTAATTAATAGTTTCATCAAACTTAGCAACTGTTCAAATTTTTCGGGGCTCAAACGCAAATGATTTCGATATGTTGCAGGATCCTCTTCTGGAACTTCTCGTAAGAAGTCACTGCTCCAACCCAGTTGATTTCTTCTCTGTATCCATCCGCGTATCCAAAATTTATGACACTTGCACTTTTTGCTTTTAATTGCATTTTTAAGTTCTCCTTGTAACATTTCTACCACTATGGCTATAGTCAAATTCATCTGTTCGCTATTCATAACAAGCATATTTTGGACACATCTGCAAATATGCTAGTCCACTCAACGTCAAAGTCAAAAGCGCTTTATTCAATACAAATCGTTATAAATTTTAAAAGAACATAAAGCAAATACCAAACAATTAAAAAATGGCCCAAATGGCTCTCTAAATTTATATATTATCAGTTAAACACATTTTATCAAAGAAGAACCCATTCAAATTAATTAAAATTATTACATATTTTGTGGTTTGATTGGAAAAAGGAGAAAAACCCACCAACACTATTCCAAAATCATTTATAATTTTAACACAACAGTGAATTTTTATCCTACACCTAATATGTTATAACCTAATTCTAATGAAATTCAATCAAAAACTTTATCTTATACTAAAAAAATTCGATCACGATACTCCTAACCTACGCGTTTACCTTATCTGTAAACCCAATATAATAAACATAACATAGTTTAGCACTGGAGAAAACCGAAGTGGTCATCTTGACAAAAAAGAGAATCCCTAGAGTAAGGATGATCAGTATTGGAGACATACAAATCCAATCGAAGCCAGCGGTGAAGTACCTGGGGCTACTGATCGACTCGAAGATGAGTTTCTCTGAGCAAATCAGGGCAACGGCTGAGAAGGCTGCTTCGGGAATATCGGCTCTGAGTTAACTTATGGCCAACGTAGGGGGGCCCAGTCCATCAAGAAGACGCCTCTTGATGAGTGCTGTAGGGTCAGTGCTACTGTACGGAGCAGAGGTATGGGGCGACGCTCTCAGCAAGGAGGTATACCGGAAACGTTTGGCCCGGGTGCAGAGAAGAGGAGCTATGAGAATTGCATCTTCGTATCCAACAGTCTCCGACTCGGCCGTGAGAGTGATTGCAGGCGTGATACCTATCGCCCTCCTTGCTAGAGAGCGCCGCGCTATTTACCTGCGCCAAAACGAGGATGCGAGGGAGATAGTTGTCCGCGAAGAGAGACAGTGCTCGCTCAACGATTGGCAGCAGTCTTGGGTGAATTGCACGAAGGGAAGGTGGACTGCGCGCCTCATCCCGGATGTGAGACCGTGGCTAAATCGAAGACATGGTGAGACTGACTTCTATCTGACCCAGCTTTTGAGCGGGCACGGGTGTTTTCAGTCTTACCTGCACAAAATCGGTAAGTCACGGTCCCTCGATTGTCGGTTTTGCCCAGGAGAGGAGGAGAATGCCTGTCACACATTTTTTGCGTGTACCAAATGGGTCAGGCTGCGAAGGGAACTATACAGGGAGACGGGGGAGCTCACCCCGGATAATATAGTCGCGGTGATGCTCGAATCGGTTGACAAATGGAACCAGGTGGCACATTATGCTCGGGCAGTCCTAAAATATAAAAGGGACTCACAGCAGCCGGAGGCGCTGGGGCTGGGGGATCGCTCTTCTGGCATTTCCTCTTCCCCTCTCCCCTCCCGCTAGGAAAGGGACTCCCCAGCTTGAAGGCGCCCCACGGCGTAACGAAACGAGATCTGGCCCAAAGTAATGTGTCAAACGGTTCCAGGCTAGGTTCTCAGATTGACAGGGGAGGTGTTTTAGTGGGTAGTCCAAGGGTATCCTCCATGGGAGTCCCACAGTGCCAGACTCGGCGGGCGTAAATGCCTCCACCTCCCCACCACAAAAAAAAAACAATATAATAAACATAACATATACCTAACCTATCCCTACTTTTTAACACAAATAAAGAACAACACTAAATGCAGCAACAACGAACTGAAACTCAAAAACTCAGTGACGAAAAACACAAAAACTGAAAATAAACACGACTAATTTAGACGTTCTCATTCAGCCACCAATACCTAGATTGCTCCGTCTCAGCTCGATCAGCTTCAACGAATCTAGCAAATGAGTATCTCCATTGGAATTGTTGGTCTCGTGAACTCAAATCCGGAGGATATTTTATCTTCTTATCGGTGACCCGTCTATATATGTGATATATGATTGCGACGCCGTCAGAATCAGAAACATAATGATTCATGTCCAAATACACGAATGCTTCTGGAGGAACGAAGCCAGTAGCGAGGCAAGTCGCAATATACCCGTCTGTAGTGTGGAACGGCTTACAGATCTTGCGATATGATTCCGAAGAAGTTTAAATATAAAGGTATCGACTCTCGTCACTTGAGCAGTTTGATAAATTCTTCGATTCGATATATAGTGCTTCCAATCCGTCTCAGGCTGTCTGTACAAACCAGTACATGCACGAAGACATTTCCTTTCGAAAACTCTTAATTTTTCCATAGTACTAGCACTCTGGTTGTACCAGATCTGACATCCATATGTCAAAACTGGTCTAACCAGGGTCTTGGTGACAGATAACTTTGACCTTTTGATCAATGTATCTGGAATGAAAGAGTCTTTGTACTGCCATGACTACTTTTAGTGCCTTACTGAGCATGATTTTGGCGTGTTCAGTATGGTACAGATACTGATCAAGATGTACTCCGAGGTATCGAACACAGGATTTATGTGGAACCCGTTCTGAACTACCCTCGCCAGTCATAATGTGGAAATCGTTCCAATGACGTGTCAGGTTTTGACTGAACCCCTGCAGCGTTGTCCGAAACAAGATTGTTTCGCACTTCTTCGCATTGATTTTCATTCGCCTATTGTCAGTATACAGCTGCACATCATTGAACATTTTTTGGAGATTGCTTTGAACTATTGTAGCTTTTCGGTCTGCCGTATAGATGATCAGATCATCAGCAAACGCTACCAATGATCGCGTTGGCGAGACGTTAGAATCAAAGCTGTTCAATAGCTTGCGAATGAAGATTGAGAAGAGCAGAGGCGCAGTAACTGTTCCCTGCTGTAGACCATTCAAGACCTTGAATTCACGCATTGTTGTCAGATTTCCATCAGTTACAACAAACGATTTCCCATATCATATTGCACATCATGGCGACAAGGTGTCTGGGAAACATGTCCTGAAGCAGTTTAAAAACTAGTCCATCTAACCACACTGTATCGAAGACTTTCTGCATATCAATGAGACACGCTCCAACACATTCTCTGTTGTTTAATTTCCGAGACAGATGTCTGAGGTTACTTTCGTTATCGCATGTATGGTCGAAGGCCTGGCACGAAAACCAAATTGGCAATTCGGCATCAACTGATATTTATCAATGTGGGGGTTTAATGCTCTGTTGAGTATCACTTCATACATCTTGCTGATGTTAGGCAGCAAGCTGATTGGGCGATAGCTTTTAGGGCATGCAGATTCTTTTCCTTTCTTGAAGATCGGAAACACCTTAGCCTTTTCCCAATCATTTAGGAAATATGAAATATGGATGTTGTTGAACAATATCTAATAATTCCTACAAGCAACCTCAGGCAAATGTAGGAGAACTACATTTGGAATACCATCAGTACCACATGATTTCTTGTTGTTTCTCCTGCGAAATATGAAACACAAGTCTTCATACCTAACAAAATACTAAGATTCAAGCTCAACGAGCTCTGAAAATATTTCATTCCCTCTCTCAGGGCTTGGTAGATGAACCAATTCAAAATGTGTTCCAATCAAGGCAAGTTTATGCAATCCCTCGCATATAATCCTGTTTCCAGTTCTATCCGGAGTCGTACTATCAATTTCGATATCAGCCCTATCGAGAAGATTTATCGCATCACTAATGACTTCAAGATTCGATACCTTCACTCGAGACTTATTACGGAATATGCTATTCACTTTCGAGAAAACGCCATCTGAGTCCTGTGGGCTAATACCCCTCAATTTTCCCGCCCATTGATTGCTGACCTCACTCCTGAAGTATTAACGGATTAAGTTCGGGACATTCTTCAGGTGTAATTTCAACAAAGCCAACGAGGGATGGTTGTAGTCCAAAAATCGCCAGTAAATATTGTTGAGGCGTGTGAGAAGGAGGCTTTTCAATCTTTTCAACCTTGCAATGGTTGGTGTTTCATATCCTTCCATATTGTTTCGATGTTCAATCTTGGGAACTACTTTCTCAGTCGTTTCCAACGTCAGCTTCTCTAACTTCGACAAATAGAGATCTATTTCATCGTTAGTTAGATACCTGTCGTTAGGAATGATTGAGCAAGAATTACTGTCATCAGAAGGAGGACATTGCTTCTGGTACTCCCGATTAAACTTCTTTTGAAACTTTCCCCAGTCTGTTATTTTTAAATTCAACCGATGGTTTTCATGTTGAACTGAAATGAGGAAGAAATCATCCCTTTGATGATTGATTTCCATTACGATTGCGTTATGGTCGCTATCGTAAGGAAGCAGCTGCAGTTTCCGTTGAGGACTATTAAAGCTGAATTCAAGCCTTGCGTCAGCAATGCAGAGGTCCAAATATGAATTTGTCCTAGGGTATGTTGGGAACTCCGACCCATATAGGTTGCACCTGTATTCAATTTGGTTCTCTGTTATCCATGATTTCAGGAATACACCTCTTGGATTATTGGTGGCGTTTAGCCATGATGTATGCTTGGCATTCAGGACACCGACAAAAATATAATAATTATGCAGCCTGTGCAATTCGAGTATTTCAAACAAGGAATTGAGTTCCTCCTTGAACTTGAGAACATTTTGACCAGTTGCATAGGCAGAGATAACGAAGAGGTTATCCCCACCTGGCAGTGAAATTTTGATGATGGACACTTCAAGAAATTCAAAGTTTTTGAATTCGACTTTTTCAATATTTTGGAAACAATAGGGTCTTCTAACCAATATCCCGGTGCCACCTCCCCCATCACCTACTACCCTATCGTTTCTTACGAATGCAAAATCTTTGAATTCCATGGAGTGCCATGAATTGAGGTGGGTTTCAGTGAGAATTATGATGTCAGGCTTTTGCTTAACAACAAATTCAAGGAGATAATCACGTCGATGTATAGCAACGATAGAGTTGGCGTTGATCGATATGAGGCGAAGCCTATCCATGGGAATATGACTGGATGACAACTTATTATTAGGCATTTGAAAGACCTAAACGCTGAAAAGCAAAGTTAATTTTTGAATTTTGTTTGTCGATTCTCTCCGACAAAGAATTAAGTTGCTGGTAAATTTTGAGAAGCAGCTCATTATTGCCACTTACATTATTTACATTATTTCCAGCATTTTCTGCTGGTCCTCTAGCGGCGAGTGCAAATGATACTCCGGGCTTGACGAAGTTGGAAGGTATGATATTACGGTGTACTTGTGTTTGCTTTGGAGCAAATTTAACTTTTGCATCTTGATATCGGGAGCATCCTCGATATGATGCTGGGTGACCAAAAACACCGCAATTAACGCAGTATAATTTTTCTTTAGGCTCCGTCTTAGCCAATTTGCACTCACCGGGAGCATGAACGTCTTTGCATTTAACGCAACGATAGTGCATGGCACAATTGGCAGCCGAATGTCCAAATCTTTGACACCGGTAACACTGGTTGACTTCTCTTTTCTGGAGGCGTTCCCACCTCACCACTCTGAAATTCAAGTACCTTATTTGTTGAAGGGCACTTGGACTGCTCTTATTTGCAATTTGTACCAGGTAAAGTGGTAAATTATTCCTTTCTATGGTCGACCTTCTTGTCGCAAAGGCTTTGACTGAAACAAAATCAATATCTGGTGCAGCCTCCTTGAGCACCTGAAGAAAATCGACCGTATCCTCTCCGCTGTCCAAACCCTTCAACAAGAAGGTCTGATTTTTTCACTTTTTGGGGTATGGGTGAAGTGTGGATCTTTGGCTGACTTGAAATCAACCAGTGATTTCGTCCTTATAGTTAATTTTTCGGCATTAACTCTTTTGATTTCGAAATTGGCCAGTTTATTTTCGGCTGCCAATAGCCGAACCATATCTTTCCCGGTTTGTCCGAACACGTTGATTGGCGGAACTTTTTCTGTCTTGTTGGAAGCTTTTTCAGAGGAACCAGCAGAACTGCGGGCTGGTTTGTTCTCCTTATTTTTGTTCTTTAAATATTGCATAAAATTAACGTCATTATCTTGATTAAAATTACCTCCGATGTATTCTTCGATTTCCATATCTTCGGTTAATCCCTCCAGCGCTGCAAAATAATTTTGGCTCTCGTTGGTGCCACCAGCACTTAGAACTTCCTCTGGATTTACTTGCTTTGTACTTTTCTTCGGCTTTGTTACCTGGTGCCATTGATTTTGTGGCTGCGTCTTTTGAGGCTTCATCCCTTTCTTGAAAAGATCCTTGAGAGACTGTATCTCTTGCCTTAGTTCATCATTTTCTTTCTGCAATTTGGCCATTTGTTGATTGTCCGCTATTATTTGCAGCTTGCACCCTCCATCTACGGAGTTTTCTTCGTTATGTTTTCTTTTGGTGATTGTCGCCAGTTTCGTATTCGTCGTTTCCCCAGGTTGCCCCAACGGTGGGAAGCCGTCGGGCTCCTCCATACCAGCGGCGAAATTTTCTTTGTGAATTTGTTTTTCGTCACCAATCGAAGTAAAAATATTCGATAGAAATTTCCTGAGTCGATTACTTCGACAAAATAAGATTTTTTCCGATAAAAATTAACTTCGGACTAACGTTTTTAAAAAATTAATTTAATTTTTGAAAACTTTTGACAGGAGCGATTTAAAGGACGTCTTTTCTTCCCTCTCTTGTACATATCTTCGAGGGTTTTTAGTCCTAGTCTCAATTCCTGATTTTAAACTAGAAGTCGAACCACTTCTTGTTTGTTTGTGACTAATTGAATTTTACGCCCGCCATCTGTGAAGCTTTCCTGGTTATTCGTTTGTCTTCTTTTATTGGCGATTGCCGCCAATTTCATAGTGCTACTCTCCCCGGGGTCCCCCAACGGAGAGAAGTCGTCGGGCTCCTCCATACCAGCAGTCACGAGTTAGTCTTTGGATTATTTGCTTTTCTTGATTTATGGAAGTAAAATAATATTTGATATGATTCCGTGGGTCGATTCCTTCGACGATAAATGCTTTTTCCAATAAATATCGAAATTCGCTTTTGATTGACTTATAAAAAATTAATTTAATTTATTGAAAACTGACTTTTGTGAAAAATTTAATTTTTAAAATAAATAACAGGAGTGATTAAAAAAACACGGCTACACGCAATGAGTGCTAGACGTAGACTCTATGCTAGTCTATTAGTACCAATCAACTTGCATAGTGTTAACGCGGCTTACAGGCATGTATGACTTTCCCGATAATTTCCATCTTTATGTGAAAAAAGTACCTAAGTTTACAAGTATTTAGGTAGTTTTACCCCACCTTTTTCTTGGTGTGGAACGGTCAGAATGCTAGTGCAGCTGCTCATCTTTTGTTGTTTCGATTGAGACTGCAGTGAGGTTTTCTATTAAAACTCCTTACCTTAAGCAGGTTGTACAATATGTTTTTTTCATTAATTATTGTAGAGCAAAGCAAAAATCATTCCTTAATTTGAAGTAGCAGTTATAAAACAAGAAACTAAAATTTGATACTCTTTTTTTTTTTTAAATGAAACTTATAATCAGTTTCAAAATTGATTTAATACCGTCCTTGACATACGTTTTACGTTATCCAAACACATACTGCATTGCATTTTGCATATTACCAAATAAATCCATAAAAGGCTGTTTCAAGACCATTTCGTAACGCTTCTTCTCCTTTATAACTGTCTTCACTTCGTAATGAATTGAGCAAAGTCAATAAAAATTCGCCGAATATCAACACGCTAATGCAACAAGACGAATAATTCCTTTTATTTAAATTTATGTTTTTTGTCTTATATCATTAATGAAATCAAACAAAACTGAATTTTATTCATAACTTAGCGCCGTGCACGACATTGATTGCATCGCATACTAACCATGCGCCATTGAATGCATTTTGAATGGTTTTAGCTTTAGCGCGGACGGTGACAGTGCCACTGCCACAGCGGCCGCGCGGGTCACATTTTATTATGGCCACACCGTGCACTACCAAATTTGTCTACTCCCATAAGCAAGCTGTCAAGCTCTAGTGGCAGGGCCAACTAGCCGTTGACCATGCATATCGAAAGCCTACGCATTCTGAATGCAATTCCAGCAACCGAACCACCAACTTACACATCTCTCACCCATATTTCGATTAATTCTGTGGCACCATTATTTTATTGGCGACTAATTTAAATATGGATTATTGTTTCAATTGAACCGGGCCGAGCCGGGCAGTTCGAAGGAAGGATACAATGATCAAATTAAGAGGAATAAAAAGACTCGCGAAAAGAAATGAAAAGGCACGGCGAACAAGTTTTCACGTTTGCATGCGTAATTTTAATCAGTCAAGCGAATTATTGATTGGATTGGTTTATACCAAAAATAACGACGATTGTAGCGTTTTAATGAGACGCCAGGGCCCATTGAGGTAAATGCGAAATTGACGATAATCGATGACAACGCTATTTACGATGTTCATTTGTCAGGAAGTTGTTATGGATGTATTTTATGACATTGTTTTACATTTTCATACGTTCCGTGGGCTGTGAATGGGTTTATAATGAGTAGGAAGACAGGTCCTCGTCGTTCACTCGAGTTAAGCCTTTAAGATGCCGTGGCTTGAAGTCCTCCTCATCAGCCTTGACCCTGTCGACAGTTTCCGAGGAGAATTCAAATGTGTTCAAGATTAAGGATTATTGATGGTATTCAGATGAAGAAGAAAAGTTATTTTCATCCTTGCTGCCATGCAGAAATATTGCACTAATATTTGTAACTTGTACTGAATCCTTTTGACCTTTTCCGCCTTTCGTACACTATTTTCATATATAATAGATGAAAATAAATGTGCTTCGCTGAATCTTTAGTCCCTGGCCACTCGAAATGTTTATTTAGTTTCAGGATGTGTCCATTTATATCCTGACAAATATGCCAATGTTACGTTTGAGCGAAGGTGGTTGAAAAATCTTTGAAACCCACTCGTGTACTCCAGGATTTCCGCTATTACTTGTGTCTTATAGCGCTACTTATTCGCGAATTGAGAAATAACGTGTCGGAACGAAGCATCAAGAAAAAAGAACTACGCAAATAACCTAACATTCTTCTTCTTCCTTCGTTTTCGAGAGAAAAAACGGAAACGGGAAATAAATATACTTTCTGGAAAATGCGAATTTTCCTCACGTTATTTTCAAGGTGAATAACGTCGATAAAGCATAGAAATTAAGGTGAAAATGATGTAGAAGGTGTGACACGAGGAAAATGGGCTATAGCCGGGAAGAGACAGAGAGAGAGAGAGAGAAGGTGTAAATGATCAAATGGGAATAGAGAAAGGCGTTGTTGTCATTACATGATATTGTCATTTTAGAAATCTGAGAGAACGAGGGAGAGGAATATCGGATGGACTGTGTTGAGGCAGAGATTATGGTATATGGGACGTGGAAACATGGTTCGCGGAATAATTCCTTTTGTTTCGCCTCTTATCTGTCCTTCAGCAGAGGATGAGCAACCCAAACTCTACGTCTGGGAAGTGTTTCGTTAGAATGCGCGAAATCCCTCTGGTGTTTTTTGCAGTAAACAAATTAATTGTTCGCGTCCACTTTGATTTTTGCTAAGGAAGTTTTAATTTGAAATTGATCTGATTTTTCAGAAAATGATGGTTGTTTGCACTTGTTAGTTGAAGGTTTAAATGTGTGGATATTGCTTTTCTGTTTCTTTTTGTATCTAGCATTAAAAGTACTTTAATGCAAAATTAATTTCAGGTTAAATGAAAAATAGCAATAATACTTTGTTTCTCTTTGCAGGTAAGCACATACATCATATTCAATTTACTGCAGCTTTGGTAAGTTCAAACCCATAGGGGTGTTATTAAATCATAATATTAGCAACTAAACCAAAATTTATTGTTATATGCATACCTACATATAAAGGGTGTTTTTAGAGGAATAGAACTTCAAGTTGGCAACACCTTGTAGTTTTACGTATGGTGTGACAGCTGTCATGCGTTTTATGGTTAGTTTGGTTTGCCATTTTATCATAAATAGGATGGAATGCAAGACAACATTCGCCGCGTTATTGGCGAGATACGGCCGCAACTATTGGTTAGAGTAATCGAAAATTGGACCTCTCTTTTGATCTCCCTTCGCACTAGTTGTGGCGCTCGTGCCCGAAATCATATTCGAGTAAAAGTGGCAGAGTATTATCTTTCCAATAAAACCAATTTCATGGCAATCAAAACAATCTCGCCTTATTTTATTTCATTACAAAGTTATATACTTCTAAAAAACACACCCTAACATAATCTCCTTATAGCTCGATACATGACCCAGCGATGCTCTAACTTCTTTAACCCGTCCAAAAAATACGTTTTCTCGGGGTCTCCTCATTCGATTTGAATTTCAGCCCGGCGAGTGATTTTTTCAAGTTTGCAAACAAAAAGATCACACGGGGCCAAATCTGGAAAATACGGTGGAGGGTGTAGCACTTCGTAGCTAAATTCGACCAATTTGGCCGTGGCGACGGCGAAGGTATGAGCCGGTGCGTTCTCATGGTGGAAAAGCACTTTTTTCTTCGCCAAATGGGGCCTTTTTTCTCCAATTCGGCGTCGAACCTGCCCAATAATTCGGCATAGTAGAGCCTTGTGCAGTTTTGCCCTTCCTCAGGTAGTCGATGCAGATAAAACCTTGTGAACCCCAGAAAACGGTGGCCATCACCTTTCCGGCCGATGGGACAGTCTTCGCTTTCTTCGGAGCATGTTCGCCGGGTCAAGTCCGCTCTTTCGACTGCTCGTTGGT
The DNA here is from genome assembly GCA_963969285.1 of Odontomyia ornata. NCBI lineage: Eukaryota > Metazoa > Arthropoda > Insecta > Diptera > Stratiomyidae > Odontomyia > Odontomyia ornata. Next base: position 72,718,938 of record OZ017739.1, read on the forward strand.
CTCTGGCGTGTACCAATGGAGCCATGTTTCGTCGATACGAAACGGCGCAGAAACTCCTTCGGATTGCGCTTAAACAGCGTCAGACATTGCTCTGAAGTGGTCTCACGGTTCCGTTTGTTTTCCGGAGTGAGCAAACGCGGAACTCTTCGCCCCGACAGCTTTCTCATGCCCAAAATTTCGTGCAGGATATGACCCCCGCGATCTTTTGAGATTCCTGCTGTCTCAGCTATCTCGTGCACCTTCAATCGGCGGTCTGCCAAAACGAGCTCGTGTATATTGGTTACTTTATCTCCTGTCGTAGCCGTTTTCGGGTCACTTTGGCGTGGCTCATCTCATTTAAAACCGACGTGCAACCACGTTGAAACTCGTTAAACCAATTTTCTGCAGTCGCCGTCGCAGGAGCAGAGTCACCGTACAAAGCAACCAAGCGCTTATAGTTTATGTAGGATAATATCAAGAATACGCTAGTTAAACTCGATTCGCATTTCATTAACAAGAAGATATAACATTTTATTCCAAATTTAAGAAACCATCGGGATGAATGCGTGTGCGCGTGATGCCGAAGGACGAGAGAGCTAAACGCGTCCTGAAACAGATGGCAAGTAAAAGTGATTTTTATTTATCCGTTGTGGGGTTTAGCTAAATGCGGTGCGCGTTCCCCATACAAGAAGGAAAGAAAAAGTTAAAAAATAAATAATAACTTTTAATATGAACTGAAATTAACACGTCGAAAGCTACATGACTACGCGTTTTAACTTCATGGAGGTTACAATTCAAGTGATCGTTTGATTGACAGGAGTTGTGAAATTTATTATATCCACTGACCGATTGAAGCCGCTACATCTTACCCACATACCGCTGCGATCGCTCGAGTGTCACCACAGTATCCTCCCCCAAGTAACTCGGCTAACTTGATTTTTGACAGTCAGACGAAGTCTCTTTATGAGTTTGCTGAGTTGCGAATCTGACATTTTAAGCGTGAATATGTTCGAATCGGCTCGGGGGTGATTGCAAATGAGTTGATGTTGGTGCAAATGGTGCGGATTCCTCATTCTTTCGGTGGAAATTGTTTGCGACTTTCCATTCCTCTTGATGCGAAAAACCCGATCTGAGAGTCTTTCTTCTATTTCAAAAGGGCCATGGTATTGTTGTTGGCATGGAGTTTTAGTAGAATCAATTCGAACGAAAACGTGGCTATAAGTTTCCAGATCCTTGAAGGCAAAAGCTTTTGGATGGCTATGGTGAATTGTAGGAGTCGGTTTGATCTCTTTTATTAAAAGCTTGAATATCCTCGTGAATATTTGTAGTAATCGAGCAGTTAGTTAAATTTACTATTTTTTTTCTTCCTTTATTCTCTTTAAATTATTGGATAAATTCACATAGGATTCAAATTTTATTTATGTCAATTTATAGATTTTTTCTCTTATTTTATTTTATTTTTTTTTTTATTTTTTTTCGCACAACTAAAACTGCTCGATTATTCGGCGCCGGCAAAGGGTTAACGAAAATTCAGGCATAATATGTCCCAGATCAACTAATCAAACGAAAAAACAGCTGCTTTGTGCAAATTGTATGGGACATCAATTTCCCTCCAATTTGATCCTTTAAGATTAATTTGGGACGATTCGAGATTTTTGACAGGGCGCGCATGTGGTGGTATCCGCGTGGAGTGGATTTGGCCGGTCGGAAAGGAAAAACATAACATTTTTAAAAAGGGAATGAAAGGTAAAATTTTGGTAATGGCGTTTATAATTTGGGTTTCCTTTTGGTAATTTGCATGCTTGCAGGTGAATCAAGTGCATGGTGAGAACGAGATCTTTCGAGCCTAGTCGTCGTACACGCGAGCAGTTTAATTTCAGAATCGAGATTTGACAAGTCGTGCCCGATATTCGATTGGCAGTTTTATTTCTTGCCTGTGTTTAATTTGTTTATCGTATGTCCATCCAGAATTTGCAAAAATTTGACCCCCCTCAATCAATTGTGCTGATGATACTGTACAGGACAGACTTGTGCACCTAAGAATTCAGCAGAGAAATGGCCGAAAAACACTAACTACGGTGCAGGGCCTTTCCTCGGAATATGACCTGAAGAAAATCGTGCGAGCATATAAAAAGGAATTTGCGTGCAATGGCACAGTAATAAAGCATCCCGAATACGGTGAAGTATTACAGCTTCAAGGTGATCAGCGAGAGAACATTTGCCAGTGGCTAACGAAATCTGGACTTGCGAAGCCAGATCAACTCAAGGTGCACGGTTTTTAAGCGAGACGAAGGCGCGTATGATCGAACAAAATTTTTGGACATACTGTAAAGAGAATTTATTCATCATTATCTTCATCCATCCCAAAGATAAATTCCCTGAAGCAACTATTGATTGCATCTTAGTCGAAGTTTTGAATATCACAGTCAACAAAAAAACAAAGGAATTGTTTAGCCGAATCTGATTTTCATTTCGTGTCCATTAAGTGATCTGTTTATGGTTCGCGTAGTGCAGCGATAGCACAGTGTTCGCCTTCAGGTGATAAGTCGATTGACGTTTTGAATATCACCGTCAACGAAAAAACAAAGGAATTGTTTAGCCGAATCTGATTTTTATTCCGTGTCCATGAAGTTTATGGTTTATGGTTCGTGTAGTTCAGCGATAGCACAGTGTTCGCCTTCAGGTGATAAGTCTTATTTGCCTTTGGCGCAGATTGACGGTTGAAAGTGAGTGGAACTATTTTCTGCGACGCAAAAACAGTCGACTGATTGTCTGCAACAAGAGTGTTGGGCCCTTATGTAAATACTATTGTTGAAATTTTGGAAGCCTGGATATGCAATGGATTTCCTACTCTAATACTTACTTTAAACAACTTGTCAAAATAATCGAGACTATTAATTTCTACAAACGACTTGTTTAAATAATCGATAGAATAACATTTACCGTACAGCATGAGCGCGAACTCGTAAAACCTGCAAAATAGGTAGCTGTTTTTCGAAAATAAGATTGAACAGCAGCGTCGGCTTGGAAGCGAACAGGGTTAATCAGCTGTATTTTTTCTTGCATTCATTCAATGTTGTAAATGCCTGCTTTAGGACGCAGCCGACGGGCTTGCTATCTGTGTAGTCGAAAAGTAGCTATAACGGAAGTGAACAAATTGTGTATAATCACTCGTAACAACTTTCAAAGGAAAAATTTGAATTTCAGGACCACCCACATCATCAGCGGGCGCCCGACGATATATTATATTTTATTAAATATTTCTTTAATATTTTAAAAATTTTTTTATACTATAAATTGCTTTTATATTTATATTATTTATAATTTAAATTAAATTATATTTTTATGTATGAAGTAATAATTTTACATAAATTATAAATAATCTTTTTTTAAATAATGTTAAATATTATTTTGAATTTATATATATATATTTTTCTTGCACATTTTGATACATATATATATATTTTTCTGCACACTTTGTCATATCCATATATTTTTTTGCACTTTTTGATACAAATATATATTTTTTTTTTGCACACTTTGTTATATCTTTATATTTTTTTGCACATTTAGATACATATATTTTTGCGTATTTGGTTATATATATATATATATATATATATATATATATATATATATATGTATATATATATATATATATTGTCGCGTGTTATTGGTTCGCGGCCTATAATTTTAATGTTCCGGGAAAGTGAAAACGCAATGTCTTTTAATTTAAGTTAAAAGAGTTTATTTAATTAAATAAAATGCACAATAATCAGTTAACACTTTCACTAATTTTAATTTTCACTATTAAAATTAAAATCTAACACTTGTCCATAAATTTTTTTCGCAATTGTCTTCTAAATTACTTCACTATTACGAAACACACTTTGCACTCAAACAATCAATTGTCTTTACTTCGCGTTCCACTATATCGCAGTTTTCTTATCGCGGTCGAATGAATGATCCCCCCATTCATTCAGCTCGCCTTTATATAGGGTCTCTAAGTATTCACCCATTTCTCGCATATTGGCGAACGTTCTACCGAGAGGTACCTGGTAGGTTCGAGCAAATTCATGAATGGAGTGACGTCGCTTGCAGATGTTGATTATGCTTGTTGAATTTACTCGCGGGTTCGAGTAAATTCATTTGTTGACGTTCTTAATGATGATGAAAATAATTGCGACAGTAGCTCGCAGAATTATTTGTACATGTAACACTGCCCCCATCTCAGTTCTTTTCGCCCCGAAAAGATGTGTCGCCAGTTGTAGTCAATTCTCCCTGGATGTAATATGGGGCAAGACGGTCTAGATGCACGATTTTCATTTTGGCTCTCGGTTTACGGTGTTCCTGTATGCGATATACGACGTCGTTGATTCGCTTTGTGACTCGGTATGGTCCCTCCCAGTTATGTTGCAACTTTGGAGACCTACCCTTTCGCCGTTGCGGGTTATATAGCCACACCAAGTCATCCTGCTGGAAGCCAGTAGAATTAGCCTTTAGATCACACCTGGTCTTCATGCGGTCAGTAGCCGATTCGAGGTGTTTTCGCACTGTCCGATGTATCTGGTTCAACCGTTGTCTTAGATCACTTGCGTACTCCGAGATCGTTTGGGGTTTCTCGGGGGGTGTTCCAAACTTTATATCAGCTGGCAGACGAATAGTCTTTCCAAAAATGACTTTGGCTGGGGCTTGGCCCGTCGATGCATGTTCGGCAGCTCTGTACGCCATCAAAAATAGTGGGATATGTCGGTCCCAGTCCCTTTGGTTCTCGTCAACCATCTTGGCAAGGTGTTTATTGAGCGTGCCGTTGAAACGTTCGACCATTCCATCGGATTGGGGATGCAGCGGTGTTGTCCTCGTTTTCCGTATTCCGAGCAGCTCGCACATTTCGCCAAAAACTAGTGATTCAAAGTTTCGGCCTTGATCCGAATGTAATTCGCAAGGTACGCCGTACCTACTGACCCAATTTAACACTAGCTCTTCAGCTACAGTAGTTGCTTCCTGGTTGGGAATGGGGTAGACCTCGGGCCACTTGCTGAAATAATCGGCTACAACCAGCGTATATCGATTTCCCCAATCGGATTCAGGAAAGGGTCCTTCGATGTCAACAGCAATCCTTTCGAATGGCACGCCTACGTTATAGGTTTGCATTTGTCCTCACAGTCGTCGCTTTGGGCCTTTGACGGAAGCGCAAATTGTGCATCTGCGACACCAGTCCTCTACGTCTTCTCGAGCGTGGAGCCAGTAGAACCGTTCCCGCAATTTCGCTAAGGTCTTGTTAACACCAAGGTGGCCTCCCGAGGATCCTTCATCGAATTCCGCCGTTATCAATCGCAGATCAACGAGCGGTTCCTTTTCCTCAATCCGTCGGCAATGCTTGCAGTTAGCGGGACATGGACGGCGGGATAGGGCGTCAGCATTTCCATGAACTCCGCCCTTCCGATGAACAATTTCGTAGTCGTATGACTGCAATCTTTCGATCCATCTCGCAACTTGTCCCTCGGGGTTTTTGAAGTTGAGCAACCATCTCAGTGATGCATGGTCCGTGCGAAGAACAAATTTCTGGCCATATAGATACTTGTGGAACTGCTTGGTGGCCTCCATTATAGCCAATAGCTCCTTCCTGGTCACGCAGTAATTCCTCTCACTTTTTGAGAGAACTCGACTGTAATAAGAGAGGACTCTTTCTTCGCCATTGATCTGCTGGGAGAGTACAGCTCCAATACCGCCGTTGCTTGCATCGGTGTCAACTACAAACATTTTTCCGGGTTTCGGATGCGCCAGCACGGGTGATTCACACAGCTTTTCCTTCAGGGTCTCAAAGGCTGTCTGGCATTGTTCATTCCAGACATACGGACGATTTTTCTCGGTTAGCTGATGGAGACACTTAGCTATTTTGGCAAAGTCTTTGACGAATCTTCGATAGTAGGTCGCCAGACCCAGAAAACTTCGTAGTTGGCGCTTGTTGTTTGGTGTTGGCCAGCTTTTCACGGCTTCAATTTTCTCAGGGTCTGTTTTGACCCCTTCTGCTGATACGACGTGTCCCAGGTATTTTACTTCATCTGCGAAAAGAGTACACTTCTCGGGACTAAGTTTCAAATTTGCCAGTCGTAATCGGGAGAAAACCTCTTCTAAGTTCCGCACATGCTCTTCGAACGTTCTACCGATGACGATGATGTCATCTAGGTATACCAAGCAGGTTTTCCAGGTTAGACCACGTAGCACATATTCCATCAAGCGTTCGAAAGTGGCTGGAGCATTGCAAAGCCCAAACGGCATCACAACAAATTGCCACAATCCGGTCCCAACTGAAAATGCGGTCTTCTCTCGGTCCTTCTTGTCAATTTCTACCTGCCAGTAGCCACTCTTGAGATCGAGTGTAGAAAACCATTTTGCGTCGGCTAAAGTGTCCATGATGTCATCGATGCGTGGGAGTGGGTAACTATCTTTCTTAGTGACGTCGTTAAGCTGCCTATACACAAAAGCGAGTGCTACCATCCTTTTTCTTGACTAGAACTACAGGCGCGGCCCATGGACTGACAGAAGGTTCAATAACGCCTTGTTTTTCCATGTCCGAGATCAGCGCGCTCACTTCTCCTTGTTTGGCTATAGGGAGACGTCTCGGTGCTTGTCGAATCGGCTTGGCTCCCTGTGTATCTATGACGTGAGTGACCATACTCGTTCGGCCTTGGTCATCCGGGCTTGTTGAGAAGATGTCACTGTACTTGGTGACCAGATCAGAGGCTCGCTTGAATAGCTGCACCGGCAATTTGACTTGCTTCAATATTTCAGACGTGGATTCCCGGGCTTTGTCTGTGTCTTGCCTCCTTTTCCAATGATGGTTGTGAGTAGCTTCCAAAGAGGTGATGGTGGAAACAGGCTGGCAGCTGCCGATGACTTCTCCCGCTTTGATGCTCGTGGTTGAGTCTGCGGTGTTAAGGACTCTAACCGGCACATATCCGTTCCTTAAAGATCTTACAAGGCTTCGTCCTACAATCAAACTGCGCAATGCGGATGTCTTCGTTGGCTCTATCAGATAAGATCGGTGGTCTCCAGAATCACCATCAAGCTTGGCCCATACAATGCTTTCGGAAGAATTCGGTACATCAGTGTCAGTACATACCACTACATTCATCTTTGGGATTTGGACGCTGGGATCCTCCATCAGTACTTCGACATTCTGCCATTTCAATACACGTTGGCCCAAGTCCAACGTGATTCCCTGTGGTCGCAGAAAATCCATTCCGAGAATGCAGTCATCCATAATGTTTGCGACCAGAAAATTATGTCGGAACACAAGGTCTCCCAACAGTATCTGGAGGTTGACCTCTCCATGAACAGGTGCAGTTTCTCCCGTAGCTGTCCGTAGTGAGAAAATTCTGCCCTTGTGAAGTTGTTGCTGTCTAACTAGGTCTTGTCGGATAATCGATCGGGTTGCACCAGTGTCGATTGTTATGGTGCAGTGTTTTCCGTCAATTTGACCCGGAAGGCATAAGTCCGCTTCTCCACGATGTAGTCTTGACACGATGATGGTGGTGCTGGGGACGTCGATCCTCCTAGCCAACCTCTGCCCCACGAAGTTGGCTCTTACATGTTTCCCGACCCCTCTGTTTGAAGGGCTTCCATTCTGGGCTCCTGACTCGGTCTGGATCTCCTCCTAGCTGCACACCCTGGACAATAGCTCGGTTTTCTTCGCTTCTTGCAGTCTCTTTGCAGGTGCCCCTTCTCTCCGCAATTCCAGCATCTAGGCGCACCATTTACATGCGGATCTCGCTCAATTTCCACGCGCTCACACCTGCACTCGTCTGTCACTACCTCACGAACCCGGGCAGTGGTACGAGTCACATTTTTCGCTGCCTCAAAGTTCAGACTATAAGCCAATGCGTCCTTAACCGTTTGCTTTTGAGCTAAACGCACGGCTTGTTGCAATTCCGGGTCCTTTAGTGCGCTGATGAATGCTTCTGTTGCTGCATCATCTCGATGTTCTGGGTCGTAGGCTGGATAAGCCAAAAGTGCCAATCGCTCAATGACTTGGGCTAGCTGCTGTAGGGTTTCACCAGACTTCTGCATTCGATGCCTTAGCTGTGACCGATAAATCTGCTTTAGATGATCGTCTCCATAACGCATGTCGAGCGCATTCATTATAGCATTCGGGTTTGAGTGCAATTCAACGGGGATCGTCTGCAACAGCTCGGCAGCTGGGCCTCTTAGGGCAAGAATCAATGCAGTTGCTCGTTCCTGCTCATTCCAGTGATTTATTCGAGCGGCTGCTTCGAACTGGGTTTTGTAAATAGTCCAGACCGTTTGCCCATCGAATATTGGTGCTTGCACATTTCTAGATGAGCTTTGCGCTGCGGTTATAATTGGGGCTGGTGAGGCGGTTACTACTGCCTTCGCTGCTTCCAATTCCTTTTTAACTTTTTCCATCTCATGGTTGACCTGGCTAATCTCAAGGTTGATTCTCTCCTCGACCTGGTATACCTTCTCCTCGACGCATTTAATTTGGCTGTTGAGACTACTGAGCTCCGCTTTTATTTCGGTTGACTGTTTTTCCAGCTTCTGTGCGATGTCTGCCTTGATTTCGAACGCTTGTTGGTCTAGCTTCGCTGATTGTTCATTTAGCTTCACAGCTAAACTGGATGTCTGTTCATTTAGCTGCGCTGATTGTTCATTTAACTTCGCAGCTAAACTGGATGTCTGTTCATTTAGCTGCGCTGATTGTTCATTAAGCTTCGTTGATTGTTCATCTAGCTTCGCAGTCAGACTCGATGACATCAGCATTAACATTTGCATTAGCGCATTTTCTGGCTCCTTTGATTTTGGTGTTTCTACTTCTCCACCTTCTGCGCCTTTTTCCGCACCTGAGAACTCAGCCGAATCCAGATTCCCGCCTTCCGACTCGATCGCGTCACGCAAGCGTGCAATCAGTATGGCCTTTGTACCTTGTGTAGCCAGATTTCGTTGTTCCAACTCCTCTTTGAGCTCCGATATGCTCAATTGATTAATTTTGAGATGTAAATTTCCTGGCATTTTTATTGTTCGGCTATTTTTCCACGTTAATTTTCACAATTGTGCACTTTAAAACTGTTTAAAAATTTTCACTTTCAAAATTTTTCTTTCGCACTTCTTGACACCACTGTCGCGTGTTATTGGTTCGCGGCCTATAATTTTAATGTTCCGGGAAAGTGAAAACGCAATATCTTTTAATTTAAGTTAAAAGAGTTTATTTAATTAAATAAAATGCACAATAATCAGTTAACACTTTCACTAATTTTAATTTTCACTATTAAAATTAAAATCTAACACTTGTCCATACATTTTTTTCGCAATTGTCTTCTAAATTACTTCACTATTACGAAACACACTTTGCACTCAAACAATCAATTGTCTTTACTTCGCGTTCCACTATATCGCAGTTTTCTTATCGCGGTCGAATGAATGATCCCCCCATTCATTCAGCTCGCCTTTATATAGGGTCTCTAAGTATTCACCCATTTCTCGCATATTGGCGAACGTTCTACCGAGAGGTACCTGGTAGGTTCGAGCAAATTCATGAATGGAGTGACGTCGCTTGCAGATGTTGATTATGCTTGTTGAATTTACTCGCGGGTTCGAGTAAATTCATTTGTTGACGTTCTTAATGATGATGAAAATAATTGCGACAGTAGCTCGCAGAATTATTTGTACATGTAATTATTTGTACATGTAACAATATATATATATATATATATATATATATATATATATATATATATATATATATATATATATATATATATATATTGCATATTTGGTTATATTTATATATTTTTTTTGTTGCGATCAGTTTTATACATATATCTATGCGGTTAATTACACAAACGTTATTTGAAGTGTAACCAGTTAATTTGTGTCGGAAGAATATTATTTAATTTTCTTATCGGAATATTGGCCACAGATTATATCTAAAAGAAGAAATAATTGTGAAGAAACATAAGCAAAAATGAAGTGCTAATTTAAAAAAAAAATCGGTCTTTCCATTTTTTTCCCTTTTGCCCGGGTATAGGACCCGGTACGGTGGCAGGCTGCCCCCTAAAAACATGAGCCAGCCGCCGGGTACATAACTAATCCTTCCTTGTTTCAGGTGACATCGCGGGTTGAGTGGCCCAAGCAGAGTGCCTCTTTATGGCATAGCGTTATGCAATCGAATTGTATAATTCTATGGCATAAATTGGTCACCGGGGTACTCCCCTTCTGATGGGAAAGTTCATACAAGTCAAGTTGTATGAGTTTTCCACTCAGAAGAGGAATACCTGGCCACTGCAACAAAATATGGATTTATTCCGGTTGGGTAGGTGCGAAGGGGCTCCATCACCACCCGGTTGCCCTTCTTTCATTTGTGGGCCATGAGCTTCGTCGGGTAATGACAAGGTTACACCAAGTCCGCCTTTCTTTTCAGGTTCCACTTGTTCTTGGAACAAGTACTTTCTCCCTCGGTGTAGTTATCTACGCTTTTTGCGACTTCGGTCGCCTCTTGATCAATTGACCACCAAATTCGTGACTGCGAAAATTTTTTGTAGTCGATCCTCGTGCTGGGGAAATGAACCCGCCCCACGACACCTCAATGCTAGCCTGCCAGCGCATTCACGCGTCTCCAGACGAGGGCATTCTCGGCAGATACCTCCATCTTCTTCTGCCGAGGCAGCAGAACATCGCTGCAGTCCTTTACGGACTTTTGAAGCTTGAAATTCACTACATATTGCCGGATCCAATGGAGAGTCGTCAAGATCGTCGAAAAAAATTTCACAAGGAATTCGCAATGTTGTCCTATAAACGAATTTGGCAGCTGTTGCATCAATATCAGGCTTGAAAGTAGCCCTCAATCCTAAAAGGACGAATGGAAGAACATCAACACATTCCATATTCTGATGACACATGATGGATGCTTTTAAAGACCGATGGCATCGTTCAATTAATCCATGATATTCTGTTGTACTGTTCCTGGTGCAACCAATCAATTTTTCAAATGAATCCAAAAGTTGTGATTCCAGTTGAGAACCTCGGCCTGTTGTTACCGTTTCTGCTGCTCCAAATCTCGAGATCCATTGCTGGAAGAACGCGGTTGCAACTGTTTCAGCGCTTAAATCAATGATCGGTATTGCCTTCGGCCAACGAGTAAACCGATCAACCATTGTAAGGCAATACTTAAAGCCTTTTGATGGTGGCATCAAGATAATGTCCAAATGCACATGTCGGAATCGGTTCGAAGGATTTGGAATCGACTCAGGAACATTTTTGACGTGGCGCCCAACTTTACTTCTTTGACATTCCAGACAATTTCTTGCCCACACTTGAATGTCCTTATTCATTCTAGGCCACACGTATTTTTTGCTGATTATCCGTTTTGTCGATCTTCCACTGGAATGTGACATCAGGTGGAATAATTCATAAATTTTCGTGCGCATTATTCTTGGAACGAAGATACGAGTAGCACCTGCAGATACGTCACAGTAGGCAGGCGTATAACAATTTCCAATCCGCATGGAGGTTAGTCGCAATGATGAAAATGATGGCTCCTTTAAAATATGCTGCAGTTCTTCGTCAGTTGGTTGCTGATCTGCGAGCTCTTACAAATCGATTGTCGATGGCATAGTTATTTCCTCGATACGCGATAGCGTTGAGTTACGGCCTTCCAGGAAATGACGAAAAAATGTAACTGCTTGATACACCGGAAGAAGTTCGCGGTCGTATGAGCTATATCGCTTTTGCTTTCGGTCCAATTTAAATGAAAAGAAGCCTAGTGGCATTAATTTTCCGTTGACTTCCTGCTCAAAAACTGCACCAGTAGCCACGTCTGAGGGTATCGGTCAGGAATGATGATGATGATACACGTCTGAGGCATCAAAATAAAGCGTAAGTGGAACGTTTTAGTTAGGATGTGCAAGTAAAACTGCATTTGCCACCAGTTCTTTGCATTTTTCAAATGCTTTTTTCGCTTACGAGGTCCATTGCAGTGGTCGTTTGTCACGCTTGCACGCTCCTTTTATGAGTCAAGGAGTGGTGCTTGCCCATGAGCCGCATGGGGGAAACAGCTTCGGTAGAAGTTGATTGTTCCAATAAAGCGACGTAGTTCTTCGACCGTTTTTGGTTTTTCAAGTTTAGTTAGAGCTTCAATTCTGTCCTGTGAAGGTCTAATGCCTTGTGCATTGACATTGAATCCTAAATATCGAAGCTCTTGCTGTCCAAAAACGCATTTTGCCACATTAATGTATAAACCATATTTTTGTAGACGTTGAAAAACGGCTTTTAAATGATTGCGACGTTGCTGAGAATCTTTGGAGGCGATGAGAATGTCGTCTAGGTAACAGTGGCACAAATCCAATCCACGAAGAACAGTATCCATTAAACGTTGCAAAATTTGTGCCGCATTACAGAGGCCGAAAGTCATCACTTTGAATTCATTTTTTACGATCCTCAGAAGCAGTGGGGATTTGTTGGTAGGCCCGATTGAGATCCAGCGTTGAAAAAATTGTACAGCGAGCTAACTGGATGGTGAAATGGCTCAAATGGGGAATAGGGTATCGGTCAAGAATGGTGATACTATTCAGACGACTATAATTCCCGCAAGGCCGTCATTCGCCTGTTTTCTTCCGTACTAGATGCAAGGGCGAGGCCCATTCACTATCAGAGGTTGGCAGAGGTTCTTTTCCAACATAAAATCAAACTCCTTTCTCGCAGCTTTAAGCTTCTACCCAGATAGCCTTCGAGCACGTTCTGCGACCGGTGAATCTTGTGTTATATGTTGCTGGATTGAATGCGGCACCGCTTTTTGTACATTAAACCGTGTTATTTGGTCATATTCTGCCAAAAGTTGATGATATTCATCAGTTATATCATACGTGTGGATTGCTGGCACGTTCATTGCGGCTTCTGATGCAAAAATCGTTAGATTTGTATTTTTATCTACTAGCTTTATAGCTTTTAAATCGATCCCCAGGCCGTGATGCCGTAAAAATCGGCTCCCAGGATTGCTTGTGTGACGTCAGCGACTACAAAAGCCCAGGTAAATTTGCGCCTGAGTCCTAATTCCACTGCCACGACCTTTGATTCGTAGGTTTTTATAACTGAGCAGTTTGCGGCGCAGAGTTTCAAATCGGGGGAATGTTGCTTGTTGCACGAAGATCTGGGTATGACTGATATTTCCGCTCCTGTATCAATCAAGAATTTATATCCAGATTTTTTGTTGTAGATGGAAAGACGGCTCGTTTTTTTTTTATTTCGACATGCGTCCGCCGATTCGCATGCCGTTGAAACTAGTTTTTTTGCTGCTCCGATTTGATGCAAGGCGCGTGACATTTTCTTGCTCGCTCACCAAACCTGGAGTGGTAAAAACACATACAATTTTTCACGAAATTATTGTTTCGCGAAGATGGTCTAAATTTAGATCTTCCACGCCGTCGTCCACGCCGTAGATGCTGAATTTCGCGAGACAGCCTTCCGATTTCCTTTTGTAATGTTTTTATTTGTATAGCCGTTTTGTCATTCAATGCGGTTGTTGATGTAGCCGATATAGATGACGCGAAATCTCCATTATTTCATCGGCCTGCGCCACTAATTTAGCAATATCCGTTACCTCGCTGCCCACTAGGATTCTGCGAACGTATTTCAAGGAACAATATCTTTAACCGCGTCGTTGAATTGGTCATTGGCTAAACTTCGTAGCTTTTGTAAGAAAAGAAACAGTTTTTCTTCTCCAATGTCAACACCACGCAACACGCGACGCAATTTCGCTTTACTTGATTCCGCGAAAGATTCTAACATTCTCCTTTTAATCGCGTCATATTTTCCCTGCTCGGATGGATTAATAGCGATATCCAAAACTGCTTGCAAAACCGAAGCGTCCAAGTTCACTTTGAAATATCGAAATTCAGCTTTATCCGACACTAACATGGGAAATTTCAAACGCCATTTCCACTTGAATGAACCACAAACCCGGATTTTCTATAATAAATGGCGGAATTGTAACTTTGTCTATGGAATGCATGCGGATTTCAGATTGCGCGAGGCTTTCTCCTGTCCGTTTCGGTGTGTCAGGAGGCGTAGACATATTAAAGTTTAAATAGTTTTTGCGGAAATATTAAAAATGGCGTCACTATTTGTGTTTGGCCTCACTATGCACTTCCTAGCGTCACTATAACTTATACTGTCTTTTTCCTTTTTCGCGCGTTCAGGGTCACCATTGTGGGGCTTAGCTAAATGCGATGCGTGTTCCCCGTACGAGACGTAAAGAACAAGTTAAAAATTAAATAATTTTATTAGCAAACAAAATATGAACTGAAATTAATATGTCGAACGTTGCATGATTACGCGTTTTTACTTCATGGGTTACAATTCAAGTGATCACTTGATTGACAGGAGTTGTGAAATTCATTATATCCACTAAACGATTGAAGTCGCTACATCTCATCAACAGATGCGCTGCGATCGCTCGAGTGTCGCCACACCGTGCTAATGTCAGTGCCATCTATGAGTCGAGTCATACCTGATTATATTTGAACTTGTCTCGAACTAACCGCTCCCCCCTGAGTAACTACTAGCTCATGAGAAGTAGTTACGTCCGAAAAGAGAAGTTCTCCTTCGTTTGTTTCGCACCGTATATTTATACTGGCCGTGGAGTTGATGAATGACGTTCACGGTAATGTGTCTTCTATTTCCTGCTCTGGATTGATGATGAATGCTGGCTTGAGTCGTTCGGTTGTTACGGTCGTTTGCTTTACCCTTACTTGAATCCTAAAGACCACGTCAGAAATTCTTTCGATGATTTTATGCGGTCCCGTGTAGGGTGGAGTTAGTGGCCTCTTTACCGAGACGTTTCGTAGAAAAACATGAGTGCACGTATATAAACCCTTACACAAATGCACTATCTCGCCTGTGATGTGCAACTGCTGTAGCTCGTAATCGTTGCATATCTCGTTGAAACTTTTCAACAAATATTTGCGGGTCGACGGTTAATTCCTCGTCGTGGAGAAATTCACCTGGCAATCGTAAGTGTAGTGCCGTATGTCATTTCAGATGCCGAACAACCAATGTCTTCCTTAAATGCTACTCGAAGTCCAAGTAGTACAGTTGATAGCGTTTCAGTTCAACTAAACGATTCGTGGCACATAAGAGATACTTTTATAGACCGGCGCCACCTTTCTTACCTGCCGTTGGATGATGGATGGTACGTAGTTGTGTGGATCCTTCTTCCGCCTAGCAACTGCGATAGTGCTTTAAATAGCGTAGACTCAAACTGCCATCCACGATCAGTTGTAACTCGTCTAGGTGCTCCAAATCTGCTAATCCAATGAGTGTATAAAGCTGTTGCGATAGTTTTGGCGGTCGTATCACCAATTGGCACAGCCTCTGGCCATTTGGTAAAGCGATAAATCATAGTTAACAAGTAGTTTTGTCCTTGCGAAGGTGGAAGAGGACCAACTATGTCGACTTGTATGTGAACGAAACGCTGATCCGGAACAGCAAATTGTAGGAGACTATCCGATACGTGTCGATGAATTTTAGACCGTTGACAAGTTGCACAAGTTTTAACAAAGCTGGCTACGTCCTTTGACATAGAAGGCCAAACATACCAATTCTGGATGAGTTTGGTCGTCGAACGTCTAACAGGGTGTAATAATCCTTGTATCAAGTTAAAAACGCGTTGTCGTAGAGATGTTGGTACGTTTGGATGGATATCGCCCGTTGAAGTGTCGCAATACAATACTTTACCATCTGATAGTGAAAGGCGCTGTAGTATTAATGATATATCCGAGTTTAGTAGTGTTTTTAACTTTTCGTCGTGAGTTTGCTCTGCTGCTAGAAAAGAAGTTTCCAGCGTGTCAGACAGTGATATGTTGCCTCTTAATGATAAACGCGAAAGAGCGTCAGCCACTGCATTATCATTAACTTTGAGATGCACGACATTTCTAGAAAATTGTGCTATGAATTCTAACTGCTTAGCTTGTCGAGGTGTGGCTCTATCCGACCTTTGTTTAGATGCAAAGGTGAGTGGTTTTTAGTCTTTAGACTCCTAACGCTTCTACCATGTACCTAAAATGCTTTACTGCTTCATATATGGACAGCAATTCCCGATCGTATGCGCTGTATTTCGTTTGCGCTGTTGACAGTTTTTTGAAGAAAAATCCCAGAGGTTTCCAAGTGCTTTCCTCATGTTGTTCAAGGACTGCTCCTATTGCCGTGTCTGAGGCGTTGGTTATTATTGCCAAAATGGCAATATCCGTGGAATGTGCTTATAGGATTGCTGTTGTTAGTAACTCTTCGCTTTTTTTCAAAAACGTTCAGAGTTACTTGGCTTCATGAAACGAATCTTTTTATCATTTTTTTGGTTATCTGCAAGATATGCGTTAAGTGGGGCTAAAACGGATGCTGCATTTTTCAAAAAAAAAAGTCGATAAAAATTCAGCATTACTAAGCAACGTTGAAGTTCCAAAATATTCGCTGGACGTGGAAAGGTAGTAATAGCTTCACACTTGTTGGTAATTGGTCGAATTCTTTCACTGGGTATCGGAAAACCAAGATATTCCACTTTATCCATTCGCAGTATAGATTTTGATGGGTTTATTTGAATCGCGTATCTGCTTAATCGATCAAATACTTGGCGCAAATGTTCTATGTGCTCCTCCATGGTAGACAATGCAATCAAATTCTCGTCTAAATATGCGTATAAAAATGAATTTCACGCAAAACGCTATCTCAAATTTGCTGATAGGTTTTCGCAGCATTTCGCGGACAAAATTCGCGACGACAAACTCAAATAACCTAAAAGCTGTTGTGACCGCTGTCTTTTCAATATCTTCGTCAGATGTTGGTATGTGATACTAGGCACGTGTGAGGTCTAATTTTGTGAAAATTGTTTTTCCGTTATGCCCATTTGTAAAATCCTGCACATGTGCAACAGGTTCTGATTTCTCTAGACTTCTTGCGAACGACATGAAGTGGATTTGCCCAGGCACTTTTCGACTGCCTACATATTCCTTTCTGAACCATGTAATCAAATTCAATATTCACAACGCTATATATCTGAGGTGGCAAGTTTCGTGGTTTTTCCACCGCTGGTAGTCCTTTGGTTATAATATGGTGCATTATATTATGTGATGCGGATTGCTTGTAGTTTGACGATGATGTGAGTCCCGGATACTGTGCCAACAGGCTTGCATATTCTCAATTGTCGTGATTGAATAAAAATTCGTATCTCCATCGATAAGGCGAGTAAATTATATCTCTTTAAAAATCTTTAAAAATCATAGTCCTACGACTATGAGTGAACGTCAAGTGCCGACCGCCGGTGCGCAACATATTGTCATTCGTGTTTTAGTGTGGGAAGGCGTTAAAAACACGAAACTTATTCTGCGTTTGCGAAATCAGTTCAGTAGTGAGTGCCTGAGTAGGGCTGCTGTGTTGAAATGGGCCAAAGCATTCAAAGACTGTCGCGAAACCGTCGAGAATGAGCCGCATGATTGTCGACCGCGAACCAGTATCACACTAGACAACATTTGTCTCGTAGAACAACTCATTTTGGAGGACCGTAGGATGAATGTTCGAGACTTTTCGGCTGAACTCGGCATCAGTTTTGGTAATGTAGAGTCTATCATCCACGAACACCTTCAAAATCGCAAAATAACGCTCGAAACGGAGCACCATTCCAGCACAAAGTTCGATGTTTCTCCAGGATAACGCGTGCCCTCCTACCGCGCGTCTCACACTCGGTAAAATGTCGGAATCGGGGTGGGAGGTACTGGAACATTCTCCCCTACAGTCCGGATTTATCACCACATGTTTGAAATCATTGAAAGAAGCCCTCGGAGGTCAAAGATTCAACACCGACGATGAGGCAGAGGAGTTCGTGCGCACATGGCTGTCCGAGTTGGCCAAGGAATTCTTCGATACCGCCATCAAAAAACGTCCGGAAAGATGGACAAAATGCGTAACTTGTAAGGGGAAGTACCTAGAAAAACTGTAAATTTTTGTAAATGTTTTCGATAGTAAATAAACCTGTCAGCATTTGTCTTGATCATATTTGAACCGCTCTCGTATCTATATGAATGTTTTCCAGCCCGAATTATCATTGTCAATTCAACAAAAAACAAAGGAAAATATGTGGATTCAAAGCAGTCTACCAAAAATTATTTAAATCATGCTTATAAGATGTGAAAATCATGAACCCACCGTTTTTCCTAAAGAACAGATCGTAAGAATAATAATAAATTTTTAATATTTCGTAGTACAATTGTATTCGCAATAGTTACTTATTATCAGATCTGAACCTTCGTACATTACTGGCATAGTAAAATTAATTTAGCATACCTAAATGAAAGATTTAAATTTTTTCTATGTGTCTACATTTTCTGAAGGAAAGTTTCTATCGAGTCTTCCCATCGAGTCCTCGGTCTTCCCGCTGGACGTCTACCTTGTGCTCTACCCTTAAATGTGCCTTTGGTTAGACAGTTTTCTTCCATTCTTTCTGCATGGCCTGCCCATTGCAATTTGCGTAACTTTATGCACGCAGATAAAGGTAGATCGTCAAATAATTCATATAACTCATCGTTGTAATGTAGACTCTTCTCTGTTCCTTGTTTCACTGGGCCGTAGTTTTTCCGGAGCATTTTGCGTTTAAATATGCCTACTGTCTTTTTGGATTCGCTCGCACAGGTTTGACTAGTGTTTTGTAAATGCGGAGCTTATTTTGCCTTTGCACCACTCTGGACTTCAGAACGGGAAGTACGGAGTAATAGGCTTTATGTGGCATGCAATCTCGTCCTTTTCTGCGCCTCTTCTGTTCAGGTTGACTCCAAGATAAAATTATCCATACTTTCAAGGTTATAGTCCCCGAAGGTCAGATTTTGTCAGACTGGAGTTTTATTCTTTGCTTGAGTCGTGAATTTAGTTTCATTAACTCGTAGACGAATTCGATTTGTTTCTGATTCTAGCCTCAGAAATGCTCCTTCCGCATCTGAGATTGAATGTGCCATAATATTGACGTCATCAGCAAATGCTACCAATTGTGTATACTTGGAACATCAGTGTATCCGAGGTTTCAGCTGATGTATCCTGATGACGTGTTCCAGTGCAACATTAAAGAGCATTGGGGCAAGTCCATTACGAAGCTGTCCATTAGTTCGCCGTTCATCTTGACCTGGGACTCTGTGTTTAGCATCATGACCTTGACCATGCAGACTAGTTTTGTTGGGAAGCTAAAGTCAAGCACTATTTTGTAGAGCGCATTTCTGTCGACACTGTCGTATACTTTCGAGCACCTCCTTAACTGAGAATATTTGGTATATTGTGGACCGTCCACTTCGAAAGCCGCCCTGATACGCTCCGATAATACATTCATAGTACGGCTTTACTTTTCTTTCTATGATTTTGTAGAGCGCTTTATAAGCCGTGCACAGTAGAGCGATGCCTCTATAATTTTCAAACCATAATCTGCCACCCTTTTTGTGTACAGGGCATATTCTACTTTTCCGCCAGTTCTCTGGTAACTGCTCCTCTGACAATATTCTGCATATCAGTCGATGCAGAAGGTTATTTAGATGAAGACCCCGCTCTGGAGCAGTTTTGCTGGTATTCCACCTATTCCAGGCGCCTTATTTTTTTCTGAAGTCTCGTACTACTGCCTGTACTTCGTCTTTGATTGGTGGTGGGACTGGGCCCTGTTGCCCTGTTTCTGGAATGTTCACAGCTTCAGTCGTTTTTAGGGAGGCTGTGAATAGCTTCTGGAAATATCGCAGCCATCTGTTTTTAATTTCAACTGAGTTGCCTTTGATTGTTCCTTGTTGGCTTTTGCAAAGACTTGTTTGTGGATTGAGGCCGCCTCTTAGTTGTTTAATAGAGGCATACACCGATCTTACTTCATGTAGGGTCATGTTTTCGTTTATCTGTTGGATCTTGGTGGCACATTTTTTTAGCTTGACGTCGGAGGTTTTTATAATGTTCTTTCTTGGCCCTAGTTGGTCGCTGGATGTATTCTTTGTGCGCGTGGCTCATTTTTAAATCGCTTTCTAGCATTCTTCGTCGTACTAGGCGTTTCTACAAGGTGCGTTCCAAAATAAACGAGACTGAGCTAAAATAGTAACGACAGGAGCTTTATTCTGATAAATTCGAGTTTATTTACTCAAAATAGTCTCCTCCGGCCTCGATACACTGTTTTGTGCGATCCAAAAGCTTTTCAAAAGAGTGTTTCAGATCATTGACCGAATGTCCTTCACGATGTCGGTACAAGCCTTTTGGATGCGCTCTACGGACGCAAAGCGTTTTCCTTTCATGGCCAATTGCAATTTTCCCAAAAGGTAAAAGTCACAGGAAGCCATATCAGGCGAATACGGTGAGTGGTTGATTGTTAAAATCGATTTCTAGCCAACAAATCAAAAAAAAAATTATGTCAAAAGTCTCGTTTATTATGGAACGCACCTTGACTTGTGCGGAGCAAAACCTGCACACGCCTTTCGTAAGGCCAAATGATAGGTTAAAATGTGATAAATCGATGCTTTGGAGATATTCAACTCCAATTCCATGAATTTCAACGATGATTTCGGCTCATTTTTGATAAATTCACGCACAATTTCGATGAGGTTTTTCGTGATCATTGATTTTGGGCGGCCCGTATGGTCATCGTCATTTATGTCCATCGCCGGTGTGTATCTAAGAGTGATGGCCTGAGGAGAATTAGTGCACACGTCGAAACCACCTTCTTCTAACATTTTTCTTCTCTAATAATTTTTCAGAAAAATTATTATTCAAAATATGCAACTCATTTATGTAGCTGCAAACAATTCCATAAAAAGTAGTTTAAAATGCTATCGGAGCCATCCGAAAGAGTGATCGATATCCGCGCGACGTTAGAAAAGCTTTAAATGTAGAGCAAATTTGTCGTATAGATTTACATTAAATTGATGTGAAAAGGGTGAAATGATCCAATTAAAAAGTTTAGCTAATGATGATCCTTGTTTGCAGCTCTTGGAGATGCGGCATCGGAAGTTGGCCCTTATAAGGTAAGTCTGAATCACAGACAGCGCCGCGGAACGAGCGCGTGTCGAAGGCTAGTTTTTGTATGAGAACGTGGTCGATCTGGTTGAATGTGTGACCGCCTGGGGATGCCCATGTTATTTTATGGATGTCTCGATACGAAAAGTATTCATTGATCACGCAAATTCAATTTTGTTGTGCCGCTGTGTTATTGCGCCATCTAGCCTAACCTAGGACCTACCTGCTTAACCCATCTTATATCTATATGAAGTCATTCTACGCATCCTTCAGATGCTGAAGATGACTCACAAGAGTCAAAACGCGTCTGCTCGCTCAAAAAAGCAAGGCCCGACGGCTTTCAAGAAAATGTTTTTTTATTATTTGTAAGTGTCGGCTCGTTATGCGCTGAAGGCTCTGATCTGTTTCGTTTGATTTTACAAAGGTTTTAGAATAATAAACAAGTTTGCCATAGCATAGTCACTTTTGTTTTCCTTTTTATGGATAGCTAAGCTTAAGATGGATACGAGCCAACCTGAATCGAAAGGGCCCCGAAAAAGACGACATTGAGCAAATGATGCCCATTGTTCCGGACTTCCTATTCCAAGCTCCAGAGTTGTACGCAGGTAAAATAAGCTCCTTGTTTGCAAATCACTATCAAACCTGGGTGATTATACGGAAGTGAAACATAGACCTTGACGAACAAATCCGGAAAGGCAGTGGACATATTTGAACGCTAATTGCTCCGGAAAATCTACGGTCCAATGAAACCAGCAACAAAGTGGAGAATACATTACAATAATTAGTTGTATGAACTTTTTGACGATCCACCTGTATCTGCCTGTGTAAAGGTACGCAAATTGCAATGGGCGGGTGATGTAGAAAGAATGGAAGAAAGCCGACTACCCAAAAGGACATTGAAGGATAGAGCACAAGGTCCATCGGAGAGACCGAGGACTCGATAGATGCTAACAGCAGATCCTTGCTGGGAGTGATCAACTGGCGAACGAGGTCGCAGAACCGTGATGTTGGAGGAGATTAATCCTGGAGTATATTGCGTTCAAATACGTCCACTGCCTTTTCGGATTCCCACGCTAAGGTCCATATTTCACTTCCATATAACAGCACACTTTTGACTAGTGTTTTGTAAATGTGAAGTTTATTTTCCCTGGACACAACTCTGGACTTTATAATGGGAAGTACGGCGTGCTAGGCTTTATTTGCGGCATTTCTTTCGCGTCCAATCTCGTCCTTTTCAGCGCCTCTTCTATTCAGGTTGACTCTAAGATGAAATCATCCACACTTTCAAGGTTTTAGTCCCCTAAGGTCATGTTTTGTCAGACAAGAGAGTTTGAGTCGTGAATTTATTTTTCGTTTCATTAACTTGTAGACCAGTCCGATTTGCTTCAGATTCTAGGCTCAGAAATGCTCCTTTGGTAGCTAAGATTTAATGTGTCATGATATTGACGTCATCAGCATATGCTACCAATTGTATGGATTTGAACATTAGTGTACCAGAAGTTTCAGCTGATGTCTTCCTGATGACGTTTTCCTGCGCAATAATATTAAAGAGTATTGGGGCAAGCCCATCTCCTTGTTTTAATCCTGATTCCGTCGTAAAGCTGTCCGTTAGTTCCCCATTTTCTTTGATCTGGGACTCTGTGTTTAGCATCGTGACTTTGACCATACGGACTAGTTTTGTAGGGACACCAAATTAAAGCATTATTTTGTACAGCGCATTTCTTTCGACACTGTCATATGCTTGCTCTTAGTCTACAAAGAGTTGGTGCACATCGATGTTGTATTCCCAGCACTTTTCGAGCACCTGTGTAGTGATTGAAGGATGTTCATTGTCCCTTCAGGACTGCAGCGATGTCTGCAGCCTCGGCGAGCGAAGATATTAGTGCTCGCCGGAATTGGCCTTCTCTATGGATATGTGAATGTGCTGGCAGGCTAGCATTGCGGTGTCGTGGGGCGGGTTCTTTTCCCCACCACATGGGCCCACTCTACCTGCAAGAGCACCTGTAATAACTAAGAAAAAGAGGTGAGCTCGCCCGAAGGCTATCTCTTGAGTGGAAGGGCCAGCCAATGTGGCGGGCCCAATACCCGATCAGGGTTGCATAATGAAAAGACCAAATTTTTCCGTTTATCGTTTCATTTTTTCTCAATTAAATCTCTTGAGTACAAATCAATAACGAAAACGCGACAACGACAAATTTTACTTGTTTCATGTAAGCATAGGACACCATCAATTATATCATCACTATTTTTCCATATCTTTTTTTTCTTTCAAATAACATCTATCATCAAAAACTTAACCTATTAGAAATTTAATTTCCATTTTTACTACAATTAGGAATTCGGAATGACAACAAATTATTAGGAAATTATTCGATATTTATACTAACCTAAACGGATGAGATTCAAAATCGGACTTCCCATTTATTCTTATGGAAGCAAATATTAAATTGAAAAATTCCCAAAGAGCTCAATCTGTTCAAAAATTGCAATTTTCCTACCCAGTCAGCGCTTGTTGTTTGGGCGGGTAAAGGCCTGCAATTCATTTTATATTCACATGTGATAAAATTCGTAATTACTTTACTTCCACTAGCATCAGTAGTATAATATGTCAATTTTTATTTTCGTACGGTAGATCCATCAACTTTCAAATTGAACACGATGTAAATAAAAAGTTTAAAAAGAATCAAATAAAGTGTTGTTGTCACATATAAACAAATCGCCTATTTGTTTCTATATCACAAATACACCACATGGAAAAATACGACAACGCATATTATTAAAGCAGCATAATTCTTCCATGGATGTTTCCGCTCCTTTTTTTGATCTTTTCTAGTCTTTTTTCGAATTGAGAGAAGTGTGAGCCTATCTTATTTTTTTTTTCGTTTGTTTAGGTGTTGAGTTCCTGTTTTTTGTTTTGCACTGAAGCAACTGAAGTTAAAAGTATTTATTACTCTATAGATAGATACAAATATCTCAACAAATGATGGCAATGTTGTCATGCCTGCCACAAAATCCCAAACAAAAACAGCTGCAAACCGTTATGCACTTGCTAGTAACAATGCATTCTACTATGCGAAAACTACCATCCAATATTTCGCAAGCACTTTACATATCACCAGCAAACTCTCTCACTTGAATGTTCACAGGATAAATTTAAATATCAATATTTCACTCCATTCAATATCAATATACTCGTACATTAGATATATACGGGCTAAACAGCGCGTTCTTGTACCCCTAAACTGCACTACATTCAGCACTTCTAATCAAATTAATATCTAAAGTGTTCCCGCAATGTATCGTTGCTTCGCGTACTCTTGCCGATTCTTGGATTCGCTGTTTACTTGCATCACTTTTAATTCAATCACTATCGAGACTATCCGCTCAACAAACAAAGACTTGAACTACGCCGTCAGCATCTTCGTTCGCGAAACGGTTTTCCGTACCAGTCAAGAACTTAATTCCTGATTTATTGTGTTGATGGTCCTACTCCACTCACTAACGCGACGCTATCCCGCTCGTTGTATCAAATCGAGTCCAGCTTCGTATCAATTCCGTTTACCGCCTCCCTCGTTAAGCCTCTTCTTGCCAGTAACGACAGATTCTCGTTTAAATAATCGCGCAATTGCTACGCTAAATTGTGTGTCAATGGTGCTGCCATTATCGTTTTTTTTCTTCGGGAAAACTTTTTATCGATAATGGTAGCGGTGATAATCACGGGGTTTATTTCGGGTTGGTAATAATAATATTAATAAGTTGTGTGTCAAATTGTTCCGCACTTATTACGTTATTATTATTATGAAATTGCTCTTCTCGTAAAGGTCCCGCAAGCAGTTTGTCTAGGGGGGCTGCTCGATTACTACACCTGCTTCACTGAGAATATTTGGTCTATTGTGGACCGTCCACTTCAAAAGCCTCCCTGATACTCTACGATAATACGTTCATAGTACGGCTTTACTTTTCTTTCTATGATTTTGGAGAGCATTTTATAAGCCGTGCACAGTAGAGCGATGCCCCTATAATTTTCAAACCTCAATTTGTCACCCTTTTTGTGTACAGGACATATAATACTTTGCCGCCAGTCCTCTGGTAATTGCTCCTCTGACTCTGCTGGTATTCCATCTTTTCCAGGAACCTTATTTTTACTAAGGTCTCGTACTGCTGCCTGTACTTCATCTCTGGTTGGTGATGAGACTGGGACCTCTTGCTCAGCTTCTGGAATGTTCACAGCTTCAGTCGTTGTTGGGGATGCTGTGAATAGTTTCTGGAAATATTGCGGCCATCTGTTTTTAATTTCAACTGGTTTGCCTATGATTGTTCCTTGTACAATTTTGCAAGGACTTTTTGTGGATTGAAGCAATTTCTTAGTTGTTTTATAGAAGTATATCCGATCTGACTTAATATAGGGTCATCCTTTCGTTTATCTGTTGGATCTTGGTGTTGATGGTTAGTTGTTTCTTCCTTCGGCACATTTTTTTATCTTAACGTAGGAGGGTTTTATATTGTTCTTCTTTAGCCCGAGTTGGTCGTTGTATGTATTCTTCGTGCATCCGATTTCTTTTTTAATGCGGAGATGTATGTGGACGTACTGAGCTATCATTTAGCTTGTGTATCTGGTACCTTGGTGTAACTGATGTTCCTTGTTTGCAGCTCTTGGAGAAGTGGCATCGGGAGTTGGCCCTTATAATGTAAGGTAGTGGTCTGAATCACAGACAGCGCCGCAGAACGAGCGCGTGTCGAAAATGCTGGTGAAGCCTAGTTTTTGTATGAAAACATGGTCGATCTGGTTGGATGTGTGGCTGTCTGGAGATGCACACGTTACTTTATGGATGTCTCGATTCGGAAAGCATTGATTGATTCACGCAAATTTAATTTTGTTGTGCCGCTGTGCCGTCGCGTCATCTGGCCTAACCTAGGATCTACCTGCTTAACTCATCTTACACCTATATGAAGTTATTCCACGCATCTTTTAGATACTGAAGATGGCTCACAAGAGTCAAAATGCGTCTGCTCACTCAAAAAAGCAAGGCCCGAGGGCTTTCAAGAAAATGATTTTTAATTATTTGTAAGTGTCGGCTCGTTATACGCTGAAGGCTCTGATCTGTTTCGTTCAATTATTACAAACGTTTTAGAATAATAAATAAATTTGGCATAGCATAGTCACTTTTGTTTTTCTTTTTATGGATAGCTAAGCTTAAGATGGATGGGTGCCAACCTGAATCGAAGGGGCCCCGAAAAGGACGAGACTGGACGTGGAATAAAAGCCGCAAATGATGCCCATTGCTCTGGACTTCCAAGGTCCAGAGTTGTACGCAGTGGACATATTTGAACGCAAACTGCTCCGGTAAATCTACGGCCCAATGAAACAAGCAACAAAGTGGAGAATACATTACAATGATTAGTTGTATGAACTTTTTGACGATCCACCTGTATCTGCCTGGATAAAGCTATGCAAATTGCAATGGGCGGGCGATATAGAAAGAATGGAAGAAAACCGACTACCCAAAAGAACATTAAAGGATAGAATACAAGGTCCATCGGAGAGACCGAGGACTCGATAGAGGCTAACAGCAGATCCTTGCTGGGAGTGATCAACTGGCGAACGAGGTCGCAGAGCCCGTGATGTTGGAGGAGATTAATCCTGGGGGCCAAGCCCCTTCTTTCGCTGTCGCGTCCTAGATAAAGTTTAAATCTTATATTAAGACTGAAACTAAAAGACCAGAAGCTTGGTAATAAGTTTATTTGGTAGTAAATCGTTATTCGACTTATTATTTAGGATCGTTTCCGCTTATGAATACTGCATCTTGAGTGTAATTTGACCAATGTCAAACACTTTAATACGCCTTAACATAATGAAGCGCATCCACAACTTCTTATTTCAGCATTAATACTTTTAATAACTTCAATGAATATCAACAACTTAATATTGAGTAAATATCATTAATTGAAATTAAATCCCAAAATAATTATTTCCTTAAGCTTCTCTAATGCAACATAATCCGAAAACCAACAAAACGACGACAAAATAAATCAAACGCGAAGTAAAAGAATGCAATGTAATCATGGATCATATTTCACCCAACATTGTACTCGTACACTCATTCAACATACGTTACAAGTAAACATTACTTACGTGCACACACAAAATGTACTTACGTGCATTTACAACATCGCGATATGACGACGATAATGGTGATTTCAATTACAATAAACATTATCTGACCGGCAGACAGACGGCTTCAGACAAAACGAACAAGAACACCACGACCGCAATAATAGCACAACAAGAAGATGCAGAAGCCGGAGCTGAAGAAGAAGCACGGACAAGAATGAGAAAGCGACGCTAAGAAGCGGTAAGTGCACTGCACGGTGTGCATGCGGGAAAAGATGAAAAGTTGGATCTGCAGATGGAGGTGACCACAATGGAGGCTGTGCGTAATAAACTCAGCTCTTGGTTGGATCATGCAGCACTTAATTGAAGCAACTGTGATTGCGCGAGGAGAGACGCGAAGTCTGTTAAATTTTGCGCAACAGGCATATATTGGTGACTTTGTTGACCGATTTTCCTGCGGGAGGGAAACAAACAACGCGAAAGTGGAAACGCCGAACATGCAAAATTACAAATGCATTTTAAACAATGCACCGCATGCAGATCAACTCGAATTAAAGGTTTGATGCGCGCATGCATGCAACGCGATGTGCAAAGTTTCAAATGAATCCAAATTTTCGCGGTGTCTAGTATCCGAATCATGAATGATGATAGACAGGTAGACGTACAAAAATAAGGTTTTGCCAGCATACGAGTATGTAAAAATAGACAAGTTTCTAAAGTCGAATGTATATCCTGCTGTCTCGGCGAATTCCTAGACTTATTTACATACTCGATTCGACGAAAATATGAAACTTTTCGCAATACAATCCCTGGAGGGTAGAACGACGGTGTGACAAAGTTCATTAAAACATTAGAAAAATAAATGCTAGGCGCGCGAGGAAAAATTCAAATTAGCAAATGTGACACACATGACAGATCCCCGACACTGAACACGCTAGACATGAAGATGTTAAGTTTGAGTTTTTTAGCACTTTTTCTTAATGGAGAAGAGATAAAAGTGAAAGAAGTGTTGAGGCTGGTGTTAAGGAGCTCTTAGCGATGTTTGACTAATTGACGTGTTAACATATTCTAAGACGCTTATGCTTTAATTTTTCAACATTGTGCTTGAATGCTAAATGCAAGCACAGTTGGCTGTATTTATTTTGAGATAAACTGTTGTTTTTATTAGATGTTGCGTAAGGTTCGAAGGACTACCACTTGTTAAAATGTTTGAAGCTGAGAATGCATGTAGGTGGGAAATTAAAATGTGTAGTGCGTCATTATACGCAGAAGTTGAAAAACCATGGTCAGAATAATGATTGCAAAGCAACGTTAGCAATTGGCAAATGTAAATATCTTTGAGTGTTCTCCGGGGTGATTGATCGCTATGTACTAAATAAGTTAATTTTAACGGTCAAGGTCACCATCAATTTCGCTTGTTTGTAACGTTTCCATTGAAGGAACTTTCTTTTTAGAATGAATGCGAATATAGTAGATGTACTTATGCCGAAGAATAAATCGTCTTTGAAAAAGTTTAAATTTTATCTTTGAGAAGATTAATTATAGAAAGCAAAACATGGTTGACCCACGTCTATCATATTTATGAACAATTATCCTGTTTGAATGCTCACTTCACCTGTAATTATGAATCAGTTGTCACCCTAGGCAGATTGGAAAGTTCGAGTTCGACCCTTTTGATTGCGATGCATCTCCTCTGTTGTCAATAATTTTAAATTAAAAACAAAGTTAAAGTAAGAAAAAAAATTTATAGACGAACTTCTATTTAACATATACATTGAACTAAAATTGTTCATAGTACCTACGATTACAATGGCTACTGTTTCGGTAGCTCATCGTAAAGGTTTATGCAGGCAGCAAGTTCTAAGAGCATATCTACGAGTATGTATATGAAGGTAGAGAATATCATAACATCAAATACAATACATACCGCGAAAAATTACCCGGAACCACTTTTGGAAGGGAAGGATTCCTCGCACTCGAACATTTTAGTTTGAACAAAGTCAAGGAACCACTTCGCTCGCTGAAGATCTGGCAAGGAAAATTAATTCTTCTTCGTAGCACTGCAGCCCTATCGGGCCTTCGCTTCTTGCAAATAGTGCCTCCAACTGTCTCGGTGTATTGACCGCGTCCTCCAATTTTAAAATCCCAGCAGCTATGAACTATCTTCGTTGACCGAGTCAGACCAGCGTTTCCTCGGTTTCCTCTGTGTTCACCGCCCTCAATTCTCCCATCGAATACCTTTTTGGGTATCCGTTGTTCGTCCATACGATTCACTTAGCCAGCCCATTGCAACTTCCGAAGTCTTATAATCGTTGAGACCTCCGGCTCATCGAACATTCCATATAGCTCATAGTTGTATCGAATTCACCATTGGTCCCCGTCTAGCTTCGCTCCGATTATTCGCCTCAGGACCCGTCGTTCAAAGGCGTTCAATATATTTGCGGATGCTTTGGTTAGGGTCCATGTTTCACACCTATAGCATAATACAGGTCTTATCACATAAAGGGTTTTCCAATAAGAACTTTCGGTAGATGTCACTTTTGAAGCTGTCAATTTTTGACATTTGACAAGTAGAATCTACGTCATTAATAAAAATGGAACGATACACGCTTCAACAATGGATTGAAATTATTAAAATTCACTAATAAAATGGTGAAAATTTGGCAGAGACGGTTCGTAAAACTCGGAACATTTTTGGGTCGTCGTGAAGCATCTTGTCGGACCGTAATACAGAAATTGGTGGAAAAATTCGAGCTGTTGGGACAACTTAGTGATGTGAAGAATAAAACCCGTGCACGTCAGTCAAGAACAGCCGAGAATATTGCTGATGTAGCCGAAAGTGTTGAAGAAAACCCAGGTTTGTCCATTCCTCGTTGTTCTTTGGAATTAGGCATTCCACAAACATCATTACACCGTATTTTGCATAAAGATTTGGGTCTTAAGGCTTATAAAGTTCAGTTAACACAAGAACTCAAGCCGGTCGATCATCAACAACGTCGTGTCTTTGCTAATAGGGTCCTTGAAATGCATGAAAATGATCCGGAATTCCATCGAAAAATCATCTTGAGTGATGAGGCCCATTTCCACCTCGGTGGCCTCGTCAACAAGCAAAATTATCGCATCTCGAGCTCGGAAAACCCAAGAGTTATTGTTGAAAAGCCTCTCTATCCTCAACGTGTGACGTATGTTTGGTGCGGTTTATGGACCGGCGGAGTCATTGGACCTTACTTTTTCAAAAATGAGACTGGAGCAACAGTTACGGTGAATAGATTGCGCTATCGAGAGATGATGAATGAATTTTTTATATCAGTGGACAGTGGAATCAGATTGGATACTGAGCTTCTACAGAAAGAACCAGTGATACACTTATTCATTTCATCTTTTTCATATCCTCTTTCATCATATTCCGAAAGGAGAAAGGATACGGATTTGTATCATAACCACACTCACAACACAAATATTCAAATTCATTATTAATTTTTTTGTTTCATTTTCATATATTTTTTAATTTTGTTAGTAATATTATTATCAACAATGATCAAGACACATAATCTGACTATTGGATTGTAGGATAGCACACACATATAACCAATTAGAGGATATGTGACGTTAGTAACTAAAAACAAGAACAAAAAAGAAGAAGAAGAAGCTCTTTTCGTATTAATTTCAAAATTTTCCAACAATTTTACTCTTCTATCAAATTTTGCAACTTCCCAGTCAGCAACTAAAGGCTGCTGGTGTAAGGGAAGTTATTTAATGTTCAAAAAAAACAACATAAATTAAATTTAATCAGGATCGCAAAACGTGACTTCTCAGATTCACCAAACCTCAACAGTGTGTTCCCTAAGTAGCTTCTTAAATATTGGAAAGACTTTAACCTTTTTTAACTCAATTGGTAACGAGTTATATACTTCCATTGCTAATCTAACAGGGTCGCTATGTTTTCTTTTAGTTCGAGCAAACGACAACTTAAGATAATCATTATATCTGGTATTATATGAATGAATGTCACAGTGTTTGATTAGCTGGACACCCGATTTCATTTCAGAATTAAGTATTCTGAAAATAAATTTAGCTTTTTCCATATATATCATCTGCCTGATACTAAATTTCTTCGTTAGTGGATAAAGGGTAATACTAGGGGTCAGTCTATCCAAGCCATGCATAGCCTTGACAATCTTATTCAGCATTCTATGAACTGAATCAATGTTCGATTCCTAAGTATGACACCAATTCATAATGCCATAAGTAATCAAAGGCAAAACATGAGCATTATAAATTAAGTTTTTGAGCCCAATATCTAAGTATTTTTTACACCTAAACACCCTAATCCAAAAAACTAATTTCGATTTCAGACTACTAATCTGTTGAGTCCATGACAATCTATCATCTATGATAAGACCTAGGTATTTCCACGATGCTACACGCTCAATACTTTCATTGAACATTTTAATGTCCAACACAATATCTGCTTTGTTTAGTTGTTTAAATAGCATAAACTTGGACTTTTTAATGCTTATAGTTAACCTATTCCCTAACAACCATGACCCGTACTCCTTTAAATCGTCATTTACTTTTTGTTCTAATGCACTAGGAGAGAAATCCGAATATAATAGCAATGTATCATCCGCATAGACAATATATTTGCCCTTCAAATTAGAAAAATAAATATTATAAATGTATAAAATAAATAAAGTTGGACCCAATATGGAACCCTGCGCAACACCTATGTTGATTTTATATTTATCACTCATTTTCTGATTCAAGCAAACAGAAATTGTTCTGTCCTTCAGGAAGCTTTCAAACAATTTCAAAGGAGTGCCTCTTATTCCTAGTTCACTTAAGCATTGAAGCAGAATCGAGTGATCAGCAATGTCGAAAGCCTTCGCTAGGTCAACAAATATTGCTGCAACATATTTACCTACATCTAGTTCGTTGTTGATGAACTGTAAGGCATCAGTAATAGCAGATGTTGTGCTACCTTTCACAATAAAGCCATATTGGTTTACATCAAATCCCAAAGAATCTTCAATGAAGCGAATCAGACGTTTATTAATTATTTTTTTCAAATACCTTACTCAAAGTACTAGTTAAACTAATAGGTCTATAGTTATTAGGGTCATTTACATTGCCTGATTTGAAAACTGGCACAACTATAGCATCCTTAAAGTCTGTAGGAAAGATCCCATTAGATATGAAATTATTAAAGTCGGATACCACATGTGGAGCTATTATATCACTGACGAGTTTTAGATGTTTTGCCGAAATACCATCACTACCAGCCGAAGAGTTCTTTAAAGAGTTAATGCATAACACTACTTGTTTAGTATTGGTAGGCTCAAGGAATATAGACTTAGAGTTATAAGGAATTTGCTTTCTATCAAAATTTAAAAGATTGAATCTTTGGTCTAGTTCTTCCGCAAATTTTTTTCCAACAGATCCGAAGTGGGGTCCAAGTGAATCAACAGAAATATCCGAAATTTGATTCTTAGTCCTGTCAGAGGAGAATAATTCTTTTCTAGAATCTGTCATATTTTTCTAGAATTTCCCTCAGCAGCATTTATCTGATTGTTTAATACACGCTCTCAGCAAGGAGGTATACCGAAAACGATTGGCACAGGTACAGAGAAGAGGAGCACTAAGAATTGCATCTTCGTATCCAACAGTCTCCGACTCGGCGGTGAGAGTGATTGCAGGCGTGATACCTGTCGCCCTCCTTGCTAGAGAGCGCCGCGCTATCTACCTGCGCCGAAACGAGAATGCGAGGGAGATGGTTGTCCGCGAGGAGAGACAACGCTCGCTCAACGATTGGCAGCAGTCTTGGGGGAATTGCACGAAGGGAAGGTGGACTGCGCGCCTCATCCCGGACGTGAGACCGTGGCTAAATCGAAGGCATGGTGAGACTGACTTCTATCTGACCCAGCTTTTGAGCGGGCACGGGTGTTTTCAGTCTTATCTGCACAAGATCGGTAAGTCACGGTCTCCCGATTGTCGGTTTTGCCCAGGAGAGGAGGACAATGCCTGTCACACATTTTTTGCGTGTACAAAATGGGTCAGGCTGCGAAGGGAACTCTACAGGGAGACGGGAGAGCTCACCCCGGATAATATAGTTGCGGTGATGCTCGAATCGGTTGACAAATGGAACCAGGTGGCACATTATGCTCGGGCAGTCCTGAAATATAAAAGGGACTCACAGCAGCCGGAGGCGCTGGGGCTGGGGGATCGCTCTTCTGGCATTTCCTCTTCCCCTCTCCCCTCCCGCTAGGAAAGGGACTCCCCAGCTTGAAGGCGCCCCACGGCGTAACAAAACGAGACCTGGCCCGAAGTAGTGTGTCAAACGGTTCCAGGCTAGGTTCTCAGATTGACAGGGGAGGTGTTTAGTGGGTAGTCCAAGGGTATCCTCCATGGGAGTCCCACACTGCCAGACTCGGCGGGCGTAAATGCCTTCACCTCCCTACCACAAAAAAAAATCCATTTTTTTAGCTGATCTAATCAAAGAGTTAACCCTATTCTTTTGTACCTTGTATTTCTGGTTCAATATAGGATCATCCTGGCAATTTTTTAGTCGATTAAATAAATCTTTCTTCCTCCTAATTTCCCTAAGAATATCACCAGTTAACCAATTATTACTCCTAGTTCGAATCATTCTGATGGAAGTAGCTGCTTCTTTTGCATTTTGCATTATTTTTATTATTTCAGAAATAGATATATAATCATTATAGGCCGTACATTTGCTTCTAACCAATTCAATGAATTTAATTTTATCAAAACTATAAATTTTCTTCTTAACCATAGGAGATAACAATTTTTTTAATTCCTTCCAAAGTAATAACTAAAGTGCTATGGTCAAGTTCCGGCCAATCATTACATTTAATACTAAAAGTTGCTAACTGCCTGCTTAATGTAGAGACAACATGATCAAGGAGAGAAGCACGATTATCAGTTATTCAAGTTGGAAGGTTATTCAATACTGTTGCTCCATTCATAAGTAGCACATCGAAATAGTTTATGCTGCAATTGCTATTTTTATCCAAAATATCTATATTAGAGTCAGCTACAATCACCAGGTTTCCATAATTCTGAAATATACTGTCCAAATATTCAATTAGCTCATAACTATTTTCATTGGGGGCCTTATAGAAAGTACAAACATTGATAACACCTCTATCGCTTTCAAGAGAAATAACTAAAGTGTTACAATAACTATCAACCAGTAGGACTTTATGCCTTATCCTTTCCTTGATGTAAATCGCAGTCCCACCTCCTTGAGAGTGATCTCTGCAATTATATACGGCATTATACCCATCAAGATTATACAGATTGACTTCGTTACTACAAATCCATGTTTCGTTTAAAATTATAACATCCAGATTCTCATGCGAACTACAAAACACCTCAAGATCTATAAACTTATTCCTTAAACTTCGAATATTAGCATAAAATATACTTAAATTGGTGGCAATTCTCATATTTCAGATAAGTAGTTAATCTTCCTCTGGAAAGTTTTAACAGCCTTGAGGTGCTCAGGACAATCTTTATGAGAAGCTGGATGCGAAACATTCTTATTATTCACCAGCAGACAATTCGAGCATTTCGAAACCTGAGATTTACAATCTTTTGTGCTATGATGTTCCGCACAATTGGCACAAACTTCTATTTGACTTTTACATCTCAGAGCAGCATGACCGAACATCTGACACTTATAGCATCTTCTGACCGTCAGCTCTTCTCTGCAGTAGTGAGAGTTGAAGTCAATATTTATGTATGTATCTACCAGTCTCCTAAATAATCCTCCCGGAACTTCAAATATCATCGAAAATTTCTCATTATTTCTACTTTTCCAGCATTTAACAACTTTCAAGATACCATCAGGTATATTCGGATCGAGGGCCTTAATCTCAGCCAGGAGCTCATCACTGTCAAAAGACCTTTCCCGCCCATGCACTATAAGCCTAGGGTTCAACTCCTTAGTACGCTCCACATAGTACGACTCACCTAGACATTCCTGCAAAGAACCGACAAGATCCTCTGAATCGATTGAGCTCTCAGTCTTGAGAATAATTCCCCCATCTGAAAATTCCTTCTTATATGTGATAGGAATTTTAGCAGCTGCAGGTTTAAAAGACTTCTTAATTAGCTGCATTGTATGATCAGCAGATTGTTTAGATTTTGGACGGACTATAACTCCTCCGTTAAATTTGGGCGATCTTTTTGCCGGAGGGTTAGTCAAAGCAGCTGAATACGATACTGGCAGATACGGGCTCTTTTCTGAAATTTGCTTTTGCAAATCAATAATTCTGTGGTTTAGTGTGGAATTGGAATCGACTAATTCGGCAATTTTTTCAATAATATCACTATTGCCTTCTTTCGCAAGTGGAACTTTGCATTTTATTGCCTTTGCCGCAGAGGCCTTACCACTGGGACAGACCCAGAACTCCCACTTGGTAACATTTTGCACGGCATTATAGATTTCATCAGGCATCTGAATGCAGCTGGTATGAAACCACTTGCCACACACTCCATCACACTTCATCGCAGGATCGTTGTTCCAAACCGCTTTACCATATGAGCCACACTTGCTGGACATTTCAAGTGCAAATAAATTTCAAGTGAAAATAAATATTATAAGGGAACGAAATCAATAATTTTTCACACACCTGTTGAGGTTATGAAAATCAAAATTCAATAAAATCTAAAAAAGTATACTCAGTTTTTAATTCCTTCTATAGGATACCAATCCACTTTCACAGAAAATCCACTTTTCACAAGAATAATTATTAAAATTTCTTCAAAAATGCTTAAAAATTTGATTTTACTTTGGATGTAAACAAAGTAGCACTTTGACACTTGACTTCTTCTTCTTTTTTTATGGCCGGAAACGGATAGTATTGATCTGGACAACATTTACTTTCAACAAGACGGTGCTACGTGCCACACAAGCAACGAAACCATTGATCTTTTTCGGGAAAAGTTTCCGGACCGTGTTATCTCTCGAAGAGGTGATCACAATTGGCCGCTGACTGCGTCTTGAGCTTTTTATTTATTCTCTCTCTCTGCCCTACTAGCTTTGCTTGCTGTCGACTTTCAGGAAGAGTTCTTTGGTAGTTGTTACTGACCGTGACAAAATGTTGATGTCGTCCGCATAGGCTACCGCTTGGCTTGACTTATATAAGAACGTACCTCTTGTATCGGCAGGTAGTTTTCTGACGACATTTCACAGCCAAATTGAATAGCAATGGGGCCAGCCCATCTCCCTGTTTTAGTTCGACGATGAGTTGGTTATTGATGCGGACTTGGGAAGTTGTCGACGTCATTATCATTTTGTTAAGATGGACTAAGCATTATTTGGTACAGTACGTTACGATCAATACTGTCATATGGTTCCCTAAAGTCCACAAAAATTTGGTGTACCTCGATGTCGAACTCCCAGCATTTTTCAAGTACCTGCTTGACTGTAAACTATTTGTCTATTGTCGATCTACCTGCTCTAAATCCACCTTGATATTCCCCAATAACGCTGTTGACGTATGATCTGATTTGATTTGCTAAGATCTATGAAAATATTTTGTACGCCATACAAAGTAGTGAAATGCCTCTATAGTTTTCGCACTCTAGCTGGTCACCTTTTTTGTGGATAAGGAATACAATTGATTGACTCCAATGGTTCGACATATGTTCTCATTGCCAAATGTGCTGAATGACTTTATCGATGAACACCGCTGCCCCCATATTTGATGATCTCCACTGGAATCTCATTGATGCCCGGCGCTTTATTATTCTTTTGGGCTTTGATGGTGAAACAAACTTCATCCAGAGTAGGTGGGGCCAATGAAAGCTTTCCGCGAATATCTGTAAGTTCCGATGTTCTGGAGCTGTGCGGTGGATTAAGGAGGTTCTTGAAATATGATGTCCATCTTTCCTTAACCTTGGTTTCATCAGCGATGATATTGCCAATATCATCATGGCAGGGCGTGGTTTTAGGCTGATAACCACGTTTCAGTCTTTTCACTACTTTGTATGCTTGTCTTGTGTTGTTGCTCGCTAGACTTACATCTATACTTTTCAATTGATCGACACGGTATCTTTTTCATAGTTAAGATAATTATTCACAAATCTTCTGAGATTTTAATTGCGTTCTCTCTTCGTCCTGGTTTTCCTACCTACATATTCTTTGTACGCCTGATTCTTTTCGTTTAACGCATTCTCGCACTCATTACCGTACCAATAATTTCTTGCGTCAGCGTTGCTGTTCGATCGTCTGTTCTGCTACGGTCTTAATTGCCGCTTTCCCTGCCACCCATAGCTTCTTGCTTGTTTGCAGCAATGTATCTGATACGATGGGAGCTAGCTGTTTGACGAGGGTCTCCATGAAATTTTTCGCCACAAACGCCGTTTGGAGCCTTTCGATCTCGAATTTTGGATGAGGGTTGGAATGAGTATTCATTAAAGGTAATGCGGATTTATTTTTATTTCAACTTTTTCCAAGCCATTTTTTACACATTTTTAAATAATTTTTTTACTGAATTCAAACCATTTTCCTTCTAACCGTTACATCCTAAATATCCAATTCCAATGGAAACAAGTTGAGCAAATAAAAGTATGCTCCTGTCAAATGGGTTTTGTATCTATGAATACACTCCCGGTCAAAAGGACAGATCGACTCTAAATTTCTGTCTAATATACAATCTCCATCTCATTATGTTCAGCTATTTATTTTTCCAATGGCATGTACAAGATTGAGAAAATCTTTTTCAGAAAATATGTAAAAAAAGCAACTCAATTATGTAGCTACTGTAGTAATCGAGCAGTCACCTAAGCAAACTGCCAGAAAACCGGCATAACACCGTTTCGAAATTTCAATTGCGGATTTGGAAAATTTAATTACTCAAAGTTTAATTTTTGTAAATTATAAAATTTAGAAAAGAAAAAAGTATTTTTGTTTTGCTTTAAGTAAATTCTAAATCTCTTATATTTTATTGTATTTGGAGGAAATTCCTTTTGTTGAAATATTATTAACGTCCAGTTGAAATACGACATTTTTTGTTTTGTTCACTTAAAAATTCAAGAAATTAATCATTAAGAGAAAAAACTCGGCCTTTTCATTTATTTGAAACCTGACCGGGTATGAGACCCGCAACGATGGCCGGCACCTCCACTATAATTAGCTTGCCAGCGCGCGCGCTCCTCCCTTTCTTTTTGCGTTATAGAGTGGTAGAATGGCCTTCCGCTCGCGTGCCCTTTTATGGTATAGTGTTATGTGAGCATAATACTATATCATAAATTGGTTATGTTTATGTTTCTCATTGAAGGGAAAAATTTATACAAATCATGTTTGCATGAGCTTTTCACTTAAATGGGAAATATATGGCCACGTCTACATTTGGATCTTGATACGGTTGGCAGAGTGCGAGGGGGCACCGCTTCCACCTGGATACCCCAATCTTATTTCTAGGCCACAAGTATCGTCGATAAGGACGAAGTCTGCTCTTAAGTCCGTATGTTTTCTCTCGGCCCAGTTTGTTACTGGCTATAAACAAATTCAAACCTTAGTAGGTTACCTCGGCCTCGACACCAGTCGATCGGTATTAGATCGCTTCAATTCGTGAATGCGAAATCTTTTTATAGTGGGTCTTGTGTTGGGGAAAAGAACCCGCTTCACGACACCGCAACGCTAGCTTGCCAGCGCATGCACGCCTCCCCAGACAAGGCCAATCTCAGTGGATCTCACCATCCTCTTCCGCTGAGGCAGCAGACCATCGCTGCAGTCCTTTACGGACACTTTTCCTAACCCATTTCACTACAAATTGGCATCCAACGTGGGGTCCGAAAAGCCCGGCTGTATCAATAGTCGTGAGTATGAGACAGGCCATCGTTTCTAGACGCGGGACCGACGGCGCTCTGCGTAATTTGCCAACAGGCCAGAAACGATGGCACGCCAGTGCGTACGCTGCCGTGCAGCCATCAGTTTCACGAGACCTGCGTGACACTTTGCCGACAACCAGCAACTTCTGCAGTGCCACTGACCAGTTACACTTAAACACCAGCTGCACAAGGAGCGACGCCGAAACATAAGGACCCCCGAGACCAAGGTTCGACACTACCTCAGGACCTTGACGACATGGTAGGAGTTGAAGCAGGGCCATCTGATGAAGGGCAGAGCCAAACTGTACCCGTGGAGGCGACAGTCGCGCAAGATCTGATGGCCCTAATGCAGGGCTTGACCACCCGGATAGCCGCTCTGGAGAGCAAGCAAGAAAACCCACCTCCAGCACGTCCCCGAACGCCTCCGATGTGGGACTCGGACCTAAATTCATGGCATTTCCCATTGGATCCGAGAGGCGAGCCCGAGCGAAATAGACATATAGTAGCTCATCCATGAATCCCATGGCTCCGGTGTACCGGCCCAGGGCAAGCCATGTGCAACCACCGAATCTTGCTCCAATGGCTCCTCCGGATCAACGTGCACCTTCACATCCACTGTATCGGTTGAAGCCGACTCAGATGCCCAGCATCATCCACGGCTGGAATCTCCATTTTAGCGGGGAGCCCAACTCCATTAACGTGGAGGTCTTCATTAATCGGGTGGAGTCCTTGATACACCAGATGTTGGCGGGGGGCAGCGCTGGAAACTTACTGGCGGATACTTGCTACTCCACCATTTCACCGCTGGTCACGGCTGAAGGAGGTACTGTGTATGGAATATCCCGCAGTTAACATGGGCGAGAAGGTTCTGGACAAGATTCGTGCCAGATGGCAACATCCAGACGAGCCCTTCTACAAGTATCGAGCCGACATCTTACGGCTAAATGACCAGTTATCTGGGCCGATGACGCAAACACTACTGCTTCGCGGTCATATCGCTTCAGTCGACAGGAAGGAGTCGCGGAAGACCTCCGAGAACGGCCGTACCTGTTACCAAGACCGGGCCGTGGGGGTGGAATTGCAGAACTCTGGTACAAGAGACCAATATTCCAGACCTGGAAGATACTGACAGGGAGTCAGACGAGCTTACGGTAGCCGCGGTGGGGAACCTCACGACCTGCTGGAACTGCAAACAAACCGGACATCGGTTTATTGCATGTCGGGTAGAGCGTACAGTTTTCTGCTACGGATGCAGGAAGCCTGACATCAACTTCTCGGATTACCTAGATTGCGCCACTTCAAAAAACAGACGAGCGAGTACCCGAACACCTCAGCGGTACTCGAAAGCTCCACAGTAAGTTTCCAACCTGCTGCAAACCGCAATATTGACGATAATACACCAGCCTCTACAAACATCACTGCAGGGGTTCCCTCTCTTCCGGAAGCCTCACCAACGACATTGTTGAAGCGACCACCGCAGTTACTGCCTGAAGAACTCCGGTAGCCACGAATTCGCTTACTAAAGCCATATCATGTTCGACTGCAGGAATACCGTTCGGCTCGAGAGCGAATCTTTGCTTCTGAAAAAGTCACCTCTCGCTCGTGCAAAGTAAAATGGTCAACTAGTCATTGGCGGAGTTTCCGCAAGAGAGTGCGCACCTGCCGTCAAACCCTAAACTTACGGAACATCTCGGAGGTTTCCGAAAATGACACCAGACCTTACGCATTGATCAAAGTGTTGAGCGAAATCGCTATTGCACTGATTGGCACGGGCGCAAGTCTTAGCTGCCTTGCCTCGAGCCTCGGCTCAAAGGTACTCCATCAACATCCTACTGTAGTAAAACCCTGGCGCTCTCAAAATCAGCACCGCGGTTGGCACCAAACATCCTATCCAGGTTAGATTGACCAGACCCGTGACTTTCAGAGGTCAAACTAAGGATATTACTTTTTTCATTATCCCTTCACTGACTCAGAACATGTAGCTTGGCTTCAATTTCGTCCTTCAAGCTAGTTTGGCGCTAGACCTATTCACAAACTCACCCTTAAATACTAGATATGTCAATTGATTCGCTTCTATACCCGACAGGCACGTATTAACGCCTAACCAACAACAACGCCTAGAAGCGTCCAACGCGGCTTTTCCATCTCACGCTACGCAAGGCCTTGGCCGCACTACTCTGGTCTCACATGTCATCGATGTTGGCGATAGTAAGCCAATAAAGCAGAGACACTATGCCATCTCATCGGCCATGGAAAAGCTCGTGTACGCAGAGTTGGGACAGAATGCAGGAATTGGAGTTATAGAGGAGTCTCAAAGTGTCTGATCCTCACCGGTAATCTTGGTGGTGAAACCAGGTAAAGTCGGTTTTTGTCTAGATGCCCGGAAAGTCAATGCAGTGACCGTTAAAGATGCTTACCCTCTTCCACTCATCGATGGAATATTGGAAAGACTGCCGAAAGCAAACTGCATTACAAGTCTCGACCTAAAAGATGCATTCTGGCAAATTCCACTCGATGAAGGGTCAAGGGATAAAGCCGCTTTCACAGTTCGTCACAATGCCTTTTGGCCTCTGTAACGCTCCGCAAACGATGACCCGGCTGATGGACAAAGTAATTTCATTCCATCTGAAACATCAAGTGTTCGTGTACCTGGATGATCTTCTACTCATCACAAAAACGTTTGACAAACATCTTCTGCTGTTAAAAGAAGTAGCTCTGCTTGTCAGTAAGGCGGGACTCACCATCAATGTCCAGAAAAGTAAGTTTGTTATGATCCGATATCTAGGACATGTCATCGGACATGGTACTATCAAAACAAATCCGGACAAAACTCGGGCGATTGATGAGTTTCTTTTACCGAAAACCATTAAGCAGCTACGGCGTTTCCTTGAAGTGTGCTGTTGGTACCGAAGGTTCGTTCGGAACTACGCAACAATTTCAGCGTCTCTGTCGAACATGCTCCGGAAAGGTAAGTTCATTTGAGCCGAACTCAAGCGAAAGGCATTTCAAGAGCTCAAACAAGCCTTGACATCTGTTCCAGTCTTGCACAGCCCTGACTTTCAGAAATCCTTCTCCCCAGTCATTGTGCCGCAAGTGAACATGGAGTTGGGGTCGTGCTAGTGCAATTGAAAGAAGATAAAGAGGAAGCTCCTATTCCTTTCATGTATAGTAAACTAAACTCGATCCAAGGGAACTACACCATGTCCAAGCAAGAATGTCTGGCAGCGGTAAGGGCTGTCAAGAAATTCCGAGTGTACATCGAAGACCAGCAATTTGAAATAATCACAGACCACGCTTCGTTACAATGGTTGATGAACCAAGCAGACCTACACGGACGGCTGGCCCGATGGGCTCTTAAACTGCAAGCATTTAAGTTTTCCATCAAACGTTGGAAAGGGATCCAAAACATCGTGCCCGATACTCTCTCACGAATTTTTTCACCCGAGAGAGCACCAGGAACCATATGAATTATAGGATTATATTTTCTTTCATTATTTAATATATTTTGGAAAAAATCGTAAGTTGTAAAGTGTGTTGCCTGGTATGGCAGATTCATAATCAATTGCGTAGAGTATGAGCGATAAAATGCGCCGAACTCTTCGTTTCTATAGATTCCTCTCGTGCATTCTAAAACTGAATTATATGGCGAATTGTACATTTGCAGCCTATATTTTATCACGTCTGCTGGATTCGATATGGCATCATGTATAAGTGTCCCGGCATCTGCTGATGCCATGTAATTGATTTGATTGTGCTTTGTGTACTTTGCCAACGTTTCTACTGTACTGCAGATGGAATGTTGGTACTACCTTTTCCATTGTCGAATTTAGCACTGTGGACACCTACAACCACCAAACCATCTTCAACGCTGTACTGCTTTCTCGAGTTTCTGCAAATCAGGTAGTATATGCATACAATTGATGCAGCAATATGTGAAGAAGTCCAGAACAACTACTTTGCCTTTAAGCGATTCCGTAAATTTTAACGGCTCAGTTACGTTAAACCGTCCGGGATCTTCTTTAAATTCTGGAATAGATTTTGTCTCCGAACCAGCTTCCTCTAAATATTTTCTCAATATTTCTTCAGTTTCCTCAGTCCTTTTCGCCAATCCCAAATATTTCAAATTCAAATCGGAGTCCTCCAGTAGTATTCGAAGCTTTTGTACGCACTGTTTTATAGAGAAACTATGATTTGGCATCCCGCTTAGAATCTACTTAGTCTAGTCATTACATGTGCCACATTACATGTGCCAAGAAAATTGCAATTGAAAATATTAAATTCCAAATAATTACGTTACCAATTCTTCTTCAGTCTGGCTGGCGTGATAAATATTACCTTTAGCTCGCGGGAGTCTCGCTTGTAGAATCGCGTGTGAAAGTGTCCCGTAACACAATACGGAATATCCGGTTCCCTCCTTACCTGGTTCAGTTCCTTTATCCATAACCGTTCTTGCTCGGTAATTTGGAACTGGTGCTCTTCTGCCCCCTTCGCCCAGACTTCTGGGTTGCCACAGGGATCTATACTAAGCCCTCTCCTATTCAAGCTTTTCATCAATGACCTTCCTAGTGTTTTTACTTCCAACTGCCTTCTCTATGCCGACGATCTTCAGGATAATTCGCTCAATGAATTACTGCTTAATACTCCAAAATGACATTAATGAATTGGACGAATGGTGGCTATCAATCGTCTTCTTGCTCTCAACGTTCCTAAATGTTTTCATAACAAAATACCTTAAGCCTTGACTATTCGATTAACGGTTCAGTAATATTATCAGTTGACCATTTTAACGATCTTGATGTGACGTTTGACTAGCACCTCAAATTTGACCGCCACATCCTCCATGTGACATTTAGAGCAGCTCGAATCGCGAGCGTTGTTCTACCCTGTTCCCACACTTCTTTTAGCACTCACTCATTCGCATGCCTATGAATCCGTACCGAGAAAATTTACTCGCTCGTTTTTCTATAAATAAAGGGTGGTCCAACCAAAACGCACGATTTTAATTGTAAATAAAACAAAATGTTTTCAGATAATTATGTTAATATTTTTTATTATAACAGAAGGACGTTAAAGTCACCATTCCCTTCTGTCAGTTCAACCAACCATTCGGCGTATTGCAGACGCTTGAAATGGTCAGTAGGCTTCAGCTCTTGAGTCAGTTGAACCTTGTAAGCGTGCAAATTCAAATCTTTATT
The DNA here is from genome assembly GCA_963969285.1 of Odontomyia ornata. Lineage (NCBI taxonomy): Eukaryota > Metazoa > Arthropoda > Insecta > Diptera > Stratiomyidae > Odontomyia > Odontomyia ornata. Next base: position 72,763,110 of record OZ017739.1, read on the forward strand.
CAAAATTCGCATGGATGATGTTCGTGAGATGTTCAATTGTTGGGCACGACGACGAGTCGAGGTTGACGGCTCTTCTGCCACACTATCACGAACAACAGCAATGCTTTCCGTAGAACGAACTGGGCGAGCATGCACAGGTGATTTCACATTTCCTACAGACCTGGTTTGCTGAAATTTGCACACAATTCTTCCGATTGTGGACACATTTGGTCGATTATGCTGACCAAAAAAATCACGAAGCGCATGAAATGCATTTCAATTTGAACGCCCATTTTCGTAGAAGGGTTCAATAATCTTAACGCGCTGCTCAATTTTGTACCTCTCCATGGTTGAATCTGTCAAACACTGAAACAGAAATGTCAAACTAAATTGGGCGCAAAACTTGACGTTAAGGTGTGACTCAAAATTAAGATCGTGCATTATGGTTGGACTACTTTTTACAAACTTACTGTCCATATGTTGAACATCTTATCTACCTTAGCATCCTTCCTTGGAGATGGGGCGACAATATCTTGACCAATGTTTGCTCTTTAAGCTTACTCGAGGTTTTTTATCATCGGATATTCAAAATGCTGTTTGCGTACACCCTCCAACTAGAATTAGATCTACTCAATTACACTCATTCTTTCACACGAATAGATACTTATTTTCATTCCCCATTGGTCCGACTCGTCTGTGACCATGAATACCTTCAGCTTGGTCCTCCCTTGGAGTCGCTCGCAGTGTTCAAATCCAAGCTGTGTAAGATTTTTAATTTTATTGCGTTACTCATTTAAATTTGTCTTATCTTTCGTTCACATCTTTTGTAATAATGTTTACTTTGCCTTAAATTGTAGCTTTCTTTTGAGATAACTTTCTGTCCATCTATTTCGTAATTGCAATTTATTCTGTAAAATAGATCTGAAATAAAATAAAAACTCAAGAAATGCGCCCAAATATACTCAAAAGCGTCAAAATGCGCCGAAATATATTGTCGCGTGTTCCGGTTCGCGACCAATAATTTTAATGTTCCGGAAAAGTGAAAACGCAATGTCTTTTAAATTAAATTAAAAGAGTTTATTTAATTAAATTACAAATGCACAATCACTTATTTTACTATTTCACAATTTTAACTAGAATCTAACATTCGAGCAGCGTAATGAATGGGCAGTGACTCACTTTCAGATGTTGATCATGCTTGGTGGGTTCTCGTGGTTTCGAGTAAATTCATTTTGTTGATGTTCTTAATAGTTGTGAAAACAATTGCGACAGTAGCTCGCAGAATTATTTGTACATGTAACAATATCCACTTTTGTTCTCCGGATGTAAATCGCTTTTTGGAAGGATACAAATAAGATCAAAATATCCATTCCATTCAGGTTTATACGAAGAACTTAATCCATGAAATAATTTGGCCTTCCCACTGACGGTAACTTGGCAATTTCGGACTTATTGGCACGTCTTAAAAATTTTTGAAGATGTTTTGCGGACCTGTAACTCCTTAACTAATTTGAAAAACCACTCACAAGTTTTTCGACATTGTAGCCCAAAATATTTTCCTGCAGTCATCTAAATGGCTTTGTTTATCATCTCCACATAGCTAAGGTACTTCTTATGCAGCCTTGGTCAAGAAAAATATACAACCCATCATGATAACGGCTACATTATCCAAGAGTTTGTTTATGAGCTCAAATTTCTAATTAAAAAAAGTAGACTTAATATAAATTTTGTTGAAAAAATTAAGTATTTAGTTGCAATGATTAAATTGTTTATCACCAAATTACGCGAAATGTCGCCGATTTAATCAGAGGAAAGTAGTTAGAATAAATTAGCAGAAAATAATTGATAAGAATATTCGGTGAACTCTTCTCCATTTATGTTGAATCATTACTATTTACTGGTATAAATATAGAAATAGGATTTAGAATATTCTTACTCCGGTCACGGTGTGGTGATACGAACATATTATCATAATTAATTCGCCTTTTTTATTATTGTTTATTTTGGTCACTCAATCAGACAAACAATCCAACCAGACAGGTCATCCGAATGATGCATGGATCAGTCGGAAATGCGAGCCTAACGTCTAAACTTCAAACCATATTAAGATAAGCGTTGGCGTCTGGCCTGCAATGATTTTACGTTCAAGTTCACCGCGAGAAGTAAACCTCTATTTCCAGAGTACTCGTATTCATCGCCATCATCATCATCATATGGGGGGAGCGAATGCAAAAGAGGTAGCCGTAAAGGAATACTTCTCTCCTTTTGCTCTGATCTTTGATAATGTTCCGTTGGTCGCGTCTAGACAAATTACTTCAATCAAAGAACCATTACGCAATATTCTTATCAGTCCAAGAGGAAAGCATTCTGCGACGACCGCGACAACGCTATTTTAATGAGCCTGCTATCGGTTGAGTGTTGGAATGACCTGGGGCCAGATGGGATGCAAACATAAGTACATACTATGTACACTTTAGGGGGCTCCCACCGTGAAAATTTCTTTAGGCATTTTGAAGTTAACAAGACTAATTTTGGAAAAGATGAACAGAGGACGAATGGGCGTAATAAAATTAATGACTCAAGTTGTAGCCAATAAAGACATCCTCAACAGTCACATCTTTGGTAATTAACCTCTTAACTTCTTAGACTACATAAGTTTCTTTTGAAAATTTCTTAATATTCGGCAACAGCAATTCCCAACCCCTTGTGCACATACTTCAAAATTCCTTGGCAAACGACTACCCTGCCTAGCCTGAACCTTCGGTTTTCACGTTATTTCCCGACTGGAAACGGAATAGACTTCGAATTTGATGTTGAAACGTAGGGAATAGTCCATTTCAACCTATTTATGATATTTTAGGTGATTCACAAGAACATTTTCTGATCTCTATGTCTGGACTCTACCTATTTAACATCCAGCATATCTAGATATAGCAATAGAACCGATCTCAAAAGTTGCTGTGTAATGATAATTACTTCTGATATCAAAATTTTGATGGTTTTTATGATTTAAATGGGGGAAATTATCCATAAAATAGTTAAATATGGGTCAACAATTTGATAAGAAATAGTTTTTTTTACAGAGAACATAAGAATCAATTATTTTATTTGTTTTATGTTTGCGGACCAATCCTCTTTTGTCTTGAAAAACTGTCAGGCCAGACACTGAAGGTTACTCAAGCGAGTCGAAACGCGTCTGCTTACCAAAATGTGTATGGCCCGACGGCTTTTCGAAATAAAAGAGCATAACGGCGTTGAAACAATAAAACTAATATTTATTTGCAATCAAAGTAAATGGAGACATCCTTCATAATTTCTAAGGTCGTACATAGACGAAGTTTTCCTTAAATGGGTCCCGCAGGGGAATGCCGGGCGACAGAAGCACACTTGTAAGCTAGCATTCTTTGCTGAGCGTCGCCCCCATGGACTCGAGAATATAGAGGGTGCCGTTAGGTTCCCTCCTGGGATGACAAGCAACGACCCTGACTGAATCTGGACTACGCTTTGGACAACGAACTGGAATTGATGTTTTGGGCTGGCGGATATTATGGTTTGGGCATAGTTGCTTTGCACGGTAGCGCCGAGGTGACACTCGTGCGTGAACGGCTCCAATTCAGCCGTCATACCGTATCCGTGCTGTTAAAACCTTGGGAGGCCTCGGAGTACGTTCGAAGCTCGCACCATTGAGTTGGTGGTGGAGGTTAGGTTCAGACAGACCCCCGATTAGCGCTGGTCTGGCTCTGAGCACTTGTCCACATAAGGGCTTGTGCCAACCCTCGCATGGCCTCCCTGCTCTGCAAAGATAACCATGGGACCAAAAAGGCGACTACACACACAAATAGAAATAGGGGCTCCGAGGGGGGATCAAATAAAACTGGAGCAACCAATAATCCTAAAAAAATTTAGAAAACCCCAATAAAAGAAAGCTAAAATAACAACAATGACGACGCAACCAGTGGCAGCAGCCACGATGTACACAGCACATCGGGAGCGGTACTAACAATGACAAAAAGGGCGTGAATACAATTACAGTGAAGACACGGATAAAAAACGGAGATTAACAGACAGTCTTGTCCAGACTGAGATTCCTGCGGCGTTCGGAGGCAGCAAAAAAATGATACGAACGCCAGAGCATCCTAAAAAGGAACAGCGGGAAACTCTGTAGGACGCGCCAGATGTTCGAGCGGTCGAGAAAAATATAAATTGCATCGAGAATTCGATGGAGACTGCTGCGATCGCTATCCAAGCTGCCGAAGCAATAATGAACCATCCTGAAGTCCACAACGAGATTACAGCGGGAGACGAAAAGAGTGACCAGACAAATGAACCGCCGTTGTACGATTTCATCGCCACCGTCGGAAATGTGGCGGAAGTACTGTACTCGGAAGCCAATAACCTCTCCCAAGAAAGGTGGACGCAAAGTACGATTGCCGCCCAGCGACTTCAAGAAGAAAGGCTAATCCGAAAAGTGATGTTCTAAAAACAATATGTGACTCGCCAAAAATCAACAAACCAGTAAAGATAGTGCTCCTTGAACTAGAGGAGCTCCTAGGTCGCATAGTGCATTATGGGAGGAGCTGGTTTAAGGCCGAAGAAGCGCTTAGGATAAGCCTAAAGCGCACGCGCAGATAGCTGCACCATCAAACATCAATAAAAGAATGGCGTCTAGCCCAATCAAAGGAGATCGGGATAGAAGAAGGAAGGTAGAGGCACTTGGTGGCCGCAGAACACCAGATCAGAGGTTCCAGATAGTGCTGACAAAAGCAGCGAAAAAAGCCGCAAAGAAACTCCTTCAAAAAGTGCCAGAAAATAAAGTTCGCACGGACCCCCAACAGGAAAAAGGACCTGATACGAAACAGGAGAGAAAGAAGCCCCGACCAAGATCCTGCTCGTAAAACCCCCAAATGGCCGATTACGCGGAGGTACTGCGGGATATCAGGCGAGACGTATTCGCGAATTCGGAGTGCGTGAGGTCGAGTTCCTGGGATGTCTGGTCAGTTCAAGTGGTGCCGCACCACCGTCATTGCGAGTGGGAGCTATACTAAATCCCAGGATGCCTACTAAATTTAACAAACCTCATCCTACTCCAAAACTTAACTTTTTTAAAGCTAATTATGAAGCTATTAATACAGAATTACTTTCAGTCAACTGGCTAGATTTCTTTAGACGCCTAAATTGTAAGGCTGCTTTGGATAAATTTTACATATATATTTATAATGTTATTCGCTGTTATACGCCTCTTCAGACATTCAATAAAGCAAATCATAAGCCTTGGCTTACAAAGCGAGTGCTTAGTGCCGTACGAGCAAAAGATAAGGCACATCGTGTCTTTAAAACACTCGGCACTATTGAAGCAAGATGTTATTTTAGCAGGCTGCTTGCTATTGCCAAAAAAGAGATCAGATAGGCTCTGAAGACTCATTCCAGCAGTCTGGATAGCGCTCTTGTTGCTAATAATACAAAGACTTTTTGGTCTTATATAAGGTCGCTGAAATCCTCTTCTTCCATTCCTAGTAAGGTCCGTTGGAATGATGCAGAGGTTTCTTCTCAGGAAGTTAGTGAATCATTTGCCCAATTTTTCTCTTCAACTTTTTCTTCTCCCGCTGCAGCTGTGCATCCTGTTGTCTTACCTAATCATCTTCCCTTCCCAATTTCCTTTATTTGTACAGATGCATCTGAAGTCGAAGCTTTGATCAATGCTCTTGATCCTAATATCAGCCCTGGTCCGGATGGTTTGCCAAACATATTTGTAAAGTCGTTAGCCTCATCGCTTAGTTTTCCTTTATCTCTCCTCTTCAATCTTAGTTTGAGTACTGGTACTTTCCCAAACCCTTGGAAAACAGCTAATATTGTGCCTATTTTTAAAAGTGGTGATCCTACGTCAGTTTCCAATTATCGCCCTATTTCCTTACTGTCCTGCTTTTCAAAGTTACTTGGATGGTTGGTTCATAATCGACTCTCAAACTCATTAGCTCCTATTATTGCTCCAGAGCAGCATGACTTTCTCAAAGGATACTCCACTACCTCTAATTTAATGGAGTTCACAAACAGTATTGCAAGAGCTTTGGATAACCAACTGCAAGTTGACGTAATTTTCACAGATTTCGCCAAGGCCTTTGACACTGTGAATCATTTACTTCTTTGTCGTAAGCTTGAAGCTCTTGGCATCTCGGATGCTCTTCTATCTTGGATGTCATCTTATCTATCGTGTCGTCCCTGTCGAGTAAGTCTCTCTGGTAGTACGTCTAGTCCTTTTTATCCCTCATCTAGCGTTCCACAAGGTTCAATTCTTGGGCCCTTTCTCTTTCTGTTGTTCATAAATGATCTTCCCGTTGTAATTAATTCCTCTTGAATTTTGTATGCAGATGACTTTAAAGTATTTCGAGCAGTCAAATCCCATTTAGACTGTCAGCTCCTCCAAAATGATCTGAATGCTCTAAATAAATGGTGTGCTTCAAACTATTTCTGTCTTAACACTACTAAATGTCACAATATGACTTTTTCTCTAAAGAACTCTCCTATTAATTTTAATTATATATTAAATGATGCTTTGCTCTCTGAAGTGTTCAGTCATAAAGACCTTGGAGGAACTTTTAATCCAAAACTCAAATTTGATGCACATATTTTAAATGTGATTACTAAAGCGTCTAGAGTTTCCGGGTTTATCCTTAGACATGTACATAAATTCAATAGTATCTCTTCTTCTGTCCGCCTATTTGTTTGTCTTGTTCGCCCTTTACTTGAATACTGTTCTTTTATCTGGTCCCCCCGATATTCCTATCTCGTGTCTTCTTTAGAAACTGTCCAAAGAAAGTCCGTTATCTTTCCTATCTCTTCCATCCCTAATATCCCGACGAACTTATTTAGACCAATGTTTTTTGTACAAACTCTGCTACCATCAAGTTCCGTTAAATATTTTTTCTGAGCTGCGTTTCCGACAAACATCTCGTTCATCTCGGATGAATTCTTATTTCGTTATCCCATATGCTAGAACTGATTTATATTTCCATTCACCAATCTTAAGAATCGTACGAAATCATAATAACTCAAGCTTGGTCCTTTCCCCTCTTCTTACATAGCATTTAAGAAAAAACTAAGAAACTTACTACTAGTTTAACTTTTAACTATTGACATTTTATTATTCTTTTTCATTTAAATATTGCTGTAATTGTTCTTTGCGGTCCATTTTGTTATTGGATTGTTTAGTTTGTAAGATGGCATAAATAAATAAATAAATGTTAACGAGCTCGAGCGTTTCTTGGGCAACAGAAACTTCAATCATCGATTCATTAAAAATGCAGTAAACATTCAGACACCTTTAAATACAACAAATTCTGCATCGACGCTAGAAAAAACGACAAAACCCGAATTGTTTGGACACCGGAAGCCGCAGAAGCGTTCCTCCGTTGCAAAGATAGCATAGCTTAGGCCACCATGCTTGTGGATTTCAAATCAAACGATCCGCTGACGCTTTCAACGGACGCGTAGGGGCAGTACTGGAATACTCTCGCTTTTTTCCAAAGGAAATTGTCCTCCGCGAAGTCCAGGTCAATTCCGGTACTATTAAGAAGGCACACAGTTTCATGTGCTCACAGATCATAAGTCACTTGCTTTTGCATTTACCCAGGCGGCCGCAAAAGCATCGCCTCCCCAAATGCGTCACTTAAGTTTCATCTCGGAGTTCTGCAGGGATCTGCGATATATTCCGGGACCCAGCAACGAAGTAGCTAATACACTTTCACGATTGGAAACGATTTCTTTCTCATCGATAATTGATATAGATTTAGCGAGGATGCAAAACATTGTCCACGAAATTCAGCAACTCCTTCGAGTGAATATTACGTCACTCAAGCCAAGCCAGATCCTAATGAACGATAATATCAAAGTAATCGTGGACACCTCTGGGCCATAAGCTCGGATGCTTGTACCCTCGTGCCTTCTTCTTCTTCTTCTTTGTATCTCTCGGGCCTTCGCTTAGAGATAGAGTATCTCATTTTCATGTCCGTATTGATTTTTTCGGGTGTTGGTTTGGTCAGTACCATGCTCCCGTGTGCTTGCTCAAATATGATATGATCTGATTAAAACAGTACATATCACCACTGAGTGAACACTCGTAGTCTGTCCGAAAAATCCCCTGAACTAAATCACATTGCTCCCAACGAGATTTGAACCTGGGACCTTCGGCTTATGGGTTCCCTCGTGCCTACAGAGACAAATATTCGACATTTTTCACCAACCTTGGCACCTAAGCGGCCGTATCACCGTAAGATCTATCGCCAATAAATATGCGTCAGCGCCCAAAAGTAGGCGGACATCAAAGGAATTCATTTCATTCTTCCATGGCGCCTGGATAACGATTCGGGCACGTGCATCTCGATATCGTCGGCCCATTAATTCCTTCGTAGGGATATAGATATCGCCTTACAATGGTCGACCGTTTCTCAAGGTAGCCCGAAGGTATTCCATTGGCTGTGCAGACGGCGAAATCGGTATAGCGTTTTTCTATAATTGGATGATTCGCTTTGCAGTGCCACGTACAATCACGACGGACCAGGGCACGCGATTCGAGCCGACACTGTTTAAATCATTGACAGCTTACTTAGGATGTAAAAGAAGTAGGACATCACCTTATTATCCTTATTATCCTACATCTAATGGCATGGTTGAGCGCTGGCAACGCACTCTGAAAGTTACAATTCTGTGCCATCAGGAGAATCCTAATTGGCCTACAGTGCTGCCCACTGTCCTCCTGCGCCTGCGCGGTATGTTTAAAGAGGATATTGTAGCTTCTTGTGCAGAAATGCTGTGCCGGACGTAACTTACATTTCGCGGAGAGTTAGTGGCCGCTGTCCCGGCTGTTGTAGACCCACTTGAGTTTCTCACACAGCTTTGCTCCATAATGAGACACCTCCGCCTGACACCACAAGCAAATCGCAATGGAAGGCCAACATTCGTCAACAAAAGCCTTGACACGTGCTCTCATGTTTTCCTAAGGAATGACGTAGTAAAACAACCTCTCACACAGCCAAACTCCGATCCCAACAGGATGGTAAACCGCATCTTAAATGTACTATTCAAAATCGATGTCAACGGGCGAGGGGTCAATGTACCCAGCACTCGTTGAAGACACTCCTGACTCACGACCTCACATGCTTTCGTTTCCTCACCAGCTACTCAGGCCACATCGCTGTCGAGTACTGACTATCCACAAGAACGTTCGTCCCCTTCGCCACCAGTGGCGGTTCCATCATCAACCTTAAGTGCTCCAATCATGCGGCCTCAAAATTGAGGCGTATCGCCATCGAGGCGAGTGTGTGTCTTGCCGCCATTCAATACTCCACCAAAAGCGTTGAGAACGTACCCGCCATCAAGAAAGCTACCCCCATTTTCGCAGGAAATTGGCATCGTAGTCGCAGCACGTTGATTAACACAACGGCTCCCGGGTCTAGCCCTGAGCTGAATCAACGGACGCAGTTTTCACCAGATACTTTCGGCGGACAACATCTAGCATACAGTCGGGCTACTTCATCCAAGCACCTGCAAATAGAACATCACTAATAGACGTCAAGCGATTGGAGCACATGAATGGCAGTTGTAATCTTTGGCAAGTGCATCCTCTGGCATCAACTATCGTCAACGTCATTCAGGAGGAGTGCATATAGCGCCACAAGAACTTTCTTTTGCACGACACTGTACTAGGAGTACAAGTTAAAGCCATTCAACGATAAGGCAAAATCAGAACTCCGATGAACCGCATCCTGCAGCTAAACCTACACCGCAGTTCAACCGCCCAAAATCTACTTGAGCAGTTTGCGAGGGACATGAAAGCCGACTTCTTGCTGCTGAGTGAGCAACATCATAATAAAAGTCCTGCATTATGGTATTCTGATGGAACTGGTACTGCCGCCATCTGGGTTCGGAACAGTGACTTTCAAACGGAGAGTTGTGAACGGGGGGATGGTTTCGTGTGGGCTCGGTGCTCACGGACCACCTTCTTTAGTGTGTACCTAATGCCTAACGAATCGATATCATCTTTCCAAGCCAAGTTTCATGGTTTGGAGGGCACTGTCTTGAACGCAGGGGGCAAAGTGCTCGTTTGGGGCGACTTCAACGTTAAAGCAATCGAATGGGGCATGCCTCAGACGGATCTGCGGGGAAAACGAATCCTGGAAATGGTAGCCAGGACGGCCTTTGTCGTGCTAAACTCCGGAAATACGCCGACTTGCCACCGTATTGGCTGTGAGGGAACCATACCGGACGTGATATTTGCCTCGGAGTCCTTAGTACGGAGGATACACAACTGGAAAGTATTAGAGGACTACTCAGCCAGTGATCATCAGTGCATTCTGCTTGAGAAAAGTGATGCTGTCTCCCGGCGTCCGTGCTCTCGGCCTTCTACAACTGGATGGAACATCGGAAGGATGGACGTCGAGAGGTTCGTCGAGGTGCTCACAGCAGGTGAGCCGCTGCAGGGTGCTTCGGAGGGGACGGAAGAACGGGCAGCTCAAGACGTGGTGAACTCTACTATGAGCATCATTACGACTGCTTGCTGCGCTTCTATGCCCCGTCAAAGACCCCGGCACGGCAAGCCCACAGTGTACTCGTGGTCGACTGAAATCGCTGAAAAGCGAACGAAGTGTCACAAGCTGCGGCGTGAAGCTCATCGGGTGCGGAACCGTGAAGAGGCATGCAACCGAGTAGCAGCATATAAGTCGGCCAGGAAAAGCCTTCGCAAAATGATTAACAACAGCAAGGCTCACTGCTGGCAAGATCTAGTGGACAATGTGAACAAGGATCCGTGGGGCCTTGGCTACAAGCTAGTCATGCGGAAGCTTGATGCCTTATACAGAAACCTTGCATACATGATGCGGAAAAGATGGACTAGATTGCGTGTGCACTCTTTCCCGCCCATCTCGTCTGTGTTGACGCTGTCCATGGTGAAACAGCTGTCGAGTGTCCAATGTTGAACTTGGTTCCCCGATTCCTCAATTTTTGTTTTTATTCCTTTCCTTTTTAAATTGTTTTCATCTAACTTCTTTTGCCCGTAACTGTAATGCCGTGAACAGTATTTACTTTGACGGTATTTTCCAAGTATATATTTTAGGGTATTTAGTAGAGGAAGGCACAAAAATAACACGCGCAGCAAAAATGCAAGATCCCACACGATATGGGCGATGGCGTGCATGAGATAACTCAAGCATGCAACGACAGATCAAGGCAGATCACTTCAACGTATGATTTTGCGGTTGGGAACCGTATTTTATCCACTGAATTTTTCTCTTACAACTAGATTTCCCACGGATAACACATTACATTAATTTTAACACATAGTTACACCTGAGTAGATTTTTTTTTGCAATATTCACTACACGCGAAAAGAATTCAATTGCGTGATTCACTTTTTCTCAAATCAATTCGCTTCGCGCTCCTAAAGTCTACCACAGTCGCGACGGCTATCCCGCTCGTCCTACAAACCGCGAGTCCCGCTTCGTTTTTCTTCTGCTTAACTCGACGGATTCACTGATCGTGGTTTTTTTCTCTAAACTATTTTCAGTAACCACAGTAACGCATAAATCGCAGAGCACCGCTACGAATGTTTCGCTGTCGACGAATCGAAATCACACAAATTTTTAACAGTTCCCTTGAATGCTGATTCGACGTAATCTCTTCAAACCCAGTTGGGCAAAATGCTTATTCTTGCTTTCAATTTCAAGTCCCGCACAAAATACCAGTGAGCAGAACTGTTTCATATGATTCAATCCCCCCAGATAACGCGAAGACATCCTACTATCCTAAAATGCGTTGTTAGTGGCGCGACACTCAATGTTATCCCCGTATGCCTTACCGCCTCTTTTGACGAGCCTCTGCATGGCGGTAACGGAAGATTCTCATCGACACAATCTAACAATTGCTTTACTAGAATGTGTCGCAAAGAGGGTTGCCATTATGAATTTTTTATTTGTAATTTTATTTATTTTTTTATTTTTTCTGTGGAAATACTTTTCATTGATGATGGTAGTGGCGGGGCTTATTACGAGTTAGTAATAAAAATCTTGATAAGTTGCGTATCAAATTGTTCCGCACTAATTGCGTTGTTTCTTTGAAATGATCTTTTTTTTAAAGGTCCCTCGAGCGATTTGCTCAGACGGGCTGCTCGCTATTACTACAATATAAAAGTGACAACAGCCGGGGGCGTTAGGGCTGGGGGATCACTTGTCTGGCAATTCCTCTTCCCTTTCCGTTAAAAGAGGGATCCCCCAGCTTGAAGGCGCTTCACGGCGTAACAAAATGAAACTTTGCTTTAAACAATGTATCAAACGGTTCCAGGCTGGATTCTCGGGTTGACAGGGCAGGTGTTTAGTGGATAGTCCAGTCGCTTGCGAGCATGGGAGTCCCACGCTCTGTGCGTAAATGACATTCATCTCCCAACTACAAATAAAAAATATCGTCCATTTCGGTACCTCATCTATTCAGATTGGCTCCAAGATACACAATATTATCCACACTTCCAGGGTTATAATCACCTACGGTCAAGTTTTGTCGAACTGGCGTTTTATTCCTCGTTTGAGTCATGAATTTAGTTTTTTCTTCTTTAACTTGTAGGCCAATTCGGTTTGCTTCAGATTCTAGGCTCAGAAATGCTCCATTTGGCGGCACATGAGGCTGATTTTCCCATAATTTTGATGTCATCGCCATGTTCTACCAATTGTGGGGACTTGAAAATTAGTTTACCAGACGTTTCAGCTGATGTCTTCCTAGTCGCGTGTTCCAGTGCAAAATTAAAGAGAATTGAGGCAAGTGCATCATAACTCTCAGCGTCATTCAATCTGAGGTCCAAAATCTGTACCATGGCAAGGAATTTAGAATTTTCCTGGATGTTACTTGGACTTGGATGGACTCATATACTTTGGCAATTAAAATCCAATAATTTACGTACATGGCTATCAAAAATCCTCGAGCAGGAGCCGCATAGCACCCAAAGATGTGCGGAACATCTTTTCATTCTAATCACCACTAAAATTACCATCATGGTAATAAAGCGTCTGTTTCAGATCTTTACGCCCCTATCAAATGTTAAATCACTACCAGAACCAGTTCCTTGAGAGACTTTGTTTCCGGAAAGCACCTACTAGAAGGGTTGTGGCTAGAAACTTCCTAAAGGATGCATGAAGTGACAATAATATCCAAACTTTCATTCAGTACGTTGACTACTGGGAAGGGAAAAAGCAAATCATCTACTATTGGAAGCTCATAACTAATTAGTTCCCGAAATATATCATACCTACTATGGTCAAATTTGAATATGTCATCTCTAATTGCGTATCAAGTAGTACACAAATTGTTATTTTCTACTGAAATTTTTGATACTGAGAATATTCAACAACGCATCATCCTCCACAAAATTTTTCTGCAATTAATATCAAACCCACTCCTACGACGCATGTCTTATTTACTATATTTATTTCTTGTTATCTAACAAGGTCATCCGCTAAAAAAGAGAACCATGCCAACAGCTAATTGTGCTGATTCTTAGGAATTCTTTAATCCCAGGTTTTAAGTGTATAGAATCAAATGCCGCCTCAGCTGTAAAAGGATTAAATTCAGGCATTAGACGCAAGTCGTCGCGATGTCGTTAATCATTGTTTTAATTTCATTTCATTGCTTGTTCTAATAATTTTATAAACGGTTTGATGATTTCCATTTTTCACGTGCTACACTTTTTATTTTGACATTCTGAGGCCAAATAAATTAAGGCGACAAGACGATGACTCCTTATATTTGAAACATTCAAATACATTCTTTCACTCCATCTCCTTTAATCTCTCGTACAATTTCTTGAAAATTATTGTTAAATTTATGAATAATTGAATTGTGCCATTTGTGACTCGTGATAATTATAGTCATTAATACGTTGGTGAAGTGCCGGGAGTTGGCTTTGGGTGATAAACAATTAAATCAAGAAAGGCAGCTTATCACGAAGAAATGTTGACTAGATTGCCTATAACATCTGCATGTCACAGTAACTCTGAGTAGGTGGTAATCGTAAATGAGTTTATTGTCTGTAATTATTAGAGAAAATGAAGATGAGTTTGATGGATTCTCCCAGCTATTAATTTAATTAGACTAACAAGTTTATTGTTGGGATATTTTTTGTAATTAGTGGTGGAGAATGCTAGAAGAGTATCATTTTTAATGCGTGCTAAATGTATTGTACAAATGTTTTAAGGGGGAAAGTTAAATATTTAACAATTTTATTCAAACATCTAGTCGTCGATGCATTAATAATAAGCCATGAATATAATAAAGAAACAAAAATTAGCCTTCATTGGGGGGCATCAAACTGATGGTTGTAACGAGTAAATCTGATCTAACGGGGTTAAAATCACACGATTTGGACAAACTTGGGTGATAAATACAAGGTGCGTTCCAAAATCTTTTTGTGGCGCCATCTGTGTATGAGCGTTGGAAAGTTACATCCCTCCCTGACTTCCAGTGAAAGTTTGGTGACATTCGGTTCAGTGGAAGCGAAGTTATTGCGTCTAAAGTGACAGTATGTTTGTGTCATCGGTACAAAAATGAGTTTCTCACAAAAAGCTAATATCAAATTTTGTTTTAAAACCGGTAAAACGTTTACCGAAGCATTTGAATTGAAGAAAAAAGTTTATGGCGATAATTGTATATCTCATGCCAGAGTTCATGATGGTTTACACGTTTCAGAGATGGTCGTGAGGACAAAAATGACGATAAACATACGGGCCGCCCAAAATCAGTGATCACCGAAAACTCCATCAAAATCGTGCGTGAATTTATCAAAAATGAGCCGGTCATCGTTAAAATTCATGGAATCGGATTTGAATATCTCCAAAACATCGATTTATCGCATTTTAACCGATCATTTGAGCTTACGAAAAGTATGTGCACGTTTTGTTCCGCACAAGTTAACTCATGACCAAAAATTGCTCAGAATTCAACATTCGAAAGACATCATTTTTTGACTAGAAATCGCATTTTAACCATCAATCACTCACCGTATTTGCCTGATATGGCTCCCTGCAACTTTTACTTATTCGGAAAATCGCATTTGGCCATGAAAGGAAAACGCTTTGCGTCCGTAGAGGGCATCTAAAAGGCTTGTACCGACATCTTGAAGGACATTCCGGTCAATGACCTGAAACACTCTTTCGAAAAGCTTTTGGATTGCGCAAAACAGCGTATCGAGGCCGGAGGAGACTATTTTGAATAAATAAACTCGAATTTATCAGAACAAAGTTCCTGTCGTTTCTATTTTAGCTCCGTCTCGTTTTTTTTGGAACGCACAGTGTAATTTAGTATGTTCTTTTCATAATTTGGTCTTTGTAAAGGGGTATCTTATAGTAAAGAAGGTTAGAATGAATCGATCTCTATCTCAACCTTAGTACCGATGTGCTGCACACTCCCTCGACGTCTCTTTTCATATGGTACAGTTTTTCGTGAGATTTAGCTAGATTGCTTCCAAGTGGTATATCTTGAGGAAAAACTAGATGATTTTTATGGCGCCAGAGGTGAAATTCCAAGCAACATGAGCTATTATTAATCCATCGATTAATCTTTGTCCAGGAAAAGAATGATCGGAGGTCCTGATTCATTGCCCAAAAAGAGTTTTGAAAATATGGTGGGGAGACTGTTTCAAAAAGAGCGTTTTCACTTTCAAAATTTATTTCTATTTACAGTTTTTTGTAGTGGCAAAATAAAGAAGCCTAGTACAAATACAATATACAAGGTTTCGCGATCACAGGTGCTGTTTCAAATTTGAGAATATAAACCCCAGTTCATTTGGGAAAGGCCTGCACGTTCCCGAGTAGAGCAGAGCCAAATTCAAATACCAACGACTCGTCCTGCATTGATTTCGACTTCCATAACACTGAGTTCAGAGTACACGGTATTTACCACTGTCGCAGGCATTGAAATATGACAGAGAGAGAAAGAGAGAGGGACTTGACCCCGAAATAGCATACTAAGGCCGACTAGCAGTCAGTTGTTTCTTTGTTCGCCGCGCAGTATCTACAGTCCGTGCTGGGCCACCTTAGCACAAAAACACGCAAGAAATAATTACAATAAGTACCGAAAAGAAAAAATAAAAGCAGGCCCCTCCAAAACTATCACGCGAAAAAAACTAAATATAATTTCAAAAAAAGGAGAAAAAAATATTCTAGTAGTGCAACAAGGAAAAACAAAAACAATTGATTATTTACTTATCCCTTTTTCTTTTGTAATCTCCGAGCGCTCGGCCAAAATAAAAGGGGTGGGGTTACTGAAAGTTAATTTTAATGTAAGAAAAATTAAAAGATTAAAAAAGTGGAACGGCCACTTTTGTCGACAAGACTAAGGGTTCGGCTACATTGAAATTTTACTGTCGTATCGAGTGATTTTTAGACGCAAAAATGAACACACTGTGACAAGATTTACAAAGGAACTTCAGGCATACGCAGATGTAATATGCTCATTTGTAGGCATATCTTCGTCAGGAATACATCCGCTAACTCATTTGTGCGCTATGAAAGAAACTTCCATGCACGCCAGCGTCAAATGTCCAAATGATGTGCGTCTGTGCAAGTATCACAAAAACTTCCTACTAAACTGTTTTTAGGAAAAATCGCAAAATCCTGCAACTGCCGACCTGGCCAAAATTGTCGCAAATCGCAGTGTGCGCGCTTCTATTTAACCGTGTATAACTTGCGACAGTAGTGCGACAATATAGTCCTAGTCTAATCCGTCCCTAACACCTGCTAGCTCGTTTTGTAGCACGGACAATCATACCTAATTTCTCCGCTTACTAATATTCATTTCTGCTCTCATTAACAAAAACTCACGGCCTGGTACTTTGCCTTCAATCACTTCTGAATTCTTATTTTTACCCTCTGTTGTTTCATGCTATCACGCTGTGGACACCATCGCCCCAATGTTACTTAAAAATGTCAATTCATGAGAACTGTCGCCAATGGGCTACGAGTACAATGATTTATTTTTCACGATTTCACACGATTTTCGTGAAAATTGTAACTACGGGATGCTCGCACCCTTCTTCACTGTACTTATAGGCAAAGTTTCAGTTATATTTTTGTTTGGAAAAAATATTTAGTTACCGTTCCTGGATTTTTTGACCATAAGGGCGAAACACTTGGCAAAAACAAGATTCCAAGAACATATTAAGGAGGTTGAACATTAGACAGATTTAGTGAGATCTATCTGATGATGTTCAGCCTCCTTAATATGTTCTTGGAATCTTGTGTTTGCCAAGTGTTTCGCCCTTATGATCAAAAAATCCAGGAACGGTAATTGGATCTTTTGATCATAAGGGCCCAAGGTGGATTAGAATTTGACATCTACTAGAAGAGCACGAGTACCCAGAGAACAATCCCCAGTTCTTCTAACCATTCATATGGATAGAAAATGGCAAGGCCCGAAGGCTTTAAATAAAAAAATATTAGAAGTAAAAATGTTAAATTAAAATTGAACAAAAAAAAAAAATCAAATGAGTACATTAAACAATAAAATAGTTGAATAAAATTGGGGAATAGGTTAAGAGTAGAATCTGAATGGATGGAATCCTTTGATAATTGATAATACATTTATAAAGCAGTAAGAAATGGTTGAATATGTTAAAATTGCTGTAGAGCATGGGTATCAGTTGGAAATCCTTGACCAATCCCGTATGTCTTCCAATTACAACGGGTTACTTTCCTGACATACGTTCATCGCACAATGATTATGTGGTGTCAGATTATACTCTTTTGCCGGATGATGTAAATTTGGATTATGCCAACAGCCGAGCTGTGTATCGGAAGCCGCTTACTACTAATGAAGTGCTCAAGGAAATTGTTTCAGCACGTTTAGCACAAGGATTTCAATGGATCGTGTTGAAAGATAAGGTAGTACCAGTCCACCTCAAGCACCGTGTAGTGGTGGGCAAAAGCAAAAACATAATTCTTTGAAAATGATACAACCAAGTGAACCATCAGAGGAATATTTGCTATTAATTGGGCGAATTTTTCACAAAATATCGCTGAGTGGATCAGTTATTACCGTAACAGGATATCGGCCAAGGCATTGATATCCTCCAATAAATGTAGATTATAGATACAGATTCCAGGCACCACAACATAACACATATGGAATTTCAGGAGTAAATTTTACTACTGAGAAGCTAGAAAATTATAATTGGAATTATATGGATCATTATATCTGCACCAGGGGTGATACAGATTATACTTTAATGGAGAGTTTAAAATATTGGAGATATCATATGTATTTACTACCAAAGAGCATCCTGCAACAAAAAAGATTCTTGAAGGTGCCTCTTCTCGTTGTGATATTTACACTGAAGTTGATTACGATGTAAAACCCGAGCAACAAATTGATGAATTCCTAAAGTTTGTCGAAACATATTTGTATAAAACAAAACGGTTACAGTGTAAAAAGGCAAGGCTTTCTATATGCATGGGAAGCCCGATAAAACAACAAGCGCATCTGACAAAACGGCGTCATAGTACCAGCGTTATATCCAGACAAACTCCCAATCAGCATGTAATGCTTAGAATAAGCGTTCTTCTAATTCATCAAGTGTTATCACACGACTCGGATTGAGAACACTAGAACGAGGATGAGTTTCGCTAGCAACAGAGGCTACAGGAATAGTATTACGAGTAAATCAAATCCTCAACACAAATGATGATATGGATGAAACATTCCTCGGAGAAGTAAAGTGAAACTATATGCAACATTGCTGGAAATATCTGATGCAATGAAACATCCAATCACTGGTGTAAGACTTATAACACCTACTCAAAGCTTACCAACATATACGAGTACATGTAAAGATTGGTTTATAGATTAATTCAAATTCACTTTATTTTAGTAATTAAATTATTGCGAAAAAGATTTACAATAGATGTAAGATGTGAAAGGTTAAACCACGTCCACGCTCTACGGAGGTTGGATACCAACTGCCCGGTTCGTAGTATCTCGTTTTACAGTCGTATTGCATTCCACACTCGGTCATCCATATTACTCGTCTGCCTCAGGCGAGTCATCTGCGTCTTGTGGTGGAACGGTGAGGTCGTCATTGTCGTCGAATTCGGCCCATAGTTTCATCTTGTCTGCGCTCGTATTGGTAACCTTTGGGCCTTCGTGTTCGCCAACCTTCTGCACGCCATAACGATCGGATCCCTTGATTGAAACAACCCGATAGGGACCAAGAAACTTTGGTCTGATCTTCAGTCCCGTAGCCAACTGCACTCGCTCTATCGCAACCAGGTCCCCAACTTTGTAGATGGTAGCTTTCTTTCGCTTCTTGTTGAAATTTCTCGAATTTTCATCCTGCATCTTCGCTATAACCTCTTTCGCCTGCTTGCGTAATTCTGCTCGACCTTCATCATACTGTTGGGATATAACTTTCTCTAAAATCTCCATAAGCCGAATGTCCTTTCCATAATTCATCTTAGTACTTCGTGGACTTCCCGAACTAATGCTGATTTCATTAATTCTGGAACGACAAACAAACTATTATTATTTGAAATTTTACATAAAATACCATGATGCATCGTATAATTTTTGTAAGGCTTATCTCTCAGTATTTCGATGATAGGTAGCAACGCCTCGTCACTATGTTGTGCTTCGCTCAATCGTTTCAGAAAGTCGTCAATGTAAATTATTACAACGTTTTCGCGAATCAGATCTCGGAATGTATAATTTATAAACTTTTGAAATACGCTGGGCGAATTGGATAATCCAAATGGTACCTTCGTGAACTCATATTGTCCGGTTTGAGTGACAAACGATGTAAATTTGCGACTCTTCATCCACCGTCACATGGAAAAAGCCATTTTCAAGATCGAGGGTACTAAAAATGCTGCATCTCCAATTTTGTCGATTTGGTCTTCGATCACCGGTAGCGGGTATCGATCTTTGTAAATTTTCTTATTGATGGCTCGGTAGTCGATACAAAATCTGTGCTTGTCGTCCCTTTTCCTTACCAGAACCACTTGACTTGCATAATCAGAGACACTTTCGCGTACAACTCCGTTTTTCAACCAAGACTCCACTTGTTCGTCGATTATCTTTCGTTCGGGTGGCGAAAATCTTCTTGGCGGACGATAGACCGGTTCGTCATCAATTACAGCGATTTTCATATTTTTCGGCGATTCTTTCGGTTGTGTCGGTGAATATTTCGAGATAATATTTTTAACTTCAGAACGAACCTTCATGTTGCAAACGTCTGCACTAAGCTCATCTTCGTTCAACGCTTCCGTGTTTATTTGCGCGAGAAAACATTCTATTGGGTTGCATGCATCATCCATCGTTTCTTTACTATCAGGCTCCGCATCGACTTTCGTAATTGTCATTTTACCATTGCGAATTTCCACTATGGCGCTAGCGAGCAGATTCATTCCTATGATGATGTCGGGATTAACACTCATGTTGTCTACTATGTTGAACTCGATATTTTCGAATAAGATACCGTTAATTTTCACATCGACGGTACACAGCCCATGCGTAATGATACTGGAACCGAGACCCGTTAACGTACAACGCGAAGATTCTGATACGTATCGTGGCTTTATTTTACTGAGGCACGACTTCTTCACAATGCGCACGTCGTTTCCGGTATCGATAAGACCGGAAAAAGCCACCTCGTTAATTAATACAGAACAATATGATGGTCCAGATTTTCGTATGCAATTGGTTGCCTTTCCATTTGGGCAATCAGTGCGTTTGTGACCAAATAGATTGCACCCGAAACACTTTGGGCCTTTCGTCTTGTCTGGACAACCATGCCATTCGTGGTCAGACGATCCGCAATTGTAACAGTATCGTGATTTCTGCATTGCTTCGTTTTTTCCCGTTTTTGGTTTCTTTACGTTGAGGCCACTTGGAACTTTGGGATCGCTTTTCATTTGTTCGTAGGTTGAGTTTTTCTTTGAATTCCATTGTCGTTTTCGCGCCGTATAAAATAGTCTTATTCACTTTCGAGTCTTTAATGCCATCGATCACATACCGAAACACCGAGACATCTTCCACCTGTGCATGACTGCCTATTTCAAGCATTCGGTACAAATATTCACGGTACGATTCATTGTTCCGTTTTTTCTCCTCTCGAAGCCTCTGGTGAACGTCGCTACTTGCTATCTTTGCTTTAAACTCTTCGATTAGGGCACTTTTTAGTTGGAAATAGGACACCGGTTTTGCCTCGCAGTCTACGAACATTCGAGCCGCGCCCGACAGCGATTTTTTAAGGAATACGAATTTCTGAATTTCCGTCCATCTGAACGCGGTTGCATACGCTTCAAATTCGTTTAGATATGCTACCACATTCATATTCTCGCCATGAAATTTGCGAATCACGCTTTCCACATCATGCATGTTAAAATTTGATGCGCGATCGTCGCCGCCTCTCATCGTCCATCGTCCACGCTTGCGTCACTGCGTTGCAGTGACCTATGATGCCGCGCACTCATTTCGGTTATAGCAAAAGCGAAATGTTCGATCACCGTTATCACTAACTGCTTTGTTCTTCTGTCCGTTTTTCTTTATTTCGTACGGCACACGCGTATTTAATTACTATTTATTTATCGGTAGCTCTGTTCACAATCCCGGTTGAGCCCCCATGTAAAGATTGGTTTATAGATTAATTCAAATTCACTTTATTTTAGTAATTAAATTATTGTGAAAAAGATTTACAATAGATGTAAGATGTGAAAGGTTAAACCACGTCCACGCTCTACGGAGGTTGGATACCATCTGCCCGGTTCGTAGTATCTCGTTTTACAGTCGTATTTCATTCCACATACGTTCATATCATGGGATGCATTAAATTGGCTGAAAAATCGTTTGGATGGGTCTAAACCATTAGAGATTTTGAAAACAATGAGAAAAGAGCGTATGATTTGCCACGCATCAGGAAATTGGGATAAACCCGTCATATCGGGATTTTATTTATATTTCATTGCAATTCAAGATACTTCTACATAATACTCACCACCACTTTGTGACCTCATGGCATTTGAAAATGAATGGATGGAAGCAGAAATTCAAGGCGGGGATTTTGAGCCTGGCCAAGATGATTCAACTGAAAGTACGATACCAAAGAAGGAACGATCTCAGAACAAAAACTTTTAAAATATTAGAATTACTTATCCGGTGCATGAATACTTACGAGCTAAATTATGTTCTCTTTACGAGAATGATTGCATCTTCGATGAATAAACAAATAAACATTTATGAATGCACAACAAAATACTGACAGAATGTCAGTCACTTTGGCATTTACACCCGATGGGCGAATGTACTAGATGAAGGGTACCGCAATTGAACGTTGAATCGCCCCGAAGAGAAATTAACGGCTCGCTGGTTGAAACTGAGCTGATGAGCAACCTGGAGATAACGAACGGGTCACTTTTTGGTGGACAAGGATCGACTGCTGAGGATCGAGTGCGACGAACAACAAAAAAATTTAGTTTATCCTGGAGTTCAACCAAAGAAGAAAATACATCAGCGACAGGGAAGATTGGCGATAGAAGCTCATCAAGTGGCGCGCTGGAATTACAGCTCCGCGACGCGAGTTACTTCGGGGGCCCCAAACAGGAGCAGTAGACGTAAGTGATGGATTTGTCTTTATGTCGAGCTTTTGGGAGAGGACTAGAATCCATATCTTATTTTCACAAAGACAGCGTAAGGCAAGATTTTGTAATTATATCGAGCTCGTGGTGGTTGACTAAAATTCCTATCTTAATTTACGAATGGTGTTCTTTATTTGAAATCGTGGATTTTATTTAAAAAAAAAATATTTATTCCGGAGTGGATTGTACACCTGGCTCGGGTGTGTTTTCAGATTTCAGCTCGGGTTTCCAGTGCGAGTTACGGCGGGTAAACTGATACCGGCGAAAGGATGTAAAATGGTCGCCCCGGCTTTGACTAATTCTTCCTTGCTAATAAAAATAGTAGGACTTGTTTCCAGCTGTAAGAGGGGTGTTCGGCGGCCGTGTTTCTCGCTTTGCAGCTACTTGGGATCAGGGGATAAGCGAGTGGCGCCTCCGAAGTCCCTAGCCGGAAGAACTCTCACGCGGAGGGTAAAAAAGGAAAGAAAAAGGAAGAAAAGAGTGGAATGTACAGGATCAGCTGCCCGAAATACGATAAGGTATACATTGGACAAACGAAACCCTTGGCAAAAACAAGATTCCAAGAACATATTAAGGAGGCTGAACAGGTCATCAGAAAAGGTGGAATAGAAACAGCAAGATCATCATTAGCCAGGCATATTACTGAGAAATCTCATACTATTGAATGGGCATATCTAGACGTAGTATAGGAAGTCCGGGACAGGAAAAAGTTGGATGCTTGCGTATACTTATGGATCTCGAGAGTCCCAAGTAAACAACGTTTAAATATGGATCTAGGGAATTGATTTAGTGACCTAATTAAAATTATCAAATAACCAATTTTTTTGTAATAAAATCTCCATAATTCTTTTAACCTGCCGTAGCTAACCCATAATTCCATCTCAATTTTTTGTAATTCCCTGTAATAAATTTACCTTCCAGCTCTTTGTTAGTTTTGTACGTGCCTCAGCTAACCCTTAATTGCATTATAATTGTATGTTAGTTCCCGCGGTAGTACCTAAGGATATTTACTTGTATGTTTATTACCCGATGTATATTTTCTGCCATTAAATGTGAAAGGTTTAAATATTCGGATGATTGCAAGCAGAGCTTCAGAATACCGCCACTGATGAAGAGTATAACTTGGCTTCGAAATACCGGTATCTGGATAGTACATTTGATAATAATAGCGCTTAAAAAAGGAAATTTTATTTTTTTTTCAGTATCATTACAGATGCTTTTTTTCTGAAATGCAAAGCATCCATTTTTATTTCACCCTTCCCGTGAACTCAACTTTGTTTCAAAACGGATCAATAATTACAAGCCTTTTCGAAAACCTTATCTTTCAACTTCTCCGATGGTTCCAATCAGACTCTGTACTATGCAACCGTTGATGTTGGGTAGGTAAATAATCGCATCATTTGCTGAAATTCCCTTCGTCCACTAGATAGGGGATAAGCAAGTTCTAATTGATGCAACGTAGTAAAATGCTTGGATCAACAACATTGTCATGGGCAAGTTTTTATAAGCCTGAGCTAGTACAAGCGTTATAAAAGAATTTTTCTTCCTCGTAGCACTACAGCCCCTCTCGGGTCTTCGCT
Organism: Odontomyia ornata; assembly: GCA_963969285.1. NCBI lineage: Eukaryota > Metazoa > Arthropoda > Insecta > Diptera > Stratiomyidae > Odontomyia > Odontomyia ornata. The sequence goes on from OZ017739.1 coordinate 72,787,324, forward strand.
TCCTGCAAATAGCGCCTCCAACTGTCTCGGTCCATTGATCACTCCGGCCTTCAGTTCTCCCTACGAATACCTTTTTGGGTAACCGTTGTTCGGCCATACGATTCATGTGGCCAGCCCATTGCAGTTTCCGCAGTCTTACAATCGTTGAGACCTCCGGTTCGTCAAAAATTTCATATAGCTCATGGTTGTATCGAATTCGCCATTGGTGCCTGTCTAGCACCGCTTCGGTTATTTCCCTCAGGACCCTTCGCTCAAAGGCATTCAATATATTTGCGGATGCTTGGGTTAGGGTCCATGTTCCACACCCATAGCATAACACGGGTCTTATCACAGATTTGTATACTTGGAGCTTATTTTTCCTGTGTATGCAGCTGGTCTTCCAAAACTGAAAAAATATTTTATTCACAAGCTGTATTCTTCGGCTTATTCGTCTCTTTCATTACCGGTTCTCGTTATTTTGGCGCCTAAATACACAAATTCGCTCACATTTTCGACACTGTATTCGCCAAGTGTGATATTTTGTGTATTTGAGGTATTTTTTCTCGACTGCGTCATGAGCTTTGTTTTATTCTCATTGATTTGTAGCCCTACCTTCGCTGTCGAGTTTCAGGAAGAATTCTTTGGCAGTTTTTAATGACCGTGACAAAATGTTGATATCGTCCGCATAGGCTACTACTTGGCTCGACTTGTACAGTAATGTACCTCGCGTATCCACAGGTAGTTTTCTGATGACGTACTACTCCAGAGCCAAATTGAATAGCAATCGGACCAGCCGATCTTCCTACTTTAGTTCGATATTTGTGTCGAAGGCATCGGTGAGTTGGTTATTGATGCGGACTTGGGAGGTCGTCGATGTCATTGTCATTTTGTTAAGACGGACTAAAGCAAAGCATTATTTGGTACAGTACGTTACGATCAATAATGTCGTCTGCTTGCTTAAGTCAACGAAAATTTGGCGTACGTCTACGTTGAAGTCCCAGCACTTTTCAAGTACCTGCTTGACTGTGAATAATTTGTCTATGGTTGATCTACCTGCCCTAAAACCACCTTGATACTCCCCAATAATACTGTTGGCATATGATCCGATTTTATTTTCTTAGATCTTTGAAGATATTTTGTACGCCGTACAAAGTAGTGATATGCCTCGATAATTTTCGCACTGTAGCTTGTCACCTTTTTTGTAGATAGGAAATATAATTGATTGGCTCCACTGGTTCGTCAACGTCAAAGTCAAAAGCGCTTTATTTAATACTAATCGTTATAAATTTTAAAAGAATATAAAGCAAATTCCAAACAATAACAATCAAAAACTTAATGGTCCAAATGGCTCTCTAAAGTTATACGTTATCATTAACTCATTTCATCAAAAAAAAAACTATAGCAACTTCAATCAATTACGATTATTACATATTTTTAAAATTTAATTGGAAAAAGGAGAAAAAACCAACCAACACTATCCTCCACTGGTTCGTCATATGTTCTTGTTGTCAAATGTGCTAGATGATTTGATGAAGGCTTTTTGAATACTGCTACCAGCATATTTGATGAGCTCTATTAGAATTTCATCGATGCCCGGCGCTTTATTATTCTTTTGAGCTTTGATGGTAGAGTAAACTTCATCCAGAGTTGGTGGGGCTAATGGAACCTCTCCGGAAACACCTATAGGTTCCGATGTTCTGGAGCTGTGCGGGGGATTAAGGAGGTTCTTGAAATATGATGCCCATCTTTCCTTAATCTTGGTTTCATCAGTGATGATATTACCGATGTCCTCACGACAAAGCTTCGTTTTGGGCTGATTATCACGTTTCAGGCTTTTCACTACTTTGTATGCTTGTCTTGTGTTGTTGCTCGCTAAACTTACATCTACCCAATTGGTCATCATAGTATTTTCTTTTTTAATTCTAATTATCTTATTCGCTACTCTTCTTAGATTTTAATAATGTTCTCTCTTCGTCCTGATTTTCCTTGTACGCCTGATTCTTTTTATCTAACGCATTCTGGCCCTCATCATCGAACCAATCATTCCTCTTGCGCCGGGCTTGATGTCCGATCGTCTGTTCTGCCACGGTCTTAATAGCCGCCTTCACTTCCATCCAAAGCGTGTCGCTTATTTTCAGTGATTCGTCTGATAAGATGGGAGCCAGCTGGTTGTCCAGGTTCTCCGTGCAACTTTTTGCCACAGACACTGTTTGGGACCTTTCGATGTCAAATTTTTGTAGCGAGCTGGTCTTCGATGAATACGCCTTTGACATACCACATCGAAAGGTTAATTTGATCAAGTAATGACCTGAGTAACAATTGGCTCCTCGGTATGTACGGACGTCATCTATGCTCGAGGCCCAACGTTGTTGGATCAGAACATGGTCGATCTGGTTTTGTGTGTTGTCATCCGGTGATACCCTGGTCATATTATGCAAACGTCTCGATGTGGGAAGCAATTCGAACGTATGACTAGATTTCTGCTACAGGCAAAGTCAATCAGGCGCTGGCCGTAATTATTTGTTTCATAAAATAATTAGACGGTATTACTTACTTGATGACTGCTGTCCCATTGCAATTAATGAATGAGAATAAAATAGCAATGCAAATGATAAAATTCAATTCCTGGGGAAAGGAGGTAAGATTTGTTAATGGAGACTATGAAAGCTGGAAAATTTGTAATAGAGGATAAAAGATATGAGAAACTTTATAAATATTTAAAGAGAAATGTGTGCCCTATCGAATTTGGAAGTTGATATTAATGATGTCCAAAGCAGTGAAAAAAGACTGCCGACAACTGCAATCGAACGGGGACGTCCGATCACTGTTCGCACCTAACTATACCTCTCCATCCTCAAAAGCATTCAAACTTCTGAGGACGGTTTACTCAGAGCCGTACTGGATAGAGTGATATCGGAACATGAAGTAGGGTGAAAATCTCGTGGACTTTTTAATCACCTTGTGGAAGGCAAAACATGATTCCGGAAGACTCTCCTCCCACTTACTACGATCGAATCCTATACAGGCCCTAATGGCGTTGAAAAAAAATGAAATTTCGGTAGTGTATTTAAACATTTTTGATATGATGTTGATTTTTATTTCGATATGGATCATTCTTGCTGATTATCGTTTTTCGGGATAAATTGATTTTTTTTATTTTGTAGATTTGAAAAAAATAAGAAATAAAAGGTTAATTGAAACATCATAAATCCTCTTTAAATTCTCGAAAACTCTTGGCTTTCTTTTATAATTAAAATCGGTATCACCATTGAATCTCCGAATAACTTGTTTTCCAAAAACCAAATTTGAAAAAAATGTTTTATCTTCTATTGTAAAAATTTTGTTTTCTCTTTTACAGGTAAATAAACGTTGACACCTACATTTTCATCATTCATTCGACCACTGGAGTAATTGCGAGACTAAGTATTAAAAAAAATTTATTTCAACATTATTTTCAAATACACTCACCATCTATAATACTTTTCAATAATCAAAAGTCAACAGGCCGTTGACCTAAATATTTTGGAAATGTTATCAAGTTGTATAGTCAAATGGACTAGCAAGAGGAATGCATGTAGTGACTCTAGTGCCTAAAATTCCTACAGAGCTTTAAGGGAGAAAAGGGTCTGAGATGCACAGGAAAATGCATTTATTGTATTTTGACTAGAAAATATTGAAAAATGAGCATAAAAACGGCTGCAAGCAAAAATGTTCGTGCTTTAGTCAAGACTTCTTATGACTTCTTCATGTGAAATCAAAAAACCAAAAAGTGCTATTTTTTTGCACCCCCTTTCGAGCATTCGCTTATAGATAGTTAGAGTATCTCATTATCTTGATTGAATGTATCGGCACTCGAGAAGGTGAAATCGTCAGTATCACAGGATTTCTTTAGAACACAAGTTTCAATTAAATTTGTACAAAAGAATTGAAACAAATTTTTTTTTTTGTCTTTTTGGCGAGGGTACAATTTAAAAACTTCCATTTTGCCCTAAATTTTGCTAATTTGTTCAATGGTAAAATGAGATATAATCGAACAATACCATCGCTCAATTTCAAGTATTAAGCATGTAAAAGAAGTCTGCAGTATTTAGGTAAAATCGGTCGAGCAGTTTTTGAAAAACCGGCTTAAAAATGAAATACCGAGAAAAATGTGTTGAAATTGCGGGAATGTAAGCAGAGGATAGGGGTTTACTTATAACTTTGCCCATTGCGAGTATATTAATACCAAGCAGAAGTCATAACCCTCTAGACAGCCGAGAGTGACCGGGGATTTTGGTAAAGTCCATCCGCCTGAGGTACTACCGTTTCGTATATATTTTGCGTCTCTCTAATTTCTAAAATATTTTCCGCCAGTTCCACAAGGCGGTTGATATCATTAGATTCCGATACTGCCACTATAAACTGTACGCGCGCAGGCAGTCTCTCTAGATACAAAGTTTTTAAAAAGCCATCGTTAACTTTGTTTTTCGCGATGGTTTTCATTGTACGTAATAGGTGTTACGGTTTATTAGTACCAAATTCAAGTCCCGTGAGTACCGAACGGATTTGAGATCGCTCGGATGGGGCAAACAAAGTCATTAATCTATTTTTTAAAACTTCGTACTTGTTGTCGTTCTGATGATTTTTAACAATGTCGGCAAAGGAGTCAAAAATGGTGCCGTCCAGTTGACTATGAACTTTATGGAGCTCGGTTACGATTTTTTTTTTACTCGAAACTGTGCTTCGGTGCACGCAAACCACAATGATGGCCGAGTTTTTCAAAACGGTCGCATGCAAATTTACGCAATATCGTTGATAGTGCCAGCTTGCTGGTGCAGCATTTATGAGTCGACAGAGGCGTCCTCGAATTTATCCTGGTTGCCAAGTGTGACGGCCATTTTGTGGTTTAACTAATGTAATTTATGCGAACAACGGAGTCTGTAATAGCGTGATAGTCTGATGCGACGAATATTGAGGTTGTGTTAACTTGGCTATTCGCGGAAGCCAAAGTTTGGTTTCTCGGGTTCACCAATGTTCAAAATGGGTTCGGTTATAGTTAAACACAAAGCTAACTTAATAACGAACACTTTATTGTATTAAATATTCAATTCCGTCTTTCAAGGACACATCTCACTCGTTTGAGAATTCGATCAAGAAGGGAAATTCATATTCTTCTTGTCGACGCTAGCGCTCTCGTCATAGTTGTCAAATTTTCAACTAGTTAAGTGTACATATTATGTCTATTATACATGAAGCATTCTACATTAGGGTTTTATCTGAAATCCGCATTAGATGTTAATTCCGAATATATCCATGGCCCAATGTATCCATGGCTCGTGACTTACTTACCAATTCCTTGAAATATGCTGGAGGAACTTCATTTTTAGGGTTTTGTACTACTAACAAAATCCCATTGAAACCGCGTTTTTCTGTCAGTCTGTCTATATGTGTGTCGCAGCGGTTTTTCTCCGAAACTGTTGTAGCTACGGACATCAAACTTGGTACGTAGTTCAAAATTGATACCCTCTTGCCAGTTTAAATACAGAAATTTTTTCAACGGTTTTCAAAGGGGTTTCCCCATATCGGAAGGAGATCCTTAAACACTTCTTAGTCGAAGATAATCGTGTGGGCTGTCATATGAAAGGTCTTAGTAATAGCTTTTCAAAACAGATTTTTTAACAGTTCTGCCCGCTTCGAGGGTGCAGGGGAAATGGAAACGTATGAAAAAAGTTCATCACTTCCCCCCCTCGCGTTTGGGCAGCTTTGATCCAAAAAATCGTTGAGTTAACGCTGTATGAGTACATTAAAGATAAGTGCCTTAGAAATCGAAATTCACTTAAATTTGTGGATAATAGTATGATTTCCGAATTTAAGATTTTCCCCAATGAAATCTGCATTTAAGTTACTAAAATTCTATATTTGAGTAGCTACGAAAGAGTTTCTTATATTCCGTAAGTTTCAAAGAAATCGAACCATATTTACGGAAATTAGAACCATTTGAATTTTTGTGATTACAACACATGTCGTTGCTATTCTATGGGCTTTCCATTAAATCATCCAATACCAATTTGGACCTTCGGTAAAGATCATCAGCTGCCACAAACTTACGACTCTTGACATCGTCAGCAATGAAATCTTCCAGTTATATGATATCTACTGTACAGATGGGGATCGTTTGATTTCAAGGAAATCAGAGGGTGTTGATTTTAACCAGCAAAATATGTTCTGACTTCATCTCTAGTAGATTGCATCAGTGTCTTCAGTAATATCACTCAAACCGTAAGTGTTATATGACTTTGTGTGTACATTCCATGCAGTGCTCCTTTTCGTATTTACAATCGGTTTTTCTCTGAATTCTCTTATTTCAACTGCATCGCCCTCTTCACACTATTTAAATCTTGTGACTTCAACATGCCTTGCTTATGTTAGAACACAACTTCTCACTCCCTCATATCTTACAATGATCTCTCCATCCTGTTTTCTTCTTTTTTGCCGCTTTGCTCTCTATTGTAATTAAATGCGATCTCGAACACAACCAACTTCCCGAGTTTTTCCTTACCACCAATCCTGCCACATTCTCCTCGATTTCAAACGTTCCCTCCGAATATGTAAAACCTTATCCCCATTTTCCTCCACTTGAGGTTCGTTTATCTTTTCTCGCACTCCTTGTTTCTCAAGATTTAACTTTCGCAAAGCCAATTATGCAGCCATCCAGTTAGAGCTGAGTAGTATTGACTGGAATTCATTGCTGCAGTAGCTAGATGTCAATACAGCATTGTGTTAATCTTACTAGCATAATTATAAATCATACATATATCTGCGGCTCCACACGAAAAAAGAGCCCGAGCTGGTTTTCGGCTGAAGTCTCAGACGCTCTTCATCTGAAGGACCAGGCATATAGAAATACCAGAATTTCGGCTCTGACACTGACCTCGCTAACTAATGAAGCCAAAGAGGCGATAAGAACGCAATGCGATCGAATTATCATATGATTGAAACATCACTGCAATCTGATGGTCCTAAGCCCCCTTATGGGGGTTATCCCCAATATTTTTTTATAGCATAACTGCCATGCGCGTTTTTGCTAAATTCGGTATGGTTTCAAAACCCACTAAATACTCATCGTGTCCCTCTTGTTCTACTATTGTACACTCTATCGTGAACTCTCCATCAGAAATCGAAAGTGTATTACTCACTTTTGACATTAATGGTGGTCGGGTTCCTAATGCAGTACCAAATCTGTTCGTAAAGCCATTATCTAATACTCCACTGTCAATTATCTCCAACATTAGTCTTTTTTAGGATTTTGTAAAATAATTTTACAAAAGGGGTGCAGGGGAGGGGAAATGTACGAACATTTTGTGTCTCCCTCCCTTGATCGCGATTGGCCACCTTTGACCTGAAAAATCTGAAAAAATCATGGAGGCAAGGGCAACAAATACCTTAGAAATTAAAATTCAATCAACTTTGTTAATAATAGTACATTTTATAAATTTTACATTTTTGCCTTTAAAATCAAAATAGGACCCAGAAAAGCTACAATTTAAGTTTTCTGATAGGAATTGTATGTGTCCTGAAATTTTCACGATAATCGAACTATAAAAAGCTAAGTTACAGCCGATTGAATATTTAACATTTCAACAGACCTAGCTGCTACAAATTTTGGAAATAGTTTGTAATATTGATGTGTTATCATGATTAATCAAACAACGGGGTCAAAACATTTGAAACAAAATGGCGGCGAATTTAAATGCACAATATCCACGATATAATTTTTCGAACTCAATTTATGGGTCAAGTTTTGATATACAGAGCATATTGTTTGATTTACTAGTTGTTCCACAAAACCCTTTCGGCAGGAGCACTCTTCTGCTACTTTCACTTATTTCCTGCTGCTTTTCCGACATCGGAAAGCAAGCTCATATCATTACGATTCATAAATCCGGAAATCGAAGTTAAATCTCGAATTATCGTCTGATCTCTTTACTGTCTTGTTATAGCAAGCTCCTTGAACGAATCGTACATAACAAAATATACGACACCATAAGTATCGCGTTTGCAAATGAACGATAGGTTTTATAAAGATCGTTCGACAATAATTAATCTATTGGAACTTACGAATAACGTTTCTATTGCTGTTGACAAGAACCAACAAATACACCGATTTTATTAAGCCTTTGACAGTGTTGATCATAGCCTTCTGGCTAACAAACTACGATCATTTCACGTTTCCGACTCAATCCTCTCTTGGATTTTATCCTTCTTATCCCATCGTTCTTGCACCGTTGCGTGAAACAATTTTTTGTCGGCCTCATTCGGTCCAAAATTCGTAGTTCTTGACATTTAACATTCCCCCATGCTTGTCCTCCGATTGATGGTCTAAAAATTTATCGCACGGTTAACATGAAAGAAGACTGCTCATGCCTTCAAGATGATCTTGACAATCTCCAAAAATGGTGTCAAGATTATTTATTTCCTCTTAATATTTCAAAATGTTTCCACATAAGATTCACAAACAAAATTTATGCAGTAATTAATGAAGACCGGATTGATGAATCGTTGCTCACACTTGCGGACAAATTTAAAGATTTGGAAGTGACATTTGACCTACGTTTCAAATTTGGCATCCAGATTTCGTAGATAACCTCTAGAGCTTCATGTATTGCTGATTTTATTTTAAGATCCCCCTGTAAGTCCTTCAACATCTTAACCAGCGTCCATCCATTTATACTCTTAGCCCGTCAATCCTTGAGTATGCTTGCCAAGTATGGTCTCGTCACTATACCAATCTATCGGATGCTGTAGTCTGTGCAGCGTAGATTCACACGTTCTTTATTTTACAAATATTTATAATCTTCCTAACAGCACCTACGATGAGTGTTTAATGATCCTCAACATCCCATCACTCGATAAAGGAGAGCATTTTAGACCTGGTTTACTTATTTAAAATAAATCACTGTAATCTTCCATCTAATCTTCAGGAAAGGCTTTAATGTACGTCCCATCAAAAACACGTTCGGCCAACATATTCATTGTGCCCTTTGCACGAACCGGTATTATTTTTATTCCAGCTGGGTCGCCTGCCACATTCTTTGCTCCTAGTACTTTATTAGTATTTTGTATTCTTGTATTTTTTTTATTCAAGTAGCTTTATTTGCTGAGTACAAAACTTCTGTCGACCAAACTTGTTCGCTACTGATGTATGTATGTAAACATTATTACCCTCTTTATTTGAGGATACTCCAGCTGGGGCTTGCGGTCCCGGATAGCTCGTCAAAGACGGCGTGAGCGCCAGTCGCTTAGACCAATGGGCCCTTTTTGAGCCCCCAAGCGACAAACGCGGCTCGCCAGAGTATTAGAACGTCGAGTCGGATGACGAATTTGCGGAAGCTAAACACTGGGTGCTAAAAGAGACCAAAAAACGCAGATACCAACCGAATACGGAACTCCCCCCAATATCAAAAAACTTCTTCACTGATTCCCTGAGGCAAAGCTGGACCTTCCGCCACTCTGGCGTAAAGTTTACCACAGTGCTTAAGGGATATCTAGAATACTCTCCGTCAACCTGAACCAAAACGTTCCAAGAACTTAAACCACCACCTGACACTTCACAAGAGATTATGGTTTCAACTACAAGTCATCTAAGATAAAGTGATATTTGAATATATGGAAGGCGTTAGAAGATTCAGCTTGTGATGAAGACGATCTCTAAATACCAAGAACGGGAATCATCACTACAATTTGTAATTAGAAACTGCAAAACATTTACCGAAAATTTTAAAAATGAAATATTCTCCAATAAAATACAAAAGCCTTAAATCGTTTTTAGAAATTCCAATTAATATTCTCTTCTTTTCCACACACTTGAATCATTTCCAAGCAAAAATTTTGATCCTTTAGTCGCCTTTTATAAATTTATTTCAAAAGGCAGATTGATTATTTCCCTGAATTTAACTCTTATCAGTAGATGAGTAACTTTATATTCGCTCGACGATACATGAACTGTACTACGGCAAAACCCCTCGAAAAGGACTAAGATAAATGAAAAGAGATGTAGTGTCTAGCAACAACCTAACCCATATTAGGCCAGAGTATAAACTACACGTGTTGGCATTATCCTTAATTTATGTTTCTCTTTTGCTCTAAATGTTTTGGATCTCTTTTTTATGTTATGCTATACACTTTGTTGTTCTCCTGATTACTTCTAAAATGCAAAAGGATAAATATTTCACATTGGAATACTCGGAAAAATTACTTAAATCTCTCGTTCGCTTTTCATTAATGCATGGACTCAAAACAAAAACAGATGAATTATGGATTATCCTTGAATCATTCAGGCTGACAGAATTTTTGCGATAGGGACTTACATTTCTTTGGAGTGTTACTTTTTTTTAATTAGCAATGTTGCTATTTAACTGATGAATCTATTCAGATATTTTGGCTGAATTTTATCCTTGTCCTTTTGACATAATGTTCAGTCCTTGTAATATAGATTTGTTTTTGCCTGCATTTATTATTTATCCTTGGATACGGTAAGCTTTTAATGAACATTATCGTTGAATGGAAGTATTCTTTTGGGGTTTCAATTATGCAAAACCTTTGAATTAACGTATATGTAGGTTAAGTAGACTATTTTGCTGAATATTGGTAAGTCTAAAAAGTACTGAGGCCTTTTCTGGCATATTTCGATTGAATATTTCTTTTATTAAAAATGGATTTTATTTAAGTACAAATTGCACATTATTATCTATAACCTTTTGCCATTTTTTGGGTAGAGCCATTATTCTTCTGTGGTTTATCGGCGAAAAACTTGGCCAAGTTATTTTCACAGTCCCTTTTTGAAGTGAATTTCTTTTCATTAAGGAAGTTTTGCAGAGACCGAAGCAAATGGTAGTCTGATGGTGCAAGGTCTGGACTGTACGGTGGATGCATCAAAACTTCCCACCCAAGCTCTGTCAATTTTTGCCGGGTCATCAAAGATGTGTGTGGTCTGTGATTGTCATGATGGAAGACAACGCCCTTTCTATTGATCAATTGCTGGTCGGTTTTTTTGAATTGCTTGTTGCAATCTGGTTAATTGCTGACAGTACAGAGCCGAATTGAGTGTTTGGCCAGGTTCTAGCACCTCATGATAAGCAATTACCTTCCAATCCCACCATACACACAGCATAACCTTATTTGGTGTCAATCCTGGCTTTGAAATCGTTTGTGATGATTCACATTTTTTGACCATAATCTTTTTCGAATGACATTGTCGTATCTTACCCATTTTCCATCGGCCGTAATGATTTGCTTCAAAAATGGCTCGATTTCGTTGGGTTTTATTAGCATTTCGCAAATGGAAATTCGGTCGATCAAATTTTTTTGTGTTAATTTATGCGGCACCCAAACGTCGAGCTTCTTTGTGTCAAGCCTTACGCAAATGGTTCAAAACTGTTTGGCGATGGATATTCAGTTCCTTAGCAATGTAGTGGCTGCTTATGTGTCGATCTTCTTCAATTTTTTGTAAGATTTCTTCGACTTTTTCAGTGATTGGTCGACCTGAACGAGGTGCATCTTTGACATCAAAATTTCCAAAACGAAAGCGAGCGAACCATCTCATGGCTGTGGCATTTGATAAAGTATCTTGACCGTAGACAACACAAAGCCTGCGATACATTCTCACCTTGATCGTAGTGATATTGTAAAATAATATAACGAATTTTTCAGAAATATCACTCATTTTTAATTGAATACAACTTTTGACACGAAGACGAAATTCAAAACTGTCCATATGAAAATTGTAGACTGGAATGTCACCTTTCAAACGCATGTCAATTGGACTCAATCTGATTAGTATTGCCCGATATACGAGTATGACAACGAACACCATCTAGTAACAAAAAAGGCTCAACACTTTTAAGCTATCCAATATTTCGTAATGTCACTGTGAAGATAATTAACATTTTGGTATTTGTAGTAACTTATTATCCCTGAAATTCTCCCTTTTCTGCCGACCATAGTCCAGCTTATTGATTATTAAAAGCGAATTTTTTGGGAAGGGTTTTCCCCTATCGGAAATCTGGAGGTCGTATCTGAGGACACTGTAGAAAATTCGAAAACCGAAATTAATACAGTATTAAAATGCCGCTCAAATCTACCTGGGAAAACCCGCATATACAGTTACACTCATTTTCATCTAAACTCAATTCTTAATTTTTGAATGTGTACCTTAGATTTCGATTTTACAGAGCCAGGTAAGAGTCAGTACAAAAAATTGATAAGGTACTACAAATAACATCAGTTATGTACCGTCCATGTTTGTTAAAACACTCCTGAAAACGCTGTGAGAAGTTTTACATACTCCTCTGAAGCATTTCACGCAGAACTGCTCGTATCTTTTGGGTTATTGTCTAGCCTAGTGCTTCGAGTGAACGTGGCTTATGTACTCGTACATATGTGCTCGTGCTTTGCGAGAGCCCTATAAAAAGTAATTACAGGGTGACAGATCCGGCTATCGAAGGGGTCACTCCATATCTCCTTGCAGCAAAATCAGAGGTTCAGGGAATGATCAAAATGACCTAAAATGACAACTCGCGTCAGTAGATATTACCTATTCCGAAAACATGAGGTTCATCTCCCACCTTACTTGGCAGCTCCTTCAAACCTTCCATATCTCTCTGTGTTTCTCCGCTATCTTCTTCACTAACGACTGCAAGATCGAAGTGGAGTACGTAGGATCCTTTTGAAATGCACTGAGGCACATGCCACACCTCTCTCTGTTTTCCAGTCAGAGGTATTCGTTATTCTTCAGGTACCGGACATGGATTATTCGGGAAAGATGGAGAGGTAGGAAAATAAATTCTGTCGCTCTAAGCAACTCATTCACCACCTCAAAACTGTTCCTTGAATATAGATTATGTTGTGAAGTACAACAAGCTTCAGTTAACCGGGGTGCCAGGCCACTGTGCTATCGAGGGTACTGGTGGGTCCTTATTTTGTCAATATATCAAAGGATATCATCCATCACTCCATTGATGGTGATGAGCATGCTATCTGTGAGAAAACTCATCGTGCGGACAGACAAAAAAGCTTGTTCGGCGACCATCGACAAAATTTGCTGCTTTGCTTACTGACCTAACGAGAGAGAATGCCGAAAAATGATTGGGCACAATAATTGTGGTCCACACTTTTGAACAATTGACATATCGCAGATGCCGTCTCCACTGCTTGTCTTGAAAACGATGAGTATTCGATGTCTTCTGACTTCGCCTCATCAAAAACAACAACAAACCGCCCTATAAGTTTATATTTTCATGTTTCACTATGGGGAAGTTCTGTAGTGATTAGTGAAGATTTACTCGTAGCTGTCCATTCAGGACTGCAGCGATGGTCTGCTGCCTCGGCGAGCGAAGATATTAGTGCTCGCCGGAATTGGCCTTTTCTGAGGACGCATGTATGCGCTGGCAGGCTAGCATTGTGGTGTCGTGGGGCTGGTTCTTTTCCCGAGCACAAGAGCCCACTACAAAGAAAAACTCGCATTCACGAATTAAAGGATGAAACGTCTCGGTTCGACGGTGTCGAGGCTGAGTTAACCTACCGAAGGGATAGACTAATAAAAAGTGACTGACCGAGAATGATTAACGCGCGCGGGACGCTTCTCACTCAAGTCGACAGTTCAGAAATCAGCCAACACAATGTTCGCCGGCATTCAATTTAATACGAAAAGCTCGAATTTGATAATGAATTTTAATTGCCCGGTTCGACCTTTGGACTCAGCTTGGAATCAATGAACTATAGAGTCTTGATATCATATGTGAATGTTTCTAGTTGTGAAGGAGGTTGCGAATTATAGTAAAACAAGTGTGTTTACACACTGAAAATTTAATTAGATTCGTTCCCTGTGAATAAATGAGAACAACCTGAAAGCGAGTATTCTCGTTCCCAACAATAACATCTCAAAACATCGCGCAACCAACCCATACCGTCGTCAACCGGTCATCTCGTTCGTTATATCTTTGCCTTTACAGCCTCTCTCGACGAGCCTCTGCATGGCGATAACGGCGGATTTCGGTTGCAACTTTTAGCAATTGCTTCGCTAAATGGTGCTGCTAGTATTGATTTTTTTGTTTGTTATTTTTTAATTTTTTTTTTTTCGGAAAAACATTTTTATCGATAATGGTAGCGGTGGTAGTGGCGGGGTTTATTTCGGGTTAGCAAGAATCATGTTAATACTAAAAGTTGCGTATTAAATTGTTCCGCACTTATTGCGTTGTTATAGTAGTAGCTAGCAATTTGCCTAGGCGGGCTGCTCGATTACTACAGGGCAGCTAATTTTCTCGCGATCCTGAGGAGACGAGGATTGCGAAAAAGGAGCTGAAGGATCCTTAGGTGGATAACTGATTAAGTTTGCAGCAGGAATAAGGAGCAAAAACGAAAAATAGAAAAAAAAACTTATCGGACGGACAAATTGATGCAAATACTTTCGACTTGCTGTAGATGGGGAAACCGAAGTATGTGATTGAAACTAACTACGAATGGATAAAACAGGCGTATGTGCTTAAATTATCGACGCAGGTCTTTTGCGTGGCATACACCCACTTCTTTGCCAGACAGATCCGTGAGGAGATAGCGACCAGGTCCTACAACCTTATGTACCCGACTTTTCATGAAGCGTCGATCCAACTTCGCATTAAAATGGCCAACTGGGTCGCTTTGGAGGAAATTGCGACGAAATACTTTATCCCCTTCTCTAAACTGAGACGGTCGGGATCTTAGATTATAATGCGCGTTCTGCTTCCCTTATCTTCCGTCTGATTTGTAGGCGGAAATCGCCTAATCTTTCGTGGGGCTCCAGCGCAACGACGGGATCTTCCAAACATTCTAATTGCTGCAATAGCTTGAATGATTTGCCGTGGCAAATCATGTGCTGTCCGAAGGGAACAAAGTAAAGCGAAACGCCCGTGACGGAATGGTAAAACGACCGCAGTGTACAGATGATGGCGGACAATCTGCGGTCCCAATCCTTTTGAGTTGGAGAGACATAGGAACGGATATAAGCTAACATGGTGCGATTTAAACGTTCTGATGCTTTAGATCGAGCAGAGTATATTGGCGTCAGTTTGTGTTCGACAGCGTACTGTTCGAGTAGACTCTTAAACTGCCGAGATTGGAACTGCACTCCGTTGTCCGAGTACAAGCTTTCTGGAACACCAAACACATGGAATATTCGACTCTCTAAGAGTTTCACGATAGGTGGAGTCGTGAATTGGCGAATAGGTTCTACCAGCGTGAACTTAGATAGCTGATCTAGAGCAACGAAAGCTCCAACGTTTCCCAAAGAAAAACGAGGGTATGTACCGAGTAGATATGTATACAGACGTTGGAACACGCGCTCCGGAACGCCGAGTTGGCTCATGGGAGGTAGACGAGGCTGGTTGGGAGCCTTAGTGTCTTAACATGTCTCACAGGTGCCTACATACATCCTTCACCTGAGATGACATTTTAGGCCAAAAGAAGTATTTCTTAAGGCGCCGAAGCGTCCGACCGTAGCCTCCGTGGAGAATGGTGAGGATGGTCGTGTGCACTTAAGATCAGATTGTGAGTCATCTCTTCCGGCACCCAAAGTTTCCATGACTCCTTTTCCTGCAATGAATAACGGGTTGCGTATTCATTACGTTAGTAAATATAGCCGTCGACCACTTTCAAATCAGTCCACCGTGTTTGTTGGGTTACGATGGTTTGCCTCAACTTATTGTAGTTGTCTGAATTGAAATGCAGGCTGCCCAAATCTATCTCGATGGGACTATCGTCATTTAATGTCAATTCCGCTCTATCGGGTGAAAATCTTCGCGAGAGAGTATCGGACACGATGTTTTGTGTTCCTTTCCAGTGTTTGATGGAAAACTTTAAACCCTTGCAGTTTAAGAGCCCATCGGGCCAGACGTTCATGCAGGCCCGCTTGGTTCATCAGCCATTGTAACGAAGCATGGCCGGTGATAGTCTCAAACGGATGCCCTTCTATGTACGCTCTGAATTTCTTGACAGCCATCACCGCTGCCAGACATTCTTGTTCGGATACGGTGTAGTTCCTCTGAGCTGAGTTCAGCTTACTGGGCTCAAAACCAATTGGAGCTTCTTCTCCCTCTTCGGTTAATTGGACTAGTAAGGTTCCAACTCCATATTGCCTTGCATCGTAGTAAATGGAGAATTTATTCTGGAAGTCAAGGCTGTGCAAGACTGGGGCAGATGTCAAAGCTTGCTTGAGTTCTTCGAATGCTTTTCGGCTGAGCTCGGACCAGATGAACTTGCCTTTCCGGAGCATGTCTGAGAGAAGTGCTGAAACTGTTGCGTAGTTCCGAACGAACCTTCGGTACCAGCCGCACACTCCTAGGAAGCGTCGTAGCTGCTTAACGGTCTTCGGTTAAAAGAAACTCATCAATCGGCCGTGTTTTATCCGGATCTGTTTTGATGGCCTAGATATCAAACTTCGGTCATGACGAACTTGCTTTTCTGGACATTGATGGTGAGTCCCGCCTTGCTGATATGCAGGGCTACTTCTTGCAGCAGTACAAGATGTTGGTCAAACGTTTCTGTGATGAGTAGAAGGTCATCCAGGTAAACGAACACTTGCCGTTTCAGGTGAGGGTAAATGACTTTTTCCATCAGACGGGTCATCGTTTGCGGGGCGTAACAAGGGCCGAAGGGCATTGTGACGAACTGGTATAGTGGTCGTCCCAGGACTGTGAAAGCGGTTTTATCCCTCGACCTTTCATCGAGTGAAATGTGCCACAGGGCATCCTTCAAGTCGAGACTCGTAATTTATGTTAGTTTGCTTTTGGCAGTCTTCTCAATATTCCATCGATGAGCGGAAGAGGATACACGTTGACTACGGAAGAGGATATACGTTGACTCTCCGGGCGTCTAGACAAAGACGGACTTTACCTGGTTTTACCACCAAAGTTTCTGGGGAGGACGAGGCACTTTGAGATTCCTCCATAATCCAACTGTAGCATCCTGTCCAACTCGCAGGCGAGATGGCGCAGTGTCTATGCTTTACTGGCTTGCTATCGCCGATGTCAATAACATGTGAGACCAGAGTAGTGTGGCCAAGGCCTGTGTGGCTTAAGATGGAAAAGCAGCAATGGATGGTTAGGAGTTAATTCGTGTCTGTCGGACATAGAAGTAAGACGTGTCTAGTGTTAAAGTGTGAATCCAAGAATAAATCGATAGCCAAACCAAATTGCAGGACGAAATCGACGCCGAAGTACACGTTCCGAGTCAGAGTGGGGATGATGAAAAATGTTATATCCGTAGTTTGACCGCTAAACGTGACGGGTGTTGCCAATTTACCCTTGATAGAATGTTTGGTGCCGTCAGGTCGGTTGATGGAGTACTTTTGAGCCGAGGCTTGAGGCAAGGCAGCAATTAATACAACAGCAATTTCGTCCAACACTTTGATTGGTGTGTAAGGTCTGGTGTCATTCTGGGAAACCTCCAAGACGTTGCATGTGTTCAGGATTTGGCGGCAGGTGCGCACTCTCCTACGGAAGCTCCTCGAACGACGAGTTGACCATTTAGTCTTGTGCTGTCGTGAGGTGACTTCTGATGTAAAAATCCGCTCTCGTGCCGCGAGATATTCCTGAAGCCTAATGTGATATGGTTTCCGTGGCTGTCGGGGTTCTTCGTACAGTATCTGGGGTGGTCGCTTCAAAAATGATTTTGGAGAGGCCTCCGGAAGAGTTGTGTCAACTGCAGAATCACGGACCACCAAAGGTGTCAATGTGTTAGTATGCAGAGTGTTTTCTGGCGAAGAGCTCGTCGTAGTGGAACTGCCAGTAGATGGGACGGAGTGACGTTCCGTTATTGGGTCTGTCTCGTGCTGCTGGCTGTTGTGGACACTTTCTTGCCAGTTTTTTCCCTTTTTGCAATTCGGCTCGTATGTATTGGCATATGTACGGAAACAAAAGATGTTAGCCTCTGTCTGGCATGCGGTAAAGCGATGCCCCGTCTGGCGGCCGTTCCAACACGTGTTGAGTCGTGTCTAGGTGCCAGTTCGTGGACTTCTGTTTGATGAGCTTCGTCTAGCTCCGTGGGTGATGAAGATACGGTCTCCGAACTGCTGTCCATTATGGGAGGTATCAGACAAAATAACGCGGGTAGGGCAGGCACGTTATGTTCGAACTCAATCACTGTGCGTCGTTCCGGTTGCTCCCTTCGTTCGAATAACTTGTTTTGGGTTTTGATCGCTGGGAGTATTGTATGGCTTCTAGCTCCTTTGCTGAACCGCGAAACGTATGTAAGTTGTGGCGAGGTGCAAAGACCAATCGTTCTCGTAGCTCCTGCCTGACTCCTTCCCACAAGAGACTTAAGACCTCTGTCTCCGGCATGGGGCTCATTAATCGTTCCAAAAGGCAACATAGACCTTCGTAGTAGTCGTCTACTGTCTCCAACGGGTGTACTCCGTAGCCTTTGTTTCAATATATCATCACTCTCGACTGGTGTGAATTCCCGCAATGCGGCATGCCTCAAAGTTTCCCAATCGTTTGTTGGAAATGTGTCAACGAAACGCCAGAACCATCGGAAAGCTCTCCCACTGAACAGCATTTGGACGCATCTGGCAACTAATCGCATGTTTCCTCCCAGGTTCAACGCCGTCATGTTTTCTGCCCTTCGTAAGAAGGCACTTATGGCTACAGGGCCATCCTGGCCCAAAAACACAAACTTCCAGCTAGCTATGATGCGTGCTACTTTAGATGTTGGAATAGTGCACGGAGAACGATTACATTCGCAGCTGGGTAGTCGTGGCACTGTCTCATCTCCATGCGTGGACCTTCCCATTCGACGACTTTCTGGATGAGTTGATGGCGGGAGATCCCAGGTGTACCAGGGCATTGAGCCACGGTTATGGTCTGTCTGTTCAAACATCAGTTGATCAGCGCTCCAGGCACGCGTGTTATTCCGGTGGTGCAGGTGAGAAGTTAAAACACTTACTCTGGGCCTATATTCCGGGGTCATTGGGTTTGTCACTCCGCTGAGCCTTGGAGGTGCTGGGTCACTAGCTATTGTTAAGGGTAGCTCTGCAGTCTCCGCATTGTCTACCCTTGATGCTAAGATAGAAGACTGGGCCTGTGGTTGTGGGATAGATAGTTTTTTCAATTGTTTCCTCATTTGCCCTATCCTGGCAGCCATCGTCTGCATGACGATCAGCAGCTGGGCCATTTTGGAAGTCCATGATGAAAATTGAATCGTAGGTCTGATTGGTGGGAGCACTCTTGCTCCATCTGTGTAGCTGAGCGTACCCAATGGGTTCGATTTGCTGAGCCCGCTTTTATGCAGTGCTCCACAAGCGATGCGATGCAGTTGACGACAGAAAGGGCATGTCGATGGTATACGACGTCCATGTCCTCATGGCATATTGAACATAGAACCGTCGGTCTGGCGTCCGATCTAAGTTTTCTCCTCTCTGGGTTCTTTTGATGAGCATCTTTCTCCTAAAAACGTTATACTTTCTGAAAAAATAATTTTAAATTAATTATGTGGCCATCAGTGGCGAACTATAAACAACTCACACGACGAAAAATGGAATATATGTTTCTTTCCCCCGGTCACAGGCAGGGACACCAATGGTGAGTTTTTCCTACACGTTACAGGTACTACAGTAGAACTCCAATTATCCGAATTAATGGGGACCGGGACCCATTCGGATAATCAAATATTCGGATAATCGGATTTAAAAAAAAAAAATTGCCATTGGAGAGAATAAAAGCTACGTTTTGATATTGCACTATTTTTTTATTGAATTAAATGAAAGAAACATGAAATTTTCACATGTTTTAAATATAAATAAAATGTACTTATGTACAAGTTTAGAAATAAAAATCATTGTTTTTTAAACATCTCCGTCAATGTAAGCTGTTTTGCGGTCTTCAACCGTTTTCGGGCAGCCAGGTCACGCATTCGCTTGACGGTGAGCAGTTGCAAGTGGTCACACTCGGGCTGACGCTCCATCCACTTCAAAGCAGTCTCGAGGCCGGCAAATGCTTCACTAGCTGATGGTCCAGCGTCTACTTCAACATCAGCAGAAAGTTCTTCTTCCACTTCCACTTCAACATCTTCTCTCACACTTACAACAATTTCATCGTCACAAGCCATCCACTCTCCTACATCTTCAGCACTTACTTCTGTACAACCAGGATTTTTTACAATCATTTTTCTTATTTCCTCTAGTGACAGCGCATCTTCATCATCATCATCCTCTCCATATTCTTGTTTCTCATTTTCTTCAGATTCTTTTTTTTGTTCTTCTCAGACGGTAGGCCTTTCAGTTTATTCCACGCACGTCTTAGCGTCACTGCCGTAACCAAACTCCAAGCTTCCGCTACCATGTAACAGCAGTCCTTTAAATTTATTTTGTTATGATTTGCCAAAACCAATTCTTCATCTTCAGCACCTTCGATCAGCAGTTTTCTCAGCAGTTGCCTTCTGTAATGGCGCTTCATTGTTTCAATAACAGACTGGTCCATGGGTTGCAGCAAACTTGTAACATTGGGAGGCAAAAACGTCGTTTTAAACTGCCCATTCTCTCTTTCCAACAGTTCTGCTGTAGGATGAGTGGGTGCGTTATCAACAATTAAAAGCACCTTACTGCCTTCTTCATCATACCATTCGGTAAACAAAGCTGCAGTCATCCAGGCCTTGGGTTGACTTTTGTAGAAGAGTGGAAGTTTTTTTACGTTTTTAAATGCTCTTGGATTTCTTGATTTTCCTATCAAAAGAAGTGGCAGTTTATGATTTCCAGTGGAGTTGGCACAGTTAAGCACTGTAACACGTTCTTTACTGACCTTATGTCCAGGGGCACTAGATTCCCTTTTAGAAGCCAAAGTGGTTTTTGGTAATGCTTTCCAAACAAGGCCAGTTTCATCGGCATTATAAACAAACTCCGGATCATAGGATTCTGATGCAGTTTTAAATTTTTCAATAAAATTTTCAGCAGCTGCAGAGTCTGGTGAAAGCTTCTCACCAGCCAAATCTAACTCGCGTACACCATGCCTGAATTTAAAATTCCTTAGCCAGCCGTTACTAGCCTTAAAAGATGAATAACCAAGCTTTTCTGCTAAGATTTTGGCTTTTTCACAAAGGATTGGACCTGAAATCGGATTTCCCATAGAACTTGCTGCAAAAACCATTTAAACACGGCATCTTCCAAATTTTTGTTGGTTGCTGTCTTCATTGTTTTCCTGGAGGAACTTCCATCTTCATTTTCAAGCACCGAAACAAAGTTTAAAAGTGTTGACTTACTGTTTTTAATGTCAGAAATTGTTGCTTGTCCAACACCATAAATCTCAGACAACTTCTTACCCGTTACACCTTTATCGAGTTGCTCTATAATTTTCAGTTTGTCCGCTAACGATAGCACAACACGTTTTCTTTTCGAAGCCATGGTATAAAAACAATACAGTATTGTACACGCACAAACAAAAGTAAGCCGTAGCGAAAGAGTAGCGTCCTCGAGCAAGGTCAATAGCACACTGGCTAATCAAAACAAACAATGACAGGTGCGCCGTGACTGCAATGCGCCGGAACTTGTCTTAACTTGCCGTTGTGCCTACACACGCGGAGGGAAGTCAGTGTTGGCACAACGGCAAGTTAAGACAAGTCAAGTCAAGACTTAACGCGCAAACACTGGCTTCGCGGGGGGAAGAATAATAGCGCACTTAGACTTTTTTTGGACAATTTTTTGTGATTCGGATAATCGGCGATTCGGATAGTCGGAGTTCGGATAGTTGGAGTTCTATTGTACTCTCTTGAGGCACCCTATATATTATAGTTCGGAAATGGTTTCTTGTTCGTTATCCAAGGACAGTAAGTCGGCCCAGGGTTGATTCCGATCCGCAAGCAGCGCGTGTCTTATCATTGATAGTCACGGACTAGCTAGGCGGTCAAACTCGTGAAACCAAGATCCATGCTCTGGAGGACACTAAGGCACCGCTTGGTTTGGGGGGAAGATCAGAATCCGCCGCAAAATGATGTATGTAACAACTTCCGAGTACACAAAGGGACTCTAATATCATTTGGCCTTGCTAGTCATACAATGGTGGTAAACCACCAATGTATAAATCATAAGTAAGTCCAAACAATATTGATGTCTGAGGACAAAACAAAGTGCGGAAGTTGTTATAGATGCTGGGGCACGTTTAGTGCAATATCCTTCAGTAGTTACCTGCCTGCCAATAATTTGGATACCAAGTAGGGTAACCTAGAGATAATGGTCTGTCTCATGCACACGACTGTTGATACAGCCGGGCTTTTCGGGCCCCACGTTGAGCCCATTGTGTAGAGATTAATTATGCTTTAGATATCCGTTCAGGACTGCAGCGATGGTGTGCTGCATCGGCGAGCGAAGATATTAGTGCTCGCCGGAATTGGCCTTTTCTGAGGATGCGTGAATGCGCTAGCAGGCTAGCATTGCGGTGTCCTGGGGCGGGTTCTTTTCCCCAGCACAAGGGCCCACTATAAAAAAAAATTTCATTCACGAATTAAAGGATAAAACGTCTCGGTTCGAAGGAATGGACTAATAAAGAGCAACTGACCGAGCCTGATTAACGCGCGCGGGACGCTTCATATTCAAATCGACAGTTCAGAAATCAGCCAACACAATGCTCGCTTTGTTATTTTTTTATTTTTTTTTCCAAAAACTTTTATCGATAATGGTAGCGATGGTAGTGACAGGTTTTGTTTCGGGTTGGTAATAATAATGTTAATAAGTTGCATATCAAATTGTTCCGCACTCATTGCGTTGTTATTATTATGAAATGGTCTTTTTTCGTAAAGGTCCCTCGAGCAGTTTGCCTAGGCGGGCTGCTCGATTACTACAGTTCCTCTACTTAGCCACTTCCGGTTCACGCACTTTGAGCAAAGTTGCTACTTCGCATATTACGCCCAACCCTTCATG
Organism: Odontomyia ornata; assembly: GCA_963969285.1. Classification (NCBI taxonomy): domain Eukaryota; kingdom Metazoa; phylum Arthropoda; class Insecta; order Diptera; family Stratiomyidae; genus Odontomyia; species Odontomyia ornata. The sequence continues at coordinate 72,810,215 of OZ017739.1, forward strand.
GCATAGCAAGGGAATAGCCATATGTATAAACAGTGCCCACCCCTTCATGGCATAGCAAGGGAATGTATAAACAGTAATTTCATTGCAAGCCATGGTATACACTGCATTCAAGAGCACCGTGGTCGCAACAATTTACTATTTCTTCCTTATTAATATATGGCACCACAAAATACCTATGCCGCATTTCGTTTATTCGTTTATTTTTAACGCATAGTAAACAAATAACACATTGATGCAAGCTTCGTGACATTTGCATTATTTTTCCGCAGTCGGTGCATTTTAAAAAAGGTGCAATTACGCAAGGATGTATAAAGCGACGATAGTGACACTGATGAAATGAAAAAATGAATTAGATGTGTCTGACGTGTTCTAGAAAACATAGAAATTGTCAAGTTCACAGTGCACAGCTATTCAAACACCAACGAGGCGCTGTTTAGTTTTTGTCCCCAAATAACATAATAAATGCAAAATGTTTATCTAATACCACAGAGAACAACTTGCAAAAATTCAGTTTCCCATCACGCCATACCGATAACATGTTTTATGTATGCATACTATCTAAGTATCTACTCAAAGTCTAGTCTAGTTGCTGAAACGAAACTACTAAACCTCTGCAAAAAGTAAACTTTTTTTTTATTCTTCCCTGCTTGATGTTTTAGCTTCGTTATTATTTACAAAGCGCGAGGCGATTCTTTTTTTTATCTTGTTCAGAAAAATAAAACCAGACACCATAAAAATCCTATCATCAAAAACTTTGAATTGCATTAGCATTTTATACTTAATGCGTTCGCCTCATCGTCTATATTTTACTTTTCTCTGGCTCCACCATTCACGCCCTCTCGTTTCACCTCTCCTTGCAAATTGCGCGATTCGCAAAAAAAAATTTATCTAGTTTTCTAGTTTGTCTAGCGCTTTAACCTCCACCATCCTCATGAGAGCAGTATCTTTCGCTTTGCATGCCAACAGATCAGCAAAACGCGTTGTCGCATCGTTCCCGTTCGCATAAAAATTCTAATGAATTCTCTCGTTCCTCTGGTTGGTCCGACTTGCGAATTTTGTCGCTAGTTTAACTGCCTTCAGCTATTTTATAGCTCATGTATGCTATCCATAATAATTTTAGCCTATGCCGGACACGCGGATAGATCGATTGACGGTTAAAACTCAGCAGAGTGGGAACGACGCAACCGAAGCAAGAAGTGCCGGACTTAGGCGGCCTGCAACGCCAAAAACGGCATCCAAAAGAACAACCTGCCCAAGCCAAGTGGTCACCGTGAAGAATAGAAAGCCAAAAGCACGTTCTTTTATTCCTTGCAAAAATTAAAAGCTCTAGATGCCGGAATTGGCGTGTTTGCGAAACCAGTTCCGGCCGTTTGTGAAAATTATACAATGACGAATGCCCATAAAAGATATTTTCGTTGCATTCACGTTTTTCTCTTTTATTTCTTGCCTCGTCTCTGGGTTTAAATCACCTCAATGAAATCTAAATTCAAATCTTTTAATCCAAACTAAATCAGCAACCGCAATAAAACGTTTTGCAGACTTCGTTGTGTTTACAAGAGCGCCTTGTTCGACGATTTCGTTTTCTACCTGCTCAAGTATATCTTCAAGGAACTTTATTCTCGGGCTAGACCATTGCTGCATTGCTCAAACTCCTTGACCGCCAATATTTCCCTCCAGTACCAACGGCGATAATAATTAGATCAAACTCGCTCGATATCATCATCACTGAACTTGTGAACAAACCAGTTTGCAACGAGGAAAGCAACAAAGGTCCGACACTGGAACCGTGTGGAACTCCGCAGAAATGTCGCTCCACGTGCTTTGTGCAACTGGCAATACTTACCTGAATCTATCTACCACTAGCAGGTAGCAATCTGACTGACATTGGATGCATAAAAGTGTCAGTTTATGACCGCGAGGCTATCGCATTCTTCTTCGACAGTTCATTTTTTATTTTTTGGGTTTTCGTTTTTCTTCTTCAATTTTGACGATTTGCAAGGCAGCATGTCTTGCATATGTGGAGAGAATCGTGGATCAATTATTAATTCAGAATGGGGAATGCATTTGGTTTCGTAACAACTTCCTCTCGGAAGGTGAATTTTGTTAGTTGCTTTGTTAGCAACAAGTGAAGTATTAAGTCACCTGATGATGAAGATGATGATGGTCATGCTGAAGAAGAGGAAGCTTACTGTGCGTTTGGAAAAATGGAAGCGCCGCAGTATGTTAACTTCCGGCTGAGCTTTGTTAGGAATGCTTGGAGCAATAGGTATGCCCAAAAGGTTCAAATGTTAGCTTAAAAAAAAAAATTTGCAAGCTAATTTTGTAAAAAAAAGAACTGTCTGAAAAACATAGCTGAATGCGGAGCATAAGCTACTTTATTTTAACGCGCGATGCTGCCTATGAGATCCGAAGACGACTTTTCTCCTGGCGATGACCGCTCTTCTGCATTGTATAGGAGTTGAACTATGGAAAAGAAGGAATGAGAGTAGTTGTGGTTTACATCACCCCATAGTCATCAATAGACAGGTATTGGTACAATACGCAATCAATGCCGCTTTCCAACCAAAACCATCACATTTCAGCCAGGATAGTTTCCTCACCGTGTAAAGTGCAAAATTAACCTGTTATGGACTCCCCTAGCCCGTGGGACAGATCAAAGGCTTTTTCAGCTTTTCTTGCCATTCTGGTTGTGTATCACTTCCTATATGGCTACTGTACCACGGTGCGTAGCCACACCTTGAGGTTGTTCATTCCCAAAGACTATTAACTTCCGAGTATTGCTCCCAAGTTTTACAAATCCTCTTAAGCTGAAAAAGAAAGAAAGTAAAGAAAGTGTATTACCCGCGATGGCTACTTTTTCTGCTTCCGATCACGCTGATTAAGGAGGCAAAACTCCATTCATTGTCCACTCTGGGTTCTCAAGCCTTTTTTCAAGCCAAGTGCTTGCTCCTTTCCGTTTCAGCTGGTGATCTGTCAAATAAAAATTACTCAAACTTCACTGGTTATGTGAAACGCATCGTGGTATTTCAACATATTTGCTTGATTAAATTTCTAGGACTGACTTTGAAGAAAATGCAGGTGGCAGCTGTAGATGAACTCTCGAATCTACTAAGCTCTGCAGCGGGTAAATTACCATTTGCATATTTTGAGTCCAGAAAATATAGAGTTGATTAAAATATACTATCTGCATTAGGTATCACACGAAGTATGCGAAATTCTAAGCTACAGCATTCCCGGCCACAATCTTCATCTGTTTATATTGTCCAGAGAAGTTATAGATTAAATCATTATGCGAAATAACGACCCAGTATATCTAAATATAGTCACCAAATCTCCTTCAATACCTACGATTTGCCCAACCGACCTTTTGCAATCGAAAAAATTCGAGTCGGACCCTTATAGTAGTATATTGTGTGTCACTACAAATACCGATGAGTCTCCTTTCTTGACGAGGACTATACCTGCAAATTAATCTATATCTACGACTTTCAATGCTGGCGTAAGAGAACCGAAGGAAAGTTTCCTAATCGAAGGGGTTTCTCCCGGCTCGTTTCCAAACGAGAAGCGATGAACTCGATAAATGCAAAATTCCTGGGGGAAAGTCCGCCAGCCAAGGACAATACTTCGCACCTTCATTATCCAAGAGTTCGCGAAGGGTTATCTTCGTCCTCAGTCTTACTTGCACAAGATCGGTAATTTGCGGTCCCCCGACTGAAGTTTTGCGCATGAGAATAAGTCGATATCTGCCACACAATTTTTCCATCCAAAAGATGGGACAGGATGTGCCAGAACCACTATAAGGAGGACGTCGGGGTTGAGGGATCACCTCCTGCTAGAGGAAAGATCCACCAACTTGAAGGCGCCCCACGGCGTAGCGATACGAAGCTTAGCCCGAAGTAATGTGCCAAACGGTTCCAGGCTAGGTTCTCAGATTGATAGGGGAGGTGTTTGGTAGGCATTCCAGGCTTCTTGCGCGTCTGAAAACCCCACTCTCAGCATAAAGAGTTTTCATCTCCCAACCACAAAAAAAAAAAGAAAAATCTTCGGCGGGCAAACTTTGTAAGTCTGATGAAAGGCTTAGTTTACACTGGAACCAGTGACAGCTGTATATCCACTAACTACGCGAACAGGGTTCTAGAGAAGTATAGGGATCAAATCAAACGTTTCAAAACACAACTAGGCACTACGGATGGTGCAAACAACCACTTTTAAGATAGTGACCAAGCTTTCCGAACCAAGCATGACTTTACTGAGTCGACTGCCCAAAACACAGTCGCTAGTTTTGATTTAAAGTATGTGTTTTAAGCAAATTCTACTCGATTGGGGATGGAAAGATAAACCACATTCACGGTGCTCGGTCAGTCACCTTAACAGTTCGTTACCATGCTCTCTAACCTTTGTGACTTGTGCTACGTAGTGACAATTTTTACAAGGTGATACCTGTATCAGTTTTCTTGGCTTAAAAAGACTTTGTGGCTAAAAACCAAGTCTATGTATACCTAGACGACTTTTTGCTGATCATCGAAACTTTTCGACGAGCATCTGTTGTTCTAATGATAAACACCGAGAAGAACTAGTTCGAAATCAATCTCTGGGCCACCACAAACCGTATCCGGATAAAACGAAGGCGATTGATGAGTTCTCCTTATACGGAAACCTTTGAACAGCCAAATCACTTCTTAGGCGTTTGCTATTTGTATCGCTGTTTCACCCGAAATTGTGCCACTGTCTCATTACCTCAGACAGAGATGCTGCGAAAAGAACGTTTATTCGTCCGGAATAAATTCAACTTATGGGCACTCAAAAACCAAAAGACGGACTTGATAATCGTTCTCTTGCTTAACAGTTCTGCTGTTAGACCATGTGATAGATGCCAGTGAAGGGGCCCCGATAGTCTTAATGTCCCGTAAATTGAACTCAGTTCAGTTTTGCATCAGAAATTTTTGGCAGCTAATTTGCACTGCCAGGTAGCCGATAAAATTAAAAGGGTTTGACTTTAACCTTCGACAAAGGAAAGGAGCAAAAAACGTGATCCCAAACACATTATCAAGCGTGTTCTCCCCGGAAGGAGCTGAATCGATTCAGAATGGGTATTGCATAGTTGAGAGTCCCCCTTCATTTCAGACAGCTACAAAGATCTGAGGCAAATCACTGAAACCCTGCGACCGCAGTTGGCTCATTTGAAGGTGGTAAATAGATTTGTATCCAATCGAATAGACTTCGTTAATGAAGAGCTCTCCAGGAAGAGGGAAGTTAGAAACGGTAAGCGTTTGTACAAATTTCGATCTCCCGAGCTCACTGTTCTCTGTTGACCGTTAACGACGTGTACAGACGGACACTCTCGCGTCTGAGTACGCACCTGTGTAACATGCAAGTGCAACAAACCTCCGAATCAACCTTCTCGATCGCTTATTTCAACGCGAATATATAAACTAAGGGCAAAAAACTATCAGCTTAGCAAAAAGACCCCAATGCTGCATCTCTATTTACCTTCGTCAGCTGTCCTTTGGGAACTCATCCGTTCTCTGAAGCATTTTAATACGCTCATGGATACTTTATATGAGTTTGATTTTCTGGTTCATGAGTAGTGGCTCCCGGACTGAGGTGGATAGGAATTTTGGCGGGAAAAAATGTGTAGCAGTCCCGCTTCGATTTCATACCGGTAAGGATATTTGGCTGCGATTTTATATGAATTAAGCCGGCTCATGAGTACATCTGGTGCATAGTCATTATAGTAATTAGAGCCAACGCTCAATATTTATCTGGCGTCAATCCTGAAGTACTGAACTATCATCTGCGCTTCGGCTAATGTCTTCTTCAGGTGTTGAATTCTCGATTCAAGTATATTTGCATCAGGTCTTTTTACTTGTTGCTCCACGCCCATCAAATAACTCTTCCTTCTTTCTACTATCCCGATCTCCTTTGATTAAGCTAGACGCCATTCTTTTATTGATGATCTGCCCGTAGCCTTTAGATTTCGCCCTCAGCGCTTCTTTAGCCTTCTGTTCTTCTTCGGCCTTGAACCAGCTCCTCCACTAATGCCCTATGCGGTCTAGGAGCTACTCTAAGCTTACTGCTTTGCTGATTTTTGGCAAGTCGCATTCAGATTGTTTTCTTTTCAGAACATCTCCCACTTTTCGGAATAGCTTTTCTTCTTCATGTCGCCGGGCGGCAATTGTACTTTGCGACATCCTTGGGAGAAATTATCGCTTTCCATTTCCGAATACAGTACTTCCGCAACATTTTCGACGTTGGCAATGCAATCACACAACATCGGTTTATTTGCCTAGTTACTCGTTTCTTTTTCTGCCGTAACCTCGTCGTTGACTTCAGGATGTTTCTTTATTATGACGGGATTTACGACCCTTTAATCGGTCGCTTCGGTAACGATCGCAGCAGTGACCATCAAATTCTCGATCTTCTTTATATTTTCCTCCACCGCTCGAACACCTGAAGCGTTCTGCAGAGTTTCCCAGTTTTCCTTAATAGGACGCTCTGGCGTTCTGGACCAGACTGTCTGTTAATCTCCGTTTTTTGTCCGTCTTCACTGTCATTGTATTAATCGTCGTTTTTGTCATCGTTAATACCGCTCCTGATGTACTGTTAACATCGTTGCGTCGGCGTTATTTTTTATTTCTTTTGGTTTTTTTTTTTTATCTTTTTTAAGTGTTTTTGGTTGCTCCAGTTTTATTGGGTCCTCCCTCGGACTCCCTCGGAGCCGCTATCTCCGTTCGTGTGTGTAGTCGCTTTTATGGTCCCATGGTTACCTTTGCAGCGCAGGGAAGCCATGCAAGGGTTGGCACAAGCCCTTATGGGGACAAGTGCTCAGAGCCAGACCAGCGCTAATCGGGAGTCCGTCTCAACCGAAGCTACACCACCAACCCATTGGTCCGAACTTCGAACGTACTCCGAGGCCTGCCAAGGTTTTAACGGGGCGGAGACGGTATGATTGTTGAATTGGAGCCGTTCACGCACGAGTGTCATCCCGGGGCTACCGTGCAAAGCAACTAGGTCCAAACCATCATATCCGCCAGCCCAAAGCATGAATTCCAGTTCGTTGTCCAAAGCGTAGTCCAGATCCAATCAGGGTCTTTACCTGTCATCCTAGGAGGGAACTTTACGGCGCCCCTCATATTCTCGGGTCCGTGGAGGCGGCGCTTCCAAAAGAATGCTAGCCTCCAAGAGTACTTTCAGCCCATTCCTTGTACTCTTCCGCGTCACTTTTTTCTGCCAAAATTCACATGATTTACAATGCTTAGATTTCACTAAGACTATAACTTTACTAGTGTACCATCCGATAAGTGGCACTAAACCGAAAAGCGACAAAAATCCACGTTTTCTCCACGAACCATCGCCATATACAGTTATACCATTGATATGACCTTGCACGTCACTTTGTTTCTTCTCTTGGAAAGCTGCAGTTTTCATACTTTGATCACAAACATTCTCAGTTCGTTGTCCAAAGCGTAGTCCAGATCCAACCAGGGTCGTTACCTGTCATCCCAGGAGGGAACCTTACGGCGCCCCCCATATTCTCGAGTCCGTGGAGGCGGCACTTCCCAAAGAATGCTAGCCTCCAAGAGTGCTATTGTCGACCGGCATTCCCCTGCGAGAATTTCCTCGGATACGTGGGGACGGAACTCCCAAAGGAATGCTAGCCTCCAAGAGTTTTCCTGTCGACCGGCATCCGCCCTGCGGGGGGTGTAATAAAGTATGATGCGTAATAAAGTATTATGTTTTTGATTGCATGACCTACAGTTTATGGAGCGACCTATTTTCCAACGATGACTTTTCTTCAAACAATTGTAACACAGGTTGTTTTTTTGTATAACTGATTCTCGATCTTGAACTGTCATTTCCACAAATTTTTCGCAATTGTGTAGCATATGAACTCTATTGCAAACTATGTATTTAAATGGGCTCTGTACCACTGGACATGAGGTGCTCTTAGCCCTTTGACGCCCTGCCCTTGTTGACGGTGCTCTAAATCCCAAAGCCTCAAATGACTGAAATCTTGTTTCCAAAAAGTGTAGAAATTCTTCCAACGCATGAAGCTCCCTTAGGTTCTTATTTGATTGTTCATATGGTGTGTATGTTGTAGTATCCAATTTTTTTATTAGTATATGAAGCAGTATTGGATCCCACACGCCGTTCACTTTTATTCCGATGTTCTCCTGTATCAAAATACTCTCTCAAGTTGTATCATGCATTGTCTTTAATGTCTTAGCGGATTCTGATGTTACATTAGGCTGATTTATCAAATTTTCTAAAAAGCAAGAAACCAAGAGTCGCTTATTTTGGTATCTTTCTTTTAGAATCTTCCATGCCACGTCATCATTTTCAGCCGAAATGATCAAATGCTTAATTAGCTTTTCTGCATCCCCTGTAAGTTGGACTTGAGATATCACATTTATTCTACCTTTTCAATTCCTTGGTTGTCAATCATCTGGCTGAACATATCGTGGAATTGGGGTCATTTCAAATAATCTCCGTCAAACTTAGGAATGGTAATTGTTGGTAAGTTTTTAGCTGTTCTTGCTTGCTGATTTCCCGATGATCCTGCATCTGTCCGTCCATGATCTGCGTCCAAGTGCTCTTTCAGCTTAATAATCATCTCTTGAATCTTTTCATCTAATTCATAAATATCATGTGCATCGAATCCATACTGTCCCGGGTCTTCCATCACTTCATGAATCTCCTTGTTGAGGTTTTGAATTTTTGCCCAATCTGCTTGTAATCTGTTAGTCATCGTTTCGTTATAGGACTTTGTTCGATTGTGTAAAACAACCCTTTCCATACTCATTTGTAGCGACATTTGATTCATATTGCATTTTCAAATCATTTGCTCTTCGGGGTTGATTAATGCTTTCACTGTCATGGGCTGAGAATCATCTGACTTCTCCTCTTTGTTAATACTTGTCGCCTGCATTCTAGTTCTGCCTTAAATTCGTTGTATATATATTCCAGTTGGTCGTACAAATTTTCGGAAAAGTATGGATGGTCTAACCGGGCCGGAAAGCCTGCCGGACGTCATCATCTCGCTGCTCAAATTCTTGCCAAGCAGATTGAAGCTTAACCAGCCGCTCCTGAACTGTCTTCTTCGTCTTACACTCTTCTGTCAACTGTTTGTACGCTTCGTATGCTGCCCTGATTTGCTTAGCCAACGTTGATTGTAGCTTCGTAAGTTGATTCAAGTCTGCCATCGCTGCTATATGATCGAGACTTAATGGTGATTTTCGCAACGTCGTCCTTTTATGAATGAATCCCTTTCACTGTAGGATCACGTCGGGGTCACCAAAATGTTAAGACCAAGGTATCCTATCTTGAATTCAAGTCATCACTTGTGACAGGAACTACCTTGATGCCTTGCCGAAGTCCTGGAAGCCAAAGTCTTCGTGCTCTTATCGCTACTGCGAAAGGAGTATAGAAATCCTTGAAAGCAAAGCCTTCTGAGCTGGTCTAATGAAACGCGGTTTTTGAGTTCACTATCAACTCTGATCTTTGTTTTTCCTTACTTCTACTTTTATACAATATTCTTATTTACCTAGAACTATTATCTTAATTATACTGGGTACAAAAATGTTTCTAAGTTAATATTATTTATCCACTATTGATTGTTTTCTTCTGTTCTTATCAGTGCACGTTTTCGTACTGTGAATTGAAAATGTTATACTTATCTTTGGTCAAAGTAATTATGCTTCTCAAGTTATTACTCAGTTAAATTTGAATATATATATTAACTTATCTTGCTAATATATCACTACTTTATTATTGTTTCACAACATTTGAGTCATAAATCATTTGTTAGGATTCAACAGCTAACTTAAGGTGTTACACCACAGTAACGGTAGAAAAATAAGGCTTTTTTGACAATTTTTTAGGAAACCTAGAACGGGTGTAGGATATCTCCGTTAAAGGGCTTTATTGAGCTCACATTAAAGTATGAGAAAAAAATTTTTTATTATCATTTTCATACAAAATGGCGGAGATAGCGCCGAATTTTAATTCATAAACCGGCGAAAAGATTTAGCGTAAACGATGGGACCTGGAACAAAAAGGAGACAAACTTCATTATTCACATATAATTAGCTATAGAATCACGCAGGCATTTTTATTTAAACTGATTTTTGTAGAAATAGCGCACTTTTGAATTGTTTATAATTGTTTATAAAAAAATGTTTAAATCCAATCAAAAAAACGGCTAGGTGATGCTCAAGATATCACATTTACAAAGATACAAAAAAATTTGAGACTGATCGGAGCAATAGTTTTCGAGTTATGATTTCACACAACCCGAAAAAACTAGTTTTGAGAAAAACGTGTTTAAATTTTTATGTGCATTTATATCAGAAAAGTGTTATATATAGTATGCAATTAATCAGCGATGCCTGCACCATACAAATGTATGGTGCAGGCATGAGCATGGATGACCAAATGGACAACCATGCTCATGCCCGCCTCTTCCGCCTCCTTTCTAGATGCTTTTATTGACAATCGAGCCTTTTTCGCAGCATCAGACAGTGACATCTCAGGATATCGAACACGACGCTCGTCCGCCTCAACGCATAAATTGTAGCAGTTGTAGCCAATTTTCATACCTAAATTCCCCATGAGCCTCATTATACTTGATAGGCCATCATTTTAAATGCCCACGGCGATATATACTGCAGTCTCAAGTACTTTCTTCCCACTAGAACTTAATTTCGGAGTCAACGACCAGACCATTGCATTGAAGCTCTCGTTGCTATTTTGAGTGTAGCCGCGGATGCATCGAGAAAGCAGGCCATCGGTACTCAATTCTTGATAAATTGGAGATATTGCTTCACATACTTCTTGTGACGTCGCTGGCTTATGAGTATAAGTTGAGTCACCAGTAGCCCGTGCCCTCTGCCACGAGCACCAAGAATCTTCTCCTTTCGGGCATCTGTAGATGTTTTGTGGTCTAGGGTTGCATAGATCTCATTACGCATTTTCTCTACAGAACCACGATTTCTACGTATTGCTAGACCATAATAAATGCACAATTCATCAATCAGTTTACCGGTGCCTCTTCCTCTAAGGCCTTTGTTTTGCTTTTTCAAACTATGAATACGAGCACCCATTCACTTTTGGACGTGGTCGATGCACTCCTTTTTCTTAACAATAAAATTTCCATAGGGATTTGCATCTAAAATACCTTTGAAGGTTTTTGAATCACCGTCACCAATCTAATTTTCATATTTCAAATCATATAAACTTTCCGACCGATGAAACATTTCTACAACGACGTCCACTTCCATCTTTCCAGAAGATTCTTCATGGTTCGCATCGCATTCATCCTGATGGCTTTCAGCCCATGCCTTGTATTCTTCCGCGTCACTTTTTTTCTGCCAAAATTCACATGATTTACAATACTTAGATTTTACTAAGACATCTATAACTTTACTAATGTACCATCCGATAAGTGGCACTAAACTGAAAAGCGACAAAAATCCACGTTTTCTCCACGAACCATCGCCACATACAGTTATACCATTGATATGCCTTGCTCGTCACTTTGTTTCTTCTCTTGTAAAGCTGCATTTTTCATACTTTGATCACAAAAATTGTTTGCTTTAAAATTTATTTTATCTACCACTTTATCGTTAAAAGACTGAAACACTGGTCGCGTCGTTATTATGCCATTCAGTCTTATCCCGAGCAGCTGCATAGCAAGAATAATCCTCCGGTTTATTTCAGATGCATTTTGAATATACGGACAGTTAGGAATGTTCATTTCATTACAGTTTTTACAGGAAATCACAAGTTTGAAACCTAATCCACGTTTTCCACTTTGGCTAAATGTCACACTCGATTTACAGGTTTTACACACTACAGCTTGTGATAAAGCGGTAAACACCGTTAAAAATTCGAAAATCGGATAACTAAATCCTTCTTCTATTTTAAAGTCACCCAGTTCGGTCATACATAATTTTTTTAATCACGTGCCAGCTCTCTCGAAACTTGGTTTTTCCATTTCGTAACGATTCAGCGGTCGATTTCTTGACTTCTTCGGTCTATTCTCATTCGAAGGTGCCCCCCTTTTAGATTTTTGGGTTCATTAGAACTCATATCGATAAAATGACACAAAATATATATTTTATTTACACCAAATAAATAAATGACGGTCACAAAAATAGGTGCGTGCGAATGATGTGCTAAGCTACTAGCACACACACGTATATTATAAATAACGACTACATCTGTCTAATTCTGACGCACCTGGTGGTCTTCTGTGAAACTATGAGCCCTATAGCTCCAAAGGTAACAGGCCCAATCATCATTTCAACCGGTAACACTAATATATAAGAGATGAGGTGAATGCTATTGATGCACAGAGTGTGGGACTCCCATGCGCGACTGGACTACCCAATAAACACCTCCCCTGTCAACCTGAGAACCCAGCCTGGAACCATTTGGCACATTACTTCGGGCCAGGTCTCGTTTTGTTACGCCGTGGGGCGCCTTCAAGCTGGGGAGTCCCTTTCCTAGCGAGAGGGGAGAGGGGAAGAGTAAATGCCAGAAGAGCAATTCCCCAGCCCCAGCGCCCCTGGCTGCTGTGAGTCCTTTTTATATTTTAGGACTGCCCGAGCATAATGTGCCACCTGGTTCCATGTGTTAACCGATTCAAGCATCACCGTAACTATATTATCCGGGGTGAGCTCTCCCGTCTCCCTGTAGAGTTCCCTTCGCAGCCTGACCCATTTCGTGCACGCAAAAAATGTGTGACAGGCATTGCCCTCCTCTCCTGGGCAAAACCGACAATCGGGAGACCGTGGCTTACCGATCTTGTACAGATAAGACTGAAAACACCCGTGCCCGCTCAAAAGCTGGGTCAGATAGAAGTCAGTTCCACCATGCCTTCGATTAAGCCACGGTCTCACATCCGGAATGAGGCGCGCAGTCCACCTTCCCTTCGTGCAATTCACCCAAGACTGCTGCCAATCGTTGAGCGAGCGCTGTCTTTCCTCGCGGACAACCATTTCCCTCGCAACCTCGTTTCGGCGTAGGTAAATAGCGCGGCGCTCTCTAGCAAGGAGGGCGACAGGTATCACGCCTGCAATTACTCTCATCGCCGAGTGGGAGACTGTTGGATACGAAGATGCAATTCTCAGTGCTCTTCTTCTCTGTACCTGTGCCAAACGTTTTCGGTATACCTCCTTACTGAGAGTGTCGCCCCATGCCTCTGCTCCGTACAGTAGTACTGATCCTACAGCACTCATCAAGAGGCGTCTTCTTGATGGCCTGGGTCCCCGTTCGTTGGCCATAAGTCGACTCAGGGCCGATATTCCCGAAGCAGCCTTCTCAGCCGTTGCCCTGATTTGCTCAGAGAAACTCATCTTCGAGTCGATCAGTAGCCCCAGGTACTTCACCGCTGGCTTCGATTCGATTTGTATGTCTCCAATACTGATCATCCTTACTCTAGGGACTCTCTTTTTTGTCAAGATGACCACTTCGGTTTTCTCCAGTGCTCATCTGAGCCCGCAAGCAGTCATCCAGTCCTTCACTCGGCGCATTAGCATACCTAGCCTAAGTTGCGCTTGTTCAACGGTGCATCCGGCGACCAGAGCTGCAGCATCATCCGCATAGCCGACCAAGCGCGATTCATCTGGCATCTCAAGTCTCAGTAGCCCGTCCTCAGACACGTTCCACAGGTCCGGACCAAGGAAAGATCCCTGGACAACACACGATGTAATTTCCATCCTTCGTTGGCCCTGTATCGTGTCGTAGAGAATGCTTCAGTCCTTTAGGTCGTTCCTCAAAAGCCGCATTAGATATTCTGGAACTTGAAAAGAGTTTTCCAGCGTATCCAGAATAGACACCCATCTAGCGGAGTTGAAGGCATTCCTGACGTCGAGTGTCACCAACAGGATGATCCGTCGCTTGGTGCGACTATATGCCTCTACTCTTTGGACCGCGTTCACCACCTCTGCAATCGCATCAATGGTAGAACGTCCTGCTCTAAAGCCGTACTGCCGAGGAGATGGGCCCCCAGCAGCACGAATCGCCTCAGTGAGTCTTCCCTTGATGAGTTTCTCAAGCACTTTCCCAACAGTGTCTAGCGTGCATAACGGGCGGTATGCAGACGGCGATTCGGGATTTCCCTTCCCCTTGCTGAGCAGCACGAGCCTCGCCGCCTTCCATCGTACCGGAAAACCCCGTCCCGTAGGCAAGCGTTGAATGTGCTGGGCAGTAAGTCAAGACAATGGTGATAGACGAGCCGCAATACCTCAGCCGGAACACCATCTGGACCTGGAGCCTTCCTCGCTTTCAATGAGAGGACTGCCTCCTCCAGTTCCAGCTGTGTGAAGAGTGGGCGCTCGACTGCTGCCTCACCATGGACAGCGTCAACACGGACGGGATGGGCGGGGAAGTGTCCCCGCCCTATCGCGTCCATCTTTTCCCCGTCATGTATACAAGGCTTCCGTAGGGCACCAAGCTTCCGCATGACCAGCTTGTAGCCAAGGCCCCACGGAATCTTGTTCACATTGTCCACTAGGTCTTGCCAGCAGCGAGCCTTGCTACTGTTGATCAATTTGCGAAGGCATTTCCTGGCCGACTTATATGCTGCCACCCAGTTGCATGCCTCGTCACCGTTCCATGCCTCGTCACCGTTCCGCGCCCGTTGAGCCTCACGTCGAAGCTTGTGACACTCCCTTTACTTTTCAGCGATTTCAGTTGACCACCAGTACACTGGGGGCTTGCCGTGCCGAGGTCTTCGACGGGGCATAGAAGCGCAGCAAGCAGTCGTAATGATGCTCATAGTAAAGTTCACCACGTTTTGAGCTGCCCGTTCTTCCGTCCCCTCCGAAGCTCCCTGCAGCGGCTCACCTACTGTGAGCACCTCGACGTCCATCCTTCCGATGTTCCATCCAGTTGTAGAAGGCCGAGAGCACGGACGTCAGGAGACAGCATCACTTATCTCAAGCAGAATGCACTGATGACCACTGGCTGAGTAGTCCTCTAATAGTTTCCAGTTGTGTATACTCCGTACTAAGGACTCCTAGGCGAATGTCACGTCCGGTATGGTTCCCTCACAGTCAATACGGCGGAAAGTCGGCGTATTTCCGGAGTTTAGTACGACGAGGGCCGTCCTGGCTACCATTTCCAGGATTCGTTTTCCCCGCGGATCCGTCTGAGGCATGCCCCATTCGATTGCTTTAGCGTTGAAGTCGCCCCCAACGAGCACTTTGCCCTCTGCGTTCAAGACAGCGCCCTCCAAACCATGAAACTTGGCTTGGAAAGATGATATCGATTCGTTAGGCGTTAGGTACACACTCACGAACCCACACGAAACCATCCCCCCGTCCACAACTCTCCGCTTGAAAGTCACTGTTCCGAACCCAGATGGCGGCAGTACCAGTTTCATCAGAATACCATAATGCAGGACTTTTATTATGGTGTTGCTCACTCAGCAGCAAGAACTCGGCTTTCATGTCCCTCGCAAACTGCTCAAGCAGATTTTGTGCGGTTGAACTGCGGTGTAGGTTTAGCTGCAGGATGCGGGTCATCGGAGCTCTGATTTTGCCTTGGCTAGGGCTTCCTGGAACACCCGGCATTTTCCTGATTCCAAGACGTGTCCAAAATCATGTCTTGGATCAGCATCCTTGCAAAGAATACAGTGTGCCTCCTATGTACACTCTTTTCTTTTATGTCCCATTTCACCGCATTTGTAACATAGAGAACTCCTATCGGGTCTTTTGCACACTTGTGTGGTGTGACCATAACAAAGGCATTTGAAACATTGAAGAGGCATTGCTCTTCGTCGTATCCTACAGACAACCCACCCTATTCGTACTTTGCCCTTGTTCAGAAATTGTTCGGCGTCCTTTTCGGTCAAGTCAACTATGGCCATGCGTTGTCCCCTGTTGTTTTCTGGTGTCAGTCTCGCTTTGATCCTTCCCACGCTAGGGAACTCCCTTTTGATGGCCTCTTCTACCTCGGTCAGATCCGTCACGCAGTCAATGTCTCGACTTTCTTTACTGCGTCACAGAATGCTTCTTTATTGCCGGCCTCTGCTCCGAATTCGACCAGTATGTGGCCCGAATTCGACCAGTATGTGGTGGTGTGTGGTGTTACCCCTTAACGAACTCTTTAGCCCATTAGATATTCAATTCCATCTTTCAAGAACACATCTGACCCTAAATTTATTTTGTTTAGTGAATGCTGGTGTCCTAAGAAAACTACATTGTTCTTTCGCCCGAGCATTTCGGCGATCAACTTTATAGCACATTGAGCTCAATGGACACCTGCTGATTGATGATGATATATATGTATATGGGTTCGCAGACATCTGAAACCCATGCAGTCGACCTGCACCGAGGTGACTGGTGTCGTAGCTGCTGATGAGTACTAGTCACCTCGTACGAAACTGCGAAAACATCTAACTCGCTTGACAATTCGATCAAGAAGGGTGATTCATCTTCTTCTTGTCGACACTAACGCTCTCGTCATGATTGTCAAATCTTCAACTAATTAAGTGAGTACGTTCACAGACTCTGCTTCCGGCGAGCTTCCACTAGTTCGGTTATGCTAAGGACTTGCTCACTAGTTTTTTTCTTAAATCCATATCCTTTTCTACTTATTTAAATTGATTCAAAATTTCAATAAAATTTTAACTGGTATATTTCAGTAGTAAACGAAAACGCCAATCAATTAAAGCTATATTTAAATTTCCAAGACGTTTAAATGATGAAATATCCTAATCAACATAAATTTGGAATATCTGTTGAGCTTTCGCTTTCTTCGCCAACAATCATTCGACAGAAGTTCATGGGAATGGCATTGAAAATTATTTTTGATCGAACTGTAGCCATGACATGAGAGATTAGTTTGAATTAATTCGAAATTTATGCATCTTTTGCTATTTTTAGCTCCCTAAATATCATTAAAATAAGTGTGCAGGTTCAAAACAACTTTTTTTTAGATAGTTTTCAAACTATCACTATCGAAAGTCATTGTATCCTAGCAGTTCAAATAAAATACTTTCGTTTATTTTTGATTCCTGTTTATTATTATCAGCATTGTAGAGACTTTGATCGCTTGATTTTATATCGCAAAAGTTAAGCAAAGTGTTAAAAAAGATAAATTCAGAGCTGTGCTATGAAGCAATTTATACATGATTAGGAATTCCCCAAAAAATGGATCGAAATTCTCTCACGCAAGTTAAATTAGACTAAAGACGCAATTTCTTCGACCACCAAATGTGTTTTCTTTAAATAATAATTTCCTAAAATAATTGAAATCCTCGATTCCGGTTCAAAACATATGTATTTAAACAATTGCGCACGTTCATGCTGTTCCATATTTATGCGGTGTTGTGAACATGTTGGCTCCCACATCACATGTTCATCAGCAAAGAAGAAACTAAGGAAATCTACCTATCGCGAATATTGGCAATTGGACGAAAAAGATAAGAATAACAACTATTGATTCCAGAAAGGTCAACAAACTATCCCAAATCACCATTTATCATCATTTTCTTCTTATTTCGCGATCCTCATGCGTTTACGCTCGCGTTGTTTCCATTCTGCTGCTGGACCAGAAAAAAAAATATTAGAAAAGCCTTCAATTCACAGAGTGTAGCTTTCTAACATTAAGATACTTTGAAGCATCATGAAAAAGATACTTAGCGTGTAAGTATGAAATTTTATTCGCAATCTAAGTTTTCGCAGAGTTGTGCGTATCTACAAAAGCAAGATACAGAAGACCAGCAAGACAAGACGCCGTACGCTGTTGCGCGCATCAAGTGTTCTTTTCTCACGATACTTAAGCTTGTGCTTTGGGGTCAAATATCTATCTATTAAATTGATTCAAGATGTTTCGGGGAGTTTGATTGAATAGGTGGGCATGCAATGCATGATGGATATGAAACTTCATCTCCGTTTCTTTGTATCTACAGGGAGATCAGACACACGTGAGTGAAAGCATCGTATACTTCAATTTCTGGAAAAACATTTTCGATAGCTGTTTACATGAGCTGCCGATAATTGTATTCGCTTCGATTTTCATCCAGAGTAAGAGATTTCTTGGAATTCCAATACCTCCTGACGTTTTCTTCATAAAATCGCATAAATCCTAAACATTTCATTCAATTGTTTCGATACAAGTAATATTTCTAATTGGACCATAGAAGAAAATCAAAAAAAAAAAATGAAAATCTACTTACGGTATTATCGTATGATTTTGAAATTGTTAGCGATGTTTCCACTGAAACAATGCTGAGGTCAATTAAAGAATTGTGAAGAGTATATACAATTTCTTATTTTTGGTTATCACTCGGACTCCTAGATAAATCGTTTGTACTAATAAATATGATTTTTGCTGGATGGATGCATGGATGAATGAACTCAGTGGAAGGAATTGCTAGCTAAGTTCTAGGAATTTAATCTGAATTTTAATTCGAAGAATTCTCTTAGTTGTTCAGGCGATAATCTGCATCAATTAAAGCAGTAGGAGAATTGCAAGTGGAAAAAGGATGGCAATTATAACCTGAATTACATAGAAACTTCACAAAGTCTAAGGTTGCATTATTTGTTAATTGCTCGGTGAATTGAATTAGTGTCCAGAGGACCCATCAGGGTATTTCCTATGAAAAGGAAACTCATACCAATTTGGTTGTTTGGAGTAACGAAATACGTCCTCCAGATTTATATCTTTGAGCGTATTGCGGCTCACTACTATACCATCAAATATCCACAACCTATTTTTTTTTTTGTTCGGAGATGAAGGCCATTTACGTCTTCAGAGTGGGACTTTCAGATGCGTAAGACGTTTGGAAGACCCTGTCAACCTGAGATTTCGACACATTACTTCGGGTAAGCCTCGTTTTGCTACGCCCTATTGGACTTTCCGGGGTAAACTTCTCTGTTTACTTGTAAAGGTACCTGCGCAACCTGTCCCGCCTTTTGCACGCAAAAAATGTGTGGTCAGTCTTCCTCTCTTGCACAAAACCTACTGTTCAAGAATAAAGAAGAATAAATGCTGGTCGACAGGAATACTCTTGGAGGCTAGCATTCTTTGTGCAGTGCCGCCCCCACGTACCCGAGGAAATTCTCGCAGGGGGAATGCCGGTCGACAAGAGCACTCTTGGAGGCTAGCATTCTTTAGGGAGCGCCGCCCGCAGGGACCCGAGAATATGACCCTCCCCCAACCCCCTGAGATAACAGGTAACGACCCTGATTGAATCTGGATTACGCTTTGGACAACGAACTGGAATTGATGGTTTGGAACCTATTTGCTTTGCACGGTAGCGCCGAGGTGACACTCATGCGTGGACGGCTCCAATTCAACTATCATACCGTCTCCGTCCTGGTAAAACCTTTGCAGGCCACAGAGTACGATCGAAGTTCGGACCAATGGGTTGGTGGTGTAGCTTCGGTTGAGACGGTCTCCCGATTAGCGTTGGTCTGGCTCTGAGCACTAGTCTCCATAAGTGCTTGTGCCAACCCTCGCATGGCCTCCCTGCTCTGCAAAGATAACTATGGGACCAAAAAGGCGACTACTCGCACGAACGGAGATAGCGGCTCCGAGCGGGGACCCAATAAAACTGAAGCAACTAAAATCCCTAAAAAAAGATTGAAAACAAATTAAAACAAGTTGGGTAGACAGACCTATTCTCATGTCAGAAGCGTTTTGTACTCAACTTACAAAATGCCGTAACCAGCAACGAATAAAATTAAGAAACACGTCATGTTCGAGGATCATACTATTATTAACTAAGTTGGAAGAATTTTGACTACTGAGGTATTTGTTAAAGTTATATCCATAAATATCTCGCTTGATAATTTTTTCAGATTTTTTTAGATCACGGGTGTCCATTCGCGAGGGAAAACACACATTTTTCATGTATTTCCCCCTCCCCCCTGTGCCCCCACTGGAGCAAAAACTGTCAGTTTATGAACTGTTTTGAAAAACTCTCCTAGAGAACTTTCATTTGATACTCATATCGGCTACCTTTCATGACCCCCTCTGTACTGTAAGCATCGATTCATGGCCTATTTTTTCGAATCCTAGAATGGCTATAAAGCCCTTTTGCTAGGAGCTCTCTCCTGCCTCTTCGACTCGTTTCAATTGTATGTACTCATCCTCATGATACCTATCATTCCTGAAATTTTCATGCAAATCCTAGCAAAGCTGTAGTGTCTAAGTCGGTAAAAAGCGCATATGGCTCCATAGCCATATGTTTCCATTGTAATACAGGGCATAGTAATACTATTCGATCCTTATGAAACTTTCAAAAAAGATCAATCTTATTAAGAGTCATCTGTTTTCTAAATTTTATTGAATTCAAGGGTACCATTTAGATTTTATTCAAGAAAACATAAAATCGATAAATCATACTATTACTAACAAAGTTGAGTGAATTTCGACTTCTCATGTATTTGTTGTTTTTGTACTCGTTAAGGCCTACATTTATGATTTTTTTCAGATTTTTCGGATGGACGGTGTCCAATCGCGAGGGGGGGTACGCGAAAAGTTCGTACATTTCCCCTTCCCCTGCCCCCCCTCGATACTCATAAGGCAATTTTAAGACCTGTTTTGAAAAGATCTCATTGAGACCTTTCCAATGACACCCTACTCGACTAACAATGGTGAAGTTTTTTTTTTTGAGTTGTCAACTCCCTATATGGGGAGACCCCCCCTTAAACCCCTTTGAAAATTTTTTCACCCTTGAACTTTCAAGAAGTCACCACTTCTGACCTTTCCACAAAATTTCATGGCTGTAGCTTCTATAGTTTCGGAGAAAAAGTGCTGTGACATACAGACGGACGGACGGACAGACGGACACAGGTCATGATTGCAATAGGGTTTTGTATTTTAGTACAAAACCCTAAAAAAGAAACCAAAAATAACAACAATGATGACCCAACCAGCTGCAGCAGCCACAATTTTCAAAGTCTTGTCCAGACTGAGATTCCTGCAGCGTTCGGGAGCAGCAAAAAATCATGCGAACGCTAGAGCGTCGTAAAACGGAAGAGCGGGAAACTCTGCAAGACGCACCAGAAGTTCAAGCGGAGGAAAAATATAAAAAACATCGATAATTCGATGGTTACTGCTGGGATCGCTACCGAAGCGATCGAAGCAAGGGCGTTAAATCCCGAAATAATAACGAACATCCTGTTTACGTCAGGACTCCTTTATCCTGGCCTCTCTTCTCTCCTAAAAAGGACAAGCAGGAAACTCTGCAGGACGCATCAGATGTTCGAGCGGTGGGAGAAAATCTAAGGAACATCGAGAATTCGATGGTTACAGCTGCGATCGCTACCGAAGCGACCGAAGCAAAGGTAGTAAATCGAACCATCCTGAAGTCTACAATAACGAACCATCCTGAAGTCTACAAAGAAATTACGGCAGGAAAAAAAAGAAGTGACCATGCAAATAAAGCGCCATTGTGTGATATCATCGCCACCGTCGAAAATTTGCCGGGAGTACTGTACCTCTCCCAAGATAGGTGGTCGCAAAGACAATCGCCGCCCAGCGACATGAAGAAGAAAGGCTAATCCACGACAAGCGGGAGATGTTTTAAAAAAAATAAAGTCTACACACGACTTGTCAAAAACCAGCAAAGGAGGAAAGATTGGGTGCCTTGAACTAGAGGAGCTCGTAGACCGCACAAGACATCGGAGGAGCTAGTTAAAGGCGGAAAAGGGCCAGAAGACTAAGAGATGCATCAGGCTACGACCATATAGTCGCACTTCTGTCACAAATTACACATGGTTAAATGGAAGCCCGCACACTGCGATTTTCGACAATTTTGTCCAGGTCGGCAGTCGCAGGAATTTGCGATTTTTCCTAAAACCAGTTTAGTCAGTAATTTTTGTGATACTCGCGCAGGCGCACATCATTTGGACATTAGACGCTGATGTGCAAGGAAGTTTCTTGCATAGCGCACAAAAGAGTTAGCGCATGTGTTCCTGGCAAAGACATACCTTCAAATGAGCATATTAGTTCTGCGCATGCCTGAAGTTCCTTTGCAAATCTTGTCGCAATGTGTTCGTATTTGCGTCTAAAAATCGCTGGTTACGACAGGAAAATCGCAGTGTGGCCGAACCCTAAAGAAGCGCTGAGGGCTAAGCCTATAGGAAGTATTCTGCGCGGTGTAGTGGTTAGGGCACTCATCGCATAAGCCGAAGGTTCCTGGTTCGACTCTCGTTACCGGCAACGAGATTTAGTTTGAGTGATCCTTTAGGCAGACTATAAGCCCGTTCAGTTACGATATGTGCTGGTTTAAAAAAATCAGAACGTGTCGCAGCTGGGTGAACGGACTCACGGCCAAAGCGTGATATTGACCATATCACCTTATGGAGTGCCAACACAGTCGATCATGATAATGAGATACTTTAACTATCTCTAAGCGAAGGCTCGAAAAAGACTAATGCTACAATTTTTTTTAGCATAAGAGTACGCGCAAAAAGCCACACCATCAAACATTAATAAAAAAATGACGTCTAGCCAAATCGAAGGAGATCGGGATGAAAGAAGAAATTAAGAGAAACCTGATGGGCGTGGAACAAAAGGACCGAAGAAAGCCGCAAAAAAACGCCTTCCCAAAATGCCAGAAAATAAAGTTTGCACGGACGCCCAACATGAAAATGCGAAACAGGAGAGAAAGAAGGTCTGAAGAAGACCCCGGCAACAGACACTGCTTGTAAAACCCCAAGATGGCCACTCTTACGGAGAAGCACTGCGGGATATCAGGGGAAATGTAAAGCCCGAAGACATCAAAACTGCCATTAAAACAATACGACCAACGCAGTCGGCGCACATACTTGTTGACTTTGGGGCAGAGGCCGTCAATAAAGAAGCAGGAGTTCCCTATGCTACAAATGCGGCGAAATCAGAACTTCGATGATCCGCATTCTGCGGTCAAACCTACACCGCAGCTCAACCGCCCAAAATCTGCTTGACCAGTTTGGGAGGGACATGAAAGCCGACTTTTTGCTGCTGACTGAGCAACACCATTCTTCTAACATTTTTCTTCTCTAATAATTTTTCAGAAAAAATTATTAAATAAGCAACTCAATCCTGTAGCTACCCACAAAGAATTTTCATAAGTAATCCAGATAAGAGTTCTGCATCGTAGTATCCTGATGATGTAGCCGCCTTGAATCCCGTGGATTAAGACTTGCACAGTGCAATCGTTAAACTCACTTAATGTGGTAAATAACAATTTATTGCAAAAATCTAAATATATAACAGTTCGTTAAATGAAACTAAACTTGTCTGCTTCGCGACCAAAAGCCAAAGAGAACAGCTGATGAAAAGTCTTCTTGATGCTAGCTGATTGGTCAAACTTCCTCGAGATGATGTCAGTGCCACTCAGTGGTTGAAATAGTTTTTATGATCACCACAGTACCCCCTTTCCAGAATTGACGTCAAGTTGATGTTGGCTTTGACGTCCGACTGTACTTTTTGAAGGGAATGTCATGATGTTGTTCGTTGACATCTTTAGTAGTATACGCTGGTTTGAGTCGTTCGGTTGAGACGGTCGCATCTTGTCCCTTTATCTTGATAATAAAGACGTGATTGTTGATTCGTTTAACCACCTCTGTGGTCCTGTGTAGAGTTGCTTCAACGGCTGTCTGACTGCATCGACTTGCAGGAAGACATGAGTGCAAGTGTAGAGATCCTTATATTGAAAAAGGCTTCTTTTTATGTGGTGAGCTGTAGGTGTCTGTCGAAGGAGTCGCATGTACTCACGAAATTTCTCGGCAAAAAAAAAATGGGATCGGCTGGCATGCCCTCGTTTGGGAAAAATTCGCCCGGAACACGTAGCTCTTCGCCGTAAAGTAATTCGGCGGGTGAAGCTCCCAAGTCCTCCTTGAGTGACGTTCGCAATCCTAGTAGAACAGTTGGAAGTAGTTCTATCCAGGATGTTGGTTGACTGCACATAAGAGATTTTAAGGTTCGTTGCCATCGCTCAATCGCACCATTGGACGCAGGATGATAGGGTGTTGTTCTAATTCGTTTCGTTCCGGTCAGATTGGTAAGGGCTCGAAAAAGTGCGCTCTCAAATTGAGCGCCTTGGTCGGTTGTCAACGTTTTGGGAGTTCCAAAAGGTGCAACCCAGGTGTTGTAAAAAGCGTTGGCGACTGTGTCCGCATACATGTCTTCTGGCCACCGTGAAAACCTATCTACCATGGTAAGACAGTATCGATACCCGCTCACCAATGGCAGAATGACGATGTCGATGTGTACATGATCGAATCTGTCGTTCGGTACGTTTATTGAGATGGGCTGATACCTATTGTGTCATTGGATTTTCAAGCGCTGACAGGAGATGCAGTTGCGGGCCCATCGTATCGTGTCCTTCTGAATGCTGGGCCATACGTACTTTTGGCGCAGCTGGTGAAGGGTGGGACGTAAGGATGAATGTGGCCCGTTGAAGTATCGCAGTAAACTGTTGCAGTACCGATTGACATCTTTTGCTGTTATAATCCCGTATTGTTGCTGTTATCTAGGATCGTCGTCGTCTTCTAGTTGAGCCTCGGCTAGTTGAGTTGGGTCTAAGGTGAATGGCATGTTTATCGTATTAATTCTGGAGAAGGCGTCGTCTACCAGATTTTCCGAGCCGGAGATGTAGATGAGAGATCAAGTCCAACTGTCTCAATTGTCTCGGATTGGTTTTGTCAAGACTTTGAGCGAATGCGTAGATTAAAGGCTTGTGGTCGGTTTAGATAATAAAATGCCGACCCTCCAGAATATACCTAAAAAACTTGATTGCGGCATAAATAGCTAGTAGTTCGCGATCATACGCGCTGTATCTAGCTTCCGTTGGGCTCAGCTTACGAGAGAAGAAGACGAGTGGATGCCAGTGCTCGCCATCATGCTGTTCCAAGGCTGTTCCGATAGTAGCGTCAGTGACAAGTTGAAGTTGTGCCTTGTGATCCGGATGGACGAGTAAGGCTGCAGTTGCAAGGTCGCGTTTGCACATTTGGAAATCTGATTCCGTTTGTGGTGTCCAAGGAACTTTGCGATTATTTTTTCTCTTGCTGTTGCTTAAGAAACGATGCCTGATGGTGGGCTGAGTGTTCAAGACAATGTCTGTAGAAGTTGCAGGCCCCAAAAAATCGACGCAGCTCGACAATGGTCTCAGGTTGCTTGAAGTTAAGCAGCGCAGTGATTCGCTCTTGTGTTGGTTGTGAACTGTTGTCGATCGTGAAGCCCAAATACTCTATCTCCGTTTGACCGGAAGCACCTTATCAATGTTAGTGTGCAAGTTATGTTGCTCAAGTCGTTGACGGACAATGTTGAGGTGTTCTCGATGTTGGTCAGCATTGTCTGACATGATGATGATATCGTCTATATAGCAGAAGATGAATTCCAATCCGTAGAGGATGTTGTCCATGTGCCGTTGAAAAGTTTGTGTGGCATTTCTAAGACCGAAAAGCATGACCAAATATTCAAACAACCCGAATGGTGTTGTAAGGGCTGTCTTTTTTATTTCGGCTGTGGACATCGGGGTCTGATGGTAAGCCCGTTCTAGGTCCAACTTCGAAAATATAGTTTTACCGTGAAGCCGGTCAGCCACGTCGTGAATATGTGCAATTGGATATCGATCCGGTACTGTCTGAGCGTTAAGTTTGCGATAGTCGCCACAAACTCTCCAGCCCCCGGATTTTTGGCCACCATATGGATGGGACTGGTCCAAAGACTACTCGTTGTACGGCAAATACCCATTTTAAGCATCCAATCGAATTTTGCTCGTGTTGCTTTCAGTTTTTCGCTTGTCAGATGTCGAGGCCGTTGAAAAAGTGGTGGTCCAGTTGTTTTGATAAAATGGGCCACTTGGTTAGCTGGTGCTGATGTGTGTATTGTTGTTGTTGTTGTGGACGTGTCGTGAGTCGTAGGCTGAATGATAGTTCCCGTTGTGGTTGCCTTTGCATGTGTCGTGGACACCCCGAAAACATCAACCAGAGCGATTTGTCCCGGGCTGGAGCAGATAGAATTGTCATCGAATATCCTTCTGTTTTTTAAATCGATCAAAAGCACTTAATATGTCAAGATGTCCGCTCCGATAATTGGTGTAGAGACATTTGCTACAATAAAATCCCACGCAAATACACGGTTCAAACCTTCGTGTATCTTCAAGGGTCGTTTACCATACGTGGTAATTGTGGTGTTGTTGGCGGCATATAATGTTAGCATTTGCGGCTGTTGAAGTTGAGCGAAGCGTTTTGGCAGAACCGAGAGGGCGGTCCGGAGTCGATCAAGAAATTTAAGTGTGACTGCTGATCGGCTATGTGTAGTCTGAATTCCGGAATTTTATCTATGTTGTCTACCCCTCCGGTGATAGAAGGCAACTGTCTCAGTTTCCTTGATGCTGATTTGCTTGAAACAAGCAACGCTCCAAGCACCGCTTCGCTTCTACGCCAAATCTTTTATGATAATAGCAAGCCTTGTTGTTAGTTGAAGTGCGGTAGCCTCTTGCATCAACTGTCGAACCGTTTAAATTAGAGGGGTTGAAATTGTTTGTTGATTTTGTCATCTGAACGACAACCTTATTAAGCTGACCTCGATTTTTTCAAGCCGTTTATTGAGTTCCGACGTATCAGGCGCGCCTGCCTGTGGTGGAGTGGCCTCTGTTGCCAATACGTAAGCCGGAACACTGTTTTCCACTATTCGGTCTGCTATTTTTGCGAGTTTGTAGAGTTCGGAATCCTCGCCAGCAGCCAGAACGCACCCGACGCTCACTGGTAGTCGTTTCATCCACAATGCTTTGAGGATGTCCTCGGACAAATCCAAAGATGCGAAATTTTGCATTTCTTGAAGTAGTTGTGACGGTTGTTTTCCGTCGAGGTCTTCTCCTCTGAGCAACCGGTTTAGCTGTCGCTCCTTAGATTCGGAGAATCTGGTGACAAGATGCCGTTTGAGCGTACCATATTTGTTCGTGACTGGTGGCGAAAAGATAATGTCAGATACTTGCTGCAGGATATCGATGTCGGTCCAGAGCAGCGATAATCGTGTAACAACGAGCGTTGTCAGACGTTATTTTATTGGTGAAAAATTGCGCCTCCACCTGCACAAACAAAAGCGTTGGGTCGAATTGCCAAAATAGTGGCAATTTCACGTCTTTGACAGATTTCCGCAGGCGATGGCAAGTTTGTTGCTGCATCTACCGGTGGCAGCGATTTGGGCGAAGATATCATGTCTTTGCTTGGTTCATATAGCGTGTCGAGCAACGTATTGTTGTCGCGCCTTGCCGGCGGCGGTGTATGTTGAACGGACATGCCGGTTGTCAAATCCTCAGTCGACGTTTTAATGGATGCTCCCCTAGCCGGGGCTCACGTCGATGATAGGGTCACCAGTTGTAGCCGCCTTGAATCCCGTGGACTGAGACGTGCACAATGCAATCGTTAAACTCACTTAATGCGGTAAATAACAATTTATTGCAAAAATCTAAATATGTAACAGTTCGTTAAATGAAATTTAACTTGTCTGCTTCGCGACCAAAAGCCAAAGAGAACAGCTGATGAAAAGTCTTCTTGTTGCTAGCTGATTGGTTGCTAGGTGTGTAAAGGCAAACTTCCTCGAGATGATGTCAGCGCCACTCAGTGGTGGAAATAGTTTTTATGATCGCCACATTGACAGAGATACTGGCGCCATCTGGGTTCGGAACAGTGATTTCCATAGGGTGGCCTGAAGACGAGGAGATGGTTTCATGTGGGTTCGGTGCTCAGGGATCACCTTCTTTAGTGTGTACCTAACGCGTAACGAACCGATATCATCTTTGCAAATCAAGTTTAATGGTTTGAAGGGCGCTGTCTCGAACGCAGACGGCAACGTGCTCGTTGGGGGAGACTTCACCGCTAAAGCAATCGAATGGGGCATGCCTTAAAAAGGTCCGCGGGGAAAATGAATCCTAGAAATGGCGGCGTCGTACTCAATTCTGGAAATACTCGTACACTGACTTTCTGCCGTATTGGCTGTGAAAAAACCATAACGGAGGTGACATTTGCCTTTGAGTTCTTAGTACGAAGGATACACTATTTGAGACTATCAGAGGAGAACTTAGCCAGTGATCATCAGTGCATTCTGCTTGAGATCATTGATGTTGTCTCCCGACATCCGTCTACAATACGGTGGAACATCGGAAGGATGGACGTCGAGGTGCTCACAACAGGTGCTCCGCCGCAGGGAAATTCGCAAAGGATGGAAGAACTGGCAGCTCAAGACGTGGTGAACTCAACAATGAGCATCGTCACAACTTCTTGCAACGCTTCTATGCCCCGTCGAAAACCCCGGCACGGCAAGCCCCCAGTGAACTGGTGGCCGACTGAAATCGCTGAAAAGCGAAGGGAGTGGCTCAAGCTTCTGCTTGAGGCTCAACGGGCACGGAATCGGGTAGAAGCATATAGGTCGGCCATGAAATGCATTCGCAAATTGATTAATAATTGCAAGGCTCTCATTGCTGGCAAGATCTAGTGAACAATGTGAACAAGTATCCGTGAAGCTTGACTACAAGCCATCTATGTGGAAGCTTGGTGCCCTGTGGAGGCCTTGCATACATGATACGGAAAAGATGGACGAGATTGTTTGGGCACTCTTATCCACCCAACCCGTCTGTATTGACGCTGTCCGCGGTGAAATAGCAACTCTTCACACCGCTGGAATCGGAAGAGGCAGTCCTTCCATGGAAACCGACGAAGGCTCCAGGTCCAAATGGTGTTCCAGCTGAGGTGTTGAAACTTGTCTATCACCATTGTCCTGACTTACTGCTCGGCATGCTTGCCTACGGAGTGGCGTTTTCCCGGTACGATGGAAGGTAGCGAGGCTCGTGTTGATCAGCAACGGGAAGGGAAATCCCTTATCGCCGTCTGTATACCGCTCCTTATGCATGCTAGACACTGCTGGGAAAGTGCTAAAGAAACTCATCAAGGGACGAGTCACTGACGCGATTCGTGCTGCTAGGGATCTATTTCCTAGGCAGTACTGCTTTAGAGCAGGACGTTCTACTATTGATGCGATTGCAGAGGTGGTGAACGCGATCCACAAGGAAGAGGCATATAGTCGCACCAAGCGACGGATCGTCCTGTTTGTGACACCCGATGTTAGGAACGCTTTCAACTCCGCTAGATGGGTGAATATTCTGGATAAACCGGAAACCCCTTTTCAAGTTCTAGAATATCTAATACGGCTTCTGAGGGACTAACTGAAGGATCGAAGCCTGTTTTACGATACGATACAAGGCCAATGAAAGATAGAAATTACATCGGGTGTTGCCCAGGGATCTATCCTTGGTCCAAACGTTTGGAACGTGTCTTACGACGGGCTACTGAATCTGGAGATACCAGATCCCGCTTGATCGGTTATGCGGATGATGTTGCCTTTCTGGTCGCTGGACGCACCGTTAAACAAGCGCAACTTAGGCTACGTATGCTCATGCGCTGAGTGAGACACTAGATGACTGCTCGCGGGTTCAATTTAGCACTGGAGAATCCTTAGGGTAAGGATGATCAGTATTGCAGACATACAAATCGAATCGAAGCCAGCGGTGAAAGACCTGGGGCTACTGATCGTCTCGAAGATGAGTTTCCCTGACCAAATCAGGGCAACGGCTGAGAAGGCTGCTTCGGGAGTATCGGCTCTCAGTCGACTTATGGCCAACGTAGGGGGAGCCAGCCCATCAAGAATACGCCTCTTGATGAATGCTGTAGGGTCAGTGCTACTGTAGGGAACAGAAATGTGGAGCGACGCTTTCAGTAAGGAGGTATACCGAAAACTCTTGGCACAGGTACAGAGAAGAGGAACTCTGAGGATTGCATCTTCGTATCCGACAGTGTATGATTCGGCGTTGCGAGTTATTGCAGGCGTAATACCTGTCGGCCTCCTTGCTAGAGAGTGCCGCGCTATTTACCTGCGTCGAAACGAGGATGCGAAGAAGATGGTTGTCCGCGAGGAGAGACAGCGCTCACTCAACGATTGGCAGCAGTCTTGGGTCAATTTCACAAAGGGAAGGTGGACTGCGTGCCTCATCGCGGTTGTGAGACCGTGGTTAAATCGAAGGCATGGCGAGACTGACTTCTATCTGACCCAGCTTTTGAGCGGGCACGGGTGTTTTCAGTTTTACCTGCACAAGATTGGTAAGTCACGGTCCCCTGATTGCCGGTTTTGCCCAGAAGAGGAAGACAATGCCTGCCACATATTTTTTGCGTGCATAAAATGGGACAGGCTACGAAGGGACCTCTACAGGGGAGACTGAAGAGCTCACCCCTGATAATATAGTCGCGAAGATGCTGGAATCGGTTGACAAATGAAACCAGGTGGCACATTATGCTCGGGCAGTCCTAAAAGACATTCATTAGATGAATACAAAGCCTTTCTTGCAGGAATAAACTGCCCTACTTGTTGTTTATATTTAATTGGTAGTAAAAATCTAAACATTTGGATTGTGAATTCAATTTATCCTAAACTTGTGTGAAATTAAAGTACATAGACGCAATATTGCTACCTACATTTCATGCGTACAATTGTTTTACACCTGTGCCAAGAATACACGCAATGAATTGCAAATATTGAATTATCTGCAAAACCCTTAAAAAAAATTAGTCAAATAATATTTAGGTCATTCCACTTTGTGCGATCAATTCAACTAAAATAAAGCCAACACGACACAAGTTGTTTACAAATTCCGAATGCTGGAATTCATTAGAACAAACTCCAAAGCACTGTTTTTACCAGCGAAATATTTTTCAATTCTAATTTTTTATTCTTGAATTGTTTTACCATTCTCTGCATACGGAACCATTGATTGCCATCTTTTCCGTTCCAAAAGTAGAAAATTTTGCACAACACCCGAATAGTCCGGGAAGGATTCATTATATCAAGTTCATTGTCATGTTACTACGTATCAACCGCAACATGTTAACATGGAGCTCGCTCTTCATATCCTCCAGGTCCACAAGGAGGAAAAAAATTCGCTGAAATTTCAAGAGGCTAAATTTCAATGTCATGATACACCGCGCAGAAGGTTGCTCATTCACTTTGGGTTGAGATGGCGCTTATTTCTCTTAGTTATCATGCGTCCAGGCTTTTTGCTGGATTTGGCGGAAAGCTCGTATTTAAAATATACAAATTTAGAATTGTCATCTAGTGGCCACTTTAAAATTCCGATCTTCGGGTGAAAGACATTTTTCGGGAATACCTTGAATTGCGGAGTGCTCGTAAGTGAGGTTCGGGAGAAGAGCAAATTTATGCTTTTAAGCACAGTTGGTTTGTGTCGCGCGAGAAAAGTTATTTTTATCTATTCGTACATCTAGTTTGCATAGTCTGCTTGTTTTTCGCGAGGAGTTATTTCAAGTTGATTTGATTCAGAAGACTGATTTCGTGCGTACCAAATTCACAGAATCCTTTAGATGTTATGCTTCCTTGAACATCTGACGAACATGGCCAACTGCCACGCGTTCTCCTAAATAGACAAATAATATCTCACCCAAGAGTCCTCGCCCTGACTGGTTCCATTCAGTCCGGCCCAATTTAAATCATCACCGCACCATCTTCCCTACTGCCCTCAAAACTCCACTCTTCTTATGCTTAGTACTTTTTCGCACACTCTTTTGTTTTGCCCCGAGTGTGGTCAAGATGTATTAGCATTAGAGTGTAGCAACTGAATCTCGAATTCGTCAATTCATGCAAAAAAGATTCGATTTGGCAAGCTCTAATTGTCTCCGCTTGACAAAACACACTTCACCCAACATTAAAACCCTCTCGTTTTGTTTTCGAGGCTGTTGCGCAGAAAACGGACCCGGATTGGGTTCTGATTTGAAGCAACAAGACAACGCCGAGAGGCCTCAGCATCCATCTTGTTCCACGTTTTGTTAAGCGCCGCGAAAATAACCCACCAAAAATTATTGTTCGGACAACGAAGAAGACAACGATGCATAATTAGGTATCTATTCAAATTCAATATTTAAAGTGGATAGGAATGCTCGGAAAACAACTTTTAATTGGCGACAAGAGAGACCGCAACTGCTGCTGCGACGATGACCTCCCGAAAGCGGCGATTGGCAGGCATTTCAGCATTTCAGGTCGCGATTATTCTCGTGGACGAGAATTTCGTGAGAACGAGATTATAAATTGGAGGAAAGTTTTGCAGTC
This sequence comes from Odontomyia ornata, assembly GCA_963969285.1. Taxonomy (NCBI): domain Eukaryota; kingdom Metazoa; phylum Arthropoda; class Insecta; order Diptera; family Stratiomyidae; genus Odontomyia; species Odontomyia ornata. Next base: position 72,842,333 of record OZ017739.1, read on the forward strand.
ATAGCAACAACATCACAACTTAGTCATGTATCGGAGGAATAACTCTTGCAAAAGAGGTTGTCCAGTGTCATGTGAAGGAAATCTTTTATTTGGAAGTTCTTTCTTCGTGTTGTCTTCAAGGATGAATAAAGCATCTCGTTACACAACAAAGAACAAAAGATTGAATCTCGCAATGCAGTGATCCATGAAGGCCACGAGGATTTAACTTGATATCCGGATTATTTTCGCCAAACGAGAAAAAAATCTATTTTATCCGTTTTATCTAAGCTGGCGCAACATTAGATGACAATTTGTTATATTTATTGTATTTTTATTCGAGACAACGAAACGATAATGAGAAATGGAAAATATATTTTCTTTTCACCCGACTCGTGCATGATAGATCTGCTCTAGACCAAATGGCGTCTGATGAAAGTGAAATGAAAGCGAAATATGTGAAAAGAATTTCGTAATAAATAACTTTTTATTTATTATCGCACGACAGGAGGAGAGCATCATATTGTCGAGAAAAAAGGTCCTTGGCTAAACGATGTGATAAGTTAGAATTGATTGCACACATCAAAATTCATGTGATTAAATTTTGAATTATAGATGTTTTTCATTGTTTTACTGCTTTATGAAGTCTTCGATCATCCCAAAGTGCTTAGCTATGACCCAGATAGCGTTTTATCCCTCTGTTGCACAAAATAGTAAAGTTTTAAAATAAGTTGTGGGAAATGCTAGTCGAAAGAAGAAAAAAAAACACGTGTTTTTGGAAAAATCTTAATTTATTCAATTATTTGGAAAAAAACACTGAAAGGGAGTGTGACATAAATGTCACACCGCATCATAAAGGTAACTCAACTTAGACGAAATTGTTTGAAACAATTGTTGTGTTTATTATAGCACGGACCAACGCCACATTTCTCGCACATTGTTTGTGAGACACCAAAGCATTTAGGAAATTTGCAGCGTATTCTCTTTCTGTCCAAACAGGCCAGTTGTAATGATTTTCCGTTTAAAATCGCTCGAACGTCGAGATTTCCCGAAGGAAATCTGAAACGACCTCTCATCGGTTCAAGACGCGAAGTCTGAGTCGTGCCAACGAATGGTACCAATCAGTAAACCAGTCCGTGCACTCGTAATCCATTTCGCGGTGGCTGCTTGTCGGCCAGCTACAGAGTTTTCCAATAAGAGGTGTTATTTTGATATTAAAAGAAAAATGCTTTTTTTTAATATAAATGATCGGATATTTATTTCATTATAAAGAGAAAGGTATGCCGTTGATAGTGAAAAATAACATCAGGCAAATGACCACCACGACCACGCTCCCAGGACCATATCCTTTTCATGAAATTTTCCATAACTAAATCGCAAAGTGGCTGCCCTATATCCTCGATAGCCTCACGAATTCCATCTTTGAGGTCTTGAATCGACGATGAGCTATTGTCGTAGACCTTCTCTTTCACGTGGCCCCAAAGTAAGAAGTCGCAAGGTGCTAAATCACAAGATCTCGGTGGCCAGTTGTGATCACCTCTTCGAGAGATAGCACGGTCCGGAAACTTTTCCCGTAAAAGATCAATGGTTTCGTTGTTTGTGTGGCAATGTAGCGCCGTCATCCAATTCCGGCCATAAAAAATCATTAATCATCTCTCGATAGCGCAATCCATTCACCGTAACTGTTGCTCCAGCCTCATTTTCGAAAAAGTAAGGTCCAATGACTCCGCTGGACCATAAACCGTACCAAACACACATTACACGTTGAGGATAGAGAGGGGGAAATGGATCGTAGTAGTCTTTGCGTGTAGGCGTCTTTTAAATCGCTCCTGTCAAAAGTTTTCAAAAATTAAATTAATTTTTTAAAAACGTTAGTCCGAAGTTAATTTTTATAGGAAAAAATCTTATATTGTCGAAGTAATCGACTCAGGAAATTTCTATCGAATATTTTTACTTCGATTGGTAACGAAAAACAAATTCACAAAGAAAATTTCGCCGCTGGTATGGAGGAGCCCGACGGCTTCCCACCGTTGGGGCAACCTGGGGAAACGACGAATACGAAACTGGCGACAATCACCAAAAGAAAACTCCGTAGATGGAGGGTGCAAGCTGCAAATAATAGCGGACAATCAACAAATGGCCAAATTGCAGAAAGAAAACGATGAACTAAGGCAAGAGATACAGTCTCTCAACGATCTTTTCAAGAAAGAGATGAACCCTCAAAAGACGCAGCCACAAAATCAATGGCACCAGGTAACAAAGCCGAAGAAAAGTACAAAGCAAGTAAATCCAGAGGAAGTTCTAAGTGCTGGTGGCAGCAACGAGAGCCAAAATTATTTTGCAGCGCTGGAGGGATTAACCGAAGATATGGAAATCGAAGAAAACATCGGAGGTAATTTTAATCAAGATAATGACGTTAATTTTATTCAATGTTTAAAGAACAAAAATAAGGAGAAAAAACCAGCCCACATTTCTGCTGGTTCCTCTGAAAAAGCTTCCAACAAGACAGAAAAAGTTCCGCCAATCAACGTGTTCGGACAAACCGGGAAAGATATGGTTCGGCTATTGGCAGCCGAAAATAAACTGGCCAATTTCGAAATCAAAAGAGTTAATGCCGAAAAATTAACTATAAGGACGAAATCACTGGTTGTTTCAAGTCAGCCAAAGATGCGCTGATTTCTGGGGAGGTTCCACACTTCACCTATACCCCAAAAAGTGAAAAAATCAGACCTTCTTGTTGAAGGGTTTGGACAGCGGAGAGGATACGGTCGATCTTCTTCAGGTGCTCAAGGAGGCTGCACCAGATATTGATTTTGTTTCAGTCAAAGCCTTTGCGACAAGAAGGTCAACCATAGAAAGGAAGAATTTACCACTTTACCTGGTACAAATTGCAAATAAGAGCAGTCCAAGTGCCCTTCAACAAATTAGGTACTTGAATTTCAGAGTGGTGAGGTGGGAACGCCTCCAGAAAAGAGAAGTCAACCAGTGTTACCGGTATCAAAGATTTGGACATTTGGCTGCCAATTGTGCCATGCACTATCGTTGCGTTAAATGTAAAGACGTTCATGCTCCCGGTGAGTGCAAATTGGCTCAGACGGAGCCTAAAGAAAAATTATACCGCGTTAACTGCGGTGTTTTTGGTCACCCAGCATCATATCGAGGATGCTCCCGATATCAAAATGCAAAAGTTAAATTTTCTCCAAAGCAAACACAAGTACACCGTAATATCATACCTTCCAACTTCGTCAAGCCCGGAGTATCATTTGCACTCGCCGCTAGAGGACCAGCAGAAAATGCTGGAAATAATGTAAATAATGTAAGTGGCAATAATGAGCTGCTTCTCAAAATTTACCAGCAACTTAATTCTTTATCGGAGAGAATCGACAAACAAGATTCAAAAATTAACTTTGCTTTTCAGCGTTTAGGTCTTTCAAATGCCTAATAATAACTTGTCATCCAGTCATATTCCCATGGATAGGCTTCGCCTCATATCGATCAACGTCAACTCTTTCGTTACTATACATCGACGTGATTATCTCCTTGAATTTGTTGTTAAGCAAAAGCCTGACATCATACTTCTCACTGAAACCCATCTCAATTCATGGCATTGCATGGAATTCAAAGATTTTGCATTCGTAAGAAACGATAGGGTAATAGGTGATGGGGGAGGTGGCGACGGGATATTGGTTAGAAGACCCTATTGTTTCCAAAATATTGAAAAAGTCGAATTCAAAAACTTTGAATTTCTTGTAGTGTCCGTCATCAAAATTTCACTGCCAGGTGGGGATAACCTCTTCGTTATCTCTGCCTATGCAACTGGTCAAAATGTTCTCAAGTTCAAGGAGGAACTCAATTCCTTGTTTGAAATACTCGAATTGAACAGGCTGCATAGTTATTATATTTTTGCCGGTGACCTGAATGCCAAGCATACATCATGGCTAAACGCCACCAATAATCCAAGAGGTGTATTCCTGAAATCATGGATAACAGAGAACCAAATTGAATACAGGTGCAACCTATATGGGTCGGAGTTCCCAACATACCCTAGGACAAATTCATATTTGGACCTCTGCATTGCTGACGCAAGACTTAAATTCAGCTTTAATAGTCCTCAACGGAAACTGCAGGTGCTTCCTTACGATAGCGACCATAACGCAATCGTAATGGAAATCAATCATCAAAGGGATGATTTCTTCCTCATTCCAGTTCAACATGAAAACCATCGGTTGAATTTAAAAATAACAGACTGGGGAAAGTTTCAAAAGAAGTTTAATCGGGAGTACCAGAAGCAATGTCCCTCTTCTGATGATGGCAACGCTTGCTCAATGGTTCCTAATAACAGAAATCTAACTGACGATGAAATAGATCTCTATTTGTCGAAGTTAGAGAAGCTGAACATCGAAACAATATGGAAGGATATGAAACACCAACCATCGCAAGGTTGAGAAGATTGAAAAGCCTTCTTCTCACCCGCGTCAACAATATTTATCGACGATTTTTGGACTACAACCATCCCTCGTTGGCTTTGTTGAAATTACACCTGAAGAATGTCCGGAACTTAATCCGTTCATACTTCAGGAGTGAGGTCAGCAATCAATGGGCGGAAAAACTGAGGGGTATTAGCCCACAGAACCCAGATGGCGTTTTCGCGAAAGTGAATAGCTTATTCCGCAGGAAGTCTCGAGTGAAGGTATCGAATCTTGAAGTCGCTATTGATGAGATAAATCTTCTCGATAGAGCTGGTATCGAAATTGATAGTACGACTCCGGATAGAAATGGAAACAGGATTATATGTGATGGATTGCAGAAACTTGCCCTGATTGGAACACATTTTGAATTGGTTCATCTGCCAAACCTTGAGAGAAGGAATGAAATATTTTCAGAGGTCGTTGAAGCAAAAGTTTCCGACTTCAAATCAAGCCTGAACGGCCAATCAATTCTTCATTTCAATGAAACATTAACATCTGACCTCATACCGAGCTTGAATCTTATGATTATTTTGTCAGCTATGAAGACTTGTGTTTCATATTTCGCAGAATAAACAACAAAAAATCATGTGGTACTGACGGTATTCCAAATATAGTTCTCCAACATTTGCCTGAGGTTGCTATTAGGAATTATTGCATATTGTTCAACAACATGTTGAACAATTCATATTTCCCAAATGAGTGGAAAAAGGCTAAGGTATTTCCGATCTTGAAGAAAGGAAAAGAATCTTCATGCCCTAAAAGCTATCGCCCAATCGGCTTGCTGCCTAACATCAGCAAGGTGTTTGAAGTGATACTCAACAGAGCATTAAACGCCCACATTGAGAAATATGAGTTGATGCCGAATTGCCAATTTGGTTTTCGTGCCAGGCATTCGACCATACATGCAATAACGAAAGTAACCTCAGACATCTGTCTCGGAAACTAAACAACAAAGAATGTGTTGGAGCATGTCTCATTGATATGGAGAAAGCCTTCGATACGGTGTGGTCAGATGGACTAGTTTTCAAACTTCTTCAGGACAGGTTCCCCAGACACCTTGTCGCCATGATGTGTAATATTTTATACGGGAAATCATTTGTTGTAACTGATGGAAATCTGACAACAATGCGCGAATTCAAGGTCTTGAATGGTCTACAGCAGGGAACAGTTACTGCGCCCCTGCTTTTCTCAATATTCATTCGCAAGCTATTGAACAGCTTTGATTTTAATGTCTCGCCAACGCGATCATTGGTAGCGTTTGCTGATGATCTGATCATCTATACGGCAGACCGAAAAGCTACAATAGTTCAGAGCAATCTTCAAAAAATGTTTAATGATGTGCAGCTCTACACCGACAATTGGCGAATGAAAATCAATGCGCAGAAGTGCGAAACAATTTTGTTTCGGACAACGCTGCAGGGGGCCAGTCAAGTCCTGAAACGTAATTGGAAGGATTTCCACATCATGGCTGGTGAGGGTAGTTCAGAACGAGTTCCACATAAATCCTGTGTTCGATACCTCGGTGTTCATCTCGATCGGTATCTGTACTATACTGAACATGTCAAAATCATGCTCAGTAAAGCACTAAAAGTAGTCATAGCCCTTTGGCGACTCTTTCATTCCAGATACATTGATCAAAAAGTCAAAGTTATTTGTTACAAGACCCTGGTTAGGCCAGTTTTGACATACGGATGCCAGATCTGGTACAACCAGAGTGCTAGTACAATGGAAAGATTAAGAGTTTTCGAAAGGAAATGTCTTCGTGCATGTACTGGTTTGTACAGAAAGCCTGAGACGGATTGGAAGCACTATATATCGAATAGAAAAATTTATCAAACCGCTCAAGTGACAAGAGTCGATATCTTCATATTGAAACTTCTTCGGAATCATATCGCAAGATCTGTAATTGTGAGTGAAAACCCTTGGATTTCACAGCCGTTCCACCCTACAGACGGGTATATTGTGACTTGCCGCACTACTGGCTTCGTTCCTCCAGAAGCATTCGTGTATTTGGACATGAATCGATATGTTTTTGATTCTGACGGCGACCCAATCATATATCACATATATCGACGGGCCACCGATAAGAAGATAAAATATCCTCCGAACTTGAGTTCACGAGACCAACAATTCCAATGGAGGTACTCATTTGCTAGATTCGTTGAGGCTGGTCGAGCTGAGATGGAGCAATCTAGGTATTGGTGGCTGAATGACAAATTTTAATTTTTCGTGTTTATTTTCTGTTTTTGTGCTTTTTCTCGTTACTTAGTTTTTTAGATTCATCTCATTATTGCTACATCTAGTATTGTTGTTTATTTGTATTATAAATTAGGTATAGGTTTCAATATAAGGTAACTTTTGTTTTTTATTTTTTTTTATTTATTTATTTATTGAACTTATTTAGAATTAGGGTGTAACATACTAGGTATAAGATATAAGTTCATTGTTGTGTTAGTAGTATAAGTAATTTTTGAATAATGCTGGTTGGTTTTTTCTCCTTTTTCCAATTGAATCAAAAAATATCTAATAATCTTAATTAATTTAAATTTGCAAGTGTATTCATCAAATGTGTTTAACTGATAACGTATACATTTAGAGAGCCATTTGGGCCATTAAGTTTTTTATAGTTTTATTGTTTGGAATTTGCTTTATGTTCTTTTAAAAGTTTATAACGATTGGTATTAAATAAAGCGCTTTTGACTTGACTTTGACTTTGAGGATAGAGAGGCTTTTCAACAATAACTCTTGGGCTTTCCGAGCCCCAGATGCGACAATTTTTAGGGTTTTGTACTAAAATACAAAACCCTATTGCAATCACGACCTGTGTACGTCTGTCCGTCCGTCCGTCTGTATTTCACAGCACTTTTTCTCCGAAACTATAGAAGCTACAGCCATGAAACTTTGTGGAAAGGTCAAAAGTGGTGACTTCTTGAAAGTTCAATGGTGGAAAAGTTTTTCAAAGGGGTTTAAGGGGGGTCTCCCCATATAGGGAGGTGACCCCCCAAAAAAAATTTTCACTATTGGTAGTCGAGTAGGGTGTCATACATGAAAAATGTGTTTCCTCCCTCGCGAATGGAAATAATTATCAAGGGAGATATTTGTGGGTATAACTATAACAAATACCTCAGATGTCAAAATTCTTTAAACTTTGCTAATAATAGTATGATCCTCGAACATGACATGTTTCTTGATTTTATTCGTTGCTGGTTACTGCATTTTGTAAGTTGAGTACAAAACCCTTCTGACATGAGCATAGGTCTGTCTACCCAACTTGTTTTTGTTGACGAAGCCACCGCGGTGGAAATGGGTCTCATCACTCAAGATGATTTTTCGATGGAATTCCGGATCATTTTCATGCATTTCAAGGACCCAATCAGCAAAGACACGACATTGTTGATGATCGATCGGCTTGAGTTCTTGTGTTAACTGAACTTTATAAGCCTTAAGACCCAAATCTTTATGCAAAATATGGTGTAATGACGTTTGTGGAACGCCCAATTCCAAAGAACGACGAGGAATGGAGAAGCCTGGGTTTTCTTCAACACTTTCGGCTACAGCAGCAATATTCTCGGCTGTTCTTGAGTGACGTGCACGGGTTTTATTCTTCACATCACTAAGTTGTCCCAACAGCTCGAATTTTTCCACCAATTTCTGTATTGCGGTCCAACAATGTGCTTCACGACGACCCAAAAATGTACGAATTTTACGAAGCATCTCTGCCAAATTTCCACCATTTTTAATAGTGAATTTTAATAATTTCAAAGCGTTGTTGAAGCTTGTATCGTTCCTTTTTTATTAATGACGTAGTTTCTACTTGTCAAATGTCAAAAAATGACAGCTTGAAAAGTGACATCTACCGAAATATCGGGCTATTCAAAAAAACACCTCTTAACATATTGGAAAACCCTTTAGAATAATTTGTAGAGAAGAACTATATTTGTCCGAATTTTCGATAGCTGAATATATGGTGGAACCGTGCTCAGTTTGTAATGAGGAGCTATTGTCGTTGTCAAGCGCTTCGTTAGCGTTGGCTTCGATCGGTTTAATAGGGCTAGGTTCGTTTAATTTGATTCTACTCAAGGCATCTGCGTTAGAATTTTGGCTGCCCTTTTTGTAGACGACATCGTAATCAAACTCTTCAGGTTTTAGACGCCATCTGACTGGTTTTGAGTTTGGTTCCTTGAGGCTCATCGAATAAGTTAAGGGCTTGTGATCAGTTACAATTCTGAATTTACGTCCAAACAAGTACGGCCTGAAGTATTTGACTGTCCATACGATCGCCAATAACTGTTTCTTGATCGTTGAGTAATTAAACTCGGAGTTTGTCAAAGTTCTGCTAGCGTAACAGATAGGCTTGTCGCTACCGATAGAGTCTTGGGATAAAATGGCGCCAATTACGTAATTGCAGGCGTCGGTGGTCAGGATGAATGGTCTACCGAAGTCGGGGTATCGCAAAATTGGATCGTTCACGAGAAGATCCTTACATAAGTCGAACGCTCTAATATACCCTTCGATTAACTGGCCAGTTCAACCCTTTTTTTAACATCCGGTCTGGGGTTTAATTAATTGCGCAAAGTCCCTAATGAACTTGCGGTAATAACCAACCAAACCCAAAAACATTTTAATCTCCTTTTTTGCCCTAGGAATTGGAAAGTTCTTAATTGCTTGTACCTTTTTGGGATTGAGTTTTAGTCCATTGGGTGTCACTATGTGGCGTGAAAACCCTATTTCTTTGTGAAGGAATTCCGATTTGTCTAATTGTATTTTTAGGTTTGCTTCACGAAGTTTCTCGAAAACGTTTCTCAAATTTTCTCCATGTTCTTGGCGTAATTTAGAGAAGACAATCATGTCGTCAAGGTAAACCAAGCAGATATTCCCTTGGAGATCCTGAAGCACATTATCCATGACTCTCTGGAACGTTGATGGCGCATTCTTGAGTCCAAAGGGCATACGCACATGCTCATAATGACCACCGTCAACAGTGAAGGCCGTCTACTTGATGTCCTTAGGATCCATCTCAATCTGATGGAACCCGCTAGCGAGGTCAAATGTGGAGAAGCAGAGACATTTTCCGAGCTTATCCAGGATATCATTGACGTTAGGAAGGGGATAACGATCGGCTATCGTTTTTTCGTTAAGTTTACAATCATCGATAACTAACCGTCATTTCTGCTTGCCACTAGCATCCCTCTTTTAAGGAACGATCCAGACCGGTGAACTCCACTGTGAATAGCTTGGTTGAATAATCCTTTGGTCGAGCATGTTCGAAATTTGCCTTTTGACTTCCTCTCCATGAATATATGGGTATCGATACGATTTGGTGTAAATAGGAGCATCGTCTGTTGTTGTGATACAGTGTTTAATTTTGTTCGTGAAGCTCAACTTTTGGCCTTCGCGAAAGAATATGTCATCCTAATTTTGGCACAATTTAGTGATCAGTTGTCCCTCTTCTTTATTTAGGTGAGACATACGGATCAATTTAAAAATGTCTTAGAAAGTTAGGTCATCAGTATTGTGAGTGCGGTCAATATTAAAATTATTTATCTCAATAAATTTCGAAAGTTCCAAGACCTTCAATGGTTATTCGAGGAAGAGGAGTTTTTTGTCGTTCAATGTGTTCGTTATAGCAACAAGACTGTACCAGTCTTTAGCCTGGCAAATTCCTTCTTCAATACGAAGATTGGGTGTTATTTCTGTAGGGTTAATGTAATTAACGCCATAGCGAACGTGAACAGGGAGTTTGAAATTCAAAGGAATCTAAGTATTATTGATGGAAAGTATTTTTTTGCAACATCAACCTTGGCTTGCAGTTTAGATAACGGATTTTCCAATAAGAGGTGTTATTTTGAATAGCCCGCTATTTCGGTAGATGTCACTTTTCAAGCTGTCATTTTTTGACATTTGACAAGTAGAAACTACGCCATTAATAAATATGGAACGATACACGCTTCAACAATGCATTGAAATTATTAAAATTCACTATAAAAATGGTGAAAATTTGGCAAAGACGGTTCGTAAAACTCGAACTCAGGCCGTCTTGAAGCACCTTGTCGGACCGCAATACAGAAATTGGTGGAAAAATTCGAGCTGTTGGGACAACTTAGTGATGTGAAGAATAAAACCCGTGCACGTCGTTCAAGAACAGTCGAGAATACTGCTGCTGTAGCCGAAAGTGTTGAAGAAAACCCAGGTTTGTCCATTCCTCGTTGTTCTTTGGAATTAGGCATTCCACAAACATCATTACACCGTATTTTGCATAAAGATTTGGGTCTTAAGGCTTATAAAGTTCAGTTAACACAAGAACTCAAGCCGATCGATCATCAACAACGTCGTGTCTTTGCTGATTGGGTCCTTGAAAAGCATGAAAATGATCCGGAATCCCATCGAAAAATTATCTTGAGTGATGAGGCCCATTTCCACCGCGTTGTCTTCGTCAACAAGCAAAATTGTCGCATCTGGGGCTCGGAGCTGGAGCTTTGTTGAAAAGCCTCTCTATCCTCAACGTGTGACTGTTTGGTGCGGTTTATGGTCCAGCGGAGTCATTGGACCTTACTTTCTCGAAAATGAGGCTGGAGCAACAGTTACGGTGAATGGATTGCGCTATCGAGAGATGGTTAATGATTTTTTACGGCCGGGATTGGATGGTATTGATCTGGACAGCGTTTACTTTCAACAAGACGGCGATACGTGCCTCACAAACAACGAAAACATTGATCTTTTACGGGAAAAGTTTCCAAACCGTGCCATCTCTCGAAGAGGTGATCACAATTGGCCACCGAGATCTTGTGATTTAACACCCTGCGACTTCTTACTTTGGGGCCACGTGAAAGAGAAGGTGTACGCCTCAGTCCAGCGTCGATTCAAGACCTCAAAGATGGAATTCGTAAGGCCATCTAGAACGTAGGGCAGCCACTTTGCGATTTGGTTATGGAAAATTTCATGAAAAGGATATGGTCCTGTAAGCGTGGCCGTGGTGATGATTTTATTTCCACTATCAACGGCATACCTTCCTCTTTATAATGAAATAAACATCCGACCATTTATAATAAAAAATTGCATCATATTTTTAATATCAAAATAACACCTCTTATTGGAAATAATAATAATTGAAAAACTGCAGTTAAAAAATTTCAAGTAAATCTCGTGAAAACATAAAAAGTAGTAATCGCGAAAGATGAGTGCGACGACTGTTTCAATAATTGAAAAACTGCACGATAAAAGTTATTGCAGCTGGAAGCTCCAGATGAAAAGTGCTCTAATTTGTCAGGATCTGTGTAAATATGTAAAAGGCCCGAAACCGGAGGAAACCGACGCAGCTACCGTCAGAGTGGAATGGTCCAACAACGACGAAAAAGCGTTAGACATCCATTATCCTGAATGTAAGTGTATCACAGCTTATTCACATTAAAAACGCTAAAAGTGCAAAAGATGCCTGGAAAATTCTAGAGAGAATTCATCAACCTGCTGGGCCTGGTAGAAAAGTTACGCTTTTCAAGCAACTTTTGTCATTCAAAGTGGCGGAGAGTTCATCTATCTCTACACATAAACACGATTTTGTCGACATTTCGGAAAAATTAAAAGAGATAGACATATCAGTCGAAGAAGACCTACTATCTATTATTCTATTAGCGAGCCTGCCAAAATCATTCGACAATGGTGTTGTTGCGATGGAGACAAGAGATGAGTTGCCGACTTTCGAAAATTTAAAAACAAAGTTGATCGGCAAAGGCCGCAGGAGAGATGCCGAAAAAGACGAAAGTAGAGAGTTCGAACATGTTTTAATGTCAAAAGCGAAATCGGAGCAACAGAATACCCGAGTAAAAGACAGTGACAATTTTAGAAAGAAAATAGAGTGCTTTGTGTGTCACAAAACAGGCCACTACGCGGCCGAATGTAGGAGTAAGCGAAAAGGAAAACCGGTATCCGTATCATTAGCCGAAATGAACACTACGCTTGCTGCGAATTCATCGAATGAATCGACCACCAATAATATTTGGATTATTGACAGCGGAGTGACAGCTAATATGTGTTGTTTGTTGAGCTCGAATTATACCAGGAAACAATTTTTCTCGCGAATAATAAAACAATTGACGCAAAAGGCAGGGGTACAGTGAGATTAACATCCGAAAATCAGTCGGTAAATCTAAAAGAAGTGTTTTATGTACCTGATCTGCAAATTCTATTTCAGTGTCAAAAACAACTGCCAAAAACATGACAGTGAGTTTCGAACGCAAGAAGTGTATACTAGAACGAAAAAAGATCTGTGATTTTAACAGCGAAAAAGGTCGGTAATTTGTTTATTTGCACAAATGATGCACAGTATGCCAATGGAAACGCGATAAATAGTGCATTGAATAATGATTATTTGAAGTGGCATAGTCGGCATGGTCATCTAAATAGAAAAAGTATTTGTGAACTGTATAACAATAAAATGGTGCACGGGCTTGACGTAAACATTTCAAGTGTCGACCGCGTAGAAAGGAAAGATGACAGTGAAACCGTTTACAAAATTTTCGGAAAATCGTTGTCGGAAGCCACTAGAACTTATACATAGTGATATATGTGGTCCAATGAGACAAAATTCGATTGGTGGAGCAAAATATTTTGCCACTTTTATAGACGATTGCACCAGAATGATGTTTGTTGCATTTTTGAAGCAAAAAAGTGAAATACTTAGTGTGCTAAAATCATTAAAGCAAATCGCAGAGAACCAGTCGGGGTGTTAAAATAAAAATATTTCGCAACGATAATGCAAAAGAGTATTTAAGTCGTGATTTCACAGAATATCTCGATCAGTATGGTATCCGTCGGCAATTAAGTGCTGAATACACACCGCAGGAGAATGGTGTGGCTGAGTGTGCAAATCGCACACTGATCGAAATGGCTCGGTGTATGTTGATTCAAGCGAATTCACCGGAGTCGTATTGGGCAGAGGCTGTGAATATGGCATGTTATTTGCGAAACCGAGTGCCTACCAGATTACCTGAAATAAATTACACGTTTTCAAGCTTGGCATGGAGTAAAACCATCAGTGGAACACCTAAAAAAATTCAGACAAGCAAGTCGAAATTTGATCCGAAAGGAATACCAGTTATATTTGTAGGATATACCGAAGAAGCAAAGGCTTACCGGCCTTATGAACCCAATTCACGGAAAATGTACAAAAGCAGAGATGTAACATTTTTGGAAAAAGAATGTGATACAAATGAGAATAACGGTCATCAGTTAGTTATTTTCGATAATGAACCCGAAGAAGAAAATGTGGAAAGTGAAACATTCGAGGCAATGGGAGAGACTTCTAGTGGTAAGACTATATCACCAAACAAACCCGTGGACAGTGATGAAGTTTACGAAAGCGATCAAGATGAAAATGAACAAGATAAAGAAAAACCAATTGCGAAATCCTATAATAAAGGAGGTAAATCCAGATTTATCAGGACGGGTAAGCCAGGAAGATCACACCTAATTCGAACCGGGAAACAAAACTCAATTAACTTGACGGATTTAGATCGAGCAGAAAACCCCCTCACTGTGGAAGATGCACTTTCAGGTCCATAAGCAGATGAGTGGAAAATTTCAATGCAAGCAGAATATGATGGCATCATAAAAAATCAAACCTGGGATTTGGTTGACTTGCCGAAAGGACGGAAGCCCATAAAATGTAAATGTGTATTCAATATTAAGATCGACCAAAAAGGAAAAATAGTTCGGTACAAGCTAAGACTTGTGGCGAAAGGGTGTAGTCAAAACGTGAATATTGATTACAAGGACACTTTTTCGCCGGTAGCACGTTATTCGACAGTAAGATGTGTCCTCGCGTTGGCTGCTGAATTTAATTTGTTGTTGCATCAAGTGGATGTAACTGCTGCATATCTCGACGGCACACTCGAGGAGAAGATATATATGGAGCAGCCCAAAAACTTTTATTGATAAAAGATATCCGGAGCGAGTATGCAAGTTGAAGAAAGCTCTTTCTGGATTAAAACAATCTGGACGCGAAGAAAATCTGTTTCATTCAATGTAAAGCGGGCACTAGTGCCGATTTTATGAATAGAGCTGAAAAACGAACATAATTGTTGTTTATGTCGATGATATGCTGATCGCAAGCTCTCATCAGGATGATTTAAACTACATCAAAAGAAGTTTATCATCTGTTTTCAACATAATTGACCCGCAGAATACTTTCTAGGAATTGAAATATGTAGAAATGAAGAACGAGGAGACATAACAATTAATCCAGAAGAATGCATCCAAAACCTTCTTCAGGAGAATCGTATGTTGGAATGTAACTTGACACCAACGCCACTCAACCGAGGAACGATCTTAAAATCTTGCAGCGACTGCACAAACTGTGAAAATGCTGATCTAAAAATGTATCAGTCAATAATTGGATCTCTTATGTACCTGGCACTGATGACGCGACTGGACATATTACATTGCGTGGTAAGGCTATCACAATTCAATCAGGATCCACATTCAATGCATTTGAAGTCTGCAAGGAATATTTTGAAATATTTAAAGTCCACTATACAGTTAAAAATCGTTTATTCTAAAACAGGTCATTCTTTGATGGGATACGCTGATGCTGATTGGACTGGTTGTAATGAAGAAAGAAAGTCATTTACGGGATACATTTTTACACTTGGTGGTGGCCTCGTATCTTGGGAATCTCGAAAACAACATGTCGTAGCTCTGAGTTCTACGAAAGCAGAGTATCTTGCCATGTCCCAAGCAACGAAAGAAATTATTTTCTTAAGGAGTCTGTTAGCTGAGATGGGTTTTAAAAACGTCATCAATGGAACAACATTGCTTTATGGAGACAACCAGAGTGCCTTAAAACTTGTGAAGAATCCTGTTTACCATGCGCGCACAAAGCATATTCATGTGCGGTTCAACACATCAGGCAATTGTTCAATGAGGACATTATAGACGTCAAATACGCATCTACCCAGGAAATTGTTGCTGATATTCTGACGAAAGTGCTCGCCAAGAACAATCATCAAAAATTTGTTAAATTACTTGGATTATCATAAATACGAATCAAATTTTTTTGGTGCATTGTTAACTTGATTTTTGTGTATTATGAATTCTTAAAAATAATGAAATGTTACTTTAAATTGTTACGATGGAAAGAGTAATAGATCAACCTTGTACTGTGGGAGACTGTTGAAATACATTTACATAAAACTGTAAAAATAATTAGTCTGTGTGGCCTAGTGGTTAGAGCATGAACCCATAAGCCGAAGATCCCAGGTTCAAATCTCGTTGGGAGCAACGTGATTTAGTTCAGGAGACTTTTCGGACAGACTACTAGTGTTCACTCAGTGGTGATATCTACTGATTTAATCAGATCATATCATAGCTGACCAAGCACATGGGAGCATGGTACCAACTCCCGCAAAAATCAATACGGACATGAAAATGAGATACTCTCACATCTCTAAGCGAAGGCCTGAGAGGGGCTGTAGTGCTACAAAGAAGAAGAAGAAAACAGTAAAAATGCAATACTAGCTCTAAAATTCCTTTGCTCTTTCCCCCTCACTTCTATTACATGTGTATCAGATTACTGCATTATCATTACTTTGTGTTCTTTTGTAAAAGGGATAAGTCGCACTGAATATATCGCTTGAGCAAGACATGCTGGTTCTTACTGCTGTAAATCTAACTAGCCTCAACAGTAATAACACTGAAGAAGGGAACAAGTAGTTCCCTAAATACGTATTTGTTATAGTAAAATAAAATAAACTCAGTGGAATAAAGGGTATTTTGAAAAAATAATTAATCTTTTTCACTACAAAAACCGGAACTTCAAAAATTGCATTCTACCGAAGATTTTTACGGAACACGGCAGAAATGTTAGCACCACTCAACGATCTCATCTCGGGCAATAAAAGAGAAGGATAGGACACCGATTGTATGGAATTATTCACTACATCCTGCACCAGAAGCACATCCTTACCGTTTTTTTCCAAAAAACTTAATACAGCTCAAAAACATTGCACCTACAACAAGGAGCTTTTAGCCGTTTACGAAGCCATCAAATATTTTCGACATATGCTGGGAGGCTGTAACCTCATCATCAAGATGGATTATAAACCATTAATTTACGCACAAAGCATCGCCGATTCGAATAAGAGTTAGCTGGCTTCACCACATACTGTTTGCATGTATGTGTAAGTGTTATGTGAGTGTATCCATCCTCTTTTTCCTTTTTATTGTGTCGTATTACAATGGGCTTTTGTATGTGCACGTGAAACTGGTGCAAAATCTATCTAAATTTATTCTTAATCCTCATCCTGAACAATTTCCGATTGCCTGACGGAGCAAAAGAGCTGACACAAAATCTATATTAATCTTCCGAGCTGTTCCACTCAGTACGATAACCCGAAACGTAGTTGAATCTGATTCATAATTTCAGCTCATTTCAAAAGCGCATACCAGAATTATAAGAGATTTTTGGTGCATCATCACCATCACCTCAAGAATTTCCGTTCTACCTTCTTCAAACCTTTTGGAAACAAATGACTCACTCTAAAATCACGCAACAAACAAATATTAGATGTGTTGTCTCACCATTATTATATCTCTAAGAAATTCTTAACTAAATCTGAAATTTTATTTTATTTTTTTCCTCTATTCCCTGTTGCGACATCTTTTTCCATTATCATAAAATTCAAATCAAAAATCTCTAACACAGAAAAATCTAGTCGAAACGAATTAAAATGCCCACAAAAGAAGATCAACTAGAAATTTGCGCATATTTGGCCATAACAAGCGTCGCGTCGCGTCTAGGGGTCGAATAAGGTTATAAGTGCATTGTTATTAGTCCTCTTTCGCGATCCATTAAGATGAACCTCATCGTTTTTATTGCAATGCGTTTTCTATTTAATCTATTTCTATTCCCTCCGACAATTTTTATTAGATAAATACCACGACACATGGCACGAACTAGCATCTAGTTTGTCTGGAATTTCGATTTCTAATGCAATGTGTAGGTTATTCGGTTTCCAGCTCTTTCTTCTTTGTTGTTGCTTCCCGGGTCTTCCCAGTTTCGCTTTTTGGGAAGATGTTTGCGGTTGGGAGGAAAAATTGTCAAGTCTGGATCACATTCGTAAAAAAATGTCTTAGAGCACATCAAACAGATTTGAAGATTTTCTAACAGAAAGTAGACAAACACACATACCTGACCTCGCAGGTCGTGATGAAAGAACTCGAAGACGATGGTGATAGGAGGCGCTAAAATCTCATGTTCATCCATGATGTGCTGATAAAAGCTGTGGATTGTTTTTTTTTGTCATAGGTTGACAAAAAGAGAAATTTAACCGCATCGCTGTTTTGTGAAATGTTAGCAATGTAACGGCTTAATGTTTGTTATAATATTTCACAAAAAGATTTTATCAATGTCATTAAAATTTTAAATAGAAAAAATGACCATGTATGGAAATTTGGCACAATAAAAAAATTTTTCATATTGATCTAGAAAAATTTCAATAACCAAAAATAAAGAAAATATTGATGATTATGCAAAGTGACTTAATTTTAGATTTAATCAGTGGAAAATTTTTAATTTACGAGGTGAAAACTTGCTAAAAATACATTTTTATTGTGTAGAAAATTTGAATTTTTTTGGGGAAAATTAGATCACGCTAGTTGAGCTGCTGTGGTGAATAATTTCGAGTCTATTTTTAGTCAAATTTTTGGATAATTTTGAATAAAATTCGATTATTTTTAGATACGCATAATTTTACTTTCACTGTAAATGATGTTAAAGTCAAAGTGTCTCGAGTAAGTGGTATACAATGATGCAAAAGTCTTTTTTTGAAAAGTGAAATCACATTTTTAAAAGGCATAATTTATTTTTTTGGGTCTTCTCTTCTAACACCCCAAAAGTGAACTACTCTGGCAAGCAATAAAAATATCCTAAGACATTGCGTTTTCACGTTGAAATTTGATTTTTATTTTTGTTGACGAAAAGTCAACGCCAAGTGATTAAGTTACATTAATTGTGATCATAAACCCACGGTTCTTGGATTGTCGTGCCTCTCTCCAGCTGAGAAGTCTAAATCAATCTAAGTCTGGCCAGCAAATCTGGAATGGAAAAAGACTAAAGCTCCAATTTTATGGACTATAAACGTCTGGTTGTGGGTGAACCATACGAGTATTAGACCAGCCATGGTTTAAAAAAACCCGGGCAAGTACGAGTTGAACTTGCGTTGAGGGGATTCCGTATGATAAGTTTGTAGCCTAAGCGTGTTTTTTTCTAAATCTGTAGCAAATTTTTTGTGGTGATTACGAAAAATATATTTCGTACCAGATTGTAAAGGAAAATTGCTTGAAATGTTGTCTATTGTTGATTTCTGTCCTGTCGTATAATTGTGAGCATCTGAACTAAGACTGATTGCTGCAAGGTATCTTGATTTTTCATTTTTTGTTATGTCCTTAGTATTATTTGTTGAAGTATTAAATACAAAGCCATTGTCACGTAGTGTCTAGTCAAATAATACATAAGCTTCGTTCTAAAGAGTGGTCCAACCATAATGAACGATGTTAATTAACGTCATGTTTTTCGCCCAACTTAAGTTGACGTTTCTTCGTTTCAGTATTTGACAAATTCAACCATGGAGAGGTACACAATTGAGCAGCCCGTTACGGTTGTTGAAACCTTTTAGGAAAAAGGGCGTTCCAATCAAAATGCATTTCGTGCACTTCGTGATTTTTTTGGTCAGCATAATCGACCAAATGTGTCCACCATCGGGAGAATTAGGCGCAAATTTCAGTCAACCGAGTCTGTAGGAAATGTGAAATCATCTGTGTATGCTCGCCCAGTTCATTCTGCAGAAAACTGCTGTTGTTCGCGAAAGTGCGGCAGAAGAGCCGTCAACCTCGACTCGTCGTCGTGCCCAACAATTGAACATCTCACGAACATCACTGATGCGAATTTGGAATAAAGATTTGAATTTACTTAAGAGCTGAAGCCTACTGACCATTTCAAGTGTCTGCAATACGCCGAATGGTTGGTTGAACAGACAGAAGGGAATGGTGACTTTACAAAGAAAATCATCTTCAGCGATGAGGCACACTTTCATCGGTGGATTCGTTTACAAGCGGAACTGCCGCATTTGGGCAAATGAGAATCCACGAGTGATTGTTGAAAAGCCGATGCATCCACAAAGAGTGACTGTTTGTTGCGGTTTATGGGCTGGTGGTGTCATCGGGCCGTACTTCTTCGAAAATGAGGACGGCCAAGTAGTTGCCGTAAATGCTGCTTACAATTGCGAAATGATAACGGACTTCTGGAACTGGAAGATATGTGGATGATGCCACTTGCCGCACATCCAATGAAACAATGGCTCTTTTGCGCGAGAAATTCAATCGTCGTGTTATCTCACGTTGTGGCGATGTTAATTGGGCGCCACGATCATGTGATTTGACACCGTTGGACTTCTTTCTCTGGGAATATTTAAACGAAATAGTGTACATCAATAAGCCAAGAACAATTCAAGAGCTAAAGGATGAGATAGTTTCGCACAATACGACATTCAACCTCAATTTTTTCTCAGAGTCATTGAAAATATGGACCATCGGATAGAAGTATGCCACCGTAGATCCTTCTATTATAATAAAAAATATTAACATAACTCTCTGAAAACTTTTTGTTTTATTTACAATTAGCATCGTGCGTTTTGGTTAGACCACCCGATACTATATACATACACTTCCCGACAGTAGGATGGCCACAGTGAAAAATTTTAAATAACTTTTCATGATTGTTTGTATTTTGATGAATTTTTTTCACATTCTTTTGTGTTGATGCATGTTGCCTGGTTACGAAAAATCAAAAAAAATTTCAACTATTTAATTTTTCGATTTTTTGCAAGGGTAACACATGGACACACCTGTAAAAATACTTAATAAAACGGATAATTTTAATTTTTTATTATTAATAATGTGCAGATCCTCCATTTTCGAGTATAAATTCAAAAACTCTATTTGGGAGCGAATTATACAGTTTATGTACGTAATTTAATGAGACTTGATCAAAAGCGCGTTTAATTGCTGCGATCAGCGCTTCTCTATCTTGAAATTAACTTCCTTCTGCATAAATTGTTCGTGACAATCATCTCCATAAATTTTCGATTATGTTTAGGTCAGGAGTTAAAACTGGCGCGCCAGAAATTCTCCATAGTTGGGTGCAAACCATTGTTTAACTCGTCCTGCTGTATGGATGGGCGCGTTATCTTGTTGAAGAATCCATCGATGGCCACCGAACATTTTTTGGAAATGAATTCTCTGGATTTCTAAAAGTTCAATGTAATCCGCTGAGGTCTGCCGACTTTCTTAAATAACTTAATCGATGACTCCATGAACCGACATTGCAGCCCATACCATGACGGCCCCAACAGCGGTCTGACGACGGGACAGAAACCGCTCAGATTTTATCAAATCATAGAAGTAATACTGAAAGCCATCAGGCCCATCCAAATAATTTTTTTTTTCATCAGAAAAAATCACCTGATGCCATTCTTCCTTCCAACTAAAATGTGTCCGGCAGTGCTCGAATCTGTCATCTTTACGACGCTGGAGTAAATGTGGATTTTACATTAGTTTTCTCCGTCGAAGATGCGGACACGAGTTAATCACTCTTTGTACTGTCCAAATACTGGTAGAAGTTCCAACTCTACCCTTTATTTTGCCAGCGGTGGCAGCAGAATTCGACGATTCGTGTAAAATTAACCTACTCTCTCGCTCTGTCGTTACTCTTGCTGCGCCACCTTTTTGCTTTTTTCCATAGTTTTCTGGATCATTTAAATGACTACCGATTACCTTATTAACTCTACCAATTTCAATCGCTTTTTGCCAATTGGAATAATTTTCTTGCTTAAATGCAATAATTTTACCTTTTTCTTCCTTTGTCAACGTTGAACCTGCACTATTTTTTTTTGAAATGCAAAAACAAATTATTTTCACTGAAAATAAACAACACCATTTGATAAATAATTGAACTCCAACTGTCTCGATCCATTGACCGCGGCTTCCAATTTCGAAATCCAAGCAGCGATGAACTGTCTTCGTCGATTGAATCAGACCAGCGTTTCCTCGGTTTTCCCACTGGTCTCCGGCCTTCAGTTCTCCCAACAAATACTTTTTTGGGTATCCATTGTTCCTCCATACGATTCATGTGGCCAGCCCATTGCAGCTTTCGCAGTCTTACAATCCTTGAGACCTCCGGCTCGTCAAAAATTTCATACAGCTCATGGTTGTATAAAATTTGCCATTGATCCCCGTCGAGCTTCGTTCCAATTATTCGCCTCAGGACCCGTCGTTCAAAGGCGTTCAATATATTTGCGGACTCTTGGGTTAGGGTCCATGTTTCACAACCATAGCATAACGCAGGTCTTATCACAGATTTGTATACTTGGAGCTTTGTTTTACTGTGTATGCAGCTGGTCCTCAAGAACGTTAATACTGAATAAAATATTCTATTTGCGAGCTGTATTCTGCGGCGTATTTCGTCTCTTTTATTGCCCTTTTTCGTTATTTTGGCGCCTAAATACACAAATTCACTAGCATTTTCGATACTGTTTTCGCCAAGTGTGATATTTTGTGTATTAGAGGTATTTTTCCTCGACTGCGTCATTGATTTGTAGCCCTACTCGTTTTGTGTCGAGTTTCAGGAAGAGTTCTTTCGCAGTTGTTATCGACCGTGACAAAATATTGATGTCATCCGCTTAGGCTACTACTTGGTTCGACTTGTATAGTAATGTACCTTGCGTATGGACAGGTAGCTTCTTTACGACGTACTCCAGAGCCAAATTGAATAGCAATGGGGCCAACCCATCTCCCTGCATTAGTCCGATATTTGTGTCAAAGGCATCGATGAGTTGGTTATTGATGCGAACTTGGGAGATCGTCGACGTTATTGTCATTTTGGTAAGATAGGCTAATTAGGCTGGGATGTCAAAGCAAAGCATTATTTGGTACAGTACGTTACGGTCAATACTGTCGTATGGTTGCTTAAAGTCAACGAAAATTTGGTGTACGTCTATGTTGAACTCCCAGCACTTTTCAAGTACCTGCTTGACTTTGAACAATTGGTCTGTTGTTGATCTACCTGCCCTAAAACCACTTTGATACTCCCCAATAATACTGTTGGTGTATGATCCGATTTTATTTTCTAATATTTTCTAATATTTTGTATGCCGTACAAAGATGTGATATGCCTCTATAATGTTCGCACTGTAGCTTGTCACCTTTTTTGTGGATAGGGAATATAATTGATTGGCTCCACTCTTTCGGCATATGGTCTTGATGCCAAATATGCTGGATGACTTTGTGAATAGCTTGATGAACACTAGTGCCACCATATTTGATGAGCTCCACTGGAATCTCATCGATGCCTAGCGCTTTATTATTCTTTTGGGCTTTGATGATGGAGCAAACTTCATCCAGAATTGTTGGGGCCAATGGACGCTCTCCGCAGACATCTATAGGCTCCGAGTTTTCTGGTGCTGTGCGGAGGATTAAGTGGGTACTAAAAATTTGAGGCCCATCTTTCCTTAATTTTGGTTTCTTCAGCGATGATATTGCCGATTTCATCTACTTTGTATGCTTGTCTTGTGTTATTGCTCGCTAAACTTACATCTATACTTCTCAATTGGTCGTCATAGTATTTTCTTTTCTGAATTCTAATGATCTTATTCGCTACTTTTCTGAGATTTTCATGGTGTTCTCTCTTCGTCATGGTTTTCCTACCTACGTATTATTTGTACGCCTGATTCTTTTTGTCTAACGCATTCTGTCACTCATCATCGAACCAATCATTCCTCTTGCGCCGGGCTTGATCCGATCGTCTGTTCTGCCACGGTCCTAATAGCCGCTTTCACCTCCATCCAGAGCTCGTTGCTCGTCTTTACGGATGCGCATGATAAGATGGGAGCCAACTGATTGTCGACGGTCTCCGTGAAATGTTTGGCCACAGACGCCGTTTGGAGTCATTCGATGTCAAATTTTTGTAGCGGGCTGGTCTTCGATAGGTTAATTTGATCAAGTAATGATCTGAGTTACAATTGACTCCCCGGTATGTACACACGTCAAGTATGCTTGAGGCCCAACGTTGTTGGATCAGGACATGTTCGATCTGGTTTTGCTTGTTGTCATCCGGTGATACCCAGATCATTTTATGAATGCGGCAATGTGGGAAACAAGTCGAACATATGACTAGGTTTCTGCTACATGCAAAGTCAATCAGGCGATGGCCGTTGTCATTTGTTTCATCGTGGAGGCTATATCCTACAGTCGTTCTCCGATGAGATATCTCATTGCCAACCTTAGCGTTGAAATCAACCAGAATAATTTTTGTGTCGTTTCTGGGCAATGGGTCGACCAGTCTTTCCAGGTGATTTTAGAACGTTTCTTCGTTTCCTCGTCCTTTTCTTCGGTCATGGCGTGAACATTTATCAGCCAGTTTTCGAAGAATTTCGCTTTTATACGGATCGCACACAACCGTTCAATAATTGCCTAAGAATCGATAACGTGCGATTTGAAGGCCAATCCGAATTCTCGTTTTCCAGTAGGATTCCCACTTTTAAATGTTGTGTGCGATCTCATGTCCTGAATGGCGTTTCCTGGATTGTCAGTATTTTTAATTGATATTGACTGGCCTGTTATGAAAGGTCTTCGCCAGGGTAATTGAATGATTTATTATTCCAGGGTACAATCCCATAGTCCCTTTTTCGTTTGCGAGGTCGTTGCCGTGAGTCCAATCCATTCCGAGGCCCGTCTACGGGTTTCGAAACATTTTAAGGTTCTCCAAGGATGGGGAGTTAGCCCGTCGCCCAACTTCCATTCCGGCGGTATGGTTATTACTTCGATTCCGTTATCAGGCGCGGAAGACTCGCATTCACCCTCTTATGTCCTCACAAAGGAGGTGTAAATAGGGTTTAGTAGCAGAGCTGTAGATGTATTTACAGTTATTGGCATTTCTCGACATTTAATGTTACATTCTTGGGGAACCAGTAAACCCAATGTGCGGCCCCGAGATCATTTCTTACCATATAATTGGGGGGTTTGGGATCATGGAAGCTATGGGTTGGGGAAACAAGGGGTTCCCTTTTCCTTCCTCAAACGGGCTTGGGACCGTCTATGGCGGAGTTTTTGATGCCAAATATTGGATAGTCTAAAAAGTATTGAGCCTATTTTGCTACTAGATGGTGTTTGTTGTCTTATATCGGGCAATGTTAATCAACGTTGCTTATTTAGGTCGGCAGCGGGTACGCGTGTCAAATAGCCATTTACGAGTAACGTTTGCAGATGTAACTCCTCCCTCCTTAAGAAGAGCGACAGTTAGAGAAACCGTGGTGTTGGAGTTTCTCTTATCAGGAGCGATGGCAATTGTTGTTGTTGGCCGTTTTCCTTTCCATGAAAGTTTAAGTATATGCTTATTGTTGAGACAATGGCTAGCAGGATAACGAGTAGTTGTACC
Source organism: Odontomyia ornata (assembly GCA_963969285.1). NCBI lineage: Eukaryota > Metazoa > Arthropoda > Insecta > Diptera > Stratiomyidae > Odontomyia > Odontomyia ornata. Next base: position 72,867,260 of record OZ017739.1, read on the forward strand.
ATGGACTCGTTGCTGATGTTAAATATTTTCGGCGTGCCTGTGAAGTCTGCGTTCGGAAACTCGTTTTTTTCTAGGGTCGGTACAACCATGGTTTCGTTTGGAGTAAGTGATCTCGTTGATGTTTAGCTGGCAGGCTTGGTGATGGATAAGTAGAGTGCCATATACAGATCTATTAGAGATGCCGCAGGTTAAACTTAAGACCGTTTCTGGTATTTCGATGGTAAATATGTAGTTTGGCTCGCGTTGAACTATCTCCGATGACACTGCGATGTCTTTGAATTGACAAGGTGCTGGTGTACCATTAAACGATACATCTGGAATTACTCAAATCTCTTTGATTATTTGTTTCATCGCAGTAATAGATCCCTTCGACTTTCGGGCACTTGTCAAAAAATTGGACACTGTTGTGATTATGGATCATGTAGGGTTTTGAGGATATCATTTGGGTTTTTTGTACAGGAAGAGGTATTATGTGGGAAAAGGAGTAGTTCTCTGCGGATAAAATTGATATCTGAATATTAAATATTATGTTAGACCCATTTAGTAGGCTTGAAGATTTAATAATACGTAGACGTGTTCATCGGATTGTATTTTTTTGGATTGTTTTTCGAGTGTGTTTGAGATTTCAGTTGTTTCGAGTGGGCTTAGAATTTACTTTGGAATTATGTTTAATTTGGCTAATGATACAGCTTCTGCTATTTCCGACAGGTGATCACTTAAGATATCAATATTATAGTGCAATTGGTTAAGATACTGTATGCGTACCACAGAATCAAATTCTCTATGAATTTTGTTTTGTGAATATTCTAAGTACCTCTGTATGGTGTCACTTTGGTTATTGATGTGGTTTGTTATGTTGTCGCATCGTTCTATCATTAGGTGATTTAGTTTAGTTTTAATAATTAAGGAGGTAGAAACATTATTGTTAAATCAATCCAATAACAAATTGATTTAACAATAATTGTTCTACCTCCTTATTTATGCGTGAGGCATCATTCGCATCCATGTTACCCGTGATGCCTTTGATTAGCGTACCAAGTCCATTAATTAGGCCCCTTTTTGACCGTAGTCTAGGTTTTGGAATTTCAAGTTTATGAATTAGTTCGGTAAGTTTCAACTTTGTTATTTGGATTGTGTTCGTTGTATCGTTGGTTTTATTGTACTCTGAGAGTGAGTCCTTTATTTTCTGTATAGAGCGTTCATACTTGTTAAGGTTAACGATGTGTATTAGATTTTCATAGGTTCGTATGATTCTGCTTGTTCCTAGTCGTAGGGGTAATAGGCCGTGGTTTGTCGTCATGTCCTGTATCTCTATTTTCTGCCCTTGTGGTCATGATGATTAACCGGAAATTTATGTTTTTTCTTAATTTTTGATTTGTGTAGCTTTTGATTTTTCGAAGTGATTACAGTAATTTTATTATCTTGTTTTACTTTGTGTTTGCTGAATCTGGGTGTAATTTTATTTCTCCTACATTCTTTTCTATAAATGGTTGCGTTTGGTATAAATACTTGGGGGTTCTTCTCGGTGCTGGTTCAATTTTTCTATATTTCTATTTACTAAGTCATCTACTTTACTTTTAATACTTGGATAAAGTTTTTTCCTAAATTCATTGAGTTTTTATAGGTATTCATGTTCATCACTGTAAGTAAGATTTTTACTAGATACGTGGGTTCTACGCGAGAAGAGTTCATGGGGTGTGAGTTTCGTTTTCGAGTGTATTGCGTTGTTATATGTTATTATTGCTTCGTTTAGTATGTCGTCGTGGTCGGTATTGAGTCTGTTCTTTTTCCGTTTTTCCAGGATAATTCTGTAGGTTTCTGTCAATGTCGAGTGCCACCTTCAACGTATGTATTGCTACTAGTTTGTTAGAAAGATGTAAAGTGCGTTATGATACCGTACTGTGTGCAAAAGTCTTTGAACATCGAAGAAGACATTTCGGTGCCCTGGTCGGCTACCAATATTTTAGGCGTGCCACGGAGAGTTATGAAGTGCCTTAATGCTTTAAGGATATTCAAGCTTTTTTTTGTTTCCAGGGTGTAAGCAGCAGCAGCATACAGGGACTATATAATAAGTAACCGGACTGACCTCAGGAAATTTTTTATTGGCAAAATATGTACAATTTTTCTTTAGAAATCTTCAAAGTAGTCCCTATTGGAGTCGATAACGTGCTGATACCGGATTTTCCAATCCCCGAACGCTCCCTGGAAGTCGACAACCTCGATGCTGTCTAGAGCCCTCGTCGTAGCACGTTGAACGTTTACCAGAGTCCCGAACCGCGTCCTTAAGGTGTCTCTTGATCTTGGTGAACAGAAAGAAGTCCGCTGGTGCCATATCCAGGCTGTAAGAACACTGGTTCGGTTTGCAGTCGATCAAGGATTTTCGAAGCGACAGCAACACGACGCTCCTTTTGCTCATCAGTCAGGTGTTTGGGTACCAGCCTCGCGCAGATTTTCCTCATGCCCAGATCGTTCTTAATAATGTTGTGAACGGTTATCTTATCAATTCCAACCTCATCTGCGATAGCCCGAATGCTCAGACGACGATCACTGTTCAACACATCACGCACTTTTTGCACATTTGTGTCCGTGTGACTTGTTGATGGAGGACCGACGCGCTGTTTGTTATGGACGTCATCGCGGCCCTCCCGGAAATTTCTGTGCCACTGAAACACTTGAGTTCTGGACAGAGCATCCTCACCGTAAGCCTCTTGAATCATTTGAAGAGTTTCCGTGGCCGTTTTCTTGCCCTAGACCCCCACTACCACTACAGCACCAGATACCGGTTAGCAGACGCTTTGACGGCGCGGGGCAGGCTCAGTCCGGTTACTTATTATTCAGACCCTGTATTTGGAAAACCTGTCAATAATAGTTAAGATTGACTTGTCATTAATAGTGTTTATATCTATGTATATACTGTCTAAAGGTTCCTTTGGGTTCTCTGAAATTTAAATTGTGGTTTATGTGGACTACGGTCATATTTTTGCGTTTGACAAGTTTCACACTTGTTAATAATTTTAGTTATTTTTTCCTTCAAATAGGGGAAGTAGAAGTTTCTTTTGAGATGTAGGACTGTGTCGTTTATGCCTCTGTGGTTATTGTTTAAGTGATAGTCATTGATGAGCCGATCCTGCTCATCGGTTTCGGTTATGTCCTGTAGGATTTCTATACAGCGGATTAATTTGAACGTTTTGGATTGAGAAAACAATTTAGAGTAAACCGTTTGACCGATCTTAAAGATTTCGTCAGATGCATAGATTGCATTGAGTTTATTTGGGGCCAGAAATTTTTTCAAGTGGTCTAAAATTATGTTCTCCGTATAATCAAGCATACGAATAGTTTTTCCCTGGCGATTTTTGAATAGCATCTGAAGTGAGGTTTGAAATGTTCTGATAGATTTCTCAAGAACGATTTGGAGGGTGAATTCATTCAACGGTCTCTCAGATATTGGGATACTATCGTCCAAATTTTCCTCTGCGGTGTGTATAGTAGAACCATCTTCAATAAGTACTGATGAATTATCCGGGAGTGTTTCATTGGCATTCAACTCGGCAAGTTTATTGGAAGTGTTATATGGAAGCCTTATTCTACTTACGGCGTCTGTGTTTGGAGTTCAGGCATTTCTTTTTATATATCACCTGGTAGTCGAATTCCTCGAGTCTTAATCGCCATCTCACTAGCTTTGAGTTCGGATCTTTGAGACTCATAAGCCATGTTAGCAGTCGGTGGTCGGTTACGATTTGAAACTTTCGGCCAAATAGGTAGAGCATGAAATACTTTACCGCCTAGACTAACGCCAGGAGCTCCTTTTCACTCGTAGAATAATTGATTTCGGAGTCTGATACCGTTCTACTGGCGTAGCAGACGGGTTTATCGCTACCGATGGTACCCTGAGAGAGGACTGCCCCGATTGCAAAGTTGCTGGCATCGGTGGTTAGGATAAACGGTTTGCCGAAATCTGGATATTGTAGAATCAGATCATTAACCAATAAATCTTTGCAACTTTCGAAAGCTTTTATGTATTCCTCCGTAAGTTTGACACTCCTACCCTTTTTCAGGCATTCGGTGAGTGGTTTTGTAAGTCTTGCGAAGTCCCGAATAAATTTCCTGTAATAGCCTATTAATCCCAAGAAGGATTTGATTTCCTTTTGGCTTCGTGGGATTGGGAATTGCTTTATCGCTCTGGCTTTCTCTGGGTTTGGTTTAACTCCACTTGTTGTAACTACATGGCCCAGAAAGGCTAACTCCTTGTGTAGGAATTCCGACTTGTCGAGCTGCACCTTAAGATTTGCCTCGCGTAGCTTTCCAAAGACTCCTCAAGTTCTCCCCGTGTTCCTCGAGTGAGCTGGATAAGACGATAATATCGTCTAGATAGACCAGACATATTTTTCCTTGTAAACCTTAGAGGACGTTGTCCATCACTCTTTGAAAAGTGGATAGGGCATTTTTGAGACCGAATGGCATCCGGACGTACTCAAAATGTCCTCCTTCCACTGTGAAAGCAGTTTTTTGAACGTCTTTGGGGTTCATCTCGATTTGATAAAACCCGCTGGCGAGGTCTATTGTCGAAAAATACAGGCTTTTGCCCAATTTGTCGGAGATGTTAGGGATCGGGTAGCGATCGGTCACCGTCTTTTCATTGAGCTTACGGTAATTAATCAGCGGTCTCCATTTCCTTTTGCCGCTTGCATCCGATTTTTTCAGCACAGTCCAAACTGGAGAGCTCCAAGGTGAGTAGCTTGGCCTTATGATGTTTTGATCCAGCATATCACCGATTTGTCTTCGTACTTCTTCTCTATGAACATGAGGATACCGATAAGATTTTGCATATATCGGTATGTCATCCGTTGTCGTTATATGGTGTTTGATTTTGTTTGTGAAGCTTAGGCTTTGCCCTTTGCGGTAGAAAACGTCGTCGCATTCGCGGCAGATGCGGAATATCAGATCTTTTTCTTCTTTATTTAGGTGCGATACTCTAATTAATTTAGTGACGTCTTCAGGTGGTATGAATGTATCAGGTCCGCAATCGTAATCGATGTTGAAGTTGTTTACTTCCATAAATTCGGAGGGTGAGAATTTGGAAACTTTAAGCGGTTGTTCTAAGAAAAGGGGTTCCTCGTTATCGGATTGATTAATGACGGTAATGAAGCTGTGCCAGTTAAAAGCGGTTTAAATGCCTTCAGGAATGAGTAACACGGGTGAAATTTGGGTATTGGTAATATAAATATCTCCACTTCGAACATCAGCCGGTAATTTGGCGATATATTTTGATTTTGGGGGTATTTTGAGTTTAGATGAAGTAAGGTTGGGTTTAAAAGATAGGGGGATTTTCGCATTGTTTGTTATTAAAATTCTGTGGGCTAGATCTAGTTTAGCATTGAGTGCTGTCAAGGTGTCCAGTCCCAATAATCCGTCAAAGTAAAAGGGCTTGTTTATTTAGTGCATATTTATTTAGAACAGATTTAATAAGGATGCGTTTGATTTCTTCTATATCTTCGGGGTGGATGAATTCGAGATTAATAAATGAAGAAGATGCTCCTGTATCAGAAGAACTTGAGCTTTCGCCCAAATGAAGACGATATTTCTATGAAAGAGAGGTTTGAACCATGCGTATTAACATCTATGAATCCGGTTGAGTTATTGAGGCAGGTGGTATAAAATTCACATCATCAATTTCATAAATGCCGGATTGATTTTGATTGTCCTGTTTGCTAACGTTATATTGGTTTTGGTCTTCACAATTTTCCAGATTCTGTCCGTTAATCCGTATAATTGTAGTAGTCGTCCAGGTTTTGTTTGTAGGAGTCATTCGGAGATGGTTGGAAGTATAAAGGCGTTTTAGTGTAGTTGAACTTTTCTGTCGATTCCGTTTCCGAAATGTTGAATAACTCTTTGCTAATAACCCTGGGTGGTCCTGTAGATCTGAAGAAGTTGTTATTTTGAGAGTCTGAGGAAATTATTGTTTGGCCAATTTACCTATGGGTTGTCCTGTGGATTTAAAATTATTGTTTTTTTGCTGGGGCTGTTGGCCATTTCCGCGCTGGAGGTGAGTATAGCCTGAGCTCGTGTCCATGGGAACTGGTTTTGGAAGCGTTGGTCTATTTGGTTGAACATTTGATTGTTGGGTGAAAGGGTAAAACCTATTGTTGAAATTATGAGGCGGTTTCAACCCTTGTAGGAAAATATTTGGTGTCTGGAAACTTGGCCTTTGCTGGAAAGCTAAGGGAATTGAGCTATTCAAATAATTCGTGGGTGCACCAAACGTTTGTGTCGCCGAATTTTTTGGTATGGGGCAAGGGTAGCCTGACTTTTTGCCTGAGGCTGAGAGTTATTATACTTCGTGTAGACGGTATTTTGCTCCTCTATGCAATATGAAAATGCTACTGCTAATGAGTCCGGTCTCATAGCACGTATAGTTGACCCGAAAGGTTCTTAAAGACCCGCTAGAAATACGTTGAGACACATTGCCGAGTATAATTCTCGCTTGGCAGTAACCACATTTGCATTAGTCTCATGAAGCTGAATGCCTGAAATTTCTTAGTCTAGGATAAGGTGTACTTCTAGTGTTATTTTTATTTTTGCATGGCATATGTAGGAATTTAAAAAAGGAAAGTGTCCAATATTCACTTACGTGACTATAATCGTTGATCTCATCCTTCTCGATAAACCGTCGACGAGAATTTCAAAATTTTGGTATGTCGTTGAAAAGATCTCGATAATCCTTCTCAAGGGTTGATACGTAATTTGTTTCGATAATCCTTCGAAATCACAGAATCACTTTTTAAAATGTTCGGATACACAGAGTCGCGGAACTGTTTTTTTTTTATTGGATGATCCTTCGAACGATTCGAACAGGACGCGTATCTAAAGTTTTTTACTTTAGAGACCTTCAACACACCGAATGATTTTAAGAATTACATCCAAATTCATGAAAAAATTTCCAACAAAACAAAACAAAAATAATTTCCCTAGAATGCTCAGACTACTATTCAAGTCAGGCACTCCAGGTACTCAGCCCAACAAATATAAAATTGTAAAATTCAAACTATAATTAAAAACCATAAAAACCAAATGTTTTGCGCCATTTGTTGCAAACCACGGAAGTCACCGCAGTTGCAGACATTAAGAATTAGCAGAGGGGTGTGTAGCCCGGGGTGGCATACTGAGGCCGGCTAGCGCTCAGTCGTGTCGTGGGTCTTCCGGGACACCCTCTGCTCGTGCTGAGACACCTTACATAAAAACTAGCACAAAGGGAAAAGGATGGGAAAGGGAGAGGTCATTTTGAGAAATGAAAAATTTAAAAAAAACTTAGTAACACATGGCCGTTTATTGAATTCAAAAAAAAGGAAATTTACGAATTCAATAAAAGAAATATATCAAACCAAACAAAACAAACAGACCCCTCAATAGTTTTATGTTAGGAAGAAAAACAATCCAATAAAATCGTTTACATAAAGGAAAACAAAGGGAAAAATAAGAATTTGATAATGTGATTTTACAGCAATAGATGAGAAAATAAACCAGATAAATACTCACTCATTTTCCTCGTTGATCTCCGAGCGCTCGGCGAAGACAAAAAAAAAGGGGTGTGGGGCCACTGGAAACCAAATTTGAAATTAATTTTAAACTAATTTTAAAATTCAATCAATAATAGAACAAAAACCAAGGAACACGCAGCGGCCATTAATCGCTCTCTCCGATCCATCAATACGGTTTACTCGCAAACACGAAAACGTTAATTTCGGCACTTGGCCCTCTTCGAAACCCAACCAAACAGTTTTTTTCTTTAAAACGGAAGAATCACTCTCGACACTTTGTCCTACTTCAACTACGTCAATTTCAAACTCGCACTAATTTAATTTTTTTCCACATAGTTAATATTGAGACGGTCCCGCACTTCAAATTAGAAATATAATCCTCACATTCCAACTTGAATTCACTTTTCCACTTTTCCTACTCTGATCCTCCGTCACTGAAGTCAATTTCCAAACCAAAATTCCACCCTCCAAATTAAAATTCCTTCACTTTTCCAATCCTTTCACTCTCCTCCTCCGTCACATACAGCCAAAATACCAATTCCACAAAAAGACCGAATAACACTCCCTCTTCTTTGCCAAATCAATATCTGACTGCCTCAATCCTCCCCACTCAATTCCACATTTCACCTTCATCCAATCCGATCCCGCAATCCTTTTTCATTTTCAAATTACCGCTGCCGCATCTGGGTAACGTAATCGAAGTTCATTACACTTCGATTCCTCTACCCACACATCTTTTGTTCCATATCGACAAACTCAATTGTATCCATTGTTTTACATTTGGCAATTTGCACAATCCAAGAAGCGCTTGGTTGAATTCAAAGTGTCAGATATACATTACGGAAGCTATTGGTTTTGCCGATACCCCAAAAAGAGTGCTTCCCTGTGCCCGGGGGAACTTGAACTCAGGGTTCCAGCAGACCTTCGGTCGAGAACTCGCGCCGTAACCAATGGAGCTATGACTTATTGATCTCCCATTCATCAGTTTAGCAACTTCAACTCTTTCTTGATGGGCAAGATATGGAAATTTGTTAAAAGGGAAACATGAATAAATTTTTGTTAGTATAAAAATATGAAATTTGTTAGTGGGAATAGGATTAGTTAGTATGAAGGAAGGGATTAGGTTTTGTTAGGGAAAAAGTATTGAATGAAGTTTTGTTAGTGGGAATTAATCAATGGAATGTTGTATTTTTTTTTTGTAGTTGGAAATAAGGGAAAAGGATAGGATTGTGATGATGGGGAAGTAAAAATTATAGGGAAATTGGAAAAATGTTAATGAATATAAATAAATACACAAAGGAGAAGGTAGGAGTGCCCAAAGGAAGGTGGAGAAGTTGCGGCGGCAATTTGAAGTTGCGAATGGGAGAAAGTCGGTACGCCGGAATTCGCAACAGGATCCGATCCGACTGCGTCACTTACGTCAACCGACTATTCGACGTTAAAAAAAAACGAGAATTTAATATTGAAGAACAACTTTATTAGCTTGAAACCAAAATTAAGACTGAACATCCGTTCGTAATTAAATGTATTTCAATAGTTTTGCAAAGTGCTTACAATGTTAAAACTCATGAGGAATGGCAGCGGATACGCGTGTCGAGTAGGCAGGCATTTACGGGAATGTCGTTGTTCGTGGGAAACGTTTGCAGACGTAACTCTGGCGATTAAAAATGGGTAAGATACGAGAATGTCGTTCGAAAAAGATCATGGTCAAAAAAAGGTGAATCATCAAAAACGACTTCAAAGCTAGGATAGACACCAAATAAGGTTATGCTGTTGGAAGGGAATTGTTTATCATGAGGTGCTAGAACCTGGCCAAATATTCAATTCGGCTCTGTACTGTCAGCAATTAACCAGATTGCAACAAAAAATTCAAAAAAACCGGCCAGAATTGATCAATAGAAAGGGCGTTGTCTTCCATCATGACAATGCCAGATCACACACATCTTTGATGACCCGGCAAAAATTGACAGAGCTTGGCTGGGAAGTTTTGATGCATCCACCATATAGTCCAGACCTTGCACTGTCAGACTACCATTTGCTTCGGTCTCTGCAAAACTTCCTTAATGAAAAGAAATTCACTTCAAAAGGGGACTGTGAAAATCACTTGGCCAAGTTTTTCGCCGATCACAGAAGTTCTACACAGATGGAATAATGGCTCTACCCAAAAAATGGCAAAAGGTCATAGATAATAATGGACAATATGTACTTTAATAAAATCCATTTTAAATCAAAGAAGTATTCAATCGGACAAAGACAATACATTAATTTTTTGAGTCGAACATTATCGTTCCCAGAATTTAATTAGTTGTTTGGACCCGGCATAGGCGAAATTAATTTTAAATTAATTTTTAGGTCCTAATTATTTATTACCCTCTGATTTTCTTACTGGATCTCTTCTAAACGCTCAGATAGATCAAGAAACCCCACCGATCTACTTCCGTTTAAACCTAGACAAAAAGGCATCACAAAGCCTCTGTTGTCTTATAAACATAGTCGCATTCCCATTATACCGCAGATTGTTTCATCAAAACCATTTAGGATCATTATGACAGTTTTGAAGACAGCACGTTCTAAGGTGTCCTTGATTGCCTCCTTCTTATGTGGATTCGTGGCAGTTGTTCAGCCTGATGTTGAAAGATCATGTCTTTGTCAAACAAGTCTATTAGAGATTTTTTTACCAAACCATCTTGTTTCTGCACTGACAGGATGTAGGTTTTACATTTTTCACCCTATACAATAGTTGATGTTTGTATGTATCATGCTTTTAAAAGATAGTCCAATTCGTTCCGAAGCTCTAGTTTTGTAACATTAAAATTTTTACAGGAGTGAATTGATAGCTCTCTGCCCGACCATTTGGCAGCATAATTACTGCTTTTGTTTGTCTCCTTGACATCCTCGATGGGCTTAGCGTACTGAACGCGTTAACGAATCTCCAGGAATGGATGAGAAGACAACCGCGAGAAGGCTATAAAAAGAGATTGAAAATTAAAGATAATCGTCTCCATGGGATCATTAATCTTATTGTTCATTATTTTCCTTGATAGTGCCGTTAACAAATCAAAAAAAAATGTAATTTCTTCCTTTCCATAGTAGCTAACATAATCAACGACGACGAAACATCAGCCAACACCTAGGCAATAATTCACAGAACACGCAAATTAAGCAGCCTTTTGTTGAAACATGCTCATAACCTTAACAATCAATTATTTATCATTCGCAGCATGTACCAAGGACGTCGTTTTTCTTCTCGACTAGTTGCAATCGCACGATTTCTTGCTTTTCTGCTATAATCGAAGGTGTCGAAACAGAGTAGCACGCACGTCGCCATCTAACGAGCGCACGTCCATAAATCCAAAGAAGCTTCTTCAGCAACCATCGGACGTCGACATTGTTTGGCGCGCTGGATGCCATTTGAACGCAACAATACAACTTTGTTGCTACTAACCAGCTTTGTCTGCTATTTGCAAGATGCATGCATGGCGGATACTTCCCAACTTTCTTCACAAACTTATCTGTCCGTGCTTATCCATAACATTGTTCTACATGGAAAAGAACTAGCCGACAACGACGACACTCACCGTCCACCCTAAGCCTTGCTAACACGTTAAATCTACAATCTAAGTAGCGAACGGTTAGAGCTAAATGGATCTAATCTAGACTAGTAGTGGGAACACGTAGTATGGTTATGAAAACATTATGCATAATTACTTTGATACACTGATAGCCCTCGTATGGTCGTCTGATGACGACTCCTGGAATTATTGAATGTTCGATGTTAGGAATCAGTGGAGGATGAAATGGGCGTGAGAAAAGAGGTATTAGGTAGGTCAATCACGTAGTGTCGCCGCTGGATGGCCTCGCATGTGTGGGAGGAACGTTTGTTTGGCTAGGAGATATGGATCTTCCAGGAGAGAGGACTGTGTACGCTTAATGTGTGTCCTAGATAGTGAAATTGTGATTTGATGATTGATTAGTCTGGCGGTGATTAGAAAAAGATAAGGGCGCAGTTGTGATATGAAATATTCAATGAGGAAGATTATTGTGCAGGTGGAATGAAGCGCATTGGATGGAGAATATTAAATAAGTAGAAGATTTCTGACTCTCGTTTAACATTTGTTATGTTGGACATTTAAAGATGACTAAATCAATAAAGTAAAAATCGTTTAGAAAAATTAAAGAAAACCTACTTCAAATTCCATAAAAAGTTTAGTTTCTCAGAAATTAAAGAAGTTACAAAGTCCAAACTTTGTTGGAAGGTCAGAAGTAGTGCTCTCTCAAAAGTTTGTCTTATCGAAAATTTGTAAATTTTTATGGAGGGGGTCCCCATTTATACTGATGACCCTTGTCGCAACCACGGAAGTCGCCGCAGTTGCAGACATTAGAATCTGGCAGAGGACTACTCGGCCCAGGATGGCATTCTGAGGCTGTCTAGCGCTCAATTATGTCCTGGGACATTCCGGGAATCCTTTGTCCGTGCTGGGCCATCTTACATTACCAGACACACAAATGGAAGGGAGAAAAAGTTCATCAGAGAAATGAATAACACTCGTTTCTTATTCAACATGACCTTTATTTGCTTGAGAAAACGAAAAAGCATAAAAATAGAAGAAAATGACATAATTTCAATTGGCCAGGGCATGTATTAGCGGATTGGGCGAGTCTTTTGCTTTCGCGATTAATTTGTCACGGCGCGATGCAGCGAGCTTACGAATTGGACTAACACCAGCAAGTCTGTGTAGCTTTTCAGAAGAGAAGTAAAACGGTTTATTAAGTACCATTTTCAGGTATCTATTTTGGGTGATCTGAAGCTTTGTTACTAGATATTTAGCACATTGGATCCAGGTAGGTGAGCCGTATAGGATGATCGGTTGGTTTGCCATTTTGACGATGAGGACTTTGTTTCTGGTGTTGAGACGTGAATTACGATTAAGACGGGGGTAAAGCGAAAGCACGGCCTTAAACGCTTTGGAGCTAATATGCTCAATATGTTTTCTGAAGGTTAGTTTTTTATCGAATATAAGTCCAAGATATTTAAGATCCTCGCTCCAAGGAATAGTTTGCCCTAAAAAATTTATTGGTTACTTGGGTAGGTGAGCAGGCTTACGCTTCCTGGTGAAATATATTGACTTCGTTTTTGCAACATTTATTTTAATTTTCCATCTATGGTAGTATTGATAAGTTAGTTCTAACGCCGTTTCAAGGCTGGAAATAATAGAAGTTGGATCTGCGCCTACACTGTTTATGCAAATGTCGTCTGCGAAAGCTGTAACTTGGCAGTTTGGTAAAGAAGGGATGTCAGACGTATAGATGTTATATAGAGATTGGCTTAGGCAGGAGCCTTGCGGAACACCGGCAGATATACTTTTTACTGGGGAAATGCTTTCCCCTACTTTGATCTGGAACTTCCTATCAGTTAAAAATGATTGTAAAAGGTTCAACAAGTATGGGGGTGTATTATATTTCTGAAGTTTATAGACCAGAGCATCATGCCAGACTGTATCAAAGGCTTTTGCTATGTCCAGTGTCACCAAACCTACAGACAATTTATTGTACATTGCTGCTTTGATGTCCTTTGTAACACGGAGGAGCTGATGCTCAGTCGAATGTCTGTTTCTGAAGCCGAATTGGAAATCAGGTAAGATATTATTGTTAGCCATTAAATTATTTAATCTTCTCAGGACTATTCTTTCAAAGAGCTTACCTAATCCTGGTAGTAAGCTAATGGGCCTGTAGTTGTCAGGGGAGTGCGGATCTCTTCCAGGCTTCGGGATAGGTATGACTAGAGCTTGTTTCCAGATGGATGGAAAGAAGGAAAGCCTAAGGCATGCGTTAAATAGGTGGCATAAGAATACTATTACTTTTTTGGGTAAATTTTTAAGTACTTTATTCGGTAGGCCATCGAAACCTGGTGCTTTACCGTTTTTAACTTTTTTAAGTAAACTTATTAACTCCCTGGTTTTTATTAATGCACCAGGAGGTAAAGATGTTTGTTTAGGCTGATCTTCCAAAGCTCTGGCCACCATCATTTCTGCTAAATTGTTGCAGAACCTATTGGAGATATTATGGAACTGCTTAAATTTATCTGCAAGTATATCTGCTTTTCCTTGATTAGAGTAAATATGCTCTTCGTTGTTATTTGTAATCGAATACGGTAACGCATGATACTTTCGCTTAAAAATTCTATTTAAAAACCAGACTTTCCGCGAGTTTTGGCCTAGATTTGATAGCATGTTGTTCCATCGGAGATTCCGGAGCTCCTTAATTTTATTCTTAATTGCTAGAGTGAGGATATTAGCTCCAATTTTGAGAGACCTAATGCGGGTTTTTTGCCATTTACGCCGCAAAGAATTACGCTTCCTTATTAGCTTGCAGGTTTCTTCATCAAATTCTATTATATTATAGGAAGCTTTTGATCGTTTTGGAACGCTAGACTCGATAGCTTGCCAGATAGTGTTTGTGAATTCTTCAATTTGCTCCTTACATACTGAGGGAGTTTTGCGCGATTCTATCGTTACTGGTGCTAAAGTCACTCTTTCATTAATAAAACTCCGGAATCCAGACCATTTTGCTTTTTTGAAGCAGTGGTATGTTTTTGTTGCATTGTGATTACTTCTCGTCGTTTCTAAAGAAAAGAGTACAGGTAGATGTGGAGATGAAAGGGCTTGCAAGACACTTAGCTCAGAGGGAGTAATATTTTGGTCACTAAGAACCAGATCCAGAGTGGAAATGCACGTAGATATTTGTCTCTCTGGCGAGATTAAATAAAATGTGCCCCATTTTGTTGTTTCGTGTGCAATTCCAGTGCCAATGTCTAGCGTTCAGGTCCCCGCAAAGTAGAAACCTTTGGTTAGCCTTGCCAAACCATTTCAGATCTTTTCTGAAAAGTTCGACTTTTTCCTTGCTTAGTTTTGTCCCAGGGAAGTAGACACCGTAAAATTTTATATTTGGTTCATCGATAATAACGCCAATATTTTCAACAAATTAATCACGAAAGCAAAAGACTCGCCCAATCCGCTAAAACATGCCCTGGCCAATTGAAAATCAGCTATCTTTTGGCCGTAACCTAGCCGCATAGATTTTAGCTAGTTATAAGTAGAAAGTTATGTTATGTTAAGCTAGTATAAGTTCAGTAGAGGTTTTTGCCTAAATTTTCCTCTAGCTAATTGTAATAATCACATAGAAATACGATAATATACATAGTTTTAACTAATGTTCAAACGATGGTGAAATGACTTTGTCAGAACACCTACTATATTATAAGGCCTCTGTACCGCATGCATTCTAATAAAGAAATTATATATAAAAAAGTAGATGACATAATTTCAACTAATTCAGAATTTGTTTTTCCCTGAAAAGAGAGAGAAAAAGAGAACCTATGCGAATCATCGCTCGATAACACCAGCTCAACATCCCTGACCAGCTTCCTTTTAATTCTACAACACCTTCTCTCCCAATCATCCGCTGCCGTTAAGATTGAACGTAACATATTTGGAGTTCATTATACTTTAACCCCGTTCCCTCTGTTAATCTTTTCAAACTTGCACCAAATGTAATATTTCCAATAATATGTGTTCAACATTCGAACGATGAACGATCCATGGATGTTGTGTAACCGCATTCCATGGCAACACATCGTATCAACGCCCCCTGACCACATCCAGCTGTAATACGAAGCCAACTTCACTGGGTGACACGAAACCAACTTGACTCAGTTTGTGTGGTGAGAGACGACGCCGAACTGGAACGTTCGCTTCTCAAAACAAGGGTCTGGTGAATTTGAAGTTTTCACCGAGACAACGTGCCTGAGTAGACCTCCAGCTTCTCGTTTGAATTACTATTGTTGTAGCCGTCTCATTTTGAAAATAAAGTTGTGAATTGTTGACTGTGTTTTCTCTCGAAAACAGACCTATTGCGTGTACAAAACTCGTACAACATGTATGGCGATTTGCATATAACCATGGTAGCACCAAGCACAGCATCGCTATATGCAAATCATCATTCACTCAGAAACATTGGCATTTGATGCAATTAAAAAGACTATGTCGCCAAGCGAACTCGAACCCACGATCCCAGCAGAACCCCAGATTGGGAGTCTGACACTCTAGCATTAGCACTAACGTCTGACGCTGTAGCATCTGCACTAGTGTGCGACATTATCCCACTCACCAGATCAGCGTCGTGGAGTGAATAAAAAGTGTTGTCCTATTGCAATAAATGCATGAGAACAGCAATTACAATGGGAAGAAATGAAATTTATTTATTGCGAAGTGAAGATTTTTCTGGAAATCGGAATAAAATACATCCGAATCAAATTGAAATTGATTGATTGAAGGAGGAAAGATAAAGGTGTATTTTTTGTGCTTAGAAATTAAGTCAAACATATAAAATTAGTGATGACAAGGAATAACAAATAGGAATGCGATTAAATATTGAAAAAAGGAAGAAAAAGGTACGTGCGCCCAATAGAATTCGGAAAATAATATAAATGAAGCTCAAATTTGTGAACTGGAGAATGACGGGTCAGAACTCGCAACACCCTTAAACAATTATTTTTATCAAAGCTAGTCGAGTGGGGTATCAAATGAAAGATATTGATAAGAACTTTTCGAATCTGTAACAAAAAAGGCAGTTTGTTATCAGGGGGCTCAGGTAGAAGCAACATTTCGAAAAAATGTAAATGATGTTGATCCTACAGTTTATTGTCATAGAAAAAAATTGCACTTAAATGTACAGAATAAAGAATCTAAGTAAAAAGACTAAAATACTGACATGTAGGGGAACGCCTCCTGATAGTGATGACTCCAGTAATTTGATACTTCATTCAAGAACTTAGGTATTTAGGCTTATATGAACGCCTCGCTACTGATGTCCACTTCTTACTTTACATGAGTGGTTTTAGCTGATGTGTAAGTTCGTCCAGTGGTTTGGTCGTTTTGGTACCAACTATAGTCAAGAATATTGTCTACAAAACATTTTGAGATGATGTTTTTGCTAACTATTAAGTATGACATATTTTTAGGGTTTTGTGCCACTTACAAAACCCTATTGAAATCGGCTTTGTCTGCCCGCCCGTTCGCTTACTATATGTCACAGCAGTTTTTCTCTGAAACCAAAGCAGCTACAGACACCAAATTTTGTACGTGGGCCAAAAATGATGGGCCCTTAAAAGTTTGGGTACCGATAAGTTTTTCATTGGTTTTGAAGGGGGTAGGTCCCCCATATTGCTAGGGGAGCCACAACAATTTTTTTACCGAAGGTCTTGATGAGAGCAGTGTTAGCAGATTCGTGAAGTGCAAGGGGAGGGGAAGTATACAAAAAATTGGTGTCCTCCCGCTCGTGATTGGACACCTGTGATCTGAAAAATCTGAAAAAATTTCAGAGGTAAGTCTTTATGCCTTAGAAGTCGATATTCGCTCCACTTTGTTAATAGCAGTACGATCTTTAAATTCAAAGTTCAGATATGGAGGTGCAATCCTCAGTGCTCCTCTTCTTTTTACCTGTGTCAACCGCTTTCGGTATACCTCCTTACTAAGAGCTTCGTCCCCATATTTCTGCTCGGTGCAGTAGCACTGACCCTACAGCACTCAACCAGCGGCGTCTTGCTGATGAGTTGGATCCCCCTACGTTGGCTATAAATCGGTTAGAGCCGATACTCCCGAAGCAGCCTTCTCTGATTTGCTCAAAGAAACTCATCTTCGAGTCAATCAGTAGCCCCAGGTACTTTATTGTTGGCTTCCGTTCGATTTGTATGCCTCCAATACTGATCATCCTTACTCTAGGGATTCTCTTTTTCTCAAGATGACCACTTCGGTTTTCTCTAGTATCAAACTGAACCCGCGAGCAGTCATTCAGTCTCTCACTCGGCGCATTAACATACCTAGTCTAAGTTGCGCTTGTGCAACGGTGCGTCCAGCGACCAGAGCCGCAACTTCATATGCATAGCCGATCAAGCGCGACTCATCTGGCATCTTCAGTCTCAGTATGCCGTCGTAGGATACGTTCCACAGGTATGGACCAAAGATAGATCCCTGGGCAACACCCAATGTAACTTCCATCCTACGTTGGCCCTGTGTCGTGTCGTAGAGCAGGCTTCGGTCCATCAGGTAGTTCCTCAGAAGCCGCATTAGATATGCTGGAACTTGAAGAAGGTTTTTAGCGTATCCAGAATATCCAGCGGAGTTAAGGCGTTCCTGTTATCGAGTGTCACCAACAGGACGATCCGTCGCTTGGTGCGGCTATATACATCTGCCTTTTGGACCGCGCTCACCTTCTCTTCGATAGCACCAATGGAGCGGAGTGGACTGCTCTAAAGCCGTACTGCTGAGGATTTAGGTCCCCAGCAGCAAAATCGCGTCAGTGAGTCTTCCCTTGATGAGTTGCTCCCAGCAGTCTCTAGCATGAATAACGGGCGGTATACAGACGGCGATCCGGGATTTGCCTTCTCCTTGCAGAGTAGTACGAAGCTCGCTATCTTCTATCGTACCAGGAAAGCTCCGTCCTATGGGCAAGCGTTGAATGGAATGTGCTGACCAGCAAGTCAGGACAATGATTATAGACGAGTTACAACACCACAGCTAGAATACCATCTGAACCTGGAGCCTTCCTCGCTTTCAATGCAAGGACTGCCTCTTCCAGTTCCGGCTGTGTGAAGGAGTGGATACTTGAATGCTGTTTCACCATGGACAGCATCAACACAAACGGGATGGCCGGGGAAGAGTGCCCGCACTATCTCATCCATCTTTAACGCGTTATGAACGCAAGGTTTCCGAAGGGCACCAAGCTACCGTATAACTAGCTTGTAGCCAAGGCCTCACGGATCCTTGTTCACATTGTCCACTAGATCTTGTCAGCAGCGAGCTTTGCTGTTGTTAATTAATTTGCAAAGACATTTCCTGGCCGACTTATATGCTGCTACCTGGTTGCATGCCTCGTCACGGTTCCGTGCCCGTTGACCCTCACGACGAAGCTTGTGACACTCCCTTCACTTTTCGGCGATTTCAGTTGACCATCAGTACACTTGTCGTGCCGAGGTTTTGCGACGGGGCATAGAAGCCTTCATGATGCTCATAGCTGAGTTCCCCACGTCTTGAACTGCCAGTTCTTCCGTCCTCTGCGAATCTCCCTGCAGCGGAGCGCCTGCTGTGAGCACCTTAATGAGCCTCTCTAGGTCCATCCCTCTGATTTTCGATCCAATTGGAGAAGGTCAAAATCACGGACATCAGGGGACAACATCACTGATCTCAAGCAGAATGCACTGATGACCACTGACTGAGTAGTACTTTAATGCTTTCCAATTGTGTATCCTCCGTACAAAGGACTCCAAGGCGAATGTCACGTCCGGTATGGTTCCTTCACAGCCAATACGGCGAAAAGTCGGCGTATTTCCGGTATTTAGTTCAACGAGCGCCGTCCTGGCCGCCATTTCTATGATTTATTTTCCCAACGGATCTTTTTGGGGCATGCCCCGTTCGATTGCGATTGGGTGCTGTGTACGGTGACTCTTCTCCGTCGATGGCGACCGTCAAGAATTGCTTCAACGAGTTTGTTCGTGGCCGCATGTTCGTTTTTGATGAGCCACGCCCAGGTGCCCCGAAAACGGCTGCTACGGAGGAGCAAGTTAAAAAAATCCACGATCTCGTGTTGACAGACCGTCGATTGGAGGTTCGCGAGATAGCTGAGACTGTGGGCATCGTAGAAGGAACGGTGCATCATATTCTACACGAAGAACTGGGCATGAGAAAGCTGTCGGCGCGATCGGTGCCGCATTTGCTCACACTGGAAAACAAACGCAACCGTGAGACCCCATCGGTGACGTGTTTGGCGCTGTTTCAGCGCAATCCGGCAGAATTTTTGCGTCGTTTCGTGACCGTCGACGAAACATGGATTCACTGGTACACACTAGAGACCAAGGAATAGTCGAAACAGTGAACTTCACCCGGCGAACGGGCTCCGAAGAAGGCGAAGACTGTTCGATCGGCCGGAAAAATGATGGCCACCGTTTTCTGGGATTCACGAGGTGTGATCCACATCGATTACCTCGAGAAGGGTAAAACAATCACGGGGCGCTACTATGCAGACTTATTGGGCCGATTTGACGTCGAGTTGAAGATAAAGCGGCCCCACTTGGCGAAGAAAAAAGTGCTGTTCCACCACGACAACGCGTCGGCTCACACCTCCGCCGTCGCCATGGCTAAAGTGGTCGAATTGCGCTATGAAAAGCTGCCCCATCCACCGTACTCTCCAGATTTGGCCCCCTGTGACTACTTTTTGTTTCCAAACCTGAAAAAATCACTCGCCGGGAATAGATTTGGGTCGAATGAGGAAGTCATCGGCGCCACGGAGGCCTATTTTGCAGCCCTCGAGAAAATGTATTTTTTGGACGGGTTGAAAAAGTTAGAGCATCGCTGGGCCAAGTGCATGGAGCTTGAAGGAGATTTTGTGGAAAAATAAATTGCCACCTTTCCAAAATTTTCGTTTTTCTTCTGTAGGCTAAGTACTTGTTGAATGACCCTCGTAGAAGGTGTTCTCTGAACACCGAACCCACATTCAACCATCCGCCGTCCACAATTTTCCGCCCGGAAATCCACTGTGCCAGTTTCATCAGGATGCAGAATTTTTATCGTGGTGTTGCTCACTCAGCTGCCAAAACTCGACTTTCATGTTTCTTGCAAACTGATCAAGCAGATTTTGAGTGGTTGAACTGCGGTGTAGGTTTAGCTGCAAGATGCGGGTCATCGGCGGGCTTCCTGGAAAACCCGTCATTCCCCTGATTCCAAGACGTGCCCAAGATCCGGTCTTGGAGCAGCATCCTTGCAAAGAATACAGTGTGCCTCCTTTGTACAGTCTTTTCTTTTATGTCTCATTTTACCGCATTTGTAATATAGGGAACTCCTAACGGGTCTTTTGCATACTTGCGCGGTGTGACCATAGCCAAGCCATTTGAAACATTGAAGAGGCACTGCTCTTCGCCGTATCCTGCAGACAACCCACCCTATTCTTAGTTTACCCTAATTCAGAAATCGTTCGGCGTCCTTTTCGGTCAAGCCAATGATGCCCATACGTTGTCCTCTACGATTTTCGGGTCTCAGCCCCGCTTTGATCCTGCCCACACTCGGGAACTCCCTACTGATGGCCTCTTCTACCTCGGACAGTCAATGCCTCTTATTTCGATCGTTGCCATCGTCTTGAGCAAGGCTATAGTTACAGCTTTTGCCGAGGACTTCCCTATTGTCGGCCTCTGCTCCGAATTCGACCAGTATGTGGCCCAACCGTGTTGGTCGTACTGTTTAAATGGCAGTGCTGGTGTCTTCGCGCCTTACATTTCCCCTGATATTCCGCAGCACCATCGCATAGGATCAGCCATCGTTGGGTTTTACGAGCAGTGCGTTTGTCGGGGCTTGTTTCTCTCCTATTTCGCATCAGATCTTTTTTCATGTTGGGCGGCCGGGCGAACTTTATTTTCTGGCACTTTTTGAAGAAGTTTCTTTGCAGCTTTCTTCTATCCTTTTGTCAGCACTATATGGAAGCCCTGATCTGACATTCCACGTCCATCAAGTGCCTTTTCCTTCCTTGTTCTATCCCGATCTCCTTCGATTTGGCTGGATGCCATTATTTATTGATGTTCGATGGTGTAGCTATCTGCGCGTGCCCTTCACGCTTAGCCCTCAGCGCTTCTTTGGCCTTCTGCTCTTCTTCAGCTTGTAACTAGCTCCTCCGATAATGCCCTATGCAGTCTAGGAGCTCCTCTAGTTCAAGGAGCCCAACCTTTACTGCTTTGTTGATTTGGCGAGTTGCATGCAGATTGTATTCTTTTTAGAACATCTCCCGCATTTCGAATTAGCCTTTCTTCTTCAAGTCGCTGGGCGGCAAATGTACTTGTCAATCACCTTTCTTGGGAGAGGTTATCGGCTTCCGTTTCCGAGTAGAGTACTTCCGTCACATTTCCGACGGTGGCGATGAAATCACACAACGGCGCTTTATTTGTCTGGTCGCTCTTGTCTGTTCCTGCCGTAATCTCTTTGTGGACTTCGGGATTTACAACCCTTGGTTCGATCGCTGCGGTGGCGATCGCAGTAGCAATGCTCGAATTCTCGATGCTATTTACATCCCACATTCCCATTTCGAACATGTGTCGTTCTGATTTACGTGAGCACCTGCCTTTAGTTGGCCTAATCTCACGGTCACCATTAGACTGCGATTGGTTTAAGCGCAAATCATTCGCCCCCAAGTTCGGTACCAGTTTACATTGAGGGAACTCTCACCTTTCATGCTGGTAGATCCGAGACCTAGCTGTATCTGACGCTTTGAGGTTAACGCCAACCTTTGTTGTGCCACACTAGCCACCACGATACTCTCAGAAGGGCCGCAACCAGTCAGCTGACCATCTTTAAGATGGAGGCTCATCAGCTGGCCATGGTACCTGAATATATCTCCAGGGTTGAGGTTCGCAGCAATGAGTTGATCTTGTTATCAAACAATCACAACGCCACTATGTTTCGGATCCAGTTCCAATCCTAGTATTTTTACTAAGCGATTCGGGTACCCCGGGAACGCCAGTCCCCGTCGGCTTCACTGGAATCGGAGACGACAACCCAACAATAGCAGTTGCACCCCTTTGAATTACCAGATCAATTCCGCCCTTGGGGCTCCCATTTCGAACAGCTGATACGTCCTGCAGAGTTTCCCGCTCTCCCTTTTTAGGACGTTTTGGCGTTCTCATCATTTTTTTTGCTGCCCCCGAACGCCGCAGTAATCTCAATCTGGACAAGACGTTTTTCGTTGGTCTTCACAGTCGTTGCATTCATCGTCGTTTTTGCCATCGTTAGTACTGCTCCCGATGTGCTCTTAACATCATGGCTGCAGCCGCTGGTTACGTAGTCATTGTTATTTTTGCTTTCTTATTTTTGGATTTTTTTACAATTTTTTATGATTTTTAGTTTCTCCCTTTTAATTGGATCCCCCCTTGTAGCCGTCATCTCCCATGGTCCGATGGAAGCCCTTATGGGGACAAGTGCTCAGAGCCAGACCAGTGCTAATCGGGAGTACGTCTCAACAGGACCTACACCACCTACCCAATAGTACAAACTTCGAACGTACTCCGAGGCCTGCCAAGGTTTTACTGGGACGGAGATGGTATGATAGATGAATTGGAGTTGTTCACGTACGAGTGTCACTCTGCCGCTAATGCTAGCCTCCAAGAGTACTCTTGTTGACCGGCACTCCCCCTGCGGAAATTTCCTCGGCTACATGGAGGTGGCGCTCCCAAAAAAATGCTAGCCTCCAAGAGTATTCCTGTCGGCCAGCATTCCCTCCGTAGGCTTCGACTTACAGTGACTACAACCCCTTTTCTTTTCCCCCCTGTAAGTGTGCATGGGGGTTTGCATGCATACCTACACACGCCTTCCATAGTTCTTCCAGCCTGCTCGCGAAGTATGCCAATGAATGACGACTTTTAACCATCCTTCTTGAAAGTTATGACGACCTGGTTGATGCTATCAAAATTCAGTTTCTGATCTGTGATTAAGTTGGCCATGTCAAACTTTTAAGACTATCTTCCCTTTGTAATCGATTGAGTACTGTAGATGAGATGCAAGTGTTACCTTGTTGATACCGGGATGTCCAATGATTGTACTGGAAACCTCTGTCCTACAAGGAGCTGAACCATATTACTGTGAGCAAGACCTTGCTACCAGAATGTCGAATGATTGTCCTTGAAACCTCTGTATCAACTGAACTGTTAAGTTCCTGCAAGCGACCCCTTTTTTGCTGCCGGGATCTCCAATGATTGTCCTGGAAACCTCTGTCTGATATGTTTAACGTTTGTCTTTTTGGCTACCAGGATGTCCAACGTCCTGGATGATTCTGTAACAACTGAACTGTCAAGTTTCTGCGGGCCAAACCTCTTGGATTACTGGGATGTCCAATGGTTGTCCTTGTGACAACTCTGACTATAAAATTGCTGCGGGTGAAGCCTTATTGATTGCCGGAATCCTGCATCCGGCTCGACAGACGCAGTGTGTTACTCCACATGGAATTGCTGCTTGCATTCAACTTTAGTTGTTGATCGAAGAATTTGATGATGGTCATTGATTGGAATTGTTTTGCTGATAGTCAGAGTGGATTTTGCGCTGGTTGTTGACCGTTGAGGTGGTTAATCGTGATGGTATTTAACTTAGTAATGATGCTGATAATACAACACATATGCTATTGAATTTTCCCTTTTTTTTTAAGAATTACCATGCAAATGATCGTCAAAATAATGTCAGCTACCTTATTTTTAGCTATAACTCTAAATTCCAGCGACGTTCATGACATTCTGATAACAAATATTTGATTATCAAAGATCACATTATCAATTGAAGCTGATTTAGTATAGAATTGAACCTAGTTATTTAGGAATGCAATAAGTTGGGTTCTGTATTTCTGCCAATCCAAAAAGAATTTCAATATGCAAAAAAAATGAGAATGGATTATTTCTTCACTTTAACATATATTTTGGAAACCTGAGTTAGCAACCTCTAAACCTTAAGCAACTGTCCCCCAAAATTAATACTGTGAAATTTCCTAGCTTTACCCCTACACTCCCTTTCGGGCCTTTGCCTAGAGATATTTAGAGTATCTCATTGTCTTGACCGAATGTACCAGCACTTACGAGGGTGATATGGTCAGTACCATGCTTTGGTCGTTGATTCGTCCACCCAGCTGCGATACGTTCTGATTTTAAACCAGTACGTATCATAACTGAGCGAGTTTATAATCCGTCCGAAGAATTTTTCGAAATAAATCTCATTGTCTCCAACGGGATCCGAACCAGGGACCTTCGGCTTACGCAGCGAGCAATCTAATCACTACACACGCGGACTACCAAAATTGATCAATCAGAAACGATTTTAATTTAATCAAAAAAATTATTTTAATTTCATTTTAAATTAAATAAATGTGAGGCACACTAACATAATATTCTTTTCTTTCGTTTCAGGTAACTATCACAAAGCTACACCGCCCTACAACAAGTTAGATCGTTAATGCTGGAAAATATATTCTACGTATTAAAGCGTCTCATGTTTCCAGGTGTTTTTTCATTAAAATTGATGTTTTTAAGTAATCATGGCCACCATGGCGTCGAAAATATCCACGACTTACTTCGTTATATAGCTAAAAACAAAAAAAAATCAAATCACTAAACCCTAAAATTTAACAAGAACTAATACTCGTATTATCAAAATTCATCATCACCACAGGAAATTGTTGCGTCTTATGTAAAATCTGAAATCTTTGTTCATCAGACCCTCAGGACATCTTTCCACGTCTGTCTTTGATGAATACGGAATTTCATAGCATCATTTCTTTCGCTCAGAATATTTTCAGAAAATCTGTTTGCTTTTTCTTCTTCATTGAAATGATGAATTGAATGTTCGTCAGGCTGTCTTTTAAATGTTTTTTCTTCCTCCCCCTTGTTCCTCCTTTTCGGCTGCCGCCACTTCCAACATCAATCACCATAGTCACCTCCGGTTATACTCGTACCACCCAACGCAATGTTTTGAACGCTTGTTACTGGAAATAGGATCCTAGCAATTCCACTAAAGCGTTTCTATTCATCAAGCAAGGAGATGAGTACTGCCAGATCGCATTTGCTGTAATAGCGCGTTATTCTGTACTGCGTACTCCGTACTGCGATGGGAATTTTCCGGTGCGTTTTCAATAATGAAATTTGATTTCATCAGAAATCGTATAACAAACAGCCTCCCTGTTTTGCGGTTAATTCAAATTGATGTAGGTCGACTTTTCGCGGTTTGATCTTGGATTTAATGAAGTCTAACGGATTTATCAGGTCGCCTGGTTGGAAAAATACAAAATTATTCCTTTAAATTATGTCTTTTGTGTTGATTTAAAGAAAAGAGTGAATATTTTGCGGTTTTCATTTGCTTGCATTGCGTAAACTGTACAAATTGAATCCAATTATAATCGTGCAGGAGAACGTCTATAACACAAATAAATTTGGGAAAACCCTCGCGCGTGTCGCTATAGTAACATAAGCATGTAAGCAAATATCTTTTAAAACCGTTATCATGCCGAGTAAATTCTTTCTTATCATTTTGCTTTTCTACATATTTTTCCAACTTTCGCTTAAAGCTCCTTACAATGAATTTTATTGAAATATTGATGAAATGCTCGGAGTAGGGAACTCTTCTTTTTTGCTACCCATTTAAAAATATTCACCACCCCCTGCCATGTAAGTCATTAAGGCTTAAACAAATATTGACATGGAACACAACGCAGCACCAATAATAATTCCCTCCCTGGATTTCTTTATGCTTTTCATTTCTGCACTTTTTGCCTACCCGTTTTCTTCGGGGTTGATTTAACATTGTCGCTGTGGACCTAGTAGCAAAAATATTTGTGCAAATTGAACTAAATAATTTTCTTCTTTCTGTAGAAGCTTTTCCAATTATTGATGGAGGTATTTGCATGGCTTCGTGGGTCTAATAATATCTAGGCGATGTTTGTCTACTTCTCAGATGTGGAAGCATGTGAATTAATATGTTGCATTGTATGCTTTAACTGTGTGTCAATTTCATTCTCACAACGGATATGAGGTAAAGTTTAATATGACTTTTTCCTATATTGATGGAAATAATAACATACTCGTATGTACTTAGGTGGTTCGTGCTATGTGACCGAAATTATTTCTTCTAAACTGATTTTAACCAGATTGAGTAGATAAGAATTCTCGGCAATTTTTAGAAACATCAGACTGATACATGCTTCTCTAATTAAAATGTAATAAAAAATTCAAATTTAAAAAGCTGAAAATATAGGAGAAAATACAATTTACTTCCGCTGCCCTCTTATTTTTTGCTTAAACTTGGAGATAGCTAGAGTATTGTAATGATTTTTACTTCTTGCGTTCATTCGAGAGAAATTTCTCGAAGGCAATCTACACCAACCTCTCATCGGTTCTAGACGTGAAGTCTTGGAACATGACAACGGACTGACCTTCAGGTCGACAAGTCCGGACACTCTAAGTCTACTCCGAAGTGGCTGCTTGCTAGCTAGCTAGTTCGGAAAGGAGTTTCGGTCGCAGGTGTTACGCGAGCAGACTAAGTCCAAATTACAAAACTCAGCCACCGGTTTAAACTTACAACGACTTTACTTCAGATTACGTGACTGCGTTCCGAGGAAAAGGAACAAAGACAGCCGCTGAAAAAATACGCGCTCCCGAATATTACCGACGGGGTGCCCGAAACAACCTACTCGAATTCAAACCCAAGAAATCTGCTCTAAGAAAAAAACGCAAACTGAATATATGGCACCGCGTACCGACCGCAACGCGAAACCAACCATTCGTGGATTACTGGAACCCTACCCTCTCGGCGGCATACTCACCTTTCGCCGGCATCATGCTGCTGGAAGAGAACGGGTTTGCTGGAAAGGAAAGACGTGAGTATTAATTCAGCAAATCATTTTAATATTTTCCCCTTAAATAATAATGCACTGTACAATATGGAGATCAAGTCTCTTCAGTTAAAATATTGGATGGACCAAAAAGTATTTTTTGTCACTAGATGGTTCTCGTTGCCATATATCGGGCAATAATAATCAGATTGAGTCAAACTGACACGCGTTTGAAAGGTGACATTCTAGTCTACAATTTTCATATGGACAGTTTTGTATTTCGTCATTCGTGTCAAAAGTTGTATTCATTTAAAGATCAGTGAAATTTCTGAAAAAATCGTTATATTTTACAATATCACTACGATCAAGGTGAGAACGCATCGCAAGCTCGTGAAAAAATTGGTGGTGCCTTCTGTCAAAATACTTTATCAAAAGCCACAGCCAAGAGATGGTTCGCTCGCTTTCGTTGTGGAAATTTTGATTGCAAAGATGCCCCTCGCTCAGGTCGACCAATCACTGAAAAAGTCGATGAAATCTTAAAAAAAAAATAAAGAAGACCTACACGTAAGCAGCCATGACATTGCTAAAGAACTGAATATCCATCCCCAAACAGTTTTGAACCATTTGCGTAGGCTGGATATACAAAGAGCTCGAGGTTTGGGTGCCGCATGAATTAACACAAAAAAATTTGATCGACCATTTCCATTTGCGAAATGCTAAAAAAACGCAACGAAATCGAGCCATTTCCGAAGCAAATCATTACGGGCGATGAAAAATGGGTAAGATACGAGAATGTCGTTCAAAAAAGATCATGGTCAAAAAGACGTGAATCACAAACGACGTCAAAACCATGATTGACACCAAGTAAGGTTATGCTGTGTGTATGGTGGCATTGGAAGGGAATTGTTTACATGAGGTGCTAGAACCAGGCCAAACTCTCAATTCGGCTCTGTACTGTCAGCAATTAACCAGATTGCAACAAGCAATTCAAAAAAACCGGCCAGCATTGATCAATAGAAAGGGCGTTGTCTTCCATCATGACAATGCCATATCACACACATCTTTGATGACCCGGAAAAAATTGACAGAGTTCGGCTGGGAAGTTTTGATTAATCCAGCGTATAGTCCAGGCCTTGCACCATCAGACTACCATCTGTTTCGGACTCTCCAAAACTTCCTTAATGAAACGAAATTCACTTCAAAAAGGGACTGTGAAAATCACTTGGCTAAGTTTTTCGCCGATAAACCACAGAAGTTCTACAGAGATGGAATAATGGCTCTACCCAAAAAATGGTAAAAGGTCAAAGATAATAATGGACATATGTACTTAAATAAAATCCGTTTTAAATAAAAGAAATATTCAATCGTTAAATCACAAAAAACGGCTCAATACTTTTTAGACTTACCAATATATATCCAGCGTTTAATAAGGTATATAATATAAGCAATATTCGCATATTCGGCGAAGACAAGCCCGCTGCAAAAATTTGACATCGAAAGGCTCCAAAAGGCGTTTATGGCCAAAAATTTTACGGAGACCCTCGACAACCACCTGGCCCACATCTAATCAGGCGCATCGTTAAAGACAAGCAACGAGCTCTGGATGGAAGTGAAAGCGGCTTTAAGGACCGTGGCAGAACAGATGATCGGACATCAAGCCCGACGTAAGAGGAATGATTGGTTCGATGATGAGTGCCAGAATGCGTTAGATAAAAATAATCAGGCGTACAAAGAATACATAGGTAGGAAAACCAGGACGAAGAGAGAACACTATGAGAATCTCAGAAGAGTAGCGAATAAGATAATTAGGATTAAGAATAGAAGATACTATGACGAACAATTGAGAAGTATAGATGTAAGTTTAGCGAGCAACAACACCAGACAAGCACACAAAGTAGTGAAAAGCCTCAAACGTGGTTACAAACCCAAAACCACGCTCTGTCGTGATGACATCGGCAATATCATCGCTGATGAAACGAAAATTAAGAAAAGATAGGGATCATATTTTAAGAACCTCCTTAATTCTCCGCACAGCTCCAGAAGATCGGAGCCTATAGATGTCTGTGGAGAGCTTCCATTGGTCCCACCAACTCTGGATGAAGTTAGTTCCTCCATCAAAGCCCAAACAAATAATAAAGCGCCGGGCATTGATGAGACTCCAGTGGAGCTCATCAAATATGGTGGCAGTAGTGTTGATCAAGCTATTCACAAAGTCATCCAGCACATTTGCCGACAAGAACATATGCCGAAAGAGTGGAACCAATCAATTATATTCCCTATCCACAAAAAAGTGACAAGCTACAGTGCGAAAATTATAGAGGCATATCACTACTTTGTACGGCGTACAAAATATTTTCTAAAATCTTAGAAAATAAAATCGGATCATACGCCAACAGTATTATTGGGGCGTATCAAGGTGGTTTTACAGCAGGTAGATCGACGAAAGGCCAACTGTTCACAATCAAGAAGGTACTTGTAAAATGCTGAGAGTTCAACATAGACGTACACCGTTGACTTCAAGCAAGCATACGACAGTATTGATCGTCATGTACTATACCAAATAATGCTTTGCTTTGGCATCCCAGCCAAATTGGTCCGTCTTACCAAAATGACAATGACCTCGACGACCTCTCAAGTCCGCATTAATAACCAACTCACCGATGGCTTTGACACAAATATCGGCATAAAGCAGGGAGGTGGGCTGACCCAATTGCTATTCAATGTGGCTCTGAAGTACGTCATAAGGAAGCTTTCTGTCGATACACGAAGTACATACAAATCGAACCAACTAGTAGCCTATGCGGACGACATCAACATTTTGTCACGGTCGTTAACAACTGCCAAAGAACTCTTCCTGAAACTCGACAGCGAAGCAAAACTAGTAGGGCTACAAATCAATGAGAATAAAACAAAGCTCATGATGCAGTCGAGGAAAAATTTCTCAAGCACACAAAATATCAGACTTAGCAAATAGAGCATCGAAAATTTGAGCGAATTTGTGTATTTAGGCGCCAAAATAACGAGAACCAGTAATGAAAGAGACTAAATACACCGAAGAATACAACTCGCAAATAAAATATTTTATTCAGTATTGACGATCTTGAAGACCAGCTGCATACACAGGAAAACAAGGCTCCAAATATCCAAATCTGTGAAAAGACCTGTATTATGCTATGAATGTGAAACATGGACCCTAACCCAAGCATCCGCAAATATATTGAACGCCGTTGAGCGACGCGTTCTGAGGTGATAATCGAAGCGAAGTTTGACGGGGACCAATAGCAAATCCGATACAACCATGAGCTGTATGAAATTTTTGACGAACCGGAGGTCTCAACGATTGTAAGACTGCGGAAGCTACCATGGGCTGGAGACATGAATCGTATGGCCGAACAACAGATACCCTAAACGGTATGCTTTGGGAGAACTAAAGGCTGGAGACCCGTGGGGAAACCGAAGAAACGCTGGTCTGACTCTGCTGACGAAGGCAGTCATCGCTGCTCGAATTTCGAAATTGGAGGCCGCGGTCAATGGACCGAGACAGTTCGAGGCGCTATTTGCAGGAAGCGAAGGCCCAAGCGGGGCTATGATGTTACGAAAAAGAAGAATGAAAGGGAAAAGATATTCCAAATAATAAAAAAGGACAAAAAACAAAATAGAATCGTTTCAAAAACTGTCAATAGATTTGAATAAAAAGTTTTTCTTTTTTTGTAACAACCGGACGCTTTAGTGTCCTTTCCATAGTGGATTGCGGAGGGAACAAACAATAGAATCTTATAAGAGGGAAACAAGATGTTAGCGAGGGAAATGATTGAACGATTCTAAATTGAAATGAATAGTTCTACCTTTAATGTGTCAATCAATTGCATAAAAAAATATACTTTTAAAATTCATAGCCGTACAAAAGCGAAAAATAACATTTTCATAACTGTAACAGCAATAATTAACTGGAACGAGATATATTTGCATATGAATGTTGTGTGTTTGTATGTCAAGCCAAAATGTGATAAAGGAAAACGAGAAAAAAAAAACAAGAATAATATCACATTCTAACTGAATGCATCCACTGAAAACGGAATGGAAAACTGATTTTTGTAATTTTTCTCCAGTTTTCTTACTCGAAGAAACAAAGGCTTCACATAGTTGCTCGAGAATAAGCCAGTCAGTCCATTTGATTCGCCACGCCGGCTCATCACGACCAGGCACACTTATCATGTCATCTTTAGCGAATCGTGATGCATCGTCTTATTGCGCAGTGTATGCATAGAACGCAATGGCTTTATCTAAAATCGTCTCTATCACTTCAATTTTGCCTACCTGAAACTGGAGTGTGGCGTCCATTATTACGTCCGCCTTACAACGATAATGGTCCATAAGGAGCTATTACTTAGACAATCTCGGCTTTCTTCCCTCGCATTGCCGGAGTCATGGAAGAAATCCTTAACATGGGTCGACTGTAATTTCCTGTGTTTGATCGACATTCTTCTGTTGCTCATCGATTTGCGAAACTTTCGTATCTATCTCTTTTTGATTTTTTGCATCGTCCGCGAAAGCAGAAATTAGTTGTTGGAAGGTTTCTTTGTCTGCAGCCTTCCTCACTTTCAGTGAAAGGATTGCCTCTTCCAGTTCGGGCTGTGGGAAAAGTGGACACTCGACTGCTGTTTCACCATGAACAGCGTCAACACGGACGGGATGGGCGAGGAAGAGTTCCCGAACTATCTCGTCCAACATGTATGTAAGGTTTGCGTAAGGTACCAAGCTTCCGCATAACTAGCTTGTAGCCAATGCCCCACGGATCCTTGTTCAGATTGTCCATTAGATCTTGCCAGCAGCGAGCCTTGCTGTTGTTAATCAATTTACGAAGGCATGCCTCGTCTGGGTTCCGTGGCTGTTGGGCCTCACGCCGGAGTTTGTGACACTCTCTTCGCTTTTCAGCGACTTCAGTCGACCACCAGTACACTGGGGGGTTGCCGTGCCGGGGTTTTCGATGATGCATAGAAGTGTTGCAAGTAGTTGTGACGATGCTCATAGTTGAGTTCATCACGTCTTGAGTTGCCAGTTCTTCCGTTCCCTGCGAATCATCCTGCAGCGGCGCACCTTCTGTGAGCACCTCGACGAACCTCTCGACGTCATTCCTTCCACTGTTCCATCCAGTTGTAAAAAGTCGTGGGCAAGGACGTCGGGGGACAACATCACTGATCTCAATCAAAATGCACTGATGATCACTGGCTGAGTAGTCTTTTAATACACTCCAATTGTGTATCCTCCGTGCTAAGGACTCTTGAGGCGAATGTCACGTCCGGTGTGGTTTTTCATAGCCAATGCGGCGGAAAGTCGGCGTATTTCCGGTGCTTAGTACAACGACCACCGTCCTGGCCGCTGTTACACACCAACGTACCCTATGTATACTGGCGCGCACTGGGAGCTTGATATGATATGTATCCTGCATACACATCTCCCGGGGAGCGAGAGAACTCACTGTTTAATACATGCCTGCTACTTCATACTTGTCAATTAGATCAATAAAACGGTGTTCGTTTATTTAATGATTTAATTTTTATTTCGTTTTTTGTTATGTTATGCAATTACACGTTCAATTGACTACATAATATTAATACGTTATTTTACTTATGAATTCTTCGAATAATTAATTTATTACAAAGACAAATAATGAGGTTTTATGTTTGTATACGTATAAAGTCGTAGCATTTATGGAGCTGTAAAATTTCTACGATTCATATTTACTTAAATTATATTTGTTAGTCATTCAGAGGGAAAAGGAAATTCGAGAAAACCAATCGATTAAGACTTCAGCTGCAGGCCCCGGGCGAAATTGCCTTAGGACGCTAATACTCGGGCTGACGTCTTGAGTATGCAGTCAGATTGATAGATCAATCAATTATTAGTAGTAGTTACTGCCTTGGGGCAATTACACTCGGGCAGATGCCTTGAGTATGCAGTTGAACGTATTCTTAATTCGCTTATCCTGGGCTAAGTGCCTTGGAATACAATAAACTCGAGCATACGCCTTGAGCCAGTGAATGGAGAAATACTTCTCGATTTTCTTGCTTCTTTAATTTTCTTTTATAGCATAATTATGCTGACTTAATCGCTTACCAACTAAATAATGAAGACAATTTCAAATACTCAATGATCAAAGTTCAGTTATTATTTGTTTTTTAATGCCATCTCTCTGTGTCTGGTGCAACCATAAAGCTCAAGCTTTCGCTCGATTTGCCTCATTGCAAATGCGTGTCCACTGAGGCGATACGTTCGATTGCGAAGTCTTGTGTGTATATATTTAATACTTAATACGAGTATAGATACACACCCACTTCTGCGAATGTATGATACGACCGCCGCGCGCGTAGATACTTTGGGTACAATTCGCAGCTTTTCGTATATGTACGAGGGTCATTCAACAAGTACTTAGCCTACAGAAGAAAAAAGGTAATTTTGGAAAGGTGGCAATTTATTTTTCTACATAATCTCCTTGAAGCTCGATACACTTGGCCCAGCGATGCTCTAACTTTTTCAACCCCTCCAAAAAATACATTTTCTCGAGGGCTGCAAAATAGGCCTCCGTGGCGGCGATGACCTCCTCAAATCTATTCCCGGCGAGTGATTTTTTCAGGTTTTGAAACAAAAAGTAGTCACAGGGGGCCAAATCTGGAGAGTACGGTGGATGTGGCAGCAATTTGTAGCGCAATTTTACCAATTTAGCCATGGCGACGGCGGAGGTGTGAGCCGACGCGTTGTCGTGGTGGAACAGCACTTTTTTCTTCGCCAAGCGGGGCCGCTTTTTCTTCAATTCGACGTCAAATCGGCCCAATAAGTCTGCATAGTAGCGCCCCGTGATTGATTTACCCTTCTCGAGGTAATCGATGTGGATCACACCTCGTGAATCCCAGAAAACGGTGGCCATCAACTTTCTGGCCGATCGAACAGTCTTCGCCATCTTCGGAGCCCGTTCGCCGGGTGAAGTCCACTGTTTTGACTATTGCTTGGTCTCTGGTGTGTACCAGTGAATTCATGTTTCGTCGCCGGTCACGAAACGACGCAAAAATTCCGCCGGATTGCGCTGAAACAGCGCCAAACACTTCGCCGATGGAGTCTCACGGTTGCGTTTGTGTTCCGGTGTGAGCAAACGTGGCACCCATCGCGCCGACAGGTTTCTCATGCCCAGTTCTTTGTGTAGAATATAATGCACTGTTTCAGGGGCACCTGGGCGTGGCTCATCAAAAACCGACGTGCGGCCACGAACAAACTCGTTGGACCAATTTTTGACGGTCGCCATCGAAGGAGAAGAGCCACCGTACACAGCATCCAAGCGATCTCTGATTTCGCTGCGCGTTTTCCCTTCCAAAAACAAGAATCTAATCACTGAACGATATTGCTCTTTTTCCACTTTTGTACAACCAACCGACACGCCTTCTTCCAAAGGCTATCAAAACAAAACTAATAAAGGGAATTGACTGAAACTTTGACAGTAGGCTACTAAAAGAATGTACTGCACGATTGTAAAACTCTTTTGTAATAGCAGCGCTATCGGGCGGTGAGGCTAAGTACTTGTTGAATAACCCTCGTATGTTGTCATACCCAGTACACAGAGAGGAATGATGAAACACGGACCGAGTAATATTTGGACTGCGGCTCCCGTAACACCGCCATTTCTAGGATTCGTTTTCCCCGTGGGTCCGTTTGAGACATGCCCCATTCGATTGCTTTAGCGTTGAAGTCCCCCCCGAGCACGTTGCCATCTGCGTTCGAGACAACATCCTCGAAATCATTAAGCTTGGCTTAGAAAGATGATATCGATTTGTTCGGCGTTGTTATACACCAAAAAAGGTCCACAACTTTCTGTTCCGAACCCAGATGGCGGCAGTACCAGTTTCATCAGGATACCATGATGCAGAACTTTTATTGTGGCGTTGGTCACTTAGCAAGATAAAGTCGGCTTTCATGTTTCTCGCAAACTGCTCAAGCAGATTTTGGGTGGTTGACTGCGGTGTAGGTTTAGCTGCAGGATGCGGGTCATCAAAGCTCTAATTTTGTCTTGACTAGGCCTTCCTGGAAAGCTCGGCATTTTCCTGATCCAAAGACGTGCACAAGATCTGGTCTTGGATCAGCATCCTTGCGAAGGGTACAGTTTGCCTCATTTGTACTCTTTTCTACCCCGATCAAGACCCTAAAGTAGTCAATATCTCTTATTTCGATCGTTGCCATCGGCTGGAGCGAGGCTATAGTTGCGCTTTTGCCGAGGACTTTCTTTACTGCGTCGCAGAATGCTTCCCAATTGTCGGCCTCTGCTCCGAATTCGACTAGAATGTGGCCCGACCGCTTTGGTCATACTGCTTTAATGGCAGTGTTGGTGTCTTCGGGCCTTACGTTTGCCCTGATATCCTGCAGCACTTCCGCGTAGGATCGGCCATTTTCGGGTCTTACGAGCAGTGTGTAACGGTTTCCTACTCCGTCTCGTTCGATCGCAATCAGAACCGACCTCTCATCGGTTCGAGACGTGCAGTCTTGGAAATGACAACGGACTGTACCCTTCAGGTCAACAAGTCCGGTCACACTTAGTCTACTCCGTGGTGGCTGCTTGTAGGCTAGCTAGTTCGGTGAGGAGTTTCGGTCGCGGGTCTTACGCGAGCAGACTAAGTCCGAGTTACGTAACTCAGCCACCGATTCACATGCCCGATTTACAAACGCGTCAACAACTACTCATCCAGAACAGGAAACCTACGTTACGTTAGTTCTGGATGTGATCTCTCCACAGATCTCAAATCAAAACAGTACAAAATCACCATAGGCGCGTTACCGAATCACCGACGCGGTACCAGAAAATAAGCTAAACTACCTCAAGTCCAAAATAACCTACTCTAATAAAAGAAACGAGCGCAAACAAGGGTACCGCGGACCGTAACCGACTAGAAATCAATCATCCGCAGATTATGAAAACCTAACACTCTTCAAGACATACTTACCCTCGGTCATCACTTCCGCTGCAAAAGAAAGAGCATGCGGAACGGAATGGCTTATGGCTTCTTTAGTAATTCATCTTTACTTTTCAGATATTTCATTTACAATAATTATTCAAAATTAATAGTTTTAGAATTATTAGCAAACTATAAGCTCCTCTCCTTTTTATTTTTCCATATAAAAAAATATAGACTAGCCTAGTATATAAAACGCAACAAAATACGTAGAAAACTAATAATAATAATTAAAAAAAAAATACATTTCGTACTTTAACTTTGAGTGGAATATTTAATTGGAGACATTAAATAAACAACTTTTACGTCACCAGCAAAATCACACGTTATAATAGTATTGTTTGGAATTTTTTTAGTTGCTATCAGATTTTCTTTCTCCATTCGTTTTACTTACATCAAAATTTAAGTTTCAAGTAAAAATATGAATATTAATTATTCAACAATTACATCTTTACTAATGAATAATGATCATTATTTCTATTTACATATCGCTTCATTTAATGAATTTCCATTCACATTTTCCGTATGCATCTTTTTCATTACTATTCTAAGATATCAAATGCCAAATGTACTTTTAAATCGTATACATCGTTTTACGAATAATTATTTTTATTTATTCATATATTTTTTATATTCTAAAATTGAATAAAACTTAATTATTTAATTCTCTCTGATACTCTAATTGAATTATTGTAAACGTATCTACTCTATAAAGTTTTAGGAATTGTTGCGCGTATAATTTCATCACAAAATTAAGGTAAAAGTGAAATCAAATTACATTTCACTCGATGCTCAAAAAAAAATTTGGAAGAACGTTGAATAAATTTTTGTGTTTAATGTTGGAATAATAGCTAAAATCACTTATTAATATAAACATCAAAATTTGGCTAAAATTTGTTTAACATTCTTCTTGTTGTGCTTTATTTTCTGCAGCTGCTAATATATGGTATTTAGTATGATATAAAAACTTGGCAAACATATTAATTTACGATGCTCTTTGACACTAATTGCACATTTATGTAAGATATTATTTTTTTTCGATCCTCAAGTCACGTTACTTTTTTTTTTTCATTCAGGTATGAGCTTTGTTTTTTTTTACACACTAGCATGGAAGCATATAAAATAAATAACTGCCTTTTATATTGGGGCAGAAATTTCTCTTAAAATCTATTTAAAATAAAATTATCAAAAAGGCCTTTTTGATTCTTTTTACATGCACATTCCATAATGTTATTTAGCGATAGTTAATAATCTGTGTTCGCTACGCAGATGTAAATAAGATCGTCTTATTTTGTGCAAGGATCCAACAAGTCTCTCAAAAGGTTCAATATTTTTTTTTTTTCGTCTCCTCACAATGGTTGCAGACTTTTTAGCTGATAAAACATGCATAAACTATTTTTTTTCTTATCTCTTTAACGTAATTGTTGGTTTCAAATACTCAGTGATGGTAGTTTTAACTGATATGAAGAATATAATGGCTGATGGATAACCGAGGTATATATTTAATATTAGTATACTAACTTTGGGTTTTATTTCTGTTGCAAATAATAATCTATTCACTTTTTTGAAGGAATCAGAATGCTGTTAGATAGCACATTACTCGATGTGCCTTTTTTTTAAAGCTCATTGCTTAATTAACTTAATGATGCACAAAGCTCTCGCGGAATGTGAAATCATTTTTGATACATCAATTGCTAGTTACCTAATTGTAAGTGATTCGAAACTTTTCAACAACAATTGCAAATAGTTGTTCAGCCCCATCAAGACTTGCTTAAGATTCAACTGGAAAGTAGTCATCTACTTCGCCATTCTTACTGCTAGCTATGGAACCAATTCCTTTAGACGATAAAACGGGAATCGGTGAGATTTGCGATATATGGTTTCGGGGCTGCGATGATAATGCAGTGAACTGATTCGTTGCGATGGATATATTGGGAATGGTTACA
Organism: Odontomyia ornata; assembly: GCA_963969285.1. Taxonomy (NCBI): domain Eukaryota; kingdom Metazoa; phylum Arthropoda; class Insecta; order Diptera; family Stratiomyidae; genus Odontomyia; species Odontomyia ornata. Next base: position 72,905,129 of record OZ017739.1, read on the forward strand.
TCCGGACTTACACTCGGGTTAATTCATCTTTCGTAGCAAATTAAAAGCAATTGATGACCAAACGATGCAAATTGGTTGCCGATGGATCCCAGCCAAACAGCTGATTGAAACAGTAGTTCGAATTCTGGTTGAAACCGGGCAGGGATTGATGGCGAAAGATTCTGAATAGTAGAAAAGAATTTCTATCGTAAAATCTTTCTGATATCCTCATCAAATTGTATGGCATCACTGTTTACACGTGCTACATCACTAATTTTTACTATATCTAATCTAACCTGGAATTAAGTCGCCTGCCTCTTTCACTCTGCTGTATCCGTCACTTACAACATCTGATGATACACGATTTCGTACATTATTAGAACATCGCATTCGTTTGCGCTTTTCTCTTCTATACAGATAGGCAGCTAACTGAAGTTGCGCTTTCTCTGCCAAATCCCTTTGTAGTTGACGATTTTCCTCAGCATCCTTAAGAACGAAATCCGAATTAACTCGTCGATCCCAAGATGAATTCCAACCTTGAAAATGAATTTTATATTGAATTAGTTTCTTGCCTCGCTTGTCTTTTGTTTCCACGAACCTAAGAACCTTAGAATCGTCCAATACTTTTGCCTTTGTTGGATCCGGTTCATAGCACAACACCCGCTCTCCTTCAGTAACTTATACCGTACGCCACGAGTTGATACCATCCGGCTATTTCGATCCTCGTCTGACATTTGGATGGCAACTGTGGGAGGCATTGCCAGATAGATATGTTTCGAAATGTATCAGTGTTTTACTACAGCGGATCACATTGACAGAAAATATTTCTCCACAAATATAAATATTTGAAGAAAAATATTTTCGGCGCAATGATAGCTGCACGAATGATGAAGTCTGCTTGCACTTCGAACTCATACATATCTGGCCGGGTGCCAGGGTTCGGGATCGGAATCACTCCGATTCCCGGGCGTAGGCGTCACATTACAAGTGCCTGCTGCTGGGATCTTCGGCGAGGCATTTTTCTCTCCTGTTTCACATCAGGTCTTTCTTCCTGTTGGGCTTCCGTGCGCACTTTATTTTCTGGTATTTTTTGAAGGAGTTTCTTTGCGGCTTCCTTCGCTCCTTTTGTCAGCACGATTTGGTACCCCTGATCTGGCGTTCCATGGCCATCAAGTGCCTCTTCCTTCCTTTTTTTTTATCCCGATCGCCTTTTATTGGGTTAGACACTATTCTTTTATTGAAGTTTGGTGGTGGAGCTATCTGCGTGTGCCCTTTAGACTAAGCCCTCAGCGCTTCTTAAGCCTGGTCCTCTTTGGCGTATAATCAGCTTCTCCGATAATGCCCTATGTGGTCTAGGAGCTCCTCTAATTCAAGGAGCCCAATCTTTACTGCTATGTTAATTGTTGGCGAGTCGCATGCAGATTGTATTCTTTTTACATCTCCCGCGTTCCGGAATAGCCTTTCTTCTTCGTCGTTGGGCGGCAATAGTACTTTGCGACTACCTTTCTTGGGTGAGGTTATCGGCTTCCGTGGCGGAGTACAGTACTTCCGTCACATTTCCGACGGTGGGGATGCAATCACACAGTGGCGCTTTATTTGCCTAGTCCTCTCTTCTTTTCCTGCCGTAATCTCTTTGTGGGCTTCAGGATGGTTCGTTATTATTACGGAATTGACGACCCTTGCTTCGGTCGTTCGGTAGTGATCGCAGCAATAACCATCGAATTTTCGATGTTCTTTATATTTTCCTTCATCGCTCGAACATCTGGCACGTCCTGCAGAGTTTCCTGCTTTTCCTCCCTCGGACGTTCTGGGATTCGAATCATTTTTTTCGCTGCACCTGAACGCCGCAAGAATCTCAGTCTGGACATCTCCGTTTTTTTTTGTTAATCTCCGTTTTTCTTCCGTCTTCACTGTGATTGTATTAATCGCCGTTTTTATCATCGTTAGTACCGCTCCCGATGTGCTGTTAACATCGTCGCTGCAGCCGCTTGTTGCGTCGGCATTGTTGTTATTTTTGCTTTTTTGGTTTTTTTTTATTTTAGGGTTTTTGGTTGCTCCAGTTTTATTGGGCTCTGAGAAAATTGTCCGGCAAATTAAAATGCTGCGCAGCGAAATCATATTTTTCAACGAACTGCAGCGCTGCAATTGAATGCACCTATCCATACAAAATATTTTGGTGCATGCAGCATGATGCACATGTAATGCACCCTTTAATTTCCTACTTCAAGACCGTGTGACGATATCATTTTAGTATTTGTTGCAAATTGCCTCTGGTAACAGCCTTCTCCTCGACTTTTTCTTTTCTTCATGATCTCAATGTGTTATGCAAGGATCTTTCTCATGTATAGCTCTCCCTATTAATTAACATTACTTCTACCTCTCATTACATCGTTTCCCCTATCAATCTAAATAGCACAGAATCATTAAATCGAATCGCCAAATAACTCATCTAATCCAATTACAAATCAATAATTCCATTAAATGAATTACAACTCTTATCGCGACCAATTGACCATATAATTTAATGTCACGTCAAATCAGTTAATAAATCGCGTGCACTGGCTAAATACCCGGCAAGGAGGTGGAGGTGCTGCTGAAGCTTCACTCAAGCACTTGAACAAGTGCTGGCTGTAACAGCACATCAGCCGAAGTGCAATTCCAGCTATTCGCCGTTCCTGTGTCAGCGATGACACTCACAACCTCCCACACCACAATCTGCACGAGTATCTATAACCAATTTGGCCACCAGGAAAACAAAACACTATCGCCTGGCTATCACCTCTGTTGGCTGGAAGAGCTATTCAAGATAATAGTACGCTAATAGGTGTGTTGCGTTGCTTTGCGCCGAACGAAAACACCAGCTGAGCGAAATGGAGCGGAACAATTTGTAGTACGGCGTAATCGTCATTATCAATTGTTTACGAGCGTACTTGGCCGCTGATAATGACTGATAAGAAAGAACGTTGTCTAGGTAAGGACATCGATAAGTGCTTAATTATTGGGCAATTTCGATTGCACTCGATGGAGAAGTGTTGATGGGGCATCGACAGCAATCGGTGGCGTGGTGTCATTGACGTTCGGCATTGAAAGCAAATGTTAGCATTTGCAGCAGACACTGCGATCGCGTCATGCACAATGAATGTTTTTGATGTGTTTGCCTCTAATAGAGCAATATTTATATGTTAGAGGAATGATGGGGATAAAAGGTCAATTCTCATTTGGAACAAACAAATTGGTGTTAATACATCTTTTAAATTTTCATAAAAGCTCTTCTCATTTATTTGAAATTCTTCGTAATAAAATAAAAAATTACAACTTGAAAATCCACCACTAACCAGTGGCTAATAAAAGATTTCGAATGGCACAAGGACCACCTGCATTTCATGTTGCATTAATAATAATCATATAAAGACCAGAACAATGAGTGCATTCTGTGATTTTATTGGCTTTTAAAAATCAACAAATTCAATTGGAATTGACATTTATTGATGTGACTAAAACGACAAACTACGTTTTATTTTTCATTCAATTAATAATCACATAAAAGTCTTAATCAAATTATATTATTTTTAAAAGGTGATTCACAACTCTTTCAAGAAAATAAACGAATATATATTTATTTATCCGGGTTGGTGGATTTGACATTGCTGGAATGTTTGTAAGATTTTTACCCATTTAATACGGCCTTTTAATATTTTTGATTGATTAATTGTGCACAAAGGTTTAAACTAGAATCTGCTGCTGCATCAAATTTTTGTAAAGAACTGAAGAATTGATTGGACGCTTTGGTTTGCCCACGTCGATGTCAGTTTCGTATTTGTAGCTAGTAAATGTACGCAAGGTTAGGTAGATGTGTTATCCTAAATTTGCCAACGACTTAAGGCTTTCTACCACATTTGGGATTGTTACCGGTTAAAAAGGCAAAAAATGACATATAATTAATAGGGGTGGTTTTTTAGCTTTATTGTGAAAAATTGCTTTCAGACGATCGGAAATGGTTTGTTGAGCGACGCCAAGTGATTTTGCAAGTTTTGAATAGATTTTGGTCGAGCAATGTCTCCAATTCGTGATCTTCAAACTTTTTTGGCTGTCGTTCATCGTCCTCCAAGTCAAAATTGTCACTTTTAAACCGCGCAAACCACTTCTGGCACGTACGCTCAGCTAGAGCATGTACACAATACACTTCCACCAAAATACGATGACTTTCGGCAGCCTTTTTCTTCAATGAAGAAGTACTCCCCGCAAAAACACTTTATTCAACATTTTCAGAGTAAAAAAAGTATTGTTGTTTACGCTTCAGCTAAATGACACATACTGATTCTGAAACTATATGACAGTAGCTGTCCAACACATATTTATTATTTTTTTTTGCCAAACAAGACAAATCCTTATAATATAAAATTACTACACAAAAAAAAAACCTTGTAAACAATATATTTTCATGATACATTAATTTCTACGCACAATTATACAAATTATATTGAGGAATGAAAGGATTTTAGGATATTATTTTTATATGAGGTTTTGGAAATGGACGGGGAGTAATATTTACTAAACTTGTTGAATGCCTTACAACATCTGTTTATTGGCTCATTGTCCGCATAAGTAGTGTGATGGCGACCTACGGTAAGCATTGGTGAAAGTCTTGTGATTCTTAGGGGTTCATTCAGAGTAATTTTTTTTTTGTTATATACTGAACCTTAATATTGTCTCTGAGGACATCGAATGCTAGACATGCAGACATCATTCTCCTAGAATCTAGTGATGCCATATTTAGCACATCGAGCCGATAGTTAATGATGGTAGGCTGTTGAAGTTCCTAGAGTCGTAAAGGGATCTGAGGGCAAAAAGAAGAAATTGTTTCTGGACCGATTCTAACCTGTCAGCGTGAATATCAAAAACAGGGCTCCAAATCAGGCTGGCAGATTCGAGAATAGGGCATACTAATGAAACGTATAGTGATTTAGTAACCCAAATATTCTTGAATTCTTTAGCTCTTCGTTTGATGAATCCTAGTATTTTATTAGCCCTGGATATTACTCCATCATACTGAAGTTTAAAACCAAGCTTTTGGTCCAGAACAACACCAAGGTCCGCAATGTTATCGACTCTATTAAGTGTTGTGTTGTTGATGTGATAATCAAACAGAAGAAGGCTCCGTTTTCTTGAAAAACTTATCACCTGGCATTTTTCCAAGTTTAAAGAGAGGTGGTTGTTGTAACACCATTCAGAGAGAATGTTAAGCTTGGACTGGAGAAACATCATATCGGATAGAGATGAAATGACTTGGTAAACTTCAAGGTCATCTGCATAAAAAAGATGAGGTACATCATGTAAAGCTGCTGAGAGATCAAATATGAAAACATTAAATAGAAGAGGCCCAAGATGACTTCCTTGAGGAACCCCAGAGAGGACATGAATTTGTTTCGATAATCGTCCTTGAAATTTGACAACTTGAGTGCGGTCTTTAAGGTAAGAATGGATCCAACTGAGTAAACGACCAGTAATTTCAAAATTACGGAGCTTGCTAATCAAAACTTCATGATTTACACGATCAAATGCTTTGCTAAAATCTGTATATATTGCATCAATCTGGAGACCCTTTTCCATCTCACACAGAATACTTGATGTGGTAGTAGATCTATTTTTTCTGAACCCACTGCTCTTCATTAAGCCGCGGCTCTATAATAGGGGAGATCTTGTTGCAAAGTATTTGTTCAAAAAGCTTTAGAATGGATGATAATATAGCAATACCTATATAATTTTGAATACACCGTTTATCATTCTTCTTATGTATTGGTATTAAGTAAGAAGATTTCCAGTAAGAAGGAAAGATGCCACTAGAGAGTGATTTATTGAAAATGATGGAGAATGGCCTGGTTAATTGGTCTTTGCATTGGATAAGAAAACTAGGAGGAATAAGATCGGGGCCAGGTCCCTTATTGGCATCCAAATTGGTAATCGGATGAGCAATTTCTTCCTCAGAAATTGAAACTTCGTTAATCAATGTCGTTGGAGCCATTTCCGAAACGGGATTTAATGGGTTCTCAGGGTTACAATAAACTTCTTGAAAGTAATTTGCAAAAAAACTCACAAATTTGCTCTGGGGAACATGAAACTGAATCCTTGAAAAACATAGATGAAGGGCAGCCTTGAGTCTTACGCTTGATATTTACAAAATCAAAGAACTTTTTTGGGTCTTTAATAATATTTTCACCGATCAAATTAACATATACTTCATATGCTTCTCGAGATTTTGTTTGAAATTCATTGGCAAGCTCATTATATTTTGATTTAATATCATTGCTGACATCTTTCTTGCTTTTGATCATTCTATAATATTTGTTCCTTTGATTTCGTAAATATCTAAGATCACCATTTAACCACGGTTCAGACAGTTTATCTTTTTTCTTAATTTTAGGTACATACTTTTCGACGGCGTCAAGAGTCATTTGATAAAAACAGGATAACGCTTCTTCAAGATCTAACGTCGAAAGTGTACCAATCCAATCAACAGCGACAAGATGTTTATTGATACTTTCATAATCAGCATTGCGAAAGTCGTATACAATTGATTCATTGTATGAAATAGGGTTAGAAATGTCAGGAGTGGAAATATCAATATTAAGTGCAGAGTGATGAAGGCTGTTACAAAAAAGGTTCTCTTTGTCATCAGTTTGATTGACCACTACATCGTCATATGCGTTAGTAAAAATTAGGTCTAACCAATTTCCATCTTGGTTGGGTTTCGGAGCGATTTGCTGCAAATCGTTGCCATAAAAAGTGCTCATCAAATTAAAATCCTGACTGTCAAGAAGATTGATTGGGAGAAGACGATTATCGACTTCGTCATTTACGAATTTCAGATTCGGTCGATTAAAGTCGCCAGTGATAATTATTATATCATCTTCTTTAATAGATGCAGTTAGAGAAGAAATGGTTTCGATGACTTCTTTGTAGACGGTTTCGGAAGAATTTGGAGGGACATAGTACACGCCAAGATAGAGGCTAAGTTTATTTGTAGATATATGAACCACTCTATGCTGGAATAATGTATATGAAGTGGTGCTTATGAGCTCACTTCATAGGGAGTTGTGAACTGCAACTAACAAACCACCTCCTCTTGATTTTCCAGTGCTGCGAAAGTCTCGATCGTCTCTAAAGATGGTCCAATCACTGTCAAGAATCTCTTCATTTTTATGTGCATCATTAAGCCAAGTTTCTGTCAGAGATAGAATTTTAAAATGGCAAGATTTTGCGTCAAGGAATAATTGGTTTAATTTCGAACGGATACCACTGCAATTGTGGTAAAATAATTTAAGGCTTTGCTGAACAGGTTTCTTATTGGGGACGAAAAAATTTGTTGTGTTGTTCCCTAGCCCTTTGAAGTGAGGAGATGTAGTTCGAACTTACATGCGACGCAAATATTTCAAGATCTTTTTTCGCTTGATCTGCCGTGCCTCCCAGCTCTTCATGGAAGCGAAAATACATTCCTCGAAGAGAATCAAAATCCACAGGGAGACCTTCTCTTTGTATTATGACCTTGAGACTAGTCTTTGTTTTTCCATCAATACATGTTGTATCGGGCGCTTTATGAATGTATGCCAAAAAGAGTCGTACACATTCATAGATTTTGTGATCTCTGAATCTCGACAATAGATACCTATTTTCTAAATCAACTCCAGAGTTGATCGTGGCCTTTACTGATGGTGGGCAAAGCGGGTCTAAAAAGGATTTATTGCTATCTTGGGGAACAGACTGGGGAAGGTTTTTGAGCTCAAAGAAGATGGTACTTGAACCTCGCCACGGATGAAATTTTTATATTTCGATTGTGGTTGAGAGGATTTCTCCGCCATGGCGAGGGTTTCAATGGATTTGGAGACATTTTGGTCATCGTCCGACTCTTAAGTTAACTATTTTATGTGACACGCTACTATTGTTAGAGTCGTCTTGTGTTGCCAATGCTACCTTATTTGTAATAACAGCAGTACCTTGCAATGAGTTAGGTGTTAAGGATAGTTCAGAAATAATCATGGGTAAAGTTTGGTTAGTACAATTAGACAGATTAGTGGATGTACATACTTTTTGGTATTGAAAGCTAAAATTAGGCGATGTTGAGCTGCTAATGATTCTCCACTGCTTAAATACCATACCATTCCAGGAGTAGCTACCGCTTCTTTTCATCAAGTTGGAGAACAACCAGGCATATCTCGATGGAATGAAAACTTTGAATCGGGGCTTACGTTTGTTCTTCTGAGGCATAATTTCAACTTTGTAACCTTTGATCATAAGGTCGTTTTCAATGGTCTCCTGAATTTTAGTTGCATTCCAGTTTTTCGGAGCTTTCTGCATGAAGAAAATTCTGTACTGTGACTGACCATTTGTGGAACATTGGTCATTATTTGAGTTCACACGATTTAGCCGTTCAATTCTTTTCTTCCAATCTTCTCCCGACCAGAAAGTTCCCAGTTTATATGTATGAAGGTGCCTGTAGTGATTCTTTCGATTTAGTCGTTGTTTAAAAAGATCCGTCTAGTGGTTGTGGGGAATTAGCCGGGGGCGATTAAAAAAACATCATGTCGAGAAAATTGCCTTGAAAGTTTTTTTACTGTTTATATTGTAATTTAAAAAAAATCAAGTTTTAACACATACGATTGGTCAATCAGCAATCCTTGGTCCATATAAAAGTAGTCCCGAATCAATAAAATCTTGCTGTTCCTCTTGCTGAGCTGTTTGCTTTGCCAAGCGAGCTTCCTTCGACGCCGCTTTACTCGCTTTGTTAGTCATCTCAATTCGCTCCTCGTCTTTGTTTTTTTTACATAATCGTAGGCAGAATGTCCAATTATGCATCCTATTACCTCTAATATCTTCAAGAGAGACGTTCTTCCTTCATTGAATATAGCTAATGAAATATTAGCAGCCAATTCTGTAACTTCCCGTCCCACAAACGTATATTTGGTAACGATAGCTCAAAGTGTTTTGTTGTAACACTCATTATTGTTTCGGGTATTCTTTCCCAAACATCGTTTCAGTAATTCTTCATCGGTTAATTTTTCGAAAACCGGTTTGACATATTCTTAGACCTCCGCTTTTCAAGCTGGTTTATGTGGGTATGGGAGGCCTTCTTTTTGCGCCTTCAAAAATTTGTACCAATCCGGATTGCAATAATCGTGTTGCGGATTTTCATCGGTAGAGATTATATGGTAATGTGCAGCCCATACTTCCTTCTTCATATCGGCTACAGAATCTGGGTTTCTTTGGATAGCTAATTCGTAATATGTTAACAAATTCTTTATAATTTCGCCAGTCAAGTCTTGGGTTTTTACAGGCAGAGGTGGTGGTGGATCCGATCTAATTTTTCTTCTCTTGCGTAGTGTTTCTTCCTTTTGCTGCTGTTTATCTTTTTTCGACTGCTCTTCTAATTTATTTTCTTCATTTTTTTTTTTACTTTTCATACTTGGGTTATCGTTTTTTTAGCTTCCTTAAGGCGGACGAAAAATATGTTTGCCGGCATGTAAAACACACTCCAGCTTTTTAACTGTAAAATTGTCATAGGGCTTGGCATCAGATAGATTTATAAACGTTTTTAAATTCCCGTCACCGATGTAATACGCATATTTAGCGTTATGCAAATTAATGGAATTTTTGAAAATTTCTATAATGCCTTGAACCTCCATACCACCGGAGCTACCTTCGTTATTAGCACAGCATTCTTCTTTATGCTCGCTCTCGTACCATTTGTCGAAATAGACGCGATTCAATTTTTCCAACATAACTCGCAAGTTTTACATACTTTTGATGCTACGAAAAAATCTAAAACTTCACCAAAATGTTTACCAATCACGGTTGAAGCGCCGAGTAGAGAACTGAAACCTCGCTTTGGCCAGGTTCCGTTTAACGACACCACCAACTCATCTTCGGGCATTCCATTTTCTTTATTTGTTTGCTTTTCTTCCTCGCCAGCTTTTTTTGAGCAAATTTTACCGATAGAACTTGCCACTATTTTAAAATTTTCTAATATTCTGTAATAGGTTGATGTATTAAAAGAGAATTTCATATCCCTGAGTGAGCAAAAAAGATTCAAACCATTTATGCCGACGCCAAGCAATACTATAATAAATAAAATGCGCCGGTTAACGTCAAATGATGTATTTATCAAAAGACTAAAATGTATCTGTCGATCCCCACACTTACACTCAATATTTATTTTGAATCTTAATCCATGAATTGCAATTTTGGTAAATTTCACATCTTTACCGCATGTTTTACACTGTAATATACTCATCAACGCCGAGAAAATCAGGGAAAACGACAAAACACAATAAGAATGGCTATCGTCACTTTGTTAATAATAGTAGGATCTGTAAATTAAATCGCCAATAAAACTGTATTAGTAGGATTAAATTGGATGAAAGTAGATATTTAAGTGTTCTTTAAAAAGTCCTTAAACTCTATGAGTTTTGATAGAATCTACAGAAGTTATTGCCGTTTGAATTTTCTTCGATAACAACAATCGAACACGGTTTTTCTACTACATGGGCTTTCCATCAAACCAGACACTACAATTTTTTTATTGTATTTCTCGAAATATATAATATAACGAAACGGCATACAAGATTCGACTTAGTTGATGATTTCGGCAATATTGCAACAAAATAATGGCCAGTTAAAATGTAATAACACTGGTTTTTCTTTTAAAGCAAAAATATATTTGTTGGGCATGTCATTATAGTTTTTCTTGAATTAAATCATTCTATACTCGTATGTTAGGTACAAAACCTTCCTGACACAAGGATAGCTTTGTCCACCCAATTTGCTCAAAATTTTAACCGGTAATAGCCCTGATGTTACGGACAACTAATCTTCCGAGTATTTTTCGACTTCTTTTGAAAACGGCTAGACAGTGCTCTAAAGTCTCCCTTCACCTTTCCTATGAACAGTATCTGTATATAGCACTTTTGACACTATATACAAATTGGCGCCCATGAGTACAGTGTTTAACGGTGTTTACTACTGGTCCGTCAAGGACATATAGTGATGGTCTGGTGGCTCAACGAGCTATAAGATAACCGAGCTCAGCTGGATCGGTCTTGCATGGTGACACGTACGTATGCTGGCAGCTAGCTTCTGCGGTGTCGAGAGGATTCTTTCCGCCAGCGCAAGAACCACACTCCAAAAAATTTTCACGTGTTTGTGCTGAACGATCTTAAGATCCAAACGGATCAATGGGCTCAGGGCCCGGGGAAGCAACCGAAAGTACCGCGATATTCTGGAACGGAATTCTGCCTTTTCCCTATAATGAGGGTATTTACGACCCACAGCGAGAGTGGGGCATCCTGCTGGTAGTGGTGCCCCAATGCATCCTTTTAACTGGATCTAAGATCCCGCTGAACTGGTTCGCGTGTGTGAACCATTCATCCCAAGCATGTACAACAAGAAATTGACGTATCATTTCTTTATTCAAATTTTCTCCCGCCGTCTTCCCCGACGGAAACTTCAAACGGAACTTAAGGTCCCGCCCTCTTTTAACCCTGATTGCGGAAGTGCACCTGTCCACAGCTTTACAAAAATTTACGTAGGAAGTAGCCACAAATGCAGTTCAATCAAGAGGCACCCTTAACAACCTTGCGAACGAGCTGCGACACAGCTTATTTTCAAATTACCGGAGACGCCAAGAGTTTCGAAAAAGGAACTGAAGGAATGTTCATCAGGGGGTACGTCTATTCTCCGACATTCAACGTAATGGCGAACGGACGGACAGACGTAAGGGTTTCAAAAGTAGATTGCGCGCTGTAGATGGCGCGCATGTATATTTTGAAGGTCGTGGCTTGACTATGTGATAACTGGGTCCCTTACGAACAGTGTGGTATAGTTTTCGTCGGGAGTGTATGTTTCACGCGCGTGGTACGACCATGAGTGAACATCAAGTTTTTTTGTGAGGGAAGGCGTTAAAAACACGGAAATTTTATTGCATTTGCGAAATCAGTTCGATAGTGAGTGCCTGAGTAGGCCTGCTGTATTTAAACGGGCCAAAGCATTCAAGGATGGTTGCGAAACCGTCGAGAATGAGTCTCATGATCGTCGACCGCGAACCAGGATCACACCAGACAACATTTGCTGCGTAGAACAACTCATTTTGGAGGACCGTAGGATAAATGTTCGAGACATTTCGGCTGAACTCGGCATCAGTATTGCTAGTTTAGAGTCTTTAATCCATGAACACCCTCAATAACGCAAAATAACGGTGCGATGGGTTCCTAAACGAGCACGAAGTGTGATTCCTCTCCAGGATAATGCGCGCCCTCATACCGCGCATTTCAGGCTCGATACAATATCGGAATTGGGGTGGGAGGTACTGGAACACCCCCCTACAGTCCGGATTTATCACCTTGCGACTACCACATGTTTGGACCACTGAAAGAAGCCCTCGGAGGTCAAAAATTCAACATCGAAGACGAGGTAAAGGAGTTCATGCGCACATGAGTAATCAATTACGTGTAGATAAAAGTCCGTAAAGGACTGCAGCGATGGTCTCCTGCCTCGGCGAAGGAGGATGGTGAGATCCGCCGAAATTGGCCTTGCTGAGGACGCGTGAATGCGCTGGCAGGCTAGCGTTGCAGTGACGTGGGCCGAGTTATTTTCCCCAGCACAAGACCCTCAACAAAAAAAAATCGCATTCACGAATTGAAGCGATCTAATGCCGATCGATTGGTGTCGAGGCTGAGGTAACCTACTAAGGGCTGAATTGTCTATAGCCAGTAACAAACTGGGCCGGGAGAACACAGACGGACTTAGAAGCAGACTTCGTCGTTATCGACGAGACTTATGGCCCACAAATAAGAGTGGGGCATCCAGGTGGAAGCGGTGCTCTCTCGCACCCTCCCAACCGGATCAAGATTCAAAAGTAGACGTGGCCATATATTTCGCATTTGAGTGAAATTTCATACAAACATAATTTGCATGAATTTTTCCATTAAATGAGAAATATAAACGTGGCCAATTTATGTAAGAGTATTATGCGATGGAATCACATAACACAATACCATAAAAGAGCTTAGTTATCTAACCAGTTCAGATTCAGTTCGAGTTATTCTTCGGACGGACTATAAGCCTGTTCAGTTATGATACGTGCTGGTTTAAAATCAGAACGTATCGCAGCTGGGTAGACGGACATGCGGCCAAAGCGTGATAATAATCATACCACCTTGTGGAGTGCCGATACATTCGATCATGACAATGAGATACTCTAACTATCTCTAAGCGAAGGCCCGAAAGGGGCTGTAGTGCTACAGAAAAATATAAAAGGGCACGCGAGCGGAGGGCCACGCTACCGGGGCAAGAGCCCCTATAACGCAAAAAGAAAGGGAGGAACTCGCCCGATGGCTAGCTCAGTATAGTGGAGGGCCCAGCCATCGTTGCTGGTCCCATACCTGGTCAGGTTTTCGATAAATGGAAAGACCGAGTGTGTATTTTAATTATACATTTCCTTTATTTTTATACTTCTTTTTGTTGCAAATATTTATTCTTATTTGACTCAATTTCTGACTACACTAAATCAAAATCAATAATATTATATGTCTGAATCAAATTTAAAATTTCCTCTTAAAACCATTTAATTTAAATAGAGAAATGTAATAAAAAAAATTTTGTGCGATTACAATGGCTTTAAATCTCTTATCGCCGCTCACATTATTTCTTCTGTCTTTGTCATGGACTTTGTATTGAATCAGCCATGTTTGTTTTAAAATTTTTAACTTCAGTTTTCTTGCAGTTATCTTTTACAAACTATCAACTACACATCATTCTTTGTATTTTAGCTTACTATCAGTACAATCACATTCTACTTGAAATCGTGGTATAGACTTCTCAACTTCAAGAACGCCTGTTTTTTTGCAAAATAAATTAATAATGGCAAATCAATCAATCATATATGATAACCTGATTTTCGTATTTATCCAACTTCTAAAGAGATTATTTTTAAATCAAGATTTGACTTTTATTAATAAAAAACATGGAAAATATAATTTTTAACGAGAGTGGAAAACAACACTAAAGCATCGAATAGTTCCATCTGACTCAACATTTAAACTAATAATAGCTCGGTAATAACCAGCAAATCATATGAAGCACTCAATCTTACGCGAAGTGTAAAAAGGAGCAGCCGCCTAAAGTTATTTTTCTTCCACTAGTACTTTCGAGTTTTGCTTTCTCTACAGAGATTGTAGCATGATCTACTTTTAGATACGATTCGAGACGGGCGTGCATGCGATTCGGAACTTAATGGCGAGGATACTCTTAACGATCGACAATTGAAGAGGACTTGCTTTGGTTTGTGAAGGGCTTCAAAATTTTCAGTTTCGTTCAAATCGGTGAACTCAGGTCATGCTGAGCGTACGATGAAAGTGGAAGCATGAAAGGAAATTAAGCAAAAAACCCACAGTTTCAATATATAACCAACACTGCACCAGCCACTGTACACATGAGTAGATTTTATTTAATAGTTGGCTAACATTTTCTATGTCACTCATTGATTTCAACGTTTTCGTGCCATCGTCGTTTGTCGTACAGAATTCGGTCATGGACGCGTGGATGGACTCATGGTCTTATGCGTAATTACGTCCAGAGTTTCGGGTAAATTCACTTTAAACTCACGAACTTGATTTTGAAATTCTTCGGCAGGCGGTTTTGACAAATCACTCATGTACCCCAAGTTGGCGGATTTCTAGGGGGTGAGACGAGTTCGCGGTGAACAAACAGACTGATTGAGCATTTCACAATTATTTCAGTAATGCCCATGTTGAAGGCATTTCTATGAAATACATAGTATAAAACTCGAACGGGCTGTTTCAGAACAATGCAAACATATTAGTTGATATTATCCAAAAACGAAAACAAACATTGCAACTGATATAACGCTTGCCGACGCGGTTCTCGCGACGTGTTCGCGTTGACGATCAATGACAGACTCCCCTGTTATCAGTTGTCACCTTGCGGGACTACTTCCAACGGCAGTTGACGAGCCTTCCATCCACTCTCAATTGCCTTGTGGAAGTGCAATTCGTGAATAAGCTCCGTTGTAAAGGGGTTGCTGTTTCCAAATTTCAATTGCAGATTTGGATTTTTAAATTAATAGAAGATAGTAATGCACTAAAGTTTAAATAATAATAAAACATAAATATAAAGAATTTAAATTTAATATAGAGAGGAAAAAGATAATATAAAATTTATATTTATTAAATAAAATGTTATAATTCGCAAAACTAGAAATTGAAATAATTAATTATTTCGAATCCGCAATTAAAATTTCGGATCAGTGTTATGCCGATTTGCGGGCAATTTGCTTAGGCGACTGCTCGATTACTACACATGGCTGTCCGAGTTGCCCAAGGAATTCTTCGATGCCGGCATCAAAAAGCTTCCGGAAAGGTGGACCAAACGCGTAACTTGTAAGGGGGAGTGCCTAGAAAAACTGTAAATGTTTTCGATAGTAAATACACATGTCAGAGCATTTGTCTCGATCATATTTGAACCACCCTCGTATGATCGGTTAATTGTATGGGCGTTAAATTACCAGGAGTTATCTTTATGTCAGTTGGTTACCGACTATGTACCCACTTTCCTTCCATTCTGATCGATAAAGAGGTAGCGTCCAAGACCATTTAGCTGGGGTTTTCCCCATCAAGCTTCGCGTTATAATGACCAGCGACGCCGCTTTGGCGGAATTTACGACAAAACACCTCATCCTCTTCGCCAAACTCAGAAAGTCAATCCTAGGTTGTAATGTGCTTCATTTGCGCGTCCTACATTCCTCATCTTCTGCCGTAATTGTTGGCAGAGCACTCTTTCCAGGGGCTCCAGTGCAACGACAGTGTCTTCCAAAGACTTTAATTGCCGCAGAAGCTTACAAGATTTGCTGTGGCAAATCAAGGCTGTCGTATGCTTGCCTCAAGTCAACGAAAATCTGGTGTAAGTCTATGTTAAACTCTCAGCATTTCTCAAGTACCTGCTTAAAAGTAAACAATTGGTCTATCATTGATCTACCTGCTCTAAAGCCATCTTGATACTCCCCAATAATACTATTGGCGTATAAACTGATTTTATTTTCTAAGATTTACGAAAATATTTTATATGGTGTGCAAGGTAGTGTTATGCCTCTATAGTTTTCGGGGAATACAATTGATTGCCTCTACTCGTTCGGCATATGTTCTTGTTGCCAAATGTGCTGCATGACTTTGTGGATGACTTTCTGAACATCGCTGCCACCATATTTAATGAGCTCCACTGGAACCTCATCCATGCCAGGTGCTTTATTATTCTATTGGGCTTTGATGGTGCAGCAAACTTCATTCAGACCTGGTGGGGCCAATGGAAGCTCTCCGGGAATATCTATAGACTTTGATGTTCTGGAGCTGAGCAGATGATGCCCGTCTTTCCGTAATCCTATTTTCTTCAGCGATGATATTGCCGATGCTATCAAGGCAGAGCGGGGTCTTTGACTAATAACCTCGTTTCAGACTTTTCACTACTTTCTATGCTTGCCTTGTGTCGTTGCTCGCTAAACTTCCATCGATATTTCTCAATTGGTCGTGATGGTATTTTTTTTTTTTAATTCTAATTATGTTATAATATATAATTATCTTATTCGCTACTCTTCTGAGATTTCATAGTGTTCCCTCTTCGCGCTGCTTTTCCTACCTATATTTCTTTGTACGCCTGATTCTTTTTCTCCTCCTTGAAAGTCGTTCACAAACCAAGTAGTACGGTCGGAAGTACTTTCGGCCAGGAGATTTCTGGAGCACTGTCGAAGGCTGCAAACAATGTAAATCTGAGAGAAGCCTTGAGCGTGCGATGCATACGCTCTACCATGCCGTTCGATTTGGGGTGGTAAGAGGACGTATGAATTTGATGAGCCCCTAGGAGGCGAGATAGTTCACGGTGAAGCTCAGCCTCGAATTGCGTGCCCTGATCGGTCGTCGTTTCGAGCGGCGTTCCAAAGCAGAATATCCAACTGTCAACGAGAGCACGGGCGACGGTTGCAGCTGTCATGTCACGTACTGGTATTGCCTGCGACCAACGGTTGTAGCGGTCTATAATAGTTAGACAGTGTTCAAAATTTTCAGCGAGTGGCACTATGATCACGTCCAAATGGATGTGGTCGAAATTTTGATCCGATGCTGTGAAATTTCCTTGCTCCGCTCTGTTGTGGCGATAAACTTTTGACTTTTGGCATGGGATGCACTGCTTGGCCCACCGAAATATGTCCTTACGAAGGCGTGGCCAAAAATATTTGAGGGCAATGCGCTTAGCAGTAGCACGACTACTCGGATGCGACAAACTGTGAGCTGCGTCGAATGCTTGTTTGCGTAGTGAGACTGGCAAGTAGGGCTTGATATTGCTGTCGTGTTCGGTGCAAACCAATGAATATCCTTTGAGCTCGAGGCGTTGAAGCTTGAAACGAGGGATAGCTAATAGGTGCGGTAGCTGTTCATCTTTCTCTTGCTCAGCGCTAATGGTGCAGAGGTTGCAGGCGGCAGGAATGGAGACAGTTTTCACGCGCGAGAGTGCGTCGGCTACAGTGTTTTTTTCCTCAGGTGTGTATTCCAGCTGGGTATCAAACTGCGATATAAAATCTAGTGCGTGAGTGAGCGGCCGATGATCTGTATAAGTGGTGAACTGCCTGGCTTCAAGAATGCGTTGAAAATGCCTGATTGCAGCGAATATGGCTAGAAGCTCCTGATCGTAGGTCGAATATTTCTGCTCCGCATCTGAGAGTTTTCTCGAGAAGAATCCTAGAAGGATGTAGGTACTATCAGTTAGCTGCTGATCCAAAACTGCGCCTATGACGATGTTGGATGCATCCCTGCGTAAAGCGAGCAGCTGAGTGGGTGAGAGAAAAGCTGAGGTTGTTGCGGAAGCTATAGCCTGTTTGCAGCGCCTGAAAGAATCGTTGACCTGCTCGAACAAGGCAAGCTTAGCTTTCTTTTTCGTGATTCTTTTAAATAAGTCGGTGAGAGGAGCTTGCAACATAGCAGCTTGTGGAATGGAGCGCCGGTAAAACTTCAGCATTCCCACGAAACGACGGAGCTGCGTAGTGGCCTCGGGCCTTGGGAAGTCGATGATGGCCTGGGTCTTTGGCAGAGGTGGGCGAAAACCTTCTTTCGACACGTGATAGCCGAAAAATTTTACCTGCGGCTGGGCGATCTGACATTTAGTCCAGTTAATTTGGAAGTGTGCTTCGTTTAAAGTCGAGAGACGTTTAGCGAGGTGCGCCTGATGCTCTTCGTGGCTGTGTGAGCTGACGAGAAGATCATCCTGAAATTTACGCACGAATGGTAGATTTCTGAGGACATGATTAATTGTACGCTGCATGGTTTTATTCGCATTCTTCAGACTGAGTGGCATGCCCAAAAACTCGTGACTGCTGTCTTTTCAATATCTTCCGGTGCCATCGGGATTGGTAAAAGGCTTTGTGAAGGTCGATGACCGTAAACACTTTGCCATCCTGCATCCAGCAGCAAGTCCTCTATTACTGGAAGTGGGTAACAATCGGGGCGGGTGATTGTGTTGAGCGGTCGATAGTCACCGGTAGCTCGCCAACCTGCATTGTCCTGCGGCACCATGTGAAGATTACTGGCGCACTGACTCGCTGAGGGGCGGATGATTTTTCGATCTAGCAATTCGCTGAATTTCCTTTAAACTGCGCTAAGTCGTTCACCTGAGAGTCGACGTGGTCGGGCGAATACTGGCGGGCCACTAGTAACCATGTGGTGCTGAACGGGTAGATCAGGAACGTGCACCATCTCTCCAGAGCGAGCAGAGCTTTTGGCGAAATTGTCGATAAGCTTTGCTTAGACCTCTATTAGATATCCATGAGACATGATTTTGGGTGCAGCAATAATAATAGAGTGCACTTCCAGAACTGGACCAATTGAGCAAGGTGCTGAAACGCTGGTGCGACCATCTAGTAAGCGGTGATTTCGGAGATCTATGAGAAGTCCGTGGTGTTTCAAAGCGTCTGCTCCAAGAATTGCCGTCTGCATGTTTGCGATGATAAAGCTCCACTGAAAAGGCCGGCGTAAACCAAGGTTTAAGCTGAGCTGTCTCACTCCGAAGGCTGCAATAGGCGTTCCGTTGGCTGCAGTAAGAGTCAAACTCTGTTTTCGAAGCGGTTTCTTGATAATCTTTTTGGGAATAATAGAGAGTTCAGATCCTGAGTCGACAAAAAATCGGATCAAGAAATTGCAATCCAAGGCGTAAAGGCCAAAAGTGTCGCCGCCTTCTTCAGTTTTCCTGAACCGGCTGTGCCTGAGCGGAGAAGGAACAAGGCTGCCTGCAATGTTGCGCGCGTCCGCCGTGCCTCGTGTGGTACCAACAGTACCCCGTTCTTTCGTTGTGGTCTCGTGTAGAGGAGCGGGCTTGAAGTTTACGGCCGCTGCATGATACTGATCTGGATCTCTCGTATTTAATTGGAACTCGCGAGTGATGTTCGTGAATTGGGCGTTGTCCTGTCGCATTGCGGATAGCTCCTGCGTTTATAGATCGGGCGGAGGCTGCGGAGACGCATATGTAGTGAATTAGAACTTTCATAAGTCCGTAAAGGACTGCAGCGATGTTCTGCTGCCTCGGCAGAAGAAGATGGAGATATCTGCCGAGAATGCCCTCGTCTGGGGACGCGTGAATGCGCTGGCAGGCTAGCATTGCGGTGTCGTGGGGCGGGTGCTTTTCCCCAGCACGAGGACCCACTACAAAAAAATTCGCACTCACGAATTTCTCCTGGTCAAGCTAAAACGAGGCGACCGAAGTCGCAAAAAGTGTAGGTAACTACACCGAAAGTGTATTCATTGTATTCAAGTAAATAATATATTAAAATAGATACACAGTACAATTATAAGATTCTCCGTTTAATTTAAACAAATGATAACTATGCGCGGCAAATCAGATAAATTCAAAAGCTTACTAGATCATACTTTTTCATTGTTTTAAAAAAAAAACGTTTGCCTTTGCTTTATATTTTTCATGATTTTACTCCTTTTTTATATAAAAAAATAACCATAATAGTAGCATAGTAATAATTACGGAATGATCTTTTTTGTTGTTTATTTAGTTTAGTTGGTATTTTTAAAATTATTCAATTTTGCATATGCCTTTCTCTGTAGGTTTAATACTAACAATATGTAAAAAAATATATTTATATAATATAACATGCAAAGAAAATGTAGAGCAAAATAAAGGGTACTTACCCTAAACCTCCTCCTACGAGCGCTCGTGTTCGGGGCGGGTAAGGGCCTGTGACTGTACGAATTTTTCTTTACAGTATTAAAACGGTCAATTAGAGTTTAACATGATATAATCCAGACTTGAACCCGTGATATCATGATTTGTTACTTTCACTAAATTGTATCAAGGAAAACGTTTCAAAATACATATATCAGCTCCTGATTATAGAAATTGTCGAAATTCAAAGTAAAAATACATCCAATATTCTACAAAAATGTTCAAAACGAGCTACTGTCTGATTTATCGGATGTCCGTTTTTGATACAGAATGCGTGCAAACTCTCTCCGGTCTATAGTTCCACGTATCAGTTCATCACAGCGAGTGACGTATTAGTGGAGAAAAATGGTGGAGAGGAGCAATGCAAGCAATGGATGACGCGAAAGTGCATAAAAGAGTATTGTGTGTGTACAGGAGACCGTATTTTGATAGATTATCCAGTCACTGACAGCCCACTACATTACATCCGATGACAACTATACGTTTTTCCAGATCAAGGATCCAGAACGTTGAGGTCAATCAATTGATTGCGTTCAATGAAAAAGGGCTAAGGTTCACCGTTTGACCGAAAAACATCTTCTTCTCAATCGCACAAATTTAATTAAATCCTTAAAGCTTGCTTGACGGCCCTACATGGGTATGCTCCTTTCCAATCGTCTTAAAACAATCTTTTTGGCTTACATTGGTCTTTCCTTGGAATACTTTTGGCTGGAGCCATTCTTTAGAGCAATGCAAACTAAAGACACAATAAAATCCGCGAACCCTTGTGGAAATTCATTGAACCCTGTTCTAAACATCAATAACTCCATGAAATCCCTAACCATACGCTCCAATTCGATCCACCCCGGTCTCCCACTAGTTTTTCATTCATCGACAAACAGAGAAGCAGTTGTCTCTAGTACAACTCAACACTTTTAAAATCCAGCTTCCAATCTATGTTCACTCACTGTTGAATCCAAGCACTCATAGGTTTATTGAAGCTACCTAATCGAATATCTCCATAAGAGTTCACAAATTCAGATTTTACTTTTTCTCTCGTCAACAAATTCTGAACATTCCTTGGCGTGTCGATTCATTTTAGCATTTACACATTGTCCGACAAGGTTGCAACTATTGAAGTCAACGTTGTGCCATCATATCATCCTATTGATGCCAAGGCTTCCGATACTTGGGTGCTCTTCCGACTATGTCGATTTCTACAGATTCACCCTTCGTAGATGTTGTTGCTGCACTTATTGCCGTTGTAACAGCATCAGCATAGTAATGGCTGTTATCTTTTTTTGAATTGTTGGGAAGTAATTTCGCATCCTCGCACCGCGCAAAGTAATGTCCTGGTCACTCAAGTGAGTGCCGTCGAGCTCATGAAATTGCGCAACCACCACACAATCTCGATGACCGAATTATGAATAACTGCTAAACACCACAACCGTTGACGGACGGGCACAATTTACGATGTTGATTCACTTTCTCGTACGTTTTGCATTCTAATTCTAATGCTTAATCGCGCGAGTGAGGACAAAAAGACACTGGCAAACGATCTAACCAAACTCCCGCACACTTTTTCTTGGACTCGTTTTTCTTCTCTCTTGCAACTCAATAAATCATTCCTGCGGCATGCGTGAAAACGTACGAAAACTAATATAAACATGTAACATATGATTGAGATATGTAAATTGCACTGGGGAATTAGCCAACGATCAAGATATTCGAAGGAATTTCTATTTGGGTGCAAACCATTCTCGGACATGTGATTTGTAGTGATACACACATTCAGACCCTTTCGCACGGAAGTGAACTCGATTGTCGTCGTCCGCTTTGAGTCGCCAGCACACTCTTCGCGATATTTCGATTAGCTTTCAGTACGAGCAAGAGATACCGATGCAAATCACAACCGGACCCAATCACTAACACGTCTTGTAGAGCACACACCACCGTGTGATCGCTGTCGCGATTCAGAGCCGACTCCTCGAATCTCCCGGCAACAGCACCCGCAACAACCAACCGGTCCTAATCCCCCTCCCACCACCGCTATCGATCTTCCCCCTGCGATTCATCCATACCGGTTATCGTATTTATCATGCAAGTGCTCTGCATTCACCACGGAAATAGCATTCACTCGAATATTAATCGCCTTTTGGCAATTCGATCGATACTTTTTCATTCAATCATCTGCTTGCAACGGTTTCACCCCGTCAACTTTTTCTGATAAAATGCCAGAATATCATTATAACAGGCTAGATTTTGTGGCGAAATGAAATTGTTGCTCCCACTTATATTCGTATTAGAAGCATTTACACTTGCATCCTGAGGCGCTTGTTGTTGTTGACTTTGTGGTTGAACAGTATGTTGGTTCTGTGGTGGAATAGATTGTTGCGTTTGGACTTGGCTTGAAGTCACGCTTGCTTGTGGTGGATTGGCAGTCGATACGGCTGCGGGCGAATCAACAACAGTTTCCGCACCATCTGCAAGCGCATCAGTTTCAAATTGTTTTCGCAAAGCCTCCAGGTCAATACAGAGTTGCTCAGCTTGTTGTAAATCAGCAACGACTATATCTGCTCCCGCGGACTTTTTAATTTTTCACTAATAGTATTATATTTCACCAATAAAGCAATAATCGACTGTTTTAGCTTCTCAAGACGTTCTGAAGGTTTCGATGCACGAATCTTCTTACTGAACTCTTCATAACATGCACCGAATTTATTTTGGCAGTCAATTATTGACTTGCATAGAGCGTGATGTTGTCGAAGGGCATGTTGATTTTTAATCTGTTCAATTATCTTTCTGTGTTCCTCATTCTGTTCATGCATTCTACGCTCGTTTTCAGCTGTGAGAGCTGACGCTACATTTTCTGCTTCTCCGATGATTAATTGTTCGATTTTTGATTTAATGTCGTTTGGGGATTCTTCCACAGTGGCATTTTTGTTATCTTGAAGGTTCTTTTGGTTTTGCGCGATCAGGAGTTGTTTACGCTTTTCTTCGAGCTCTTTACGCACTATGTTACGACGCTGCTTCTCGGCAACTTTAGAAGCCCGTATTTGTCATAGATTTCGTAATCAATCATTCTGTTGATTTTCATAGATGATAGAGGATCACTTTCATTTGACTTTGTTGAGGGTGATTTTTGTCCATTTTCCATATTCTTTCCATTTCCATTCATTTTGTTATTAGGTGTATTTTTCGTGTTTCCAGGTGTAGCATCTCCACCTGGTCCTAGGCAACGTTCGGACTGTATCTGGCCACCCCGTGCGGCATGGGTTAATGCTGATAGTTTTAGCGGCAATTCGTCCGACTCGATTTCTTCAAAGTCAAGCTTTAAGACTGAGTTTGACGTCATTATAGCTGTAACGAACGAAAAATTGTCCTTAACAAACAATAACTCAGTCGCTTTGTACAGAACTCTCGCACGCTGGCTTTTTGAGCCTTACCGACTCGATTACTACACATAGCCGGACGAAGGTGTTGAAATTCGAAATTGAGCAGTCGCCATGACAGATGGTCCTATGTCATGAGCCTCATCAGCTACAGCAGCTAGCTCTTCGGTGTCTGGCGTTTTATAATAAGAAGCATGCGGCGCATCTACTATGGTAAAAGATCTAACCACTTGACTCGTAAGACGTCATCTCCAACACGTGTGCCGGCAAGTGTCTGCATGTGGCGCAGTAGTTGCGAAGGCCTTTTATCTCCGAACTGGACTCCAGTCAAGAGTTTATGGAGCTGCGCGTCTAGTGCATCAGTGAGGCGCGAAACTATGGCTTTCTTCAGCGTGTTATAACTGTCTGCGTACGGAGAATGTCAGAAATGTATGCAACTGTTTCAAAGTCCAGTGCTCCGACAACAAGGTAATACTTTGTTGGGTCCGAAGTTATTCTTTGCACGTGAAACTGCGACTCAATCTGAAAAAACCATAGTTCGGGACATTCACCTGTTGCTGCCCGGATCTCGTTCGACGGCTGGGCGTGGTTCTCCATGTTCATTTTGGAATATGTTGATGATTTACTTAACTGCAATTGCGAGTGTTTTCGAATTATCGTCTGACATAAGCACTGAGTACAATTCACACTGCCAAATGAGTTCACAGGAATTTGCTTTTCTGTTGTTCTTTTGTTTTAAATACACTTCAGGAATATGAAATACACTAATAAATTTATTCGAGAACAGAAACTACAATTTAAATTTCACAAGATACAAGTTAGGCTAGGATCAATGTAGAATGAAAGCCGCATCTTGCTGCTCGTGCAATAAACTACTACCTGCTGCGACGCATGTACTGCAACTCTCTTTTCACTCGATGCTCGCTGCAAAGAATCCAAGCGTCGCCAAGGAACGAATGACAATCAAAAGGAAAACGCGTCTATGATGCCTGAAACGACGTGTCCACACTCTGCATGTGGGTGTGGAGGCGCTACACCAGCTTACATGCTTAACCCGAACGTGCAAGATACTCCAGCAAGCCGAACGAACGCCAGCGTTAGACCAACAAGCAGCCAGTTTCGAGGTAATTTGAAAACGTACGCAGGACCAAAAACGAAGGCACTACGAAAATCAGTAACGTTTTCACTTTCATCTTCGATATAAAAAGTCACGTGGAAGGGGAGTACTGTAGGAATTAGCTACACAGCGCACCACACAATGTGTACCAGAGGTATGCTTAACTATGCAGTACTCAGCTGGTACAATCTTCATCAGGATGTGACGCATACGACGTTATAAAAGGATGCGTAGCTGAAATTATGCTCTCTCTGTTCGCAGTCCTTGTCGTCAACATTTTATCTTCACGCTAAAATTCTGTTTATTATTGTTTATGAATATTTTGTTTTATTATATAGACAACTCGTAATTTTAAATGACATTCCGCTTCATGTAAACGCTACATCAAAAGCTCATCGTGAAAATGAGTTTGAACTGGTGGTTCTCTCTTTTAATTACTTGAGATTGTTAAAAGAATATTCTCATATTTTAATATTGTTTGATTGTGTTTGATTCTGATCATTTGCATCAAGTCACTGCTTTTTTGAGTAAATCAATAGTCTTAAATTAAGTGTGCACAATTAACTTTTATAATGATTGTATATCAGATGAATCAAGCTAAATTTTTCATATAGCTAAGTAACCCTGAAACCATGAAACCTGAATCTTATATTATTTGTCTTGATTTTGGGTATAAATGAAATATCAATTTCTTTGAAATTTGCCTGAATGCCCCAATTTACCCTAAACAGAAGTTTACCACGCACGTCATCTGGCAATAAATCATTGAGGCTTATAAATTGCTATTATTCCCCGTCTAGCGTCCGGAATAAAATTATTGCAAAGAATCAACTAATAATTAATCATCAGTTATGTACTCGTATAATGAGCGCTAATTGAAACGTTATTTCAGGTACTTTCAATCTCAGTGAATCGGAGAATTAATCGATACTGATAAGTTCGAGTCATTCAGAAATGCATGCAAGTACAAATGAACTGTTAATCACATTAGCATTGATAATATTTTTACATTATCACATTAGAATGAATAAATTTTACTTTTTCACTTATCTCCTAGACTAGTCCACAGATAAACATGGAAGTAAAGGTTAGTTGTTTGTGTCCTTGGAAGACTGAGCTAGGAAGCTATTAAACTATTCCAGTCAATCACAATGGCCGAATGCGATACCCCTTGGATCCTGTCAGCCATCCTTGTATCAAAAGATATATCGGATTACTTTTTATGCTAAATAGCCACCAAGCCGGAATGGTTCAAACACCTCAAGACCTTCAATTTTCATAATGCACCCTTAACAATCTCACCAGACATTGGTGATTATTCTTTCATTCTCAAACGGTAGTCCAGACATGCATTGTCTGTGCACCACCACCAAGGTGCAATGACATTGACTTGCATAATGCAATCGCAAACTTCTCCACCGCGAACTGGAAGAATCGGTTGCAACATTTTCAATTCATTCAAGATACAAGCAATACCCTCAACCGTCTTCCACGCAAATTATCCTGTTTCGATGTCGTAATATCCTTGGTATTACGCTGTCGATTCTCAAGGGTAAATTTCTTCTTAATATCAAAATCCTTTCCTGCTACACCTTTTGACTATACTCGTTGTCCTCCCAAGTGTTCACTACTGAAAGCTTTGAGAAATCCTTTGAAAAATTGAAAAGTTTGCTGCGCACATTCAACAACTGGTTGGTAGGTCAGGATACCTGCACAGACAAATCATAAATAAATTCACATATTATTCCTTTCTTATTTCAATTCTAACTCGCAAAAAAAAATTCCTCAAACGATTATTCTATTATTTTGGCAGATTTGAAACTGAAAAAAATTCGCATCTCATTTTCAATTAAGTTTTGTGGCTGTGCAGGATTTTATTTGATCCTTTTTCTTTTGCGCTATCTGAAAGTGGTTCTAAGACCTTCAACGGACAACCATATCCATAGGTGCAAAAACATGCTGAGAGGAGTATACAATTTGTTGAATGAAAGAAATGTGAGGAATAGTTTGAGCGGTTTTGTGGAAGGACTATAATTTAAATAGAATAAGGAAAAAATTTTTTTAAAAGAACAAAATAAATATGTAGAGTACAAAGGAATACGACTATAGATCATCGCCGTTTACAAACAACAATGAAGATGGTGAAGGAAATGGAAACTGAATTTCGAGTATGAATTTAAATGGAAGGATAAGACGAAGTAGAGATACAAAAAAAACTGCTGATATGCGTCGTTGATTTATGATTTTGTTAAACTGTTTTTCTAGGAACATATGTTTCATGAAATGCTTGTTCTTTTCAAAAGCCCAGCGATGGTAGATTGCCTATGAGAAAAGGAAGGGTTAGTTGTTGAAAGATTCTTTTGAATTCTCATAGGATGATTATTTCTTTTCACGCTGTAGACAAATATTAAGAGCCTTGAATATTTAGAAAAAATATAAAAAATAGCTTACTTCCGTAGTAAGCTTTATATTGACTGCTCAAAGTAGACTGTATTACATTTCAGATGAATTAATAGTAAATTTCTATCAAAAATGGGCAGTGCTTATAAATTCTTCTTCTTCTTCGTAGCACTACAGTCCCTCTCGGGCCTTCGCTTTCTGCAAATAGCGGCTCCAACTGTCTCGGTCCATTGACAGCGGCCTCCATTTCGAAATCCGAGCAGCGATGAACTGTCTTCGTCGACCGAGTCAGACCAGCGTTTCCTCGATTTCCCCACTGGTCTCCGGCCTTCAGTTCTCCCAACGAATACCTTTTTGGGTATCCGTTCTTCGTCCATACGGTTCATGTCGTCGGCCCATTGGAGCTTCCGCAGTCTTGAAATCGTTGCGACCTCCGGTTCGTCAAAAATTTCATACAGCTCATCGTTGTATCGGATTCGCCATTGGTCGCCGTGAAGCTTCGCTCCGATTATTGGACTCAGGACCCGTCGCTCAAAGGCATTCAATGGGCTTTTTCAGACGCAGCGTTAAAAGTGAGCGTTAAACAGGTTATATGGGCAAGAAGAGTGAGAGGCATTGAGGGGACCTGATGGTAAAAACATGCCAACATTTTTTAGGGTGCACGAGCGTAACGCACATATACAAACGCATTTTGTTGATCATTTGGTGGGGGAAATTTTATACAAACGCCGGTAATCATTCCGAATTGAACATTCGGTGAAGAAGGTAGTCGTCATGAAACGATTGCCTTTCTTTATTTTGCGTGCAAAAATGGATGCGTGGACGCGAGAAGCTACGCGTTATTTAATAAATTTATAAAAGCGGAGGCCATGTTCAGTTTCAGGAATCAACACGACGAATATCACCATAGACAATTAACAGTACGCATAATCTTCATAGAATCACATTATGATAAGCAAGTTATGCGACTAAAAAAGGAATTCAAATTTGGAATATATTTTCAGAAAGCGGAAAAACACGGAGGATCCAAATAAATCCAAGAGATAAATTTGAATCGACAAACTTTAACAATCATAAAATACATTTTTCATTCCAGTTTTTATTACCTCGTGCACAATTCAAGGCTAAAACAAATTCTCAATCGCTTATCTCTCTGTCTTCGCTCTCATGTTGTCCGCGCGATGTTTAACGATCAAATGACCCTTTTGACACATACACTCGCAAGACGTGTATCGTATACAAAAATAGGTTGGCTGAACTATGCAACGTGTAAACATAAGGGCGTAAGCGCGAAACCTGTTTGGATATAGGTTTTTACCATTTCCGTGTGAAAGAGCCCAATATATTTGCGGACGCTTGGGTTAGGGTCCATGTTTCACACACATACGGGTAGCATAACACAGGTCTTATCAGAGATTTGTATGCTTGAGGCGTTGTTTTCCTGTGTATGCAGCTGGTCCACAAGATCGTCAAAACTGAAGAAAATGTTTTATTTGTGAGCTGTATTCTTCGGCGTATTTCGTCTCCTTCATTACCCGTTTTCGTTATTTTTGCGCCTTAATGCACAAATTCGCCCACATTTTCGACACTGTATGTGCCAAGTGTGATATTCTGTGTGCTTGAGATATTTTTCCTCGACTGCGTCATGAGCTTTGTTTTATTCTCATTGATCTGTAGCCCTACTAGTTTTGCTCCGCTGTTGAGTTTCAGGAAGACTTCTTTGGCAGTTGTAAATGACCGTGACAAAATGTTATTGTCATATGCATAGGCCACTACTTGGCTCGTAATGTGTATCGATAGGTAGCTTCCGTATGACGTATTCCAGAGCCAAATTGAATAGCAATGGGCCCAGCCCATCCCCCTGTTTAGTCCGATATTTGTGTCAAAGGCATCGGTGAGTTGGTTATTGATTCGAACTTGGGAGGTCGTCGACGTCATTGTTATTTTGGTAAAACGGTCTAATTTGGCTGGGATGCCAAAGCGAAGCATTATTTGGTACAGTACGTTACGATCAATACTATCTTATGTTTACTTAAAGTCCACGAAAATTTGGTGTACGTCTATGTTGAGCTCCTAGCATTTTTCAAGTACCTGCTTGATTGTGAACAATTGGTATCTTGTCGATCTACCTTTTACAAAACTACCTTGATACTCTCCAATAATACTGTTGGCGTATGATCCGATTTTATTTTCTAAGACCTTTGAAACTATTTTGTATGCCGTACAAATTAGTGATATGTCTCTTCACACTGTCGCTTGTCATCTTTTTTATGGCTAGGAATATAATTAATTGGCTCCAATCTTTCGGAATATGTTCTTTATGCCAAATATGCTAGATGACATTGTGAATAGCTTTATGAACACTGCTGCCACCATATTTAATAACCTCCACTGCAATCTCATCGATGCCCGGGACTTTATTATTCTTTTGGGCTTTGATGATGGAACAAACTTCATCCAGAGTAGGTGTGGCCAATGGAAGCTCTCCGCAAACATCCATAGACTCCGATGTTCTGAAGCTGTGCGGAAGATTATGGAGGTTCTTGAAATATAATGTCTATCTTGCCTTAATCTTGGTTTCATTAGTGATTATATTGCCGATGTCACCACGACAGAGCGTGGTTTTGGGCTGATAACCACGTTTTAGGCTTTTCCCTAAAACGTATGCAAGTCTTGTGTTTTTGCTCGCTAAACTTACATCTATACTTCTCAATTCTTTTTGTCTAACGCATTCTGGCACTCATCATTGAAACAATCCTCTCTCTTGCGCCGGGTTTGATGCCCGATCGTCTGTTCTGCCATGGTCTTAATAGCCGCCTCCACTTTCATCCAGAGCTCGTTGCTTGTCTTTAACGATGCGTCTGATAGGATGGGAGCCAGCTGGTCGTCGTGGGTCTCAAGTGAAATTTTTATTTAGATGTCAAATTTTCGCAGCGGGCTGGTCTTCGCCGAATATGCCTTTGACATACTACATCCATAGCCTAGTTTGATCAAGTAATGATCTGAGTTACAATTGGCGCCTCGGTATGTACGGACGTCAAGTATGCTCGAGGCCCAACGTTGTTGGATCAGAACATGATCGATCTGGTTTTGTGTATTGCCATCTGGTGATACCCAGGTCATTTTATGAATGCGTCGATGTGGGAAGCAATTCGACCGTATGACTAGGTTTCTACTACGTGCAAAGTCGATCAAGCACTGGCCGTTGTCATTTGTTTCATCGTGAAGGCTCTATCCTCCAGTCATTCCCCGATGAGATATCTCATTGCCAACCTTAGCGTTGAAATCACCCAGAATTATTTTTGTGTCGTTTGTAGGCAATGAGTGGATTAGTCTTTCCAGGTGATTGTAGAACGTATCCTACGTTTCTTCGTCCTGTTCTTCGGTCGGGGCGTGAACATAGATCAGCCAGATTTTGAAGAATTCCGCTTTTATACAGATCGCATACAACCGTTCGTTTATTGCCTTGAAATCAATAACGTGTGATTTGAACTCCCTATCCACAATGAAGGCCACTCCGGCTTCTCGTTTTCCAGCAGGCATTTTGAATGTTGTTTGCGATCTCATGTCTTGAATATCATTTCTAGTCCAGTCCATATCCTGGATTGACAGTGTTTTTAATTTATATTGACTGGCCCGTTGTAAAAGTTCCTTAACAGCGCCAGGGTAATTGAGTGATCTGACATCCTAGGATTCAATGCCATTGTCCTTTTTTCGATTACATGATGGTTGCCGTGAGTCCAATCCATTCCGAGGCCCATCTGCAGGTTTCGAAACCTTTAAGGGTTTCCCAGGGACGGGGAGCTAGCCTGTCGCCCAGCTTCTATTTCGGTGGCATTGTTATTGCTCTCAATTCCGTTAGCAAGCGCGGGAAACTCGCCTTCACAATCTTACGTGCCTACAAAACTTGACAATTGTGGCTGCAAGGAGTGAATGTTGCGTACATATGACGGTTGGCGAAAATGTTTAGTTTGATCACCCCCACAAGCTTCTAAAACACGAAATGTCCTGAGTGTTGTATTTTTCAAGATGCGAATGTCGACAGACAATGTTAATTTAAAAGAGAGTCATTATTGATACAAATTATTATCTATAAGATTTCGTAGGGCTCGTATTAGAGCGTAGCCATGCGAACTAAGACTGATGTCGACCGTGTCTAGTTGACGAGTGATAAAATGTGGAGAAGAGCGTTTCTACGTCTTTGTCAATGCCAGCGCCATCTACCAGTGATGTGGTGTGACCACGATTGGCGAGAGAATCAAATCCAAAGTTTTCTATACGTAATATTTTCTCCCACGGCACAAAACCGTTGAAGTACAAAATAATATAAGTGTGTAATCTGAAGACGATCAGGTTGGCGTCGAATTTTTCAAGATCTGCGAGCTCGTGTCCCGTTATTCTTGATTTCTGGCGGTGATGTTGGATTGTTGGCAGCAGGTGCCTTTTGAATCATTGGAACTAATTGTTCAGGATTCTGTGGTGCCTTGTCATAAAAATGGACTCTTCGATTCGATCGCTATTTCGAATTGTTATTTGGTGCTTGACAAAAGGGGTATTACTTGGTCGATGTGACGTTTGAAAATCTTTCCTTCGTAATCTTTTTCATAATGAATGTCGCCCAAACGTTTTATGACCTTTCTGGGGATCCATTTGGCCATTCGCGAATTACCTGACATAAAGTATACTTGGTCGGTTACTTGTAATTCTCGAAACGATGGATTGAATAGAGTTTGCTGTTTCCCTGTGATTTCGGTGTGAGGACTATCGAAGAGTGATGCGGTTGCCACGTTCGTCGTCGTCTGTGGAGCTTTTCGATGAAACTGCAGGTATATGTTTAGGTTCTGTCTTAAGGTACTTCTTCTTTGTAGCACTACAGCCCCTCTCGGGCCTTCGCTTCGAGATAGTTAGAGTATCTCATTTTTATGACCGTATTGATTTTTTTCGGAAGTTGGTTTGGTCAGTACCATGCTCTCGTGTGCTTGCCCAGCTATGATATCATCTGATTAAATCAGTACATATCACCACTGAGTGAACACTCGTAGTCTGTCCGAAAAATCCCCTGAACTAAATTACGCTGCTCCCAACGAGATTTGAACCTGGGACTTTCGGTTTCTGCGTTCATGCTCTAACCACTAGGCCACACAGACTATTAAGGTACTTGGTGTTGTTGAAATTGCTTTCAGTGCGTCTTTTACTGTTTCAACGTAACGTTCCGCTTGGCCGTTTCTAGAAGGGTGGTAAAGCGCCGATAAGCTGTGGTACTTGACTCCCGAATTGGCCAAAACTATTTTGAATTCGTCGGAAATAAATTGCGGCCCATTATCGGTAACAATCGTGATCGAAACTCCATAGGTTGCAAAAGTTTGTCCAAGGTTGCGATTGTAGCAGTTGAGCTAGTCGATTTCATAACCTCAACCTCAAACCATTTGCTATGCGCATCGACTAGCTACGGGGCCGGCGTAGTCTATGTGTTCTCTCTCTCTCTCTCTCTCTCTCTCTCCAATGCTGCTTTGGGGTACTCCCAATGATGAGTCCGAAATTTAGACGGTGCATGTGAAGATTTTTTGCACCGGATTTTGCAACTTGTTGATGTTCCCATCAATACCAGCCCAATAGATAAAAGATCGTGCTATGCCTTTCATTTTCACAATACCAAGGTGTGCTGCATGTAGATCTCTGAGTATATCATTCTGTAGAGTCTTTGGTACGACCACTCTGTGTTCAAAGGGCCGGCATCCTGCAGCCAGAGTATAATTGGACTCTGGCATTTGGTACTTGTAGTCAGCCAAGTTGCATCCTAACTCGCGCAATGGGACGATTCTGCCCAATTCAGGGTTTCTTCGTGTTTCTTTTTGATACGGTCAGCACATATAGGCAATTGGTTGATTTGACAGACTACGAAATTATCGAATTCATATTACTCGTCTGTAGCTTCATATTGTTTTTTAACATACAGCATGTTAACTGACTCTTCAGTGTTGGCTAAGGGTATACGAAAGCAATACTACCTCATAATCGAAATGAGCCAATTAATCGGCGTAGTTTCCGATACGGCTAATGCACAGAACTGGGAGAGACTTCGTTCGATGAAGGATCTGTGTCGATGGTTTTTGATCCGTTATTAAAATAAAATGACGGGTGTATATATAATAGAAAAACTTTTGAGCTGCCCATACTATTGCCAATGCCTCTTTGTCAATTTGTGGGTATCGTTGCTCTGTCTGACTCATTGTGCGGCTTGCAAAAGCTTTCGGTTTTTCTCTGCCATCCGGAAGGCGATGCGATAGAACTGCACCTAAACCAGTCTTGCTTGCATCTGTGGCTAAAAGAAGAGGTAGTGCGGGATCGTAGGGTATGAGCACATCTGGAGACGCCAAAATTTGCTTAAGTTCATTATAAGCTCTGTTTGCTTCTTCTGACCGTGTCATATCTTAAGTATTGATCTCGGAGTGGTCTTGCTTTTGTTGCAAGATTTGGTATGAATTAACTGTAGTAAGTCGCTTTGCCCAAAAAAAGTTGCAATGCTTCCAACATGTGTAGTTTAGCTGTGTTTTTAATAGCTTCTTTATGTCTGTCTGATTTATTTATTCCGTTTGAGTCGAGTTTGTGTCCCAAAAATTCGATTGCATCTGCAGCGATAATACATATTTCTCGATTAAGCCGAAGACCATTTGATCTCAAGCAGTCGAACAATTGGATTATGGTTTGAAGTAAATCTATGAAATTGTCTCTCCAAGCGACGATATCATCAAAAAATACGCAAGCTTTCTTTATATGTTTGAGGACTCCTTCAATACGCCGTTGCCAGAGTGCGGAGATATTGGCTGCACCATAAACTGCACAGCATGGGCAAATGAGACCATGGAATACTGTGTTCAAAGTAAGTGCATGACTGAATTCATCGTTAACCGTAAGATGGGTGTAAGCATCCGTGAGATCTAAATGGCCAAATAGTTTCACCCCTTTCATCTGATTGAAAATATGCTCTGCTTTTGGAATCGGGTGCTAATCAATTATTATTTGGGGATTAAGAGTTGATTTGTAATTACCAGTTATTCTTCTACGGCCGACCTTTTTTGCCACAACGTGAGTGCCAGAGGCCCATTTCGAATCGTCGACTTTAATGTTCTGACCTGAAGCGAGTTTCTGATCAATGACCTTCACGTAAGCATCGTGCAATGTGTGCGGAGTTTCCCGTGCCCGTACGAAAACAGGTTCAGCATTCGATTTAAATTTCACTTCAGCTGGCGGCCCTTCAAGTTTTCCAGCTTCTTTACTGAAAATATCTTGGTATTTGGATACGATTTTGTCTAGTTCTTTCATTTGTTCCGATGTGAGGTTTGACGAAACTGTAGAAAACGCGTTGATTTTTTCTGACCGTGAAAATCCAAACAAAATTGAACTCTTTGACAAAATGCAAAATCCATTCCCTTCCGAAGAGCGAATCGAAATTACCTTCGAAGATATATAAGTTGAGTCGAGCAGTTTCTTTACAGACAGTGACATTTACAGGAATCCTTCCATAACATTTAATCCGATGCCCTGTGTAATTTGAAATCTGTTTTCAATAAGGTAAATTGATGATCTGTTTTCAATTAGGTAAAGTTTCGTTTTATTGTTCGAAGTACATTTATGCTAACTATGGCACATGGTGCGCCAGAATCCAATACCATATCAATTTGTCGTCCATCTTTTTGAACCTTGTGGACTTGCTTGTGGTTATTCTGGGTCGAGTTTAATTGATGAAGTTTGATCGTGTCGTCAATCAAATCAACTATGTCTATGTTTTCAGTGGATCTTTTGTCTTTCAGGCGTTGGCTGATTGGTTCGTGTTCTTACTAGACGATCTACAAACGCGTGATATGTGCCCTCTTTTTCCACATATATGGCAGGTTGCGTCTTTGAATTTACAGAGCCGACGTGTGTGAGAACCATCACACCCAGCACATTTACTAGAATTTTCGGTGACTCTTGAATGTGTGGGTGTGTGCCTTAGTCTGTCTGCTATGTCGACTACGAATATGAGTCGGAAGTTTATACGTTTTATCATTTTTGACTGTGTGTAACCTAACTTGTTTGTTTTTTCAGACTGGATTGAAACCATAACTTGAACTTCATTGGCTGGTTTTCATGTAGCTTCAAGGGCATTCGCGATATCGTATGCCTCGGTGAACTTGGCTGGCTCCTTACCAATTAGTTCATCGCACATCTTCCGTGATTCTAAGCCATTTAAAAGTTGTTCGATCAACATGCGGTCCAAAAAAATTCCATATTCACAAAATTCAGCAGCTTGTTTCAAGCGGAGTGAAAATTTGACCACTGAGCCACCCTTCTGTTGGCATATTAGCCGAAATTTGATGTTCTGGTGTATTTGTTCTTTTTACCATCAAAATGTTTGGTAAGGGTTTCTTTTATTTGTGCACAACTAAGGGTTTCTGGTGCTTTTTGACTCGCTAAGAACTTGAGCGCGTTATTCAGATCTACACTCATCTGCACCCGAGCATAATTAGCATGTAAATCGGCATTAATCTTACCCGATTCCAGGGCCCATTCGAATCGCTTAAAATAATTTTCGATAGTACCCTCATCTGACGCGCGAAATTCGTTGATCGAAAATGGTGGTGGTTTTTGCACGGTGACTGGTGACTTCGAGGCGTTTTGCATGGACGTCGTTATAGCGGCCGCCATGGCTGACGTGAGAGCTCGTATTAGCTCGTCCGTCGATGTCGCCATTTTCTTTTTTTGCGATGCTATTCACTTTTTACTCTTTTCAGTACTTTCCTTCTTCAAACACTTGTTTATTTCTTTCTTTCTTTTAGCACTTGTTTACTTCTGATACCATTTGTTGTTTTCGTCAAGATGCGAATAACGACAGACAATGTTAATTTAAAAAAGAGTCTTTATTGATACAAATTATTATCTATAAGATTTCATAGAGTTCGTGTTAGAGCGTAGCGATGCGAACTAAGACTGATGTCGACCGTGTCTAGTTGACGAGTGATGACACGTGGAACATGTGGAGAAGAGCGTGTCTACATCTTTGTCAATGCCAGCGCCATCTACCAGTGATGTGGTGTGACCACGATTGGCGCGAGAATCAAATCCAATGTTTTCTATACGTATCATTGAGATCGTCAAATGACGACCACTTTGTGGTTAATGCTTGATCTTGCTCCCACAGTTGTCTGGTGTCCAGAGGAAGCCGTCGTGTTATCATTGTATATCAAAATTGATTGCCACAAATTTCCTAATTTCAAGTTTTCCTTTGAGTGGATACGTTCAACAGTACGGTCGACAAGAATTTTCAATGCGGACGCAGTTTCGTTGGCATTACTGATACTGAACAGTTTTCTAAATTGAGCGTTCAAAAGTACTCGATGGTTATCGTATCGGTCATTCAGCATTTTCCAAACCGACTCATAATTGGCTTCTGTAGTGCTAAAATGACGAAGCAGGTTTTCAGCTTCACCTCACAAACTGCATTTCAAATAGTGTAGCTTTTCCACTTTCGGTAGTGGAGGGCGAACATGGATGCGTGATGTGCAAAGATCCTTGAAGGATGTCCACTCTTCGTAATCTCCTGTGCATCGAAGTAGGCTTATTCGCGGCAGTTTCAATTGTAATTCATCGATCTTCTTGGTTAACTGCGCCTTGACTTGATAGTCTTCAACTCATAGTATAGCTTGCAAACGATCTTCTAGCTCTGTCTCAAAGTTCAAATGTAAATTCTCGAGTTTGTCGTAATCTTCTGTAAAATATGACAGTTCAATAATTTTCCCGTCGATTTTTTCGAGAATTATTTCGTGCCTTTTCATGTCCCGTTTGTACAGATCATTAACCTTCCCGATTATGGCCCGGTAATAGGTGGCCGTTTTCCGCGACTTGAATCTTTACGGAAATTTGTTTGCCACTTCACTAATTGGTCGAAAGCGACTTTTTATCCCGAAATTACCTTTGATATTTCAGCCGTCAAATTTTCCAAGAAATTATAAAATGATTTGAAGTATATTGCTGAAAATATTTGCATGTTTACGAGCAAGCCAACTGGTTGACAAATCGCTCACTCCTTTCAACAACGTCATATCTCAAAAAATGTGATTTTCCAGAAGAACGATTTTAATGTTTGAAAGTGGCATAAAATCTTTTAAAATAAAAATATTAAGATACCGCTTGAATTTTTCACCATGCAGCAGACTGTTTTAGATAATGACTGAAATTTTCTCATTTTTAAATATTTTTATTTGATTAATGACGTTCTTGTTCAAAATTTCATGGATTGTGCTTGCAGCATTTCAAAATATGACGTTATTTTCCTTAAAATAATTCAATGTGGAGTTCCAGGATTAAATTATATTGAACTATGACATTCTTCGAAGAACAATTACATTCAAAATAGACTTCTTATTTTTTAGATTATTACTTAATGGTTGAGAAATTTGTTGAAGATAAAACACAGTTTGAAGTAAAATCATTTTATTTTTAAAACGAATTCAAAATTTATTTTTTTTTTTTGATAATTTAAACAAATTAAAATATAATTCAATAGTAAAATAGTAGAAAAGTAAAGAATATAAATGGATATTTCATACTGAAGTGGTTGCATAAGAGTTAAACTTTAAAACAACCGATATTGTTTCTGACGAATACAATAGGTTTTCGTGGAAAGTTTTGTAAACTTTTGGTATTAAGTTTTTT
Organism: Odontomyia ornata; assembly: GCA_963969285.1. NCBI lineage: Eukaryota > Metazoa > Arthropoda > Insecta > Diptera > Stratiomyidae > Odontomyia > Odontomyia ornata. The sequence goes on from OZ017739.1 coordinate 72,942,965, forward strand.
TCAATAAGTCGCATAAGGTCTCTCTTTTTAGTCTCAGAAATCTTAGACTTTTCTTCGAAGGCAGGTTTTAAACAGACATTACCCTTGACTTTCTTTATAATTGTGGCTTCCATGAAGTCTGAATCCTCATAAGAGTTCTTGTAAAAAAATGAATCTTGTTGAACTTTCAATACTTTGCTTTCTTTAAATTTAATCGGTTGATTTTGTGTATTTTTTACAAAACCCAGAGGACCGATATCAGTTGCAAAACGTTTCAAATCGAAAAAACCTTCATACGAAAGCCCATTTCCAGAAAATGGTTCACCCGTTTTTTTTGCTGTTTTGATCAAAGAAATGAGACCTTCTGGCGTATAAATTAGGCCGCTTTTAACTGCTTGTTTCATTTTTCTTTCAATCAAAGAGTGAACAGAATCTGCTTCGTTTTGGGTGTGGCCTATAATTAAAAATTTGTGAGTGATAGAATTAAGGTTGTATTTACGAAGAGCAAAGATATATGCGGCTACCATAAATTCATTTTTTTTGCTGAACACTACAGTTATCGGAATAGAAAGTGACGTCCTTGTATGTTCCAATATTTTTCTCTATATATTTTCAAACACACGAACCGAGTTCATTTACCCCACGGTGGCCGTTTGATTCATCCCAAACAAAACAATCAGTGGTTTTATTAAGAAAATCAGTTATCGTAAAGTTAACTACATTTAATTTGCATTAATAGTAATACGCTGAGCAATCGCCTTTTGGCAACGGCATTACAGCTTGTAAATCGTAAACGGATAACAAAGCTTTGTTCGCTAGTTCCTGTTTATCTTTCTCCCTCTCTTTTCTTGATAACTCTTTCTCAACCAAATGCTGATCGTAGCTTGCTTTTATGCTCACTTTATCTATTTCTGACATATTCTCATAAGCAACACAAGTTTAACACTGATCTTTCTTTGGTTTGAAAAAACTTAAATTGAAGTCATTGGTGAAAATGTTGTAGAAGTAATTGAAATTACAGAAAGTAACATCATCTCTTCTGCAGTTGCTGACATAATCGTTATATATATCTGTTATGGTTCTACCTCCTTCAATGTAGTGTTTAATGGGTTTTTTTGCGGGTATAATGACTTTCAATTTTAGGGATTTTGTTGATGTGTTCTGTTACTCTCTTCCTAATAGTTTCGTCCATCTTGGGTTGCTTCCCATGTTTTCCTCTTTTATCCTCTGCCATCACTGCACCTGCTAGCTTGTCTTTTTTCTCGAAGGCAGTACGAATAGGGCGGTCATTTATATCTAAAGTATTTTTAAAAAATAACTTACATACACGAATGCGTCGGTCACGGAGATTAAAAAAGAACGCAGAATTATTATTTCGTCGAGGCCTTTGTCCACCCTCACGCACGTAGCGGTATTTTGGCTTAATTTCCGATGTGCAGTTAAGAATAAACTCCCTCTGTTTGGCAACGTCTCCTAGGTTCCAATAGGCATCAAAAATACTCTTCCTTTCATCTTCACTGAGTTTTTCAGAGCACTGTAATCGGCAATTATTTGTACATGAAGTTTTCATTTTCCTCGCTTCTCTCACACGATTTGTCTTTGAATAAGTTTCATATTCTTTTCCACTATTTCTAGCTGCTTTCAAGATGTTCCGTTTCCAGCTGGATTAATTCCTTTTCCCTTTTCCTATTTTGACCGGCGTCAGATCATCAACGATAGTAGCAACGGTGGTTTCTGCATCACTTGTTGAAGTAGGAGTTCTACTTATAGGTAGGTCGGGAATATGGCTAACAGTGCTATCTAGTAGCACTGAATGCATTAAATCTGGAGTGCTGTTTTTTGCATTTATCTTGCTAGCTTTATAAGCATCACTACTTGAAGTTTTTTTGGTCATAATAGCAACACGGTTAACATGTTTCTGGTTTTCATCTTCACTGCTTTCATAATGAGATGAAGGATCCCACTTTTTGTCCGCATCAGTATCATAGAAAACCTCAGATTCACTTCCATCACTTGAATCTCTGGAACTGCTAGACCCCGATGAAGAATGACGGGTTCCTGCAGCAGACAGAAATGCAAATGAAATAGTAACCATAATTCTAAGTCGGGAAGTTAGCAGGTAGCTTGCGAACTTCCCGACTTACAAATCGAGTCGAATCATGATACTGATACAGCTTGTCCTCAAAATCTATTCATGTTGCTGCTTTTTTAGTTCAATTAGATTTAGACAACAAAAACGTGCGAAATAAATGTACTAATTGAGTTGAGGAAATAGTCATCAAAACAATTGAGTACCGTTTCATGCATATTTAGTGTTAAGCGTCATCAATTTTTGTTTACCTCCACTGTCGGGCGAATTTCTACAAGCAGTTTCTTCCTGAGTTTTCTTTTTAGTTATACTTGATGCTAGTTTGAACATTTTTTCTCCTCGAGAAGACATAATGATCCACCTGAAAGAGCAAGAGGTTCATCACCTATTGAAGAAAAGACTGGCAGGAACATGCTGCAACTTGTGACTATTTGCAAACAGCTAATCTTATACTGACAAAAATGACAAATTCCGAAATGAGACTGCAAATATCCCTGATAAGGGGTCGAATTTTTAGTGGAAGATTGTCATAAAACAAATTGATCCAAAACTACTCTGTATTAGGAAGAATTTTTTACTAACAATAGTGTCTTAATTCAAAATAGTACAATTGATCTCTCCCAATTACTGTGCAAGAACGTTATAAATAAAAATAATACACAAGAGTAAGCTATATATTTTCCTTACAATACTGACATAAAACCAAATAGTGCATTCTTGATACAAAACTTCGTATAAAAACTACACATACCCTGAGTTGAATAACGCGTTATAAAAAAATAATACTCTCTTGCACTAATAGACCTATGTACTTCCTGCTCAATGGTTCGAGAGCAACTGAATTGTGACACTCTTGAAAAGATCACTCTTAAACTTTTTTAAATGGAGAAACGACACTAGTGGGCTCAAGCAGCTAAATATTGAGTTACAGATATGACGATTTTGCAAGTATGTACTACTCTTTACGGGCATTTCGACAATAGTCATAACTCAAAATTGCCCATTTTTGAGAAATGTCGTTATTGAAAGGAGTGAACGAAATGATGTCGAATCAACAGCTACCAACGCATAATTTCCAATTTCAATTAATCACGGATCAATAGCACTTAACCTGCTCGAAGGACCAAATGCTCGATTTCAAACGAAATTTTTGATACAAATTCACAAATTTATTCGATAAAATGAAAAACACATTCAAATGTTTAACTTCTATTATTCTATACAATTCGGAGACTAAATTCACGATCAACAAGCACCGAAAGATTGACTGGTCATCAAAAATATTACGAGTTACTTAGTAGTTCCGTTAAATTACATTCTTGTTGAGTGGAAATTTAACCAAAAATAACATTCCATTTCGGTTCCGTTAACAAACTGTAACGATTGAATTCATTTTATCTTGGAGGTAAAGGCTTGACTCTTGCAGCTATGCCACTGATCATGATGATGAAGGAACATTACAGGATCTATGCCGAAATCTTGACCAAGAAATATTCCAAAGACTAAATTTTACATCAAAATTTATGAAACATAACTTTGCTTGCTATTAATTCTTCCGTTAATAGTGAAATCACAATTCTTAAGATTTTTATTATTTTAAATTGCTGAAAAACGTGCAATATCCAAAGAACCATCTACTTCTAGGGGCAAGCATCTATCATTGTAGATGACTAAATGCAAATGGCTAAGAGCAAAATAATGACTATCTGAAACAAAAACTCTAAACAATGCTCAAAAAAAAAATAAATATCTACAACGTCTTGGATATGTCAATCGGGCAAAAATAAATACCAAATAATGTTTCAAAAGAACAAAAACTTGCTACGAATTATGCAAATCGTCATCTTTTATTCGAAGAAAAATTTATAGTTTTCAGGAAAATTTGCGTAGTTCGAAAAAAACTCGTTTCTTTTAAAGAGTGTTAATTCTTATTCAGATTCATCTATGCGTGACCAAGTGTGAAGAAACAAATTCATGCAGATTGAAGTTAAAATTGCACATGATCTTAGAATCTCTTTATCATGTTAATTTAAATAGATCGAATCCTTTATTGGTGTTGATTTAAAAGCTTTTCATTCAAAATTCAATTTTTTTTTTACTAAAAACTTAATTTATTCTTCACAATTGACTCAGTATTTAGTATTGCTTAAATTACCGAATAGATAGTTTGATTCATATGAAAATTATTTTTAAAAGCTGCTTTTTAAGGAAAAGAGCATTTTCTATTTATATTTTAGATGGTTTTATACAAATAACGCTAAATTTTAAATGTAAAGATGACTACAGATAATTTATATGGAAAATATGATATTCATACGTCTAACGCTTCTCACAATCATATCTAAGAAGTTTAAAAGATAATCACATAAATAATAAAAATGAGAAACTGAAGATCATCACGAAACGTTCATTAGTTTCCAAGCAATCATCATAAACATGAATCATTGCTTTATTCCACCCAGCAATCTCCCCCCTGGACTGTAGCTCCATCGCAACTCACCACTATTTGTCCAGTTAAATTGCATTTTTCATGCAGCAACTTCTTCTGCAACATTTTAATGCATCTAATCATCATTATTTGCTGAATCTTTATGCATCTACCCAACGATAAGATAATCATAAATAATAGGAAGACAAAAAAATATTTTATTTTCATTGCATTCAGATTGCAGCGGAATTCTTTCTTTCCTGCAAACACCTGAGCAGAGTTCAGTTAGTGAATGAAGATAAAGATACTCTTCGTGACGTAGCTCCTTGTTGAATGCAACCACCAACAGAACAAGATAAGGGAAAATTGCTGTCAATGGCCTGCGCTCGTTATTGCGCTAATTACAAATACTTTTTATATTATAATGTTCCGCATTCATGATATTAGTAGTGAAATGCCATTAAATGTCTGCTCAATGATTGCGACCGAGTCGTCGCGGCGATACGACATCTATAGTATTGCTAGCGATAAATCTAGGAGCAGATAAGTATCTTTATTGCAACTAACCTATGTCACTTGGCCGTGTGTTGTCCGTATGTAGTATTACTTGTACGAGTATTATCGTTAAGCTGGTACACGAACAAGACTTTTGCACTTTGCTTTTTAATCTGTCCATATTTACTTTGGTGATTAACATATGCGATTGAGGTGTTTTGTTGAATTGCTAATCGAATGATTCGTGTTATTTTTATTGTTGTACTGTTGGCAGTAGAGTGTAAAAAGTTATAATTTAATAAATAAACGAAAGTAACGTGGGATTGTTAAACGGCTGGTAAATCATTTAATTTTTTGTTCTTGAATCTATTAATAATGTTTTCTAGCAAAAGTTGTAGCTCAAAACATTAAATTCAGCAATGGAACGCATCGATGAAATTCGTATATGTACAATATTGACCTTTAGCGACACGCAAAACTGAGAGAGGAGAGGAGAAAACAATTGATGTCGTTTTAATACCATTCCTCGATTGACCTGATAGTAGTACTACATGGGCTGTCAAGCCCCGGGATTTATCAATAGGTGACAACACTGGGATATGAGCATGAGGCTCACATGTCACTAGTTTGTGTATGAAGTTTCATGAAATTTCGTCCATTCATTTACAAGGGTGGCTCAATAAGTACCCGTGTTTGACGACAGAGGGCGTTCCTGAGGGAAGTTTTGTAGCCCCCTTGAATCCCGTCGATTAAGACGTGCAAAATGCAATCGTTAAACGCACTTCATGTAGTAAATAACAATTTATTGCAAAAATCTAAATATCTAAAATTTCGTTAAATGAAACTAAACTTGTCTGCTTCGCGACCAAAAGCCAAAAAGAACAGCTGATGAAAAGTCTTCTTGTTGCTAGCTGATTGGTTGCCAGATGTGTAAAGTCAAGCTTCCCCGAGATGATGTCAGCGCCACTCAGTGGTGGAAATAGTTTTTATGATCGCCACAGTACCCACTTTCCAGAATTGACGCCGAGTTGATGTTGGCTTTGACGTCTGACTGTACGTTCTGAAGGGAATGTTATGATCGTTCGTTGTCATCTTTTAAAGTATACGCTGGTTTGAGTCGTTCGGTTGAGACAGTCGCATCTTGTCCCTTTATGTTGATAATGAAGACGTGATCGTTGATTCGTTTAACCACCTTGTGTGGTCCTGTGTAGGGTTGCTCCAACGGCTGTCTGACTGCATCGACTCACAGGAAGACATGAGTGCAAGTGTAGAGATCCTTGTATTGAAAAAGACTTCTTTTTATGTGGTGAGCTGTTGGTGTCGGTCGAAGGCGTCGCATGTGCTCACGAAATTTTTCGACAAAGAAGGTGGGATCGGCTGGCATTTCCTCGTTTGTTAAAATTTCACCCGGAACACGTAGCTATTCACCGCAAAGTAATTCGGCGGATGAAGCTCCCAAGTCCTCCTTAAGTGACGTTCGCAATCCTAGTAGAACACTTGGAAGTAGTTCTGTCCAGGATGTTGGTTCACTGCACATAAGAAGTGATTTGAAGGTTCGGTGCCATCGCTCAATCGCACCATTGGACGCAGGATGATAGGGTGTTGTTCTAATCCGTTTCGTTCCGGTCAGATTGGTAAGGGCTCGAAAAAGTGCGCTCTCAAATTGAGCGCCTTGGTCGGTTGTCAACGTTTTGGGAGTTCTAAAACGCGCAACCCAGGTGTTGTAAAAAGCGTTGGCGACAGTATCCGCAGTAATGTCTTGCATGGAGACTGCTTCTGGCTACTGTGAAAACCTGTCTACCATGGTAAGACAGTATCGATACCCGCTCACCAATGGCAGAATGACGATGTCGATGTGCAAATGATCAAATCTTTCGTTCGGTACGTTTATTGAGATGGGCTGGTTCCTGTTGTTTCGTTGGATTTTCGAGCGTTGACAGGAGATGCAGTTGTGGGTCCATCATATCGTGTCCTTCTGAATGCTGGGACATACGCACTTTTGGCGCAGTTAGTGAAGGGTGGCCTTGCCGCTCGGGTGAGCGAGTCCGTGAACTGAAGCAAAAGCCTGTTGACGAAGTTCCGGCGGTACGTAAGGACGAATGTGTCCCGTTGAAATATCGCAGTAAATTGTCGCAGTACCGATTGACAACTTTTGTAGTTGTAATCACGTGTTGTTGCTGTTGTCTAGGAGCACACGAAGCTCGTTGTCTTCTTGTTGAGCCTCGGCTAGTTGATTTGGGTCTAAGGTGAATGCCATGTTGATCGTATTAATTCTGGAGAAGGCCTCGGCTACCGTAAACTCAAAGATGAAGTCCTACTGTCTCAATTGTATCGGATTGGCTTTGTCAAGACTTTGAGCGAATGTGTAGATTAAAGGTTTGTGGTCGGTTTTGATAATAAAATGCCAACTCTCCAGAATATACCTAAAAAACTTGATTACGGCATAAAAAGCTAGTAATTCGCGATCATACGCGCTGTATCTAGCTTCCGTTGGGCTCAGCTTATGAGAGAAGAAGCCGAGTGGATGCCAGTGTTCGCCATCATGCTGTTCCAAGGCTGTTTCGATAGCACTGTCAGATGCGTCAGTGACAAGTTGAAGTTGTGCTTTGTGATCCAGATGAACGAGTAAGGCTGCAGTTGCAAGCTCGCATTTGCACATTTGGAAATCTGATTCCGTTTGTGGCGCTTATCGTTTCTCTTGCTGTTGCTTAAGAAAGCGTTCAACGATGCCTGATAGTGGGCTGAGTGTTTAAGACAATGTCTGTAGAAGTTGCAGGCCTCAAGAAATCGACGCAGCTCGACGATAGTCTCAGGTTGCTTGAAGTTAAGCAGCGCAGTGATTCGCTCTTGTGTTGGTCGTGAACCGTATTTGTTCATCGTGTAGCCCAAATATTCTATCTCTGTTTGACCGAAAGCACACTTACCGATGTTAATGTGCAACTTATATTGCTCAAATCGCTGACGGACAATGTTGAGGTGTTCTCGATGTTGGTCAGCATTGTCCGACATGATGATGATATCGTGTATACTCGTATAGCAGAAAACGAATTCCAGTCCGTAGAGGATGTTGTCCATGTGCCGTTGAAAAGTTTGTGTGGCATTTCTAAAACCGGAAGGCATGACCAAATATTCAAACAATCCGAATGGTGTTGTCACGGCTGTCTTTTTTATGTCGGCTTCGGACATCGGGATCTGATGGTAAGCCCGTTCTAGGTCTAACTTCGAAAATATAGTTTTACCGTGAAACCGGTAAGCCACGTCATGGATATGTGCAATTGGATATCGATCCGGTACTGTCTGAGCGTTAAGTTTGCGATAGTCGCCACAAACTCTCGAGCCCCCGGATTTTTTGGCTACCATATGGATGGGACTGGCCCAAGGACTACTCGATGTACAGCAAATACCCATTTTAAGCATCCGATCGAATTTTACTCGTGCTGCTTTCAGTTTTTCGCCTGTCAGACGTCGAGGCCGTTGAAAAACTGGTGGTCCAGTTGTTTCGATGAAATGTGCCCCTTGGTTAGCTGGTACCGATGTATGTATTGTTGTTGCTGTTGAGGACGTGTCGTGAGTCGTAGGCTGAATGATGGTTTCTGTTGTGGTTACCTTTGCATGTGTAGTGGACACCCCGAAAACATCAACCAAAGCAATTTGTCCCGGGATAGAGCCGATAGAGTTATCATCTAATAGCCATCTGTTTTTTAAATCTATCAAAAGCCCGTAATGTGTCAAGAAGTCCGCCCCGATAATTGGTGTAGAGACATTTGCTACAATAAAATTCCACGCAAATAGACGCTTGAAACCTAAGTGTATTTTCAAGGGTCGTTTACCATATGTGGTAAATGTGGTGTTGTTGGCGGCATATAATGTTAGCATTTGCGGCTATTGTAGTTGAGCGAAGCGTTTAGGCAGAATCGAGACGGACGATCCGGAGTCGATTAGGAAATTTAAGTGTGACTGATCAGCGGCTATGTGTAGTCTGAATCCCGGAATTTTATCTATGTTGTCTACCACTCCGGTGATGGAAGGCAACTGTCTCAGTATCCCTGATGCTGATTTGCTTGAAACAAGCAAGGCTCCGAGCAATGCTTCGCTTTCACGCCAAATCTTTTATGGTATTAGCAAACCTCGTTGTTAGTTGAAGTGCGGTGGCCCCTTGCACCACCTGTCGAACCGTGCAAATCAAAGTGGTTGAAATTGTTTGTTGACTTTGACATCTGAACGACTACGTTATTAAGCTGACGCTCGATTTTTTCAAGCCATTTGTTGAGTTCCGATGTGTCAGGCGCACCAGCCTGTGGTGGAGTGGCCTCTGTAGCCAAAACGTAAGCCGGTACACTGTTTTCCACTATGCGGTCTGTTCTTTTTGCGAGTTAGTAGAGTTCGGAATCCTCGCTAGCAGCCAGAACGCACCTGACGCTCACTGGTAGTCGTTTCATCCACAATGTTTCGAGGATGTCCTCAAATAAATCCAAAGGTACGAAATTTTGCATTTCTCGAAGTAGTTGTGACGGTTGTTTTATGTCAAGGTCTGCTCCTGTGAGCAACCGGTTTAGCTGTCGCTCCTTAGATTTGGAGAATCTGGTGACAAGATGCCGTTTGAGCGTGCTGTATGTGTTCGTGACTGGTAGCGAACGGATAATGTTAGATACTTGCTGCAGGATATCGATGTCCAGGGCAGCGATAATCGCGTAATAACGAGCGTTGTTAGACGTTATTTTATAAGTGAAAAATTGCGCCTCCGCCAGCACAAACCTAAGCGTCGGGTCGCCTTGCCAAAATGGTGGCAATTTCACATCTTTGACAGAAGCATGTAATGAATCATGCGACGCCGCTGGTGCCCACTACCAACACACTTCGCTGCTAGGTGGCTTGTCATTGTACGTTGGTTGCGACCAGTGCACATTCCACGTCTATTTTGTCGTCGGATGCCAACAGAATTTGACAGCCACATGGAATTGAAGTGTGGAGGTGTGTGGCCGCGACGCAGAACAAGGTTATCTTGGAGGGCCGCCACGCAGCAGGAATTTTAAGGAGTTTTAACCGACAGCGAAGGATCAAACAGAACGAACGGTGCACAAATACGAGTGGCCGCATCTGGATCTGGACAAGAACGAATCTGTTGAGATTTGTTGATAGGAATCCGAACGAGCAAGCCGATAACTTCTCATCGACAACACGACAGTGAAATCTGTATCTGATCATCGGTTCGTACAACGGAGAGTGGTTCTTAAGTGCAAAGGAAAGGGCTATTTGGCGACGGGCTTATATTTTCGCAAACGACGGCCATTCCGGCATTAAATTTCAACCTTGATATTGACACACGGAAATTTAAAAAGGACAAATTCAGTGCGGGGTTGTATGAAAGTAAGTTCTGTATTAATCCTTGTGTAATCACATAGAACTTTACGGAAATTAACTGGTGTAGACATTTGATGTGGCCCTATTTAAAGACCGTGGCAGTAGACGTTCTTTTGCTCCCGTAGAAGAAGTGACAGTAGATGGCATTCTTCAAGGTTAAATTGATAATTTTCAGATACGTCTCTGTAATCTGCTGCAATTGGCTAGCAAGTCTCGACGTAGCAGCTCCGTATTTCAAATAGTTACTATAAACATATCCTTAATTTACTGGGCTGCTATGGACATGGTTGTGGGATCGTACGGATCATTATCTCTATTATGAATACTACTAAATATAATGCATATTTCAACCAGGCATAGTCAGTTGAATGGAACCAGTGCATTGATTACAACCATTTTTAATCTTATTTACTGTAAAAATGCTTTATATTCAGTAATGCTGGATGAAATTCAATCTTTAATGCGAAGAATTTTAACATTGAACTTAATGATTCTTAACTTTTATTAAAAAAAAGTAATAACATTAAAAATTAGAGCTGTTAGGTGCAGAATTTTTCCAAATTGCTCTTATTGGCTAGGTTAGTGAAGCCAAACAAATGAATATTGTATAACTGTTGGCCACGAATATGAAAAACCTCCATAAAATGTCAACTATAAACCTGTAATGCTACGTTCACTTCAGAATCCTGGCGATGGAAAGGAAATTAGATTTGTATATAACAATGAAGGATAGAATATTCTTTTTTTTGAGAAACAATGACTTATGGAGCGACGCCAAAGTAATTAAAGTAATTAATTAATTATTAAGTTTTATTAGTTTACCTCTCGAATTCTTGTTGGAAAAGATTACTTCCTAATTGAAGAATTACTTTGAATTATATTTATGGAAGTTTGATAAAAAGCTCATTCGTAATCCGTTTTATTTTAGATACAGATGTAAGAAACTATACAAGATATTTAATTTCAACTAATCAATACAAATAAGTTGAATAATGAAGGCATATTGTTCAATTTAAAGCCAAAATAAACTTAATGTAAAAAGGAACTCATAATTTTCTGTAAGAGGCAATGAGCGATAAACACCTTCTGGTAAGAAATTTTTGTGAGGTGTTGCTCGTACAATAAAATGTTTATGGTATAAGCCAATAATTTTTAAACTGTCAAACTCAAACGTTGTACTTCTAAAGGCTTCTTCAAAATTGCCTAAATTAGCTTTCACTAAACATATCAATACTATATATCTGGTAAATCAATGTCATACTTATATTTGTTTGAGTATATAGTTTCAGTAACTTTGACATGATGGGTTATAATACGAATTTAGCTACAGGTATACATAAATACCCATATTATGTTCTATGTACAAGCTTTGATGTTTTCAAAACTATACAATATGTTTCAAAGCTATGAAATTTACCCAAAACGTAAAGTAAAGCTATTTAGTCAATGATTTTGTTTATTTGATATAATTCTATTCACTTCTTCATGAATAAAGTGCCCGCCAAAAACGAGCCGGATACTCATATGTTTACCGTCATTTACTTCGAGACTGCATGATAAACGTTTTTAAAAAAAAGAAAAATGCCGAACAAAGTGAAACGTTCATCAACTAGAAAATGAATTTATTTCGGTTCCCAAATTGCGATAGTTGTTCAAATCTGGCTTACCTAGAATTCAGTTAATGCGCCAAATATAAGGACATTGTCATATGTCAAATGGTACTTTGTACGAAAAATTTGTATCTTTTAGTTTTGGGTAACGGTTATGGACAGAATAGCTTTTCTCGGTAGCTTAACAAATAAACAATTTCGCTACACGATCTTGTAAAATAACCAAGTAACTAAATTAAGAAAAATAAACTTTAAGCTTGTAAAAATTTCAAAAAAAAAAGAAAAATTAATAAGAAATTTATTAGTTAAAGTAAGTTACCTCTCCGTATGGTTTTGTTTTGTAACGCGTTTGAAAACGGGCGTGTATAGGTGGCTGAAATATGTAAATGAGCGTAACCCATTCGGAGACCCGCGACCGAATTCCTCTCCGATCTAGCTGGCCGACAAGCAGCCACCGCGTGAATGGGTTACGGTGCACGGATTGGTTGACCGGTTGGTACCATCCGTTGGCACTACTCAGACTTAACGTCTAGAACCGATGAGACGTCGGATCCGCGTTCGCACGTAAGCGTAAAATCATTACAAGCAACTTCCGCAGGCGGTGGGAAGTTTGTTGCTGTATCCACCGGTGGCAAAAACCTCGGGCGAAGATATCATGTCCTTGCTTGGTTCATATAGCGTGTCGAGCAACGTGTTGTCGCACCTTGCCGGCGTTGGTTCGACATTTTAATGGGTGCTCCCCTAGCCGGGGCTCACGTCGATGATAGGGTCACCAGTTGTAGCCGCCTTGAATCCCGTGGTTTGAGACGTGCACAATGCAATCGTTAAACTCGCTTAATGTAGTAAATAACAATTTATTGCAAAAATCTGAATATATCACATTTCGTTAACTGAAACTTTTCTGCTTCGCGACCAAAAGCCAAAGAGAACAGCTGATGATAAGTCTTCTTGTTGCTAGCTGATTAGTTGCCAGATATGTAAGGTGAAACTTCCTCGAGATGATGTCAGCGCCACTCAGTGGTGGAAATAGTTTTTATGCTCGCCACAGTTTGTTGGGTTTCTGACAGCACTCAATAATAAAAAGAATTCCAAAGTCAATAAATATATAAACTTTATTTTATAATTATAATAAGCGACGCGCACAATATTGGGGCCTGTAGAAGGAAGGACGTTGAGCGTTTGTGTTCGAGTGAAAAAAAGAAGTTATCGCTTTTTCGTTACGGTAGCGGTGAACCTCAGCTGTTATTGTTTTGTCGCTACAGTACTCACTCCTAAATGGCTTTGACGTTTGTAAATATCAATATGAAATATTCATGAAATATTATTTGTCGAATATCACTTTGCTTGCTCGATTTTTAACTTTCGGTCCGGTATACGTTCTCGGAGGTTGACTTTGTTGAATAGGCGGCTGTATCGCTGAATTAGCAGTGCATTCAAAATATGCGGGCTTGATACGCTCAACGCTGATATTAATTTCTTTCGCGTTGATTGCCAATTTAAATGCTTTCTGTGTTCTTTCCAGAACTTTGTATGGTCCATCATATGGAGGCTCCAAAGGTTTTCTCACGCAGTCTACACGCAAAAATACATGTGAGCACGTTGCGAGATCTTGGTGTACGAATTTTTTCCGCTTGTCGTGGCGCCATGCAGGTGTTGCGCGGACTTCCTTCATATTGTTACATGTCCAAACGATTCTGCGAGCTACTGTCGCAATTGTTATCGAAACTGTTGATAACATCATGATCAACCAAGTAAAGAAAACGAATGTACTCAAAAGCACAAGAATGGACCAAATAGATTCATGTTCAACATCTGAAAGTGACGTCGTTTATGCCTTCCGGGTCAAGTTGACTGACAACATTGCACCATAGCAAGCAATACTGGTGCAACCCGGTCGATTATCCGACCAGACCTAGTGGGGCAACAACTACTTCACAAGGAGGGAATTCATGGGAATGGTGGTGCCCTATCCCGTCATCCATGTCCAGCTTACTGCAAGCATTGCCGACGGATTGAAGAAAAGGAGCCGACAGCTGATCTGCTAGTGATAACGCCCGAATTCGATGAAGGTTGGTCATCGGAGGAGATTCGAAATGCCCAGTAAGCCAATGAAGACATCGCATCATTACTCGTATGGAAGGAGACAACTGGGCGGCCTGAGTGAAAGGACGTTTCGATGCATGGTGCCACCCTGAAAAGTTATTGGGCACAATAGAACTGCCTTCAGGTGGAAGGTGGCGTACTCAAGCAGAAATAGGAAACGGCGGAGGGCAGCTCCTATAAGATGCAAACTATACTTCCCAAAAGCCGAATCCACGATGTGGTTAAGGAAATGCATGAAGGATCCTCGGGAGGCCACTTTGGTGCTAACAAGACCTTAGCGAAATTGCGGGAAAGGTTCTACTGGCTCCACGATCGAGAAGACGTAAAGGACTGGTGTCGTAGATGCACGATTTGCGCTTCCGTCAAAGGTCCAAAGCGACAACTGAGAGGACAAATGAAACCTATAACGTGGAGGTACCGTTTGCAAGGATTGCTGTTGACATCGCAGGACCCTTCCTTGAATTCGAATGGGGAAATCATACGCTGATTGTGGCCGATTATTTAAGTTGCCCAAGGTCCAACCAGGAAGCAACTACAGTAGCCGAACAACTAGTGTTAAATTGGGTCAGTAGGTACGGCGTACGTTGCGAACTGCATTCGGATCAAGGCCGAAACATTGAGTCACTATTTTTTGGCGAAATGTTCAAGCTGCTGGGAATACGGGAAACGAAGACTTCACCGCTGTATCCCCAATTAAATGGAATGGTCGAACGTTTCAACGGTACACTTAATAAATACCTGGCCAAGATAGTTGACGAGAACCAAAGGGACTGGGACCGGCACATCCCATTGTTCTTGATGGCGTATAGAGCTGCCGAACACGCATCGATGGGCCAAGCCCCAGCCAAAGTCATTTTTGGAAAGATTATTCGTCTGCCGGCTGATATAAAGTTCGGAACATCCCCTGAGAAACCCCAAACGATCTCGGAGTAAGCAAGCGAGCTAAGGCAACGGTTGAACCAGATACATCGGATAGTGCGAAAACACCTCGAATCGGCTACTGACCGCATGAAAACCAGGTATGATCTAAAGGCAAATTCTACTGGCTTCCAGCAAGATGACTTGGTGTGGCTATATAACCCACAACGGCGGAAGGGTAGGTCTCCGAAGTTGCAGCCTAACTGGTAGGGACCATACCGAGTTACAAAGTGAATCAACGACGTCGTATATTGCATACAGGAACACCGTAAGCCGAGAGCCAAACTGGAAATCGTGCACCTGGACCGTCTTGCCCCATATTACATCCAGGGAGACTTAACTAAAATTGGCGACACCTCTTTTCGGGGCGAAAAGAACTGAGGTGGAGGCAGTGTTACATGTACAAACAATTCCGCGAGCTACTATCGCAATTGTTGTCGCAACTATCAATGAAATCATGATCAACAAACGAATGTACTCGAAAGCACAACAATCGACCAAGCATGATCAACATCTGAAAGTGACGTCACTGCGGCCAATTAGAATTGCTCGAATATTCCAGGAAGTTCGGCAATGTACGAGAAATGGATTGAATGACTAGAGACCCTATAGAAAGTCGAGCTGAATGAGTGGGGGATATAGTAAAACCGCGATAGCAAAAACTGCGATATGTGTGGAGTGCGAATTAAAGGCGATAGTTAAGACAGCTGAGTTAAAAATTTAGAGACAAGTGAAAAGTAAAATTGGTGAAATAGTTAAATTAATGATTGTGTATTTTTAGTAAATGAACTCTTCTTATTTTAATTTAAAAGACAGTGCGTTTTACTTTCCCGCAACATTAAAATTATTGGCCGCGAACCATTACACGCGACGATATATTTTGTTGCAGTCTAACGATGCCGGGTGTAGCAGGAAGAAGAAAGTGTTGTACTCTTCCCGCTTTCAGCGCTGTTGGCGGTGAACACCGTAACTTTATTCAGTAGTAGATATGTTAATCGTACTCACTCCTAAATGACACACAAATTGTGTAGATATTTGTTTAACAATTCACTTATTCAAAAACTTAAAAAAGCGACTAATTATGTTTTTTGCTTTCTTTTCAGGTAAGCACATCTGTCATAAAAGTAACCCATGATTGTATGGGAACCAAAGCTTGCGCGGAGAAGTGTATTGTAAGCTAAACAAAAATTAAGGAATATCGTTCAAAAAATGTTCAGTATAATATATGGTTCTATGAAAATTTAGCACAATATGTTATTATTAGTACGATCGAAAATAAGGTGTAAGGTATACAGTACGAAACTCAGGAATCGATACGAAAACACTGTAGAAACTATCAGCGAATCTCTTCCGAACGCCATCAATTTGCAAAAAAGTCACAGGGGGCAGTTAGGAACAACAATCTCCGAAGGAAGAGTTGAACTTTCAACGTTCATTCCAAAAATTAAATACGCTTTTGTCCATCACATAAGGTTTTCCTACAAAATCTGGTTGTATCTTAGGAATTAAATGCCAAATAGCAATATTTTCATAAATTTTGTTTATTTTTAAATTAGAAAAATATATTATGTATAGGGAAAGCAGAATTTTTTATTGATCCGCAAAACTCTCTATTAATTTTTATATACCAGCCTCTAAATTTTTTCGAACTGGCAAATATTTCTGAACTAGATGTTCTTTTCTGTCATGGCAGCCCCATTCGCATAGGAAACATGGATAATTACGAGTAGTATATTCGCTCTTTCGACCAAGTAGCATTGATATAGCTTTCAAATTCCCACACATCATACATCCGTGCTGTGGTGGCTCCGGAGATACCCGGGTTATTTTACATATGCGTCGATGTGGGAAGCAAGTCGAACCTATGACGAACTATGATGCCTACTACATGCAAAGTAAATCAGGCACTGGCCGTTCTCATTTGTTTCATCGTTGAAACTACATCTTCCAGTCGTTCCCTGATGAGATAACTCATTGCCAACTGCACCGCTGAAATCTCCCAAAAGTATTTTTGTGTCGTTTGTAAACAATGTGTCGACTAGTCTTTCCAGGTGATTGTAAAACGTTTCCATCGTTTCTTCCTCCTTTTCTTCGGTCGGGGCGTGTTCGTTTATCGGCCAGCTTTCGAAGAATTTCGCTTTTATACGGATCACACTCAACCGTTCATTGACTGCCTTAAAATCAATAACCTGTGATATGAACTCCCGGTCAACAATAAAAGCCACTCTGAATTCTCGTTTTCCAGCAAGCTTCCCACTTTTGAATATTTTGTGCTTTCTCATATCTTGAGTATCACTTTCAGTTCGTTTCCTGGATTGCCAGTATGTTTAATTTATATTGAGCGGCCCGTTGTAAAAGATCCTTAACAGCGCCAGGGTAGTTCATTGATCTGACATTCCAAGATCCTATGCTATTGTCCTTTTTTCGGTTGCGAGGTCGTTGTCGTAGGTCCAATCGGGTCTTTTGCAGGTTTGGAAAACATGTAAGGTTTCCCAGGGACGGAGAGTTAGCCCGTCGCCCAACTTCCATTCCGGATTCCGGCGGCATCGTTATTGCTTTCGATTCCGTTATCAGGCGCGAAAGACTCGCCTCACCCTCTAACTTCACCAAAAAGGAGGTGTGAGGAGGATTTAGTAGCAGAGCTGCAAGTGTATTTGCCGGTATTGGCATTTGTCACCATTTAATGTCCCATCATTGGGGAACCATTTGCCCATAGGATTTAGGATGAGGTAACATGGATCCTGTGGGTTGGAGAAATAAGGGGATCCTTCCTACTTTCTCAAACGGGCTTGGAACTATCTACGGCTCAGTAACAAATTACATAGTCTCTTGTTGATAAAGAAAATTGGGTGTATACATTGAAAAACGATTTTTTTACATGATTTTTATCAACTAATGATTTTACATGTTATTCGTAATATTGTCCATCGCTTGCGATTACTTTTTCCACCTTTCTAGTAGCAAATGAATTCCGCGTCGGAAAAAGGCCGTCCTTTGAGGCCAAGAACGAAGCAAGCCAATTTCTTATACTTTTATCAGAAGTTAAGCGTATTCCAGTGAGGTCGTTTTGCATCGAGTGAAATAAGTGGTAGTCGGTAGTTCTTTGTAACCTTGGCTCTGATAAGTAGGCTCGAATAGTTTGCTTAACTTGTGAAAAGGATCACTATCATCCATACCAGAAGTTTATATTAATTGGCAAGTAGATTTGTCATGGACGTCCCATAGCCCTTCTTCTTTTTCATAGGAAGCGATTCCAGATGAACAACATGGCTGTGGGTTCTCGGAATAATAGCTTTCGCTTATTGCTTCGCTAGCGTCGTTCACGTACATCTTTAAATGGTTCCTTATTTCCATTGTGGCAATATCAACTCATCAGATTTCCAATATGTGCTTTTAAATCTGGGATCCAATAATCTTGAATTAAATAGAGGGGGTGTCCTTTGACGTATGCAAATCGTCGACTCATGGATTCATGCAACTATGTTTTCATGTTTCTTATTACTTCACCGTCGTTTTCATCTCTAGTTTGCAGCTTTCTATTTAAAAGTGATATCAAAAGAACAACAGATATTCATGCGTTATCAAATGACAGATCGAGTATTGCTTCATAAAAAAACTTCAGTACATTAGTAATATTCTTCATTAACTCCCAGTCAGAAGGAGAAAGAGTGTCAATACGGCCATGTTCCAAACTGTATAAATTTACTGCGGTCTTTTGTTCCAACAAAGTTTCTAACATGTTGTAGGTGCTGTTCCATCGAACTTCAATATCTTGAATCAAAGAATGTGTTGGTAACCCGCATTGTTTTTGACATTCAGTCAACTTTGTAGAGGCCGGCTCGCTTCGTATAAAATGCCCTACGATTTGTCTGCAAGTTCTAATTACGGTTTGGTGCTTTTCTTCGGAAAATAATGCATCTTTGACTACTAACTGTAATGTGTGCGACATGCAGCCTAAAGATTCGTATTGACCACGCATAGCACAAACCATATTTTTTGCATTGTCACGCAAGAGAAGAAATAGTTTACAACTATGTATCATTTCTCTTAGCTTTTCTTCAATGTACGATCCGATGTGGTCATTTTCACATAGTATAACTTAAAGGCGTTTCAGTCCAATAATGATGGTTAGGAGGGTTTTTCCATATATCAAAAGTGCCACTGATCCATTCGCATTTAGCAATCAAATCGTAGACTTGTTTGCAACCTTTTCATACGTTTGTTGCATCCAAGATGTTCTAAAATATTTTTCTGACATGTAGATCCGTGAAATTAAGTCGTCTGAATGCCTCACTATCTACTAAAGAACATTTAAGCATATCAACAATTATTAAGTCCATGATACCTTTACCGGTTTTGCGTGATATCTCATGATGATCTGGCCACATTGACGTCTTTGACGCCTGCGCCTGCGTGATGGTAGCAATTGTGATCTGCACAATTTTGGTACCACCGCCACTATCAGTGACGACCACTGCATTTGAGTTTTGTGAATGGCATCGCTTTAACTTAGCTCCTAATTTATGCCCTTCGATTCCCGATTTCGTTTTAAATATTTCATATGTTCTGTTTGATGAAATTTTGAAACTCTTATCACAGCGATAATTAGCTTGTGTTTGCTTAAAAACAATCTATTTTAGTATGATACGGCTACTTCTACCCAAAAAACTATGTTATTATCAATTATTAATTGAGTATGCTCATATCATCAATTTGATCTAAATTATGAAGTTATTATCATCTCATAAATTATTTTTACAATATTTTATGCGACATCCTATGCAAGGTGTTCTCCGCCTCTCCCACTTTCCCCACGAAATGCATAACTAGTCTTCATAAAAGGGTAGCGGTTCCGTTACACTTAAAAATGTTCAGATCGTAAGCAAACAACTTTCACCTCTGACCATCAACCACGCACGAAACATCATTTGCCGTTGTCACTTCATATGATTGCATATTGCTGCAAGCAATATAAGAACCGACGACGGCTACCATCGGACCATCTTAGATTCGCTTATGACCATAAAACATCCGCAAACTCTCATCCACTATCACCACCATCAGCGGCATCTTTGCTAGGACAAAGGTCCCAAAGCCACGATGAATTTTCCCATGATCACCAGCGACCAAGAAACCATCATCCGTCGTCGCCATTTCTATATTTTGTACATCGGTGGCATTGGTGCTAGGACCAAGGACAGCTGCCACCGAACTTTAATGCATTTGCTCATGTTCATCAACAACCCACCAGCCATCATTCATCGTCATAATCTACATCATATTCCACATCAGTCGCATCAGTGCTAACACAAAGAATGGCTGCTGCCGAACCATCATGTATTTGTCCAGAATCTCTAACGACCCACAGACCATCATTCGTCATCGCTTTTTCAATACGTTGCACATAATTGGTATCGATGCTAAAAGTAATCACGGCTATCGCGGAACCACTATTCAATCACCGATGATCCCCAAATACCCACATACAATCATCCGTCTTCTCCACTTCAATATATTGCTCATCGGCGGCATCGGTGCTAGGCGGAACCACCGTGCATTTGGCCATGATCACTCACCAAACACCAGCCGTCGTCACCACTTACAAGCATCGCACATCAATGACATCTATGCTAGGATCAAGCATGGGTACCGCCGTACCATCATCCATCCGCCTATGGTCCCCAAATACCCACCAACGAACATTCGTCGTCGCTTCTTTAATAAATTACACATTGGTGGCATTGGTTCTACGACCATGCACGACTACCGCCGAACCATCATGCATTCGCTCATGATTACCCACCAATTTTTATCCGTCGTTACCACTTCAATGCACTGCTTACCGGAAGCATCAGTGCTAGGACCAAGGACGTCTTTCGCGGAACCACCATGTATTCGTCAATCATAGCAAACGACCAACCAACCATCACCCGTCGTCGCCACATCGGTGGCATTGGTCCTAAGAGTAGATATGGCTACCGCCGAAATACCATTATTCGCCCACGGTCGGCAAGCACCCACAAACGACCATCCGTCGTCGCGATTTCAATATATTGCAAATCAGCGACATCGGTCCTAGGACCAAGCACGGCTACCGTCGAAGCACCATGCACTCCTTCATGGTCTCCAAATATCCACCAACGACCAGCCTTAGTCGCGATTACAATACATTGTACATCGACGGCACCGATGCTAGGACCGAGCATAGATACCGCCGTACCATCATCCATTCGAACATGGTCTCGAAATGTCCACTAACGACAAGCGGTCGTCACGACTTTAATACATTACACATCAGCGGCATCGGTGTTATGACCAAGAACATTAGAATATTAATTAACTGACAATGGCCCGCTATCGACAATTGCATTCATTAGAAATCAGTTCCAGCACCTATCAACGAAGTGAACGTCTACCCGACCCTCATTCATTCTCTTCTCATCACATTCCATCGCATGGCCACCATCCGCCACCACCAAATATTCATACTAGTCAACCACCAACCAACCTTACAGACTAGCTTACTATTCTCAACAAGGGTTCGGGCGGAATGCAATAATTTAATCGGAAATTTATATCGGAGCATGAGTAAATTCCTACTGAGAACAGATTGGCGCACGAATGTCGCTTTGCTGTCCGGCCGGAGTGTAAACGGTTCTGCTTTTTCGTTACATCTGAAAATTTTTACCCCTCAGTAAAGAAGTTTCACTTCAAAAAAAGTTTACAAGTTGTATAGTGAGTTCCAAGCCGGCGGTGAACGTGTCGAAGACGAAGAGCGTCCTGGGCGACCATCAACCTCTTCTCTTCTTCGATTATCGTGGTGTTGTGCATTATGAATTCCTCCCACCAGGCCAAACAGTCAACAAGGAATATTATTCGAACGTTGTGCGTCGTTTGCGTAACGCTATCCGCCTAAAAAGGCCGGGATTGTGGAAAGACAATTCTTAGTTTTTACACCACGATAATGCACCATCCCAAACTGCACTCGTAATTCGTGATCATTTCGCCAAAAACAACCCATATCGTTCCGCAACCACCGTATTCACCTGATCTGGCGCCGTGCGACTTCTGGCTGTTCAGCAAGCTCAAAAGACCGCTCCGGGGACACCGTTTTGATACGATAGAGGAGATTCAAGCCGCAGCGAAGACGGAACTGAAGGTTATCCCGGAAACGATGCTTATCTCAAACAACAATATATATTTCGACATGTAAATTTGACATAGATGCCACTGACAGTACTACCAACCTAAAAAATAATAATTCTCCAAATCCTTCGGCGCGCGCAGTTTAAATTCAAATGTCACCTTATTTTTTGGTGACAGTAGTATATTACCAAGCAACAATGTTATAATTACCGGAAACATTCATATGGTTACCTAAGGTAGCGTACGAAAACCTACGCATTATTGAATTATTATTAAAGAAATAAAATTTTGTTATTCACTTGCTATCATGAACAGACTACCACATAAATAGCAAAAAGAAACTTTCCTGATTCAAAATAATTTCATATTGTTACATGTACAAATAATTACATGTACAAATAATTCTGCGAGCTACTGTCGCAATTGTTTTCATAATCATTAAGAACGTCAACAAATGAATTTACTCGAACCCACGAGAACCCAACAAGTATGGTCAACATCTGCAAGTGACGTCACTCCATTTATTAATTTGCTCGAATCTACCAGGTACCTCTCAGTAGAACATTCGCCAATGTACGAGAAATGGGTGAATAGGTAGAGACCCTATATAAAGGCGAGCTGAATGAATGGGGGGATCATTCATTCGCCCGCGATAAAAACTTGCGATAGTGTGTGAAAAGCGAATTGAAAAGCGATCAAGTAATAGTGAGGTGATTTTGAGAAGACAATTGCGATAAGAAATTTATGGACAAGTGTTAGAATTTTAATAGTGAAAATTAAAATTAGTGAAAGTGTTAAATTGCTCATTGTGCACTTTTGTAATTAAAATAAACTCTTTTAACTTAAATTAAAAGACATTGCGTTTTCACTTTCCCGGAACATTAAAATTATTATTGGCCGCGAACGCGTGACAGTGGTGTCAGAAGTGGGATGCGAACCCACGCCCACAAAGTGGGCTTTTGAGCTAAACACACGGCTTGTTGCAATTCCGGGTCCTTCAGTGCGCTGATGAATGCTTCTGTCGCTGCATCATCTCGATGTTCTGGGTCGTAGGCTGGGTAAGCCAAAAGTGCTAGTCGCTCAATGTCTTGAGCTAGCTGCTGTAGGGTTTCACCAGACTTCTGCACCCGATGCCTTAGCTGTGACCGATAAATCTGCTTTAGATGATCGTCTCCATAACGCATGTCCAGCGCATTCATTATAGCATTCGAGTTTGATTGCGATTCAACGGGGATCGTCTGCAAAAGCTCGGCAGCTGGGCCTCTTAGAGCAAGAATCAGCGCAGTTGCTCGTTCCTGTTCATTCCAGTGATTCGCCCTTGCGGCAGCTTCAAACTGGGTCTTGTAAATACTCCAGACCGTTTGCCCATCGAATATTGGTGCTTGCACATTTCTGGATGTTCTTTGCGCTGCGGTTATAAGCGGGGCTGGTGAAGTGGTTACTACTGCCTTCGCTGCTTCCAATTCTTTTTTCACTTTTTCCATCTCATGGTTCATTCTCTTTTCGACCTGGCTGACCTTTCCCTCGACCTGGCTGACCTTCTCCTCGACCTGGTGAACCTTTTCCTCGACCTGGTCAACCTTTTCCTCGACTTCTTTAATTTGTTTGTTCAGATGACCGAGCTCCGCTTTTATTTCGGTTGACTGTTTCTCCAGCTTCTGTGTGTGTCTGCCTTGATTTCGAACGCTTGTTGGTCTAGCTTCGCTGATTGTTCATTTAGCTGCGCTGATTGTTCATCTAGCTTCGTAGTGAAATTGGACGACTGTTCATTGAGCTTCGCAGTTAAATTAGATGACTGTTGTCGCAGCTCTTGCTGCATCAGCATCAGCATTTGCATCAGCGCATTTTCTGGTTCCTTTGGTTTTGATATTTCTGCTTCACCACCTTCTGCGCCTTTCTCTGCATCTGAGGGCTCACCCGAATCCAGATACGCGCCTTCCGATTCAATTGCGTCACGCAAGCGTGCAATCAGTGTGGCCTTTGTACCTTGTGCGTAACCAGGTTTCGCTGTTCCAACTCTTCCTTAAGCTCCGACATGGTCAATTCATTAATTTTTAAGTTTAGGCTTCGTGGCATTTTCAATGTTTCTTTAAATTTTACTATTGTGCACTATAAAAATGTTCAAATTTTCACTTTCAAAATTTTAATCTCACTTCTCGACACCACTGTCAGTGCCGCCGTTAGCTTCGTATTCCTCCACGGCCTTTGTGTACTCGTCCTTGATTTTGGCGGCTTTTGCTTCCCATTCCGACTTATCTTTCATTCCACGCCAAAATTCTCCACCTTTCTTGGCGATTTCTGTCACTTTGATGCCTGGGTTCTCCTTCTTTATCTTCTCGCGGTTTTCACTGAGCCACAGCATGTACGCGGACAGGGGACGCTTCGGTTTCTCTGACATATTCCTTCGATTTACTTTTCAAAATTAACAGAAACTCGACTGAAAATGTGAGGGACTGGATGGTCACACAATTTAAAACTTGGATTATTTGAAAATGATCACAAACTGGGACACGGAACAACACTCTCTTGCAGATCACTTCCACGAAAAAAGAACAGGACTGAGCAACTGCGCTGATTCTTGCTCTAAGAGGCCCAGCTGCCGAGCTTTTGCAGACGATCCCCATTGAATCGCAATCAAACTCGAATGCTATAATGAATGCGCTCGACATGCATTATGGAGACGATCATCTAAAGCAGATTTATCGGTCACAGCTAAGGCATCGGGTGCAGAAGTCTGGTGAAACCCTACAGCAGCTAGCTCAAAACATTGAGCGACTAGCACTTTTGGCTTACCCAGCCTACGACCCAGAACATCGAGATGATGCAGCGACAGAAGCATTCATCAGCGCACTAAAGGACCCGGAATTGCAGCAAGCCGTGCGTTTAGCTCAAAAGCAAACGGTTAAGGACGCATTGGCTTACAGTCTGAACTTTGAGGCAGCGAAAAATGTGACTCGTACCACTGCCCGGGCTCGTGAGGTAGTGACAGACGAGTGCAGGTGTGAACGCGTGGAAATTGAGCGAGACCCGCATGTAAATGGTGCGCCTAGATGCTGGAATTGCGGAGAGAAGGGGCACCTGCAAAGAGACTGCAAGAAGCGAAGAAAACCGAGCTATTGTCCAGGGTGTGCAGCTAGGAGGAGATCCAGACCAAGTCAGGAGCCCAGAATGGAAGCCCTTCAAACAGAGGGGTCGGGAAACATGTAAGAGCCAACTTCGTGGGGCAGAGGTTGGCTAGGAGGATCGACGTCCCCAGCACCACCATCACCGTGTCAAGACTACATCGTGGAGAAGCGGACTTATGCCTTCCGGGTCAAATTGACGGAGAACACTGCACCATAACAATCGACACTGGTGCAACCCGATCGATTATCCGACCAGACCTAGTTAGACAGCAACAACTTCACAAGGGCAGAATTTTCTCACTACGAACAGCTACGGGAGAAACTGCACCTGTTCAAGGAGAGGTCAACCTCCAGATACAGTTGGGAGACCTTGTGTTCCGACACAATTTTCTGGTTGCGAATATTATGGATGACTGCATTCTCGGAATGGATTTTTTGCGACCACATGGAATCACGTTGGATTTGGGCAAACGTGTATTGAAATGGCAGAATGTCGAAGTACTGATGGGGGATCCTAGCGTCCAAATCCCCAAGATGAATGTAGTGGTATGTACTGACACTGATGTACCGAATTCTTCCGAAAGCATTGTATGGGCCAAGCTTGATGGTGATTCTGGAGACCACCGATCTTATCTGATAGAGCCAACGAAGACATCCGCATTGCGCAGTTGATTGTAGGACGAAGCCTTGTAAGATCTTTAAGGAACGGATATGTGCCGGTTAGAGTC
This sequence comes from Odontomyia ornata, assembly GCA_963969285.1. NCBI lineage: Eukaryota > Metazoa > Arthropoda > Insecta > Diptera > Stratiomyidae > Odontomyia > Odontomyia ornata. Next base: position 72,968,947 of record OZ017739.1, read on the forward strand.
CTTAACACCGCAGACTCAACCATGAGCATCAAAGCGGGAGAAGTCATCGGCAGCTGCCAGCCTGTTTCCACCATCACCTCTTAGGAAGCTACTCACAACCATCATTGGAAAAGGAGGCAAGACACAGACAAAGCCCGGCAATCCACGTCTGCAATATTGAAGCAAGTCGAATTGCCGGTGCAGCTATTCAAACGAGCCTCTGATCTGGTCACCAAGTACAGTGACATCTTCTCAACAAGCCCGGATGACCAAGGCCGAACGAGTTTGGAACTCACGTCATAGATACACAGGGAGCCAAGCCGATTCGACAAGCACCAAGACGTCTCCCTATAGCCAAACAAGGAGAAGTGAGCGCGCTGATCTCGGACATGGAAAAACAAGGCATTATTGAGCCTTCTGTAAGTCCATGGGCCGCGCCTGTAGTTCTAGTAAAGAAAAAGGATGGTAGCACTCGCTTTTGTGTCGACTATAGGCAGCTTAACGACGTCACTAAGAAAGATAGTTACCCGCTCCCACGCATCGATGACATCATGGACAGTTTAGCCGACGCAAAATGGGTTTCTACACTCGATCTCAAGAGTGGCTACTGGCAGGTAGAAATTGACAAGAAGGACCGAGAGAAGACAGCATTTTCAGTTGGGACCGGATTGTGGCAATTTGTGGTGATGCCGTTTGGGCTTTGCAATGCTCCAGCCACTTTCGAACGCTTGATGGAATATGTGCTACGTGGTCTAACCTGGAAAACCTGCTTGGTGTACCTAGATGACATCATCGTCATCGGGAGAACGTTCGAAGAGCATGTGCGGAACTTAGAAGAGGTTTTCTCCCGACTGCGACTGGCAAATTTGAAACTTAGTCCCGACAAGTGTACCCTTTTCGCAGCTGAAGTAAAATACCTGGGACATGTCGTATCAGCAGAAGGGGTCAAAACAGACCCTGAGAAAATTAAAGCCGTGAAAAGCTGGCCAACACCAAACAACAAGCGCCAACTACGAAGTTTCTTGGGTCTGGCAACCTACTATCGAAGATTCGTCAAAGACTTTGCCAAAATAGCTAAGTGTCTCCATCAGCTAACCGAGAAAAATCGTCCATATGTCTGGAATGAACAATGCCAGACAGCCTTTGAGACCCTGAAGGAAAAGCTATGTGAATCACCCGTACTGGCGTATCCGAAACCCGGAAAAATGTTTGTAGTTGACACCGATGCAAGCAACGGCGGTATTGGAGCTGTACTCTCCCAGGAGATCAATGGCGAAGAAAGAGTCCTCTCGTATTACAGTCGAGTTCTTTCAAAAAGTGAGAGGAACTACTGTGTGACCAGGAAGGAGCTATTGGCTATAATAGAGGCCACCAAGCAGTTCCACAAGTACCTATATGGCCAGAAATTTGTTCTTCGAACGGACCATGCATCGCTGAGATGGCTACTTAACTTCAAAAACCCCGAGGGACAAGTTGCGAGATGGATCGAAAGATTGCAGTCATACGACTACGAAATTGTTCATCGAAAGGGCGGAGTTCATGGAAATGCTGACGCCCTATCTCGTCGCGCATGTCCAGCTAACTACAAGCATTGCCGACGGATTGAGGAAAAGGAACCGCCCGTTGATCTGCGACTGATAACGGCCGAATTCGATGAAGGTTGGTCATCGGAGGAGATTCGAAATGCCCAGCTAGCCGATGAAGACATCGGACCATTGCTCGTATGGAAGGAGACGACTGGGCGACCTGAGTGGAAAGACGTTTCAACGCATGGCGCAACCCTGAAAAGCTATTGGGCACAATGGAACTCCCTTCAGGTAGAGGGTGGCATACTCAAGCGGAAATGGGAAACGGTGGATGGCAGCTCCTATAGGATGCAAACTATACTACCCAAAATCCGAATCCACGATGTGGTTAAGGAAATGCAGGAAGGATCCTCGGGAGGCCACCTTGGTGTTAACAAGACCTTAGCGAAATTGCGGGAAAGGTTCTACTGGCTCCACGCTCGAGAAGACGTAGAGGACTGGTGTCGCAGATGCACAATTTGCGCTTCCGTCAAAGGCCCAAAGCGACGACTGAGAGGACAAATGCAAACCTATAATGTGGGGGTAACGTTTGAAAGGATTGCTGTTGACATCGCAGGACCCTTTCCTGAATCTGAATGGGGAAATCGATACACGCTGGTTGTAGCCGATTATTTCAGCAAGTGGCCCGAGGTCTACCCCATTCCCAACCAGGAAGCAACTACTGTAGCTGAACAGCTAGTGTTAAATTGGGTCAGTACGTACGGCGTGCCTGGCGAACTACATTCGGATCAAGGCCGAAACTTTGAGTCACTAGTTTTTGGCGAAATGTGCGAGTTGCTCGGAATACGGAAAACGAGGACAACACCGCTGCATCCCCAATCCGATGGAATGGTCGAACGTTTCAACGGCACGCTCAATAAACACCTGGCCAAGATGGTTGACGAGAACCAAAGGGACTGGGACCGAAATATCCCACTATTTTTAATGGCGTATAGAGCCGCTGAACATGCATCGACGGGCCAAGCCCCAGCCAAAGTCATTTTTGGAAAGACTATTCGTTTGCCAGCCGATATAAAGTTCGGAACACCCCCTGAGAAACCCCAAACGGTCTCGGAGCACGCAAGTGATCTAAGACAACGGTTGAACCAGATACATCGGACAGTGCGAAAACACCTCGAATCGGCTACTGACCGCATGAAGACCAGGTATGATCTAAAGGCTAATTCTACTGGCTTCCAGCAAGATGACTTGGTGTGGCTATATAACCCGCAACGGCGAAAGGGTAGGTCTCCAAAGTTGCAACATAATTGGGAGGGACCAAACCGAGTTACAAAGCGAATCAACGACGTCGTATACCGAATACAGGAACATTGTAAGCCGAGAGCTAAAATGAAAATCGTGCATCTGGACCGTCTTGCCCCATATTACACCCAGGGAGAATTGACTACAAAGAGCGACACATCTTTTCGGGGCGAAAAGAACTGAGGTGGGGGCAGTGTTACATGTACAAATAATTACATGTACAAATAATTCTGCGAGCTACTGTCGCAATTGTTTTCATAATCATTAAGAACGTCAACAAATGAATTTACTTGAACCCACGAGAACCCAACAAGTATGGTCAACATCTGCAAGTGACGTCACTCCATTTATTAATTTGCTCGAATCTACCAGGTACCTCTCGGTAGAACATTCGCCAATGTACGAGAAATTGGTGAATAGGTAGAGACCCTATATAAAGGCGAGCTGAATGAATGGGGGGATCATTCATTCGCCCGCGATAACAACTTGCGATAGTGTGTGGAAAGCGAATTGAAAAGCGATCAAGTAATAGTGAGGTGATTTTGAGAAGACAATTGCGATAAGAAATTTATGGACAAGTGTTAGAATTTTAATAGTGAAAATTAAAATTAGTGAAAGTGTTAAATTGCTCATTGTGCACTTTTGTAATTAAAATAAACTCTTTTAACTTAAATTAAAAGACATTGCGTTTTCACTTTCCCGGAACATTAAAATTATTATTGGCCGCGAACGGAAAACACGTGACAATATGTACTCCAATTAAAGCAAACGGGTCAAGCAAAGCAGCTGATTTACGATTGTAAGACACTATACGCTGACGCGACGCAATGACACCACATAAATAGCGTAATGAAACTTCCTTGATTCGAAATAATGTCATAAGCACTCCAATGCATATGATTCATGACTGGAAGGGCACTAAACACTGACGCGACAAAGTGACAATTGGTCGACCGCAGCTCAGTGCGCCAAAAATGTCTCGCAGCGTGAAAGATCCCGAATGTAGTTTCGTTTTCGGTCATAGTTTCGGCCGGGTGGAAGCCGAAACCGAAGCTGAGCCGAAACCCGTTTTTTTGGCCGAAACTAGGCAGAAACCGAAACCTAATGTTCGGTCGGACACTATTTACCAGTCATGCGCGGAAATGTTCTTTTTTAGTGGGCCCTTGTACTGGCGGAAAGAACCCACCACAAGACACCGCAGAAGCTAGCTGCCAGCAAGCGTACGCGTCGCCAGGCGTCCAGGTGAGTTCAAACCGATAGCTCGTCGAGGCTTCTTGGAAGTAGTTTTTGATTTTTTTCATTTGATACGCAGCAAGAGCTTCTGTATATCATAGAATGAGTATAAAACCCTTCTGACAGAAGCGTACTTCTGTCTAATCAACTTGTTTTAATTAAGGTTACAGACAAAAACTTCGTCTTAATATTTTTTTCACCCTAATTATATCACCTTCTCAATATGCATACGATTACATACGAGTGAGTACCTGTAAGATGCACAAAATTCCACAAATTTATTCAAATTAAGAAACTCTAGTATGCTGGGAAAATGTTCGATTGGTTCTTTAAGATTCCATCATGCTTCCTTTAGTTGCGTCGAAATCCACTTTAATCAATACATTAACATCCCGCATCATGTCGTTCACTGGGGACTTTCCAACGCATTCAATCAACACTCCTTGATTACATAGAAACACAATTGCCAATTGCAATCGTCAAAAGAATTATCAAAGAAGGAACATTCAAAAAACACAAATGGTAGAATTGTATGCTACCAACATACTCGTACATACAAAGTTTAAGTCAAACATGTTCCGACTACAAATCGCACATTATCCGTTTTGCATAGACACGCCAAATTCTCAGGATGGAGTAATAATTGATTTTTGTGCATTTTAAATGCATATAATAGAGAGGAATCTAATAATATCCACGCACATGGTAACATGCTGACAGTTATATGTTAATATGTTGAGTTCTTTGTGGAAGTTTTAAACTTAATAAGAAAAGAGCTAAGGTGTTACTTTGTTGCAGTTTGTCTTTGAAATGAGTTCTAGTCAAAAGAATTTGTCCTACAAGATCCATACATACGAGTAGATGCTTTTGAAACCACGAAAATTGGACGTGCTTACTTTCTATCCAGACCATGCATGCCTCCTAATATTGAGGCCTCTCTTAAAACCTAGTTTTAGGCTTATTTTTTCATCGCCATGTGTGCACATATGCATGCATAACATATGTATTTCCGAATTAATCTATAGCAAACACATCACATGCTCATATGCCGCTTTGAACAGCTTGAATCTAAATTCATGTCTTAGGCCTACAAACTAAACAAACTAGTTGACAAAGTCCAAAATAAACTCGCGGAGTTGATAAGTAAAATAAAAGAAAAACAGACTTTTTTGCGTAAACTAAGTTGAGCTACTTTTATTAGGGGTAAGATGTGTGCCTTACTTTCTAGTTTGATCAGTATTTAAATTTTAATTCCCTCATTTGCCTGCTGTATATGAAAGCGCATGCAGGGGTCAAAAACGGTGGTCGTATGATTTTCAGGCGCATCACTAGTATGTGACCTGTGCTTTCTTAATTAATTTAGTTATTTAGAGAATGCTGAAAATTGTTCATTTGCTATTTCACCTCACCTAAACTGATAGTCAACATATTGAACTGATGCACGGCTTCCAAGAAAAATTTCTGGAATTTTTATTACCGCGGAAAACTGGAAATATACTCTCCACGCTGATTTTTTTTTAACGTTTAAATACACAGACGTTATCAGATTTGTTGGTTTTTTTTGTTACTTATATTTTTTTCATTTTCAATTTGAATTTTCAACAAATATTTTCTTATAGCCGGTTCCTATGCACAAACCAGCCGATTTTTTTGCTGAGTTTCTATCTTTTTCTTCTTTGATTCCTTGACTTTGCAGAATAGTTCTAACGAAGTTAGCATTTTGACTTGGTGGTGATTTTTTCCATTCTCTCTTATGTTTATTTAGCAAATATAAACAAGATCATGGAGAAAGAGAAAAATTAACGATCGTGAAGTTAAACTTGAGGATTATGGTTGCATAAGAAGAATAACAAGGAAGAAAATAAAAGATTAGAAGTCTATCTTTGATTTGAATGTTTATTCGGTATATGCCCTGAGAATAAAATGATTCCTATTTGGAGGAGACTATGCCTAAGAAATATAGGTTGCATAATATGTATGTATCTATTTTCTACCGATTTTGGCTGGTTCGTAGTTGTTGCTAACCAAGACAACATGCACATTAAGAGATAATTTCGTTTTTGTGCACTTGTGGAATATCTAATATCTTTTGAAATTTTTATCTTTGATATACTGAATTTGCAAGAAGTGAGAAAAATCTGAATGGCTGCACGTGCAACTATAAATTTCCGAGAATAAATCAAAACAAATAGTATTCAATTTTAAATGATAAATTGTATCCGAAAATTGCACATACAGCAGTTATAATCGGGAATACAGTCAGTGTTTTTTTAAATGAAAAAGATAAGTTGATTTCGTTGTTTGTTTTTAATTATTACTTCTAAAGGGTTTTCCAATAAGAGGTGTTATTATGAATAGCCCACTATTACGGTAGATGTCACTTTTGAAGCTGTCATTTTTTTGACATTTGACAAGTAGAAACTATGCCATTAATAAAAATGGAACAATACACGCTTCAAAAACGCATTGAAATTATTAAAATTCACTATAAGAATGATGAAAATTTGGCAGAGACGGTTCGTAAAACTCGAACATTTTTGGGTCGTCGTGAAGCACCTTGTAGGACCGCAATACAGAAATTGGTGGAAAAATTCGAGCTGTTGGGACAACTTAGTGATGTGAAGAATAAAACCCGTGCACGTCACTCAAGAACAGCCGAGAATATGACTGCTGTAGCCGAAAGTGTTGAAGAAAACCCAGGTTTGTCCATTCCTCGTCGTTCTTTGGAATAAGGCATTCCACAAATGTCATTACACCGTATTTTGCATAAAAATTTGGGTCTTAAGGTTTATAAAGTTCAGTTAACACAAGAACTCAAGCCAGTTGATCATCAACAACGTTGTGTCTTTGCTGATTGGGTCCTTGAAATGCATGAAAATGATCCGGAATTCCATCGAAAAATTATCTTGAGTGATGAGGCCCATTTCCACCTCAGTGGCTTCGTCAACAAACAAAATTATCGCATCTGGGGCTTGGAAAATCCAAGAGTTATTGTTGAAAAACCTCTCTATCCTCAAAGAGTGACTGTTTGTGCGGTTTATGGTCCGGCGGAGTCATTGGACCTTACTTTTTCGAAAATCAGGCTGGAGCAACAGTTGCGGTGAATGGATTGCGCTATCGAGAGGTGATTAATGATTTTTTTGGCCGGAATTGGATGGTATTGTTCTGAACAACGTTTACTTTCAACAAGACAGCACTACGTGCCACACAAGCAACGAAACCATTGATCTTTTACGGGAAAAGTTTCCGGACCATGTTATCTCTCGAAGAGGTGATCACAACTGGCCAGCGAGACCTTCTGATTTAACACCTTGCGACTTCTTCCTTTAGAGGCCACGTGAAAGAGGAGGTCTACACCAACAGCCCAGCATCGATTCAAGACCTCAAAGATGGAATTCGTGAGGCTATCAAGGACATAGGGCAGCCACTTTGCGATTTGGTTATGGAAAATTTCATGAAAAGGATATGATCCTGTAAGTGTGGTCGTGGTGGTCATTTGCCTGATGTTATTTTCCACTATTAACGGCAAACCTTCCTCTTTATAATGAAATAAACATCTGATCATTTATATTAAAAAATGACATTTTTCTTTTAATATCAAAATAACACCTCTTATTAGAAAACCCTGTAGTTATTATAAATGCAAGAATGAAACGTTTCAGTTTAGTTGATTTTCTTACAAATATCTTCATTTGCGCGTCATAAGTCACTATGTGCACATCAAAAAATTTCGCATACACTTAAAACTAATCTCGCATCTTCATAAAGAAAACCTATCTATCGGTACTAAATTTTCGACGCAGGTTTACGGTCCCTTATATTTTAATGCTTGTTGCACTCACATCGAAAAGGTCCCTACCGAAGTGAAAAAACTAATTGTTTAGTTCAAAGAGGAAGATAAACATTATGCAGACATTGGAAAGATTCTAGAATGACCGCGTGTAACCATTCAAAGTGTTATAAAAAACCGTAAAACTAATAACAGTTTTGATATTACTCTGAACTTACGGAACGAACGTTTAGAAGGCGAATTTAACGATTAGTGAATAACGATCCTAAAATAAGTGCTCCGAAAATAGCTGCTGATCTCGAAAATAATTGTACTGTACGAAATTTGCTGCATAAAAAAGGTTACAAGAGTCGACACCGTTCTTTTCTAAGATAAATATAAACAGATTGGGTAGACACACCTACGCTCATTTCGGAAGGGTTTTGTACTCAACTTATAAAATGCAGTAACCAGCAACGAATAAAATCAAGAAACATGTCGAAGACGATTTTATTGGAGAAAATGTGAAATTCGAGGATCATACTATTATTGACAAAGTTGAACGAAAAGTTCGTACTTTTCCCCTTCCCCTGCCTCCCTCGGTACCAATAAGGTTTTGAAAAGATCTCATTAAGACTTTTCCAATGACACCCTACTCGACTACCAATGGTGAAATTTTTTTTTGGGGGTCACCTCCCCATATTGGGAGACCCCCCTTAAACCCCTTCGTAAAATTTTGCCACCCTTGAACTTTCAAGAAGTCACCACTTCTGACCTTTTTACAAAGTTTCATGGCTGTAGCCTCTATAGCTTCGGAGAAAAAGTGCTGTGAGATACACACGGACGGACGGACCGACGGACACAGGTCGTGATTGCAATAGGGTTTTGTATTTCAGTACAAAACCCTAAAAACGAATCCAGTACGCCAAAGAATATAGTGAGGCAAAAAAAAACACCGCAACCCACTCACTTCGGGTTATTCAGAGTGAATCTTGGATCAAAAACATAAAGGTCTCGTAAGGTTAAAGGACTCCAATCCGTTCTAGGCTAAGAACTATTATAACCTCGATCAAATTTAACGTAATCAAGATGTTTACGAATAAGTTTACTCTATAGAGTAAGTGTCGAATCCTTCGAAAAACTCGTGACACTAAATCAATAAGTGCGACACTAATTGATTGCGCACGCTGAATCGGCCCTCGTTGAATTCGATGAAAGTCACAGAATTGCTGTAGCGGATGGGAACCAATTGGCACTTTAACCAATTCGTTTTGCGTAAATAATATGTTTTTGTTTTCGTCTAAAGACAGCTGGATTGCACTGGAACAGTGACTACACACGGTAGTGTGGGACAAATTAAGCGCAAAATGTATTCAATTGATAAATTCTTTATTCGTAATGTTTTGGTTGCTGTGCGGTCGCTTGATCACTCTGTCGTCATTAGCCGATAGATACAAAGAAAAACTACTCTCTTGGCTGCAGCACTCTCTTCGATTCCACAATTTGGCCCTTCTGAGATTCATCCGACTCGGATCAAGAGGATTCGTAATTCACCCATAGTTTTAAATATTCAGCACATGTTGACGTCGTCTTCGGCCCGTCATGAATGCCCTGCTTCATCAGTAAGTGTCGATTCCTTTGACTTTGTTGATTTTATATGGTCCCAAATACTTTGCTTTTATTTTAAGACCAGGCCCAAATTGGGTTCTTTTTATAGCCACAATATCGTCTTACTGGTAACGATCAGGATTCTTTCGACGTCAATTATCCGTTTTGACGTTTTCACGTTGAAGTCTTGCTATTTGATGCTTCGCGCCTTCTCTTTTCTGGTCTCGCTCATCGCGGAATGTTGAGATTATCTCCCGCTGTAACGCTTTTATGACGTCTTGACTGTGACCAGTACGCATTTGTGCCCCCACTAACAGTTCAAATGGTGTTACGCCTATACTTCTGTTGAAAGTCTAGTTGACTGCCAATTGTACATGCCGTACAAACTTGTACCATTTCAGAGGTTCATTCACAGCTAGCTTAGCCAATATAGATGTTATCACACTATTCATCCGCTCAACCTGACCATTTGCTCGAGGTAATCCAGTCGTTATAAGCAGATGACGTATGTTCCCTGTTTCGCAGTACTTCTAAAATTCATGGGACGTAAAGGCCGACCCTCGGTTCGTGATTATCTGTAAAGGATTCTCTAATATACTTTTCTGTAGATCTAGTCTTGCTGCTACTTTCAATGTTGTAGTTGACTTTGTTGGGTAGAGCCACGTGTATTTGGTGAAACTGTCCATTATCACCAAAATATGTTTATATGTTTCCAGTGGAGCCAAATGATCTGCATGATACGTGTGTAGCGGTATATTTCCCTCATCAAATTTTCCCGCTTTTCTGTTCGCAAGTATGCAAGGAACACAGTTCTCTGTTAATCGTTCTGTTAACTTCGGAATGTAGTAATGTTGTTTCACATTTCGTTCGGTCCTGGAAATATGAATTCGTCGTATGATATCCTTCTGCATGGCTTTCGGTACAACAAAAACTTTTCGTCTTTCTATAAGCTTCGAAAGCACTCCACTCCGCAGTACAAAGTCCTCGAATGGTCCATACTCACCACCACCACCAATCTTCGCCTTGTGCTTTCTTCAAAGTGTATGAGTTTTTCATTCAAATGGGAAACACATGGCCACGTCTACGTTGGGATCTTGATCCGGTTGGGAGGGTGCGAGGCGGCACCACATCCATCCGGATGCCCCAATCTTATTTATGGGCCAAACAATCGTCGTAATGACGAGGTCTCCGCCAGTCCGTCCGTTTTTGCTTGTTTCCACTTGTTCTCTGAACAAGCAATTCCAACCCTTAGCGAGTTACCTCCTTTTTTCGACTTCGGTCGAATTTTTCCGTGACCCAAGGATTTGTGAATGCGAAATTCTTTTGTAGTGGGTCCTTGTGTTGGGAGAATAAACCCGCCCCACGACACCGCAACACTAGCCTGCCAGCGCATTCACGCGTCCCCAGACAAGGCCAATCTCGGCTGATCTTACCATCCCCTTTCGCCGAGGCAGCAGACCATCGCTGCAGTCCTGTACGGACATCTTAATATCCTACTTCCACTACAAAATGGTGGGGCCCGTAGGGGAAAACAACACTCTCCTTCGAGTTCTCACATTTTTAATTTTGCTGTCGGCAGACGAACCGATTCAATTTTTATTGTTGCCTTCACCATTTGATATTAACGTAGCATACTTTGGAGTGTTCCGTAAAGTAAAGATAGAGTCACCCATAAACTTTCTTTTGGTGTTGTTTGTCTTGTCTTCGGTATAGTAAGGTCTATAGGATCTTCTGGAATTCTTCGTTCGTGGTGGCTCTGCCGCCTGAACATGCCGATGATGTTATAGAGTAGTGCGTCCCTCAATGTTACCAAAAGAAAGTTTTGCACATTTTTATACAGTTTGAAGTCGGACAGTTCTAATTTTGAACAAACTGATGGTGCCTGGGGGGTTTCAAATACACTGCTTGGAATCGCGTCAGTTTTTGCTGGGAGCTAATCTGATGACCGGCAGTGATAAAATCCGCATCATCAATTAGTCCTGACCGACACCCGGTTTGTTTTTATGATTGGTTAGCCGTTTTTATTAGCATACTTTCATAGAAGACAGGGACTTGAATTCAAGGAGAGGGGCCTAAAATTACAACAACCATCTCTCCACTGCGGAAGCAATTGTTTCTTCAGTAATGAAGAGCGAAATCCTTCAGTCTCTCCATGTCTGGGTCGGCATCGCAGAGACTGCCCTGTGATAAACATAAGCAGTCGAGCAGCTCCGTGTTGATCAGGAGTGGCTGCTTGCTAAGAGATAAGGTGGTCACCCCGTCGAAACTGCTTAGTTTGTTGTTTTACTAGTGTAAAGTAAACTACATCCGTCATGTTTCCATCCCTTAGGCAGAGATGAGTGGTTCACTTCAGCCACTTTAACATCTTTATGTTTGACATTCCCCTTGTAATGCAACGACCTTCTTCGGAGAAAGTAACGGTTGCTTTTTTTTAATGTTGCCGTTTGTCTCAATCCTTCGTGTCCGCTAACTTTAACGAAAAAAAAAAAGTTGAATCACTGCAGAGTAGCTTAATTGACACATAATAGAACATTTCTAAAGATAATAAAAACTGATCGGTAGAGTAGAGTACGCGTGATAAATATTTTGTAGTGTAGCTTCGTGGCTCGACGAGAACCCACCTCATATGATCCCGCAAATGCTACTCGTCAAGCACGCGTACGTGGTCGTTAAGCGAGGTTAGTTAGCTGAGCTCGGTGTTTTTTATAGCTCGCTAACACTTGTGCCAGGCAATCGGCACCCGTATCCTACACGGACATTTTGAAAATCATTTCAATGGCGCCCAACGTGGAGCCCGAAAAGCCCGGCTGTATCGTCAGTCGTCTGCATGAGGCAGACCATCGCTGCAGTCCTGTACCGACGTCTTAATACCCTACTTCCACTACACAACATGCAGAAGTCTTTCTCCGGGTCGATGCTCAAGAGTGTGATGAAATTTCTCTAGGAACAAAGTCCAGCGTGCTATTTTTGGAATATATTTTTTTCAGAGTTTGTTCAAACGCCAAGCAAATCAGTTACTATTTTAAAAGGTGTACTTAACAAATACACTCTGAATTTGCGAAGTAAATGAACAACGGTTAAAACATCTAATTCGTATGACGATAGTTTTTCTTCTTGTGGTGTAGTTTTTTTGCTCATTCTAGTGACTTCTGCAACAATACACCTCCATAACCATACTGGCTAGCATCAGTGTGAAGCTCCGTTTCAAGACTCAGGTCGTAAATTCGCAAGACTGGGTGCTCGGGCAACAGTATTTTTAGCATGTTGATCGCCTGCTGCTGCAACTCTCTAAACTGGAATTTCACGTCTGCTCGAAGCATATCGCTCAGCGGTTTAGCAATAACGGAATGGCCTGGGATAAACTTTTGAAAGTACCCCGACAGTCCTAAGAAATTCTGTACGCCCTTTGCATTCTTTAAGTCTGGATATCGCCTGACAGCATTCGTTTTCGAAGGAGAGGGTGATATGCTGAAATTTTCGACAACATGTTCGAGAAACTCTATTTTTTTCTCCAAAACTTACACTTCCTTTTTATATATTATTAAACCATAATCTTTTACAACTTTAAGAACGGCTTTCAATTTTTTAATTTCTTCTTGTTCATCATGTGCGAGAGTAATTATATCATCCATGTATGGAAAAGCTATCCTTTGATTAAAAAATTCCCAAAATATACAGTTTATGAATCGCTGGAATACCGACGGAGAGTTACTCATGCCAAAAGGGACGCGTCGAAACTTGTATTGACCCATATGCGTCACAAACGATGTAAACTTACGGCTGCTTTCTTCCACTTCGACGTGGAAAACCGCATCCTTGAGATCCAGTGTGCTGAAAACATGCGCGTTTTGTAATTTGTCAAGAATATCCTCTATGAGTGGTAATGGAAATCTATCCTTTTCAATAACCTTATTGATACGTCGATAATCGATTACGACTCGCGGAGAGCCATTTTTTTTTTCCAGTCGACTTGTACTTGGCTTGAATATTCTGATGACGATGGTTCAACTATTCCCTTCTCTATCCATTCTGGAACCTAATTGTCCACTATTTCGCGTTCCTTGTCTGGAAGTCTCCTAGGCGCGCAGAATACTAGACTAGGATCCTTTACAACTATCGTCATTTCAACGTCGGTTTCTTTTACCTTCTAAGGAACACACTCCGCGACAATTTGCTCCGTCATTTTCTTTTCATCAATTGAAACCGTTTCTCCGATGTTTAGTTCGTCGTAGTCGCGAACATTGATGTTCATCAAAAACGCGCTGGGTGTCAATTTTTTTACATGAAGTCCTGTGTTGTTTAGAATAAGTTCTGCTTGATTTAAAAATTCGCTGCCGAGAATAGCGCCAAACGAGAGAATATCATCTGTTACTACATAAACGCGAGTAGAGTGCTCGTCTTCGTTCAGTTTGGTTTTTTGAAAAGACGAAATTTCGTCCAAACCTCGTTAGAATCAAATCTGTGCGTTGCATATCCGGAATACGAATCTTAGTGATTTCTTCTCGGAAATTAGGTCAACTTACCTTCCTGTGTCAATGAGATTCTTCATAGCTACTACTACAAGCGTAGCATCTTTGGTCATTGTATTCTTCCCCTTCCCGTCCAGTTAACTTACGTTCTTATTGTCTGGCTTTCTATTTTGACATTCTGAGGCGCGATGACCTTACTTTCCACACCCGAAACATTTGATGCCCGTATTTTTATGAACACAGTCTGCCGATTTGAGGCCCATGAGTCCGCAATTAAAGCATCGCGTTTTTTGAAACTGTTCGCTGCCACTGTCGATGATTTTGGTAGTCGCTTTGATTCCTCATATGATTGTTTGCACTGAAATTTCTCATAATTCAGCAACTTCGTTTTAAAATCTTTTAGCCCCGTAGCACCATATAACATATTTCGTGGTTGGTCGTTTATTCCACCAATAACATATTACATGATTGCCGCCTCTTCCACCTCCCCACGATTGGCTATTTCTTGCATTGTCAAAAAATATTCCAAACAAGATTCATTACTTTCTTTTTTACGCTCTGTCAGGAGTCGGTGCAAATCAGCGGTATTAATTTTTCCCCCGAACTCCTCGCAAAGTGCTTTTTTCAAGTTTGGCCATGTTTTGACGTTTCTTTCGCCTTTTATGAATATTTTCGTGATATTTTCTAACGATCTTTTTGCCACTATCCGTTTTTCCGTATCCGACCACCCGAATAATATTGCTGTTTCTTCAATTTCGTTGGCCCAACATTTAACCGGATAGTTATCCTTTCCATTGATCGGACAAATGTCTATATCTCGAAAGCTTAACGCAAACCTATTCCCGATCGCCCCACTGTTCAAACACGACATTTCATCAGTCAGAACACTTATATTGTCTTCGTCATTGACCTCTGTAAGTTGTTTGTGTTCAGCTGCGTCGTATTTTTCAACCTCCTCATCTCTTTCATCGTCGTCCTCTTTACAGCTTTCCAATTTCTTTAAATCCGTAAGCATGTCACATATTCGCTCGGTCATCTCAGCAACACTGCCCGTATAGTCGATACAAAGCAAAATACACACGGTCGATAAATTTCTTTCCGAGAAGTGCTCTTTCAAAAATTCTATTTTCTCTTTATATTGCGACGAACCACTCACGAACTCATATACTGCAAACGTCCGAAGTCTTCTATTCTGACGATCGCCATCTTCACCATACACGACTTTATGGAGAATTTTCGCCGATTTCGCTGGTGCTGATGATATATTGGCATTTACACTCAGAATTTGTTCCTCAAATGATTGTTTACACGTTAATGATGAAGTCTGCATCCACGAGTTTCTTGGTGTTGGTATTGGTTTTGAATTTTTGGAATCACTGTGTCCCTGCCACTGAAGTCGCCACTTTCAGCAGGTGATTACGGAGAGTATAATGAGTAGAGTGAAGGTCGTATAGCCAATTGCTAAAGGATGGTGAAGCGGCTGCTGAATTTCATTAGGTAGCGCAAAATTTTGCTGGTTTGCTAATAATTGCTGCAGTGTTGCAAGGTCACTGACATCGGTAGCATGCGGAGTAGCATTGTAAATTCTCAAATCTCCTATAACCGCTAAATCTGACGAGATATTTAAGTTTGTAAATGATATATATGCTAAATGACTGGTAGTGTAGTAAACGCTATAGCTGTTCAGCTGCGGTTGGGTGTTCCTTAATGAACACTTAGAATGAAGTTCTAAAAGTCCAGCATATTCCAATGTAACTTGAAAGTTATTGGCGCCGTAGGCTGCGTTTAGATCGGTTGGTTCCTTAACTGCGAATATCCAACGGTTGACCCTTTGTTGTTTCACGCACATGTATTCGTCAATAAGATTTGTTAAGGAACATAAAGCATTCCTGTTTTTGTTGAGCAGGTTCACTTCACATGCCAAGTAGCATATGAATGGTTTGCATGCTGGGACATAGGAGGTAATCTGGTGGATTCTCAATGCAATCTCGGAGCATCTCGGATGTTCCTGGTAGTCTGTTTTTAGTCAACAACGAGATCCTTGGTTTGATGGCAACCATGGTGTTGCTAACTATCATTGGAATTGGTGTGAGATGGAATACGTGAAATCAATCTTGGTTGATCTATGGCAACTTTATGTTGAAGATAAAATAATCCTGGGTGGTGGCACCTTTTATCGACATTAATTTGTAAAAAGTGGTTGGATCGTTGTCCTGGATTACTAGTTGGAGAGGTCATACTAAATGAGCCTTTATTTTGCTGACTTCCTGTTGAATTTGGCCGACTGGTAACAACATTGGACTGAGTTTTCCATGGTGAGTGTCAATGACAACGTCCATTAGCAGGGCTTGCACCCTTTGCAAACTGGAGGCTCTCAATGTCAGCTGAATAGACAAAGTGGTCACCAGCTGCGAGATCTGTTGTTGATATTCTTGAACATCATGCTCCTGGATCTTGCGCGCCATGTCATTAATTTGTTTCTCCAAGTCACCAACGGTTTCGTTGATTTATGCCTGATCCTTTTTAATGATGTTGATGATAGCATCCAGAATTGACGTTCAGTTCTTGAGAAGATTAAGGAGATGATCTTAATTTGCCTTAACATTTTGTGCATATTCCGTGTCCAAAATACCAAAAAATCAGTGCGCGATGCTGCCCTTCAGGCCAATGGCGCCCCGTTTAACACGTTTCCTGGTTATAGCTCATTAATGACATAATTGAATTGTTTGATCAAGGCGTGACAAGAGGAGTTCCGATAAATTGATCTACATGAATGTTGTAAGGCTTCTCTCCCGGTGAGCATAGCTAGTATGCCCTTCCAAATGGGTTTAATGTCGTAGTATATTATTAAATTCCACTCGGTTGCTATGGGTTGAATGGTTGAAATATCTTCAAAATGAATGCCCGGTGCATTTTTGAATTTCGTTATTCGAACTGGCAATGCCAAAACTAGCGGTAGAAGCAGCAAGGCAACTATGATGGTGAGCATCCCCGGATATGCTGTCAATTTTTGTTGCTTTTTAGGTACTTCCTGGATGGCTGACACCCCTCGCAGTCAGGTTGATCCTCTTCATCCATCCGCTGATGTCGTGATGGTCCTGGGATGTTCCTCGAATCAGGTGACTCATTATGGGTTGGTGGTTCCTGTGGCTTGAGGTAATCTCCCAAGGGTAGTGTAACCAATCTGTGAATTGGCCTTGTTCTAGCACCGGTTGCAGTTTTAACCTCTGGAACGCGCACGATTCCGTCATTTCCTTTGAACGTCTTGATTATGCGTCCAAGAGGCCAGTTCTGAACAGGACGGTCATCTTTCTTTAGCACCACCATCATACCCGGCTCAGTGTTGGTCGCTTGGTCATTACATTTTTGTTTTTGTTGTAATTGACATAAATATTCTGTGGACCATCGTTTCCAAAACTCCAGTTTTAAGGTCTTCACCAACTCCCATCGTCACACAAGGCCCGAAGTATTGGGCCGAACATCAGCGTCAATCTGCGCCGTCAATAGTTTACCAGATAGGAGGTGGCCTGGTGTTACGGCCGCTAAGTCATTTGGGGTAGATGACATTGGGCAGATTGGTTTAGAATTTTGAACCACCTCGACGCCAATTATGATGTCTAGTCCCTCATAGGTGAGGCCGGCGGTTGAAAGGCTACGCATAACCAGATGTTTTGCGGATTTAACTGCGGCTCCCGACAAAACTCCAAAATGAGGTGCTCTTGGAGGAATGAATTTAAACTGGATTCCTCTTGTGCTGGACGCCTTGATGATGTTCTTTTGTGCGACAGGCGAGTATATGGATGGTTCATGCTCAGTTAATTTGTTCCTTGCACCGACAAAGTTTGTTGCGTTGTTGCATTAGAGTTTCTCACAGTATCCTCTTCGTCCCAGACAACGATGAAGTGAACCAATGAATGCATCCGTTGATAAATTGTTGACAAGCTCCAGGTGAACAGCCTTTGTGGCAAAACAGCAGAAAACCATCAAGTATACCTCCAGCATTTATAAACGGTCGCGCTGGCTGAACTCTGGTGTCAGGTAGATTGCCCATTACTTGGTTCATCAAGATTGGCTTTGCCCTACAGCAGGTCACGCAATGGTGTACGATTGCTCTGGCTATTGTTTTTCCTTTGGTTGGCCAACACGTTTACCTGGTATGAGCGAGCAATGCCTGTTGACCACAATGAAGGTTTCGGTCATGATTGATTGAGTCATATGGGACTAACATGGGGTGTTTAGCATCGTATGATAGTAATGAGGCTTCCAGGCGGCCACCAACTCTGATGTTTCCATCTTTGTCCACAAATAGTGATGATGTATATCACATCAACCGATCCACACATGGTAGCAACCGTTGCATCTGATTGTTTTTTCTTTAGCTCTGAAGAGTGTCCGTAGGGTATTTGGTCAGTGGTCCCCGTGAAAGCCGTTGGCCACAAGCTCTCCCTCCCATGCAGAAACAGAGGCAAATAAAACTAAAAGGTTGATGACGCAAATGATCGAGCCGGTAGATTACACGATCATATGTCAGCTGGATTGTCTGCAGATCGAACATGACGCCACTGGGAAATGAGTGAGCCTTCCTGGATTTTTGACACCTTATTTGCAGCAAATGTGTGGTAGGTTGACGAGGATGAGTTAATCAAAGCGAGGATTATATCTGAATCAGTCCAGAAAAATGTTGGGTGACTGCCAAACTTTATATCCTGTTTAACTCTAGATGCCAACTGGACACCCAACAACGCTGCACACAATTCCAAACGAGGTAGAGTCTGAGTTTAAAGAGGGGCCACTCTAGATTTGGTGCACAAAAGCTTAAAGATCACTTTTTCATCCCGAAGGCTGGATCCATATGCTTTTTTGGAGGCATCGGCTAAAACATGAACTTGCACCAACTTCGGGGTCCGCTGAGAGAAAACATGTCGTGGAACTTGTGTGTCCTGCAAGCTGTTGGGATAATTGCAAAATGATCTCCAAGTCTTTTCGTGATATGGGGGGGAAATGGATCATCCCAGGAAATATTCAGTTGCCACAGCTTTTGGATGAATGTTTTGGCAGTCTCCACAAACGTAGCCAATATTCACAATGGTTCAAAAATTCTGGCCGATTCCGAAGTGACGGTGCGTTTGGTTATTCTGTCGAAGGTCTACTGGCTTACCCTTATCATCGCCTGGTCGCCAGATCATGCCCAATGTTTTTATGAAATTTGGCTTGTATCTCCTCCGAATCCAGGCTGGTTTCCCGATGTCCCGGTGAAATGTGGTCCAAGAGTAGCTTGTGGTTGGCACACCATTTGCGAAGGCTGGAACCGGCCAAGCTAAGCATTTGTCCAATACCTCCTTTCCACTAGTCCATTTGTAGCAGGGTGATAAGGTGACGTTCTTGCTTTACTGGTTCCTATAATATTAGTCAGTGACCTGAACAAGGCTGACTCAAATTGTGTTCCCTGGTCGGTTACCACAATTAAGCTCGGGATTGTTCATCTGTTCTTTGACAAGCTCGTCATTTTCAATAATAGCAGTACTGATATGGATTCTATGCGGGACAGCGAATCTGGGGTAATGTTAGTATCGCCACGAAATTGTGAGATGTAATTCAATTATCTTGACTGCCGAGGCGATGCCCTATCGGATTTCTGGTTAAAGTCAAAAGCAATTGGCTTGTGATCAGTGCGTACGACGAACTCCGAACGCTCCAGATAGTGTTGAAAATGGTGGATGGTGCTGTACTCGTATACGGCAAGTAACTCCCGATCATAGACACTAAAGCGAGACTTAGCTGTGGTGAGCTTGCGTTGGAAGAATGCAATTGGTTTCCATAGGTTGTCTTGAAGCTGCTTGAGTACTCCTCCGATAGCAGTATCCGATGCGTCGGTAGACAAGGCCAGAGGTCTGTTGCTCTGGAAATACACTAGGAGTGTGGCATCTTAGGTCTAAGTTATTGGAGTATTGTCATTCTTCTTTGATTTATGCAAGACATTATTTAAGAGAGTTTGCATTTCTGCAGCTTTTCTGACAAACCTTCGCTAGAAGTTAATAACTCCAACAACACGACGGAGCTGTTTGATTGTATTTGGTTCGGAAAATTCCTAATTGCTTCGACCCGCTTTTCTGGGGGATGCATTCCCTCTGCTGAAGTTATATGTCCTAGATATTCGATTTGCTTAACTCCTAGTGTACCTTTTGCGATGTTGATTACCACTCCGTAGTCGTTCAGCCTCTTGAAAACGGTGTGGCGGTGTTTCTCAGGTTGTCATGAAGATAGCAAAAACAAAATTCGAGACCCTTGAAAACCTCGTCCATAAACCTTCGGAATAACTGGGCAGCGTTTCGAGACCGAAAGTCATTACAGTGACTTCGTAGAGACCGAATAGGGTTACTACCGCTGTCCTTGGAATGTCCTCCTCTGCGATAGGGATATGGTGGAATGCTCGAATCAGATTTATTTTTGAAAAGATGTTTTTCCAGATAGGTTTGACACTATGTCTTGAATGTGTCACATCGGGTAGCGGTCTGGAATCGTAACTGCGTTAAGACGCCGTTAGTCCCCACGTGGGCGCCATTTAACTTCATTCTTTGGTACGAGGTGTAGAGTCGCTGCTCAAGGGCTGTTGGATAACCTCCGATAGCCAAGCTGTTGCATATGTTCAAATTCAGTTCTCGCTATCCAGAATTTTTCTGGTGTGAGTTTTCGAGGCCGCTCTGCCACGGGTTGTAGTAAACATAATCAGTCGAGCAGCCCCGTGGTGACCAGAAGTGGTTGCTCCTGAAGCGGGAAGGAGGTCACCCCGTCGAAACTGCTTAGTTTGTTGTTTTACTAGATTAAAATAAAAATAAACTACATCCGTCAAGTTTTCATCCTTTAGGCAGAGATGAGTGGTTCTTTTCAGCCACTTTAACATTTTTAGATTTGACATTCCCCTTGTAATGCAACGACCTCCTTCGGAGAAAGTAACGGTTACTTTTTGCTAATGTTTGCGTTCGTCTCAAGCCTCCGTGTCCGCTAACTTTAACGAGACAAAAAAATGTTAAATTACTGTAGAGTAGCTTTATTGACACATAATAGAACATTTCGAAAGATAATAAAAATTGAACGGTACGTCTCGTAGAGTAGAGTACGCTGATGAATATTTTGTAATGTAGCTTCATGGCTCGAGAAGAACCCACCTCATATGATCCCACAAGTGCTAGTCGTCACGCACGCGTTTGCGGCCGTTAAGCGAAACTAGTTAGCTAAGCTCGATGTTGGTCCCAGGTTCAAATCATGTTCGGGGCAACGTGATTTAGTTCAGGGGATTTTTCGGACAGACTATGAGTGTTCAACTCAGAGGTGATAGATAATGATTTAATCAGATCATATCATGGCTGAGCAGGCACACGGGAGCATGGTACTGACCAAACCAACTTCCGAAAAAATAAATACGGTCATGAAAATGAGATGCTCTAACTAACCCTAAGCGAAAGACCGAGAGGGGCTGTAGTGCTACGAGAAGAAGAAGCTCGATGTTGTTTATAGCTCGCTGACACTTGTGCCAGACAATCGGCACCCGTGTCCTACACGGACTTTTAGTGGGCCATTGGTTACGATGTGATGTAGCACTGAATGCTTTTGAGTTTCGCTAAAACGTGACGGGTTTTTGATATTCAGGTATTTGCTGAGGATTTCAAAGTCCTTCACGTTGCTACTTAACGTGGACACAGGTGAATACTTTTGTACGTCGGTCCAGTCGCTGGTTGGCAATTGTGTCTTAGGGTCTAACAAACAACGATTTTTGATGTCCACCAGCAGTCCGAAGTGTTGCAGGAAGTCTGCATCAAGTATCGGTCAGGTAACCTTTGCTATTACAAATCTCCACCAAAAATTTATTCTAAGGCCGAGCGAAATATTGAGTACACGCGTGCTGACAGCAAAAAGTTTATAGCCGTTTCGGAACTGCTTGGTAATGGTCTGTGGGGCAGGGATGACGGAAACGTCGGCTCCCATATCGATGAGAAATTTAAGCTTGGTGCTGTGATCCTGAACATGCAGGCGACGCGTTATCTAGTTTTTTTGGACTACTTTTAGGATGGAAACCACATGGTTTTGCACATTTTCTTGCGGGTCCACCGAATTAACAATGGAAGTAGCATATCGGTTGCTACGCCAAAGTCACCTAAGTGCAAAATCTTCTTTTTGAGAAAACATCAATCTAACATTGTGAGATATCTGAAAATCGTATTTGGTATATTGTTGGTTCAGATTATTGTCAAATATCCGTAAAAGGCCTTCTTTCACTATTCTACTATAAGATTTAGATTATGGTTGACCATGGTGTCAGAAATGTCACTTGGATGAGTTTGGCAAAGTGTGATTTTGTTTAAAGTTACACTACGGTGCAAAAATAAATTTGAAAACAACACGTTCAATGTAAAAGTTGTATTTTATTTTTCTTATTGAACATTCAGAATTACATCCTTATGCTAATGCTTAGTCATGTTCGTAGCTGGATTCCTCACTTTCATGGGGCTCAGCCACGTTGTCCCTCTGGCCAGACGAACCTGTGATACCGGAATAGTATGTGTGGTAGGGCTTTGGGATGTTCAGCTCCTTGCACATTTTTATCAGATCCGTTTTTTCGCTGTTGAAATCGGAAGCCGTTGGGTGTACGCCTGTGGTGACGCTTGGTTGTTGGGTCTTCCTCTAACAGTGTTTAGATTCGGTTTTCCGATACTCAAGGCAGCAAACCTTTCTCCAAGGAACAACTCCTTTGTGAAATTTTTTTGCCAACTCGGTGAAATCGAGAAAATCCTCGTATTCCATTATTGTCACCTGAAATGGTTTAGGATGGATACGAGCACTTCAAACAGTTTGAAACCAACCAATTCTGGAACATAAACTGGAATGTTTTTGGATCTCCTCTCCACTTTCGAATCGAACCACATTCCATCTCAGAATGTCCTAGCTCGAGAATGTTTAATTAGGTGCAATGCGGTAGTTTTTAGTAGATAAACACACATTGCAGCAACCATCGAGTTTTTATTCTGTCCAAAATAAGAATCAGACATCATTCTTGTTAGGGAAATTTCTGAGTCAACTCCCAATTTCATTTGAACGTACTCCATGAGACGAGAGGCTATTTCATTAGCCCCACTTTTACCATTCGTTTCATCCCACATAAAACAATTGCCGTCATGTGAATTGAGATTGAAAATTGTAAAGTTATACACGGCTAATTTGCGGAGGTAAAATATTTGACCCCCACTGCCTTTGGGAACATTAAGAACGGCCTCCAAATCAAAGTTAAATGACAAGCAGTGATTATTTGCTATTGTTGATAAATTTCTGTCGTTATTTCTAGACTCCCGAGCTGCATCCTTCCTCTCAATGTGCTTATTATATTCAACATCTACTGCCTCTCTGTCACCTATAGACACCGCTCGATACACCAAACATTTACTGCACTGATCCTTCTTTGGACGAAAAAATACAACATTAAACTCTCGGAAAATTTTTCTAAATTTATCAAACGAAACTATTTCCTTTCCATCCTGCCCATAGCGTTCCACAAACAGTCTGTACATAATAGAGATGTTCAATGTTGCATCTAAATATTTTCTACTAGAAGATTTGCGGCAATAGTGTGACTCCATTGTTGGAAAAGAACAAATGAATTCCTGAATGTACTTTTCAGCTTCAGAGGATAGTTTGTTGGCTGGAGGATGACGCCCTCTCATGCCTGGTTCCACTATTCCCTTGTCCGTAATTTTTTTCAATGTACTACGTACTAAAGCTTCTGTGATGTTCAGGGTGGCTAGGAAAAATTCACGACATACCTGAATTTTATCATTGCCTTCTTGGCTTACTTACATGTTGAGCAAGAAAGGATCTCTGATTATCTATTGATGGTGACATTCTAAAACCGTCATCGATTTTTCGCCTATGATCTTCGCTAACGAGTGAACAGCATTGGTGATTAATCTTACCAATACAAGGAGATAGTAGCATGGGACGGGCGGCATATTCTACACCTCTGAATCCAGATATGCCTCACCCTTCAATCTCCTCTCAAGACGAATTTGCTTCTTCCATTTTCTTTTACCCCGTTTTTCCGGCAGTCCACTATTGATTTCTCCATGCTCTTCGTTATTTAAACCTGAAGGTCCTGGTTGAGGTGAATTCCAAGAGATCTCATCTTGGTCATTCCTGTTCGATGCTGAAAGAAAAAGATGCAGAGCACAATGACTATTCCTCAAAATAATCCAAAGAAAAAAAGAATAATGAGCGAAAAGAGTGTTTTATTGAGATTACCTCTTATGAGTTGGCTTCTGTGGAGTACTGAAGATGGAGTACCAGGAAACAAGCTGCTGCTGTCACTGTCAGATGATTCATTTCCAGGGAAATAAGTTTCATCAGAATCTGAAAACGTTTCTTCTCTCTCCCTATTAGCGCACGTTGCAATAATTTTTCTCGACCTGGTTGAATAGATTTTCAAATCACAAAAATCTACTTCCAGAACGCCAAAATTACAAAAACACGACTAGTAACGAAGCGCAAACGATAATGATTACACTGAAAACCTGCGTTGGTCAGAAACAGTTGAACGAATACCACATAACCATATTACTATGGAAACTACTTCTAGTTCATTGAAAGTGAACATCGGCGAACCATTTCAGAGAGGAACAAATGAAATACGCTTTGCTAGACTCACCCAAGTGGTAGATAGGTTACTTTGTCGAAGCATAAAATGACAATTTTGTAGATGTTGGAAACGTTGAATGATAATTTAACCTATTTGAGATTGGAATTCAAATGCATACCTTTGGCATATTGTAGAGTGACACCTAACAATTATGAGAATCAACTCAGGTAAAAATGGATAAAAATGCACTTTGACTTTGGTGTGTCATCAACGATATGTTATTTCGGCGTTTAGCGAGGCTGGGTGAATAAGCGGGAGCGAAGCGTAAATCCCAAGTACGGCTGAGGATTCTGTTGAACTGCAGTCTTTCTAGACGCGAACAAATGTTGAAAAACTCGCGTTTGATTTTATTCCCAATGACACTTTGACTTCTTTCGACTTCGGAAATTAAGTTTTTGGACCAATCGCGTGTTTCCAGTTACTTGTCAGTAATTTCGGTCAGCTGATCCAAATTCGCTGTTGACACAGTTAACATCTCTTGAACACGCGACGGATGCCGTTTCATCCATAATGATTTAAAAAATTCATTTGAAACGGTTTTGTCCGCCATACTTTTCATTGAGTGATGTAGTTGGGATAGCTTGTTATCCCCAAGCTCCAAGCCTGTCAGTAAATACTGGATGTTCTCATGTTCAGATACAGCGTAGATGGATATGATGCGATTTATGAGCGTCTCGTATTTGTTTGTGTGATGTGGCCCCTTTATAATGTCCGCCACCTGCGTGAGGGCATCATGTTCCAATTTGCTAATTATGCGATTGAACATCTGTTCGTCCGTTCTTATTTTTGCACATCTGAATTGCGCCTCAACTCGTGCTAACCAAAGGGCTGGCCGCTGCTTCCAGAACGTTGGCAATTTAACCATTGCGATGCTACTTACTGCGTCGGGACGTTCCGCTTGCGATGATGGACTACCTGAGGCAGCGCCGAAAACGCTGCTGTTTGAGATTTCTGTCATTGCGGTTTAACGACGTCTGATCACCAGTTTGTAGGCACTACGTCGTCCTACAAATAATAACGTTTTTAGGGTTTTGTACTAAAATACAAAACCCTATTGCAATCACGACCTGTGTCCGTCTGTCCGTCTGTCCGTCCGTCCGTCCGTCCGTCCGTCCGTCCGTCCGTATGTCACAGCACTTTTTCTCCGAAACTATAAGAGCTACAGCCATGGAACTTTGTAGAAAGGTCAGAAGTGGTGACCTCTTGAAAGTTCAAGGGTGAAAAAATTTTTCAAAGGCGTTTAAGCGGGGTCTCCCCATATAAGGGGGGGACCCCTCAAAAAAAAATTTCACCATTGGTAGTCGAGTAGGGTGTCATTGGAAAGATCTCAATGAGATCTTTTCAAAACAAGTCTTAAAATTGCCTTATGAGTACCGAGGGGGGCAGGAGAAGGGGAAATGTACGAACTTTTCGCGTACCCCCCCCCTCGCGATTGGACACCTTCCATCCGAAAAATCTGAAAAAAATCATGAATGTAGGCCTTCATGAGTACAACAACAAAAAATACATGAGAAGTCGAAATTCACTCAACTTTGTTAGTAATAGTATGATTTATCGATTTGTGTTTTCTTGAATAAATTCTAAACGGTACCCTTAAACTCAATAAAATTTAGCAAGGAGATGACTATTTATAAGATTGATCTTTTCGGAAAGTTTCATAAAGATCGAATAGTATTTACCGAAGTTATAGCGATTTGAATTTTCGTGTATTACTATGGAGCAATATGCCCTGTATTACTATGGAAACATATTGCTATGGAGCCATATGCGCTTTTTACCGACTTAGACACTACAGCTTTGCTAGAATTTGCATGAAAATTTCAGAAGTGATAGGTATCATGAAGATGAGTACATACAATTGAAACAAGCCGAAGAGGCAGGAGAGAGCTCCTAGCAAAAGGACTTTGTAACCATTCTAGGATTCGAAAAAATAGGCCATGAATCGATGATTACAGTACAGAGGAGTGGCCCCTGAAAAAAAAATTTCATGAAAGGTAGCCGATATGGGTATCAACTGAAAGTTCTCTATGAGAGCTTTTCAAAACAGTTCTTAAACTGACAGTTTTTGCTTCAGTGGGAGCACAGGGGGGGGGGGGGAAATACATGAAAAATGTGTTTCCTCCCTCGCGAATGGACACCAGTGATCTAAAAAATCTGAAAAAAATATCAAAGGAGATATTTATGCGTATAACTATAACAAATACCTCAGAAGTCAAAATTCGTTCAACTTTGTTAATAATAGTATGATCCTCGAATTTCACATTTTCTCCAATAAAATCGTCTTTGACATGTTTCTTGATTTTATTCGTTGCTGGTTACTGCATTTTGTAAGTTGAGTACAAAACCCTTCTGACATGAGCATAGGTCTGTCTACCCAACTTGTTATTTATTAATTAATGATAATCTTTCTTCGCCTGCAATATCCAAAAGTAACAATGATTCGATGTTGTCGTGAAGCTGTCATCTTTCAGAAAGAGACTCGTTCTTTTTTCTCGCTTCGCCCGTTCTGCTTCGATATTCGCTCGACTCATTCGGCTTCGATACTCGGTCTTCTAGTCTGGGAAGATGTTTTATGTTGCGGGCGGTTGATGCATCTGGCAGGTGGATAAGTTCGAGACTGCGCCCGGTCGCTAGAGTTCTTTTAATGATTCGTACCATATCTTTAAAAGTAGTTTGAATCGATTTTTATTTAACAATCCTGCATAATTATTATTTTTTTTGTAAAGTCTAATTCTTGTTCATATAATATGTAGAATACATCTTGAAAATTATCCAATTTGTTTCCAACGCTTCTTTTTTAAGCGTATTTTTCTGCAATCAGCAAAAGCACAAAATCAAGTTCAATTTATACTATAATCCCCAGGCGGGTAATTGAATCTTATTTTAATGCCTTGATTAAGTCTGTTAATTTTTTTTAATTTATTCAATTAAATCATATAGAAAATTCAATGATATCCGCTCTATCAATCAGCAAATGTTCATTATCATTCGTCACACTTCGATCAAATGATGAATGAATGAATGAAACGATAAATTCCATCTCAAGTCTGACGCAATCAATGCATCAACGCGTTCCGCGCGAAAAAAGAGGAAATAAATTGAAAAAAGAAAATTTCTCGCGAAATGTGAATGAACGATGCTCCTCGCCGTTGTACATACGCTCGTACATGCATACTACACATATCGACTGCAAGCAAGCGATGATGCGAGTCTTGATTGTAAATTTTCAATTTCATTGGAATTTTTACTGCACTTCAAGTTTTGTTTGAGACGCTGACGACGACGGCGGCCGCGACGTCGTCGAATTTGAGCGTGTGCTTGACTAAATGCGCCTTCCGCGACCTACCACACTGCGAAATGAATTGGCAAGTCCGAGCGGTTGGTGCATAGTGGGAATCTGGCAGTGAAATTGTGAAACCGGGAGCTGAGGATGCAGCGGTAACGGCGGACGGAGTGGCTGAGCCACATAACCAGTTCAGCTCACAAAAAGGAGTCCATGAAAGTTCATGGGCCAGCCGAATGCACGCGTCCCCACACACCTTTGGCAGGAAACGACCAAGGCATGCACTCAACTTTAGCCAGTCATCCATCCAATCCATCCGTCCACCCACCCATTTAGTCACCTTCCGCCGCACACCTACTCGTCTGAAGACATTCCAAGTTCCCAATATTGCTCGTATGCCACACACAGATGTTGGGCATGAACTCGAAGCCTCAGTGGCCCTGACTGCAGTTGGTATTAGGGTTGGGGAGCTGAGGTTGCGGCTAAAATTCGACCGTGCCGGGGGGCAGCCAGCACATCGTCATCATGATGGGAGCGCTACACCTTGAATTCGTCACCCAGGTCGATGCCAAGAGTCGTGATCCATGCAATGCACGCGAAATGCAACAGAGAAATTTGACAGTGAACATGTTACCAATCTTCACGGTCGTATGACCACATGGTAGCGCTGAAATGATCATCTCCTTCGTAAAGCAGAGCCAGTTTTTGAAGGTGATACCAGACTGAGCTTGTGGAACGGGAGCAATCGATGGAAAAGAGAAATTATTGAAAATATTTGTGTTTTGTTTTCATCTCCACTTAAAATTCATTTGCAGTAGAGGATTATTTGGAAATGCATTTACGACTACACATGTTGATTTGTCGAGTAAACAAGAATGACCCAGTTCATGTGCATTTCTTGATGAACTCAAAAACTAATTTATTGATTGATGAAATTTATATTTGATGATTTATTGCGTGTTTTGAAAGATATTAAAAATATCTTTAATTTTTGAAAAAAACAAACGTAAAACAAAACGATTGCACAATTTATTGAAAAAAAAGCACATCTTTCTTATTGTAAAGAAATAAATTGAGAATCTGAAAAACTTGCTGTGCTCGAAATTGACAGACAATTTCAAAATAGAACATTTAGATAACAGACTTCAAATGCTGTCTCGACTAATAATAATTGGGGTCTAAATAAGATCTAAACATGGTCTAACTATCGTTTTTGGCCGAAAAGCTTGATTAAAAATAAAATTGTTCCAAAAATCGGATAAATGGGAATGTAAGAGCGGTATCGGTCTTTCCTTTATTGTGCCAACAAAATATGAGCGAAAAATAACTGTCAAAGACGGTACCGAAAACAATAAAATTAAAGTCGACACCGAAATTGCTTATCAATCTTATTTATTAAGTACGAGGCGTCCCAATTGAACGATTACAATCAACTAACTATCTCTTGCATCTTGTTGCTCGCGTCTACCGCTATAGTGTTGCCAGGCGACATCTCGGCCACTCCTGTTTCGGAATCGTTCTCGATTTCGCCGTATTCATCTTGGATGTCACTCGAGTCGCTGGTTGAGGCGTTGCTGATGCCGTCTAAGTTCGGTGCCGATTTACACCAGGGCTTCATTTTCTCCGACGCAAACACTGAACTAAAATGTCGTGGACTCTTACTCTTCAATCCAACCAATGTCTCCACTAAATATTGGTCGTTACCGAGACATTTTTGAACAACAAATGGGCCTTTGTACTTCGGTTCTAATTTTCGTGAATGTCCCGTTGCAGGCGGCTCGTGTTCCAACAGAACCAAGTCATCAACACAGCGTAGTCATTGATCAAACCATCTTTTCCATTTTTCGCGTTCCCTTGAGATTTTAGCGATAGCAACGTCTCTTCTTTTCCTCATATTTATATCGATCGAATCTCCAACGTTTTGTTGTAGTGCAGATAATAGACGATTCGGGTGAATGTCATTAAACCGGACATCGAACACAATCTCGTTAGGGCTATACCCAGTCGTATCATTTTTCTGGGTGTTAATAACCCACTGAAGTTCGCACATTTCTTCGTTCCAACGATTTTATTTCCAATCCGAGTGCACAAATAATTGAGTATCGATTGATGCGTTCGCTCCACTTGCCCGTTTTCTCGTGGGGTACGAACTGCGTTTTTGATGTGTTGAATATTGTTTTCAGCACAATATCGAGCAAATGACCGCTGTAAACGGAGAGCTCCGGTCAGTGACGATGTACGAGGGAGGTCCAAAATACGTCGTTATTTCGTTTAAACATCGTAATACTGGGACGGCTTTTTTGACGATGTATATGGTGAAAGCGTTGGGGATTACCAAAAGGTACGAAGTACTAGAGCGGCTTCGCAGAAATGGTCCTAGATGCTCCAAGTGAAGTCTTTTGAACAGAACGCGCTCTATTTCGGCGAAATGTAGGCATCCTTCGGTCTTTCCACCACGGGCTTTATTGTAATTGCATTCCAGGCACGCTGTGATGTAATTCTTCACATATTTGCGCATACGTGGAAACCAAAAATTTTCTTTTATTCGGCTTATCGTTTTTTCCAATGCGAAATGGCCTACGTCATCGTGGCATGACTGCACAACCTTACAACGTACTCCTTTCGGAACGACAAAACGTAGCTCCTTGTCGACGACACGATAAAGACGGTGATCCGTGATTCGATACTCTATCTTCAATTGTTTTGCTTGCGCTGACGTGCTGTCTCCCTTGAGGACGGCAATTATGTTTTTCAATGTTTTATCCTGAAGTTGCATCGTTCAAAGCCAGCCTTGTTGACCGATCGAGACAGTAAGTGTGCAACCGGCTGTTTCCATATCCTTCTCTGGTCCTACCAGAGCTCGGCTGGCGCGTCGACGTGAGCCATCTTAGATCCGGAACGATGAACGATATTGAAGTCGAATTCGAGAAGTCATATCCACCATCGGGAAATTCGGGGTTTCATCTTGTGGCAATGTTTAAGTTTGGCGATAGGGCTGCAGTCCGTCACCAGTTCAAAGTGTTTTCCTAGGAGGTAAATCTTGAAACGCTCCAACCCAGCGACGACTGCAAGGACTTCCTGCTCGTAACTATGATACAAGCTCTCGGCTTCGGTACATTTTTTTTGAGGTAGGGAGGTGAATGCCATTTATGCACAGAGTGTGGGACTCCCATGCGCGACTGGACTACCCACTAAACACCTCCCCTGTCAACCTGAGAACCCAGCCTGGAACCGTTTGACACTTTACTTCGGGGCAGGTCTCGTTTTGTTACGCCGTGGGGCGCCTTCAAGCTGAGGGGTCCCTCTTCTAGCGGGAGGGGAGAGGAAGTGCCAGACAAGCGATCCCCCAGCCCCAACGCCCCCAGCTGCAGTGAGTCCCTTTTATCTTTTAGGACTGCCCGTGCATAATGTGCCACCTGGTTCCATTTGTCAACCGATTTGAGCATCACCGCAACTATATTATCCGGGGTGAGCTCTCCCGTCTCCCTGTAGAGTTCCCTTCGCAGCCTGACCCATTTTGTACACGCAAAAAATGTGTGACAGGCATTGTCCTCTTCTCCTGGGCAAAACCCACAATCGGGAGACCGTGACTTACCGATCTTGTGCAGGTAAGACCGAAAACACCCGTGCCCGCTCAAAAGCTGGGTCACATAGAAGTCGGTCTCACCATGCCTTCGATTTAGCCACGGTCTCACATCTGGGATGAGGCGCTCAGTCCACCTTCCCTTCGTGCAATTCACCCAAGACTGCTGCCAATCGTTGAGCGAGCGCTGTCTCTCCTCGCGGACAACTATATCCCTCGCATCCTCGTTTCGGCGCAGGTAAATAGTGCGGCGCTCTCTAGCAAGGAGGGCGACAGGTATCACGCCTGCTATCACTCTCACCGCTGAGTCCGAGACTGTTGGATACGAAGATGCAATTCTCAGTGCTCCTCTTCTCTGTACGTGTGCCAAACGTTTTCGGTATACCTCCTTGCTGAGAGCGTCGCCCCATACCGTATACCTCCTTACTGAGAGCGTCGCCCCATACCCGGCTTCGGTACATTGTCGACTGTAGTACATTACGGGCTTCCAGTTTCTATCATTTTCGGAGCAGCAACCCCATGGCTGCTGGCATCGGTGTGCACTTGATGTTCCGCAGTTACTTTATAAAGTGAAAGACAGGCTCTTCGCATAATATGTTTTTGACATTCGTAAGGGCTTCTTCATGTTCCAGATCCCAAGAGAATGGGGTATTTTTCTTCAATAGCTTTGTAAGTGGACGAGCAATAATCGCGTAGTTTTCCACAAACTTCCAAAAGAATCCGTTTAACCCCAAAAACCAACGGGTTTCTGTGATATTCGATGGTCGCATGAACATTCTTATTGCTTCGGTCTTCTTACAGGCAGAAACGATTCCGTTTTCGTTCACACGGTGACCCAAGAAATTTATCTCGCCTTGCAAAAATTGTCTATCCGTGTCTATTGTCTATCTGTGTCTATCCGTAGCCTAAGTCGATTTTCGATGGATTCGGGTACAGTTTTTGCGGGGATGATCACATCATCCAGATATGCGATAACCTTCAAAGAAGGCTCTATTTTTATGATTTTGTTCATGACTTTTTGAAATTTGCATTTGCCAGAGCAAAAGGCATACGTTTAAATTCCATCTTGGCGTCGTTAGTTACAAAGGAGGTAAATTGTTTTGACGACTAATCTACTTCTATCTGATGACACCCGGTACGGAAATCCAAACACGAAAAGTATTTACTTCACGCAATGGACGCAAATATCTCATCGATTACCGGCATTGCGAAAGATTTCACTGTAATTTCGTTGAATCGGCGGTAGTCAATAAAAAGTCGATGCTCGCCGGTTTTTTTTCGACCAAAACTATTGCTGACGCGTATGGAGAATTAGACGGGCGGATTATTTTATGTTTGAGTAGATCTTCAACGATACCATTAACGATCTTTCTTTTCGCGAATGGAACACGGTAAGGTTTTAGGTCGACTGGTTTATCCGTTGTCAACTTTATCCGGAATTTCGTTAACGAACACTATACCAACTCCGGTAAATCTTTCGCGAAACATTCTCTATTGGCGATAAACACTGACTTTCATGTATTTTTGTCCGTGTCCGATACAGAGTCACCAACTGCCGCTTTGTCTAAGTCCAGGATTCTTTCCATACGGCAGTCCTCACCTTCTATTATCAAACTTTCACCGTTTCCGCACAAATCGTCACTACCCAAGAGTACATTCTCGCAAATAAGATCAATGTCCACGATCAACATGGTTGTCTCAACCGATTCATTGTCGAATGTCACTGCCAAGCGCCCCATTTTCGTACACATATATTCACTGCCCGCAAACCCCTTCAAATATGTTTTACATTCCTGCAGCGAAACATCCGTAAGACTTTCCGCAAACACTTTCCGAACAAGCGTACGATTACTTCCGATATCGATGAAAGCTACAGTTTCCGTATTGTTTACTTTTATTTTTTTTCGATTGGCCTCGTCTAAACGTTCGCTTTCACAAATCTCAAGAATGCTTCGACCGGGTTTATTATTGGAATATGATATCGATTGGTGCCCTACGCGCGTACATAAATTGCACATCTCGCGACGTTGAGGTTTCAAGCAATTTATGGACAAATGTCCTGGAAGAAAACAATTGAAACATGCACGTAGCTGTCTTCGGTCATTTGTCTTTACACTATTCGAGTCGGCACTTTTTTTTGGGGTCGGAAAGGGGTTGCCTCTGGCACGGTTTGTTACACTTACACTTTCATGTGGTTCATAGAGTTGCTTTGGGTGGTTTGCGAAAAACGGCGGATGGCTTCGAATAATTCTGTTGTCTTTGTAAACTCCAAACACGCTAGCGCATTTTACAGAGCGCTATGGCCGAGGTTAGTTCGAATGTATCGAGCCGTTGTCTTTTCACTAATGCCTGATAGATTCTCCCGATTTTCTGGTTGTTGTTATCAGCTTCTCATGGATGGCACTCTTGTTTCGATCGTTTGGGAAATTTTGTTCCAATTCGCGGGCGAGCGTTTCTCATGAAACGTGCGGCCGCGGGTAGTTGTCAAACCATAATTTTGCTGCTCCTTTAAATCTTGACGGTTCGGCGAGAAGCAATATCTGGTCGTCCTAGTCGAATGTGTCGCGCACCATGTTGATCCGACTTACAAATTGAGCCGAGATAAGTGCCAGCTCGGAGTATGGTTCTAAATCGGGTAGCATCTCACCAACTTCACGAACAGTGAGTGAGCGGCTACTAGTACGTGTTGTGGGCAATATCAGTGTTCGTTCTTCGGTATTTTGATACGTTGTCGGCACGGCACGGCACACGACGGAAAGGCAACGAGCGGTTGCGGTACGTATGAGATGCTGGACGTTTTCGGCGGCAACATTGAGACGTTTAATGTTGCTGACGGCAGCTTCGCGGGGCATGTTGCTGGCGGTGGCATAATCGGCTGTATATCGACTTGTATTGCTGCCATCGAATTAGTCGGCGTTGGCGGCGACACCTGTACATATGTATTAGTCGGCGTTTGCCAAAACGATTGTACGTTGTTTTCGTTGGCGATGTGGGCAGCTGTTGCATTGGTCGAATTGATACTGTGTATTTGTACGGCGGAGGGCAGTTAAAACAAGTTCCTTCCGGCAAGTTCCCTCGACAATGACGTAATGACGCCATGTCGTTTTTCATTTTCTCGAACTCCTCACGTGTTATTGAATTCGATGTTTCGGACGGAGAATCCTCTTCCTCCATTTCCTATCATTTGTCGTCTACTTCGTCGGTGTCTTATATTCCTCCGAGGCGCGCGATCAGATTCGCTTCAGTGGCCAACATCGAATAATTTAAGGACTTGAGTTTAGAACGTAGCTGTTTGTTAGACAGGTCTTCAAGCTTCATCACCGGCTTTTTACGATTTTAAATTGTATATATACACAGTCTGACATAAACGTCGCGCACTTTAGAGTGATATCCCACTTCTGAATACTGTCAGAGACGGTACCGAAAACAATCAAATTATATTAATATTAAATAAATTACGTAATTTTTAAGTGAAATTTTCCTATTTTTTTAAGTGTCTAAATTTTAAAAAAAGTAAATAATTGCCTAATATCTGACTAAAACTTTATTTAGCTATCCTTAGTTTTCACGTGTAACACTCTTTACCCAAGCTTGCTTCGTCGGAATTTCGGTGGTCGATTTCTCGACCATTTAGGAATTTATCGAGATCTATATTGTTTACGGCGTTTCACCCTTGGTCGTGAGAGGATAAAGAAGTGTTATTTTATTGGTTTATAGAGCTATGTAGTAGTATTTGAATTTGAATAAATGTGGTGTATTTGTGGGCAACACCCGATGTAACTTCCATCCTTCGTTGGCCCTGTGTCGTGTCATAAAGGAGTCGTCGGTCCTTCAGGTAGTCCCTCAGAAGCCGCATTAGATATTCTGGAACTTGAAAAGAGTTTTCCAGCGTATCCAGAATATCCACCCATCTAGCGGAGTTGAAGGCGTGCCTAACGTCGAGTGTCGCCAGCAGAACGATTCGCCGTTGGTGCGGCATATGCCTCTGCCTTTCGGACCGTGCTCACCACCTCTGGAATCGCATCAAGGGTAGAACGTCCTGCTCTTAAGCCGTACTGCCGAGGAGATAGGTCCCCAGGAGCACGAATCGCGTCAATGAGTCTTCCCTTGATGAGTTTCTCTAGCACTTTCCCTGCAGTGTCTAGCATGCATAATGGGCGGTACGCAGACGGCGATTCGGCATTTGCCTTCCCCTTGCTGATCAGCACGAGCCTCACCACCTTCCATCGTACCGGGAAAACCCCGTCCCGTAGGCAAGCGCTGAATGTGCTTAGCAGCAAAACAGGACAATGGTGATAGACGAGTTACAACACCTCAGCTGGAACACCATCTGGACCTGGAGCCTTCCTCGCTTTCAGTGAAAGGACTGCCTCTTCCAGTTACGGCTGTGTGAAGAGTGGGCACTCGACTGTTGTTTCAGCATGGTCAGCGTCAAAACGGACGGGATGGGCGGGGAAGAGTGCCGTCCGTATAAGTGGGACTAGACCACTACGAGTACAATCAGAATGAAGTGTAGCAACTAATAAATTTTCTTCGAATGTTCGTCACGTCTGACAGTGTTGTGGAAGATCATCCGTAACGTTAAACTGCCGATCCAATTGATCGTTGATATTATTTATCTCATTTTACCATTCTCGGATATTACGCGGCACTTTACCGATATCATTCTTTTGTTTACATATATTTACAACTAGTTCTAATATTCGAGTTGTATAAGCATTCCGGTGGACTTTATTATTAACTTTTGCAGTTCAGTCATAAGGTATGGAGGTTATTTTTATGTTTTAAATCATCCACAATTTACCCTTTTTTTATCACGCACTACTTTAATATCATCTCAAATTACTCTATTTTGTTCAAACGAGCTACTCTTCTTTAATTTCGAATGTTCCAAAGACTTAAACAATGGCTCATTGTGATTTTTTCATTGTTCCCCTTAGTTGTTCATTTGCTCCTTGGTCGTCGTAACACCATATCCATTTTTGACATTTTCTTCGGGATTTTCTGGCAGTACACATGTTTGCTCTTGGATCTTACGATGATTTCATACATCCTTATTACTATCTTCTGGTTTCATGTGTGCCTCTTTCACGATTGCTATTTCCATCAATGTTGCTTTCCTACCAGTTAGCAAGGAGTCCATTGAACTCTTCAATTGTGCTATCTGAGAACCCTCCATCGAGTTGCCATCCAATTGACCAGATTTGTCTGCATTTTCCGCTACTTTCTTTTCTTGGAAGTTTCTCGAGCAGTTCGCATGCGTAGACTGCCCAATTACTACAGGGTGGACACGCGGCCAAAGCCATATCACCTTCTCGATTGTCTAAACATACGATCAAGATAATGAGATACTCTAACTATCTCTAAGCGAAGGCGAAGGGCTGTAGGGCTAAAACAAAAAAAAAAGAATTACTTTATGGGCAAATACGCCGAACATGAGGTATGTGTGGATGCTTAACATTTTTTGGTTCTATGATATATTAATTATGCTTGGTCCTGAAGACATGTCGGGAGTGTTGGAAAAGGGTTGCCAACTTGCTCTTCGTGCAGAAAACATTTCAAGAGAAATTTCAACTCAAATTTCGAAATGAAATTTCTAGTATAATCAGCACATTTTTTTCCGCACAAACTGCAAATATGTTTATTAACACAACAGTGTGTTATCTTCTGTATGCTAGAGAACTGATATGAAAGTCATAATTGTAAAAGTTTTGTTAATGGAAACCATTCTTTATTTATTTTCTTTGTCTTTCACATATTGTGAAATCATATGTAAATTCAGCTGTTCTATAATTAATTTTTCTGTGAATCATATTAATCACATATGATTTGCACACATTGATTTTCGGAATATATTTACAAGATTGTAAAAATTAGTCTGTAAATGTATTATATTTCAGGATCCTGTTTGCGAGATTCCAATAACCTTAGATTATCTATTACATTCTTATGATTTCATCTATGAAGGTACGAAATTCTCCGCAAAATATAAACATGTACCCTAGTAAGACCCTATAATGAGTACAATCCTCTTTGAAGCGTTCAATCAAATGAAGGTTCCAGGAAATTATAAACTGTCTAGCGCTGTCTTTAATATGAATCAATTATTTTTTCCAAGAAAAGTAAAATTTAATATGTACTGTTAGTCTGAAAAATTGAAAGTACTCATCCTACATCCTTCATTAAAACATTTAACAAGAATGCCCTTAAAAGAAACTAAAGATGTGAATTTTTTTTTACATGAAACTGTTGATCCTGTTTTGTTCCACAGCTCCTCATATAGCTGTGGAACAAAACAGGATCAATTAATTTTTGGAAATTTTACAGTAAAGCCCAGAACGTAACTACTTTATTTCGATGCATATTTATCAAATTTTGAGCATTCTTGTTTAAGTGGTGTCCAACGGTAAAGTGCTATAAACAAGCTGTGTAAGCAGGAGAGTGCTCCTACCAGAAAGATTTTGTAATCGTCTTAAGATTCAAAACAAGTTTTCTGATAGTATGAATCGATGACCTGAACTATTCATCCAATACTTGGATGAGAAATCGTTTAAATCTATGTAAAAGATGCAGGGTTTCTTTTATAAGCACAAAATAGCCGCCCCACCTCCGTGATTTTTTTCAGATTTCCGACATGATGTTGCACTCTGAGGAACGGAGAGCTCAGCGAAACTTGCAGAGAGCGAAGGCTATTTACGCTCTGAGTGCGGGACCCTCAGATGCGCAAGGTGTAAGCTGTCAACCTGAGTAGCTGACATAAAATATCTTAACACATCACTTCGAGGTAAACCTAGTTTTCCTAGACCTTGAGTTATCATCGAGTTACAGGAACCCCTTCTCTAGTGGAAAAGAGGAATAGAAGTTACTGCTAGAAAAGAGATCCCTCCACCCTCAACTCATCTGGGCGCTCAAGTATTACCTTTTTAACATTCACGTCTGCCCGAACGTGATATGTCACATGGTTTCAACTGATCTAAATATCTTTCCGATTAAACTACCCAAGGGGAGCTCTCCTATTTCGTAAAAGAAGAAGCGAGCGAGAGAGAAAACGAAGAACTAAATGCTGAATGGAATTTTCAAAGGGGTAGCAGAGAACCCTTTGTATTCACTTCAAACGCTGGCCAGAAGGATAATGTGCCAACAAAATGCCGTAACTAGTGCTTGTGATATATGAAAAAAAATTTATAGATGACAGTATAATTACTAAAATAGTTAAGGAAACGAATTTATTTACGGCCTAATTTTTGCAAGCCTGAAAGCAATTAAACACGAAATCAAGGATAAGAAATTCGTACACTACTAACAAAAATGAGATGAGATGTTTTATAGCATTACGAATTTTGCAAGGAATCGTGGAAAAGCCAACAATACAAATCTATTTCTCCAAAAGACAATGCATTAAAACTTGGTTCCTAGGAGATTATGTCTTTCAAATACTCTGCTAATACCTCCATTTTGAAAATAATCAAAATCACGACATTACCATGTCATCAAGCAAGCTTACTAAAAATAAAACTATTTCAGATATCAACTGAGACTGATTCCATGAAACCGTATATTTGAAAATTATTCCACAACTTTGCCATCTCCTTCAAAGTAGTCCCCTTGGACAGCTATACAACGATTCCAGCGCGTTTTCCATGCTTCGTAACATCGAAGGATGTCCGCGAGTACCCTCGTCACGGCCGCCTGAATGTCCGTAATCGACTCAAAATGGGTTCCTTTGACCACCAATTTTGTTCTAGGGAACAAACCAGCTCTCATCGCCTGTAATAACTCGATCAAGCAGCGTGGGATCGTTTACCACTTGTTCCAAACAGTCTTCTGCGACGGTCACTCGATGCTGCTTTTGCTCCTCAGAAAGGTTCTTTGGAACCATCTTCGCGCACAAATCTTTCATCCAAAAATCGTCGGTTAAAATTTCTCTGACTGTTCTGAGGCCAACATTCGAACTGTTAAATGCCGATCTTCACGAATTAGGGCGCGCACACGCTGCGCATTCGCGTCAGTACGCATCTCGACTGGTCTCCCGTTCCACGACTCGTCTTCCACGCTTTCACGCCCCTCCTTAAACTCTTTATGCCATCGAAACACCTGGGCACGACTAAGAGCACTATCACCTTTATTGCCGAGGTCAAGCCCGCTAACGAAAGGCTCTGTGCGATTCGTATCGACCAAATTTTTTAATTTCTGGCTGGTCAACTGTCACTATCGATGCATTGCTGTCAAACGACATTAAAATTATTCTGGGTGATTTCAATGCAAAATCGGCCGGAAAACGGCACAACCGGAGGACACAGCTTCCATGCAGAAACCAGCGACAACGGACAGTGGCTGATAGACTTCGCTACTAGTAGAGACTTCACAGTAAGCTCTACATGCTTTCCACATCGAGACATCCATAAGAGAACGTGGGCATCCTCAGACGATCGCACATTCAATCAGATCAACCATGTTCTGATACAAAAACGAGCCACGAGTATTCTCGACATGCGCTCGTTCCGCAGCGCTCTCTCCTATTCGGGCTACTACGTTATAAGGGTCAAGTTCCGATGCCGCATCTTCAAGAGCTGTAAACAAGGAACATCAGTTAGTCCTAGGTACCAGACACACAAGCTAACTGATAACTCAGTAACGTCCACATTCATGTCAACGCTCGAAAATCGCATCAACATATACTCGCAGGCGGGAGAAAGTAATGATGACATCAAAACAATCTGGAAGAATCTGTAAGAGATGCGGGGACAAAAGCAGCCGAGGAGGCCTTGGGGCACCAACCAAAGAAAAGTAGGACCGGCTGGTACGACGAAGAATGCAAGGAAGCGATTAAAGAAGGAACTAGGCTCAGAATGTCAGAATGCAGAATGGGTAATGAATAAAACCACTCGAGTTCAACCAATTGAGCTTTTTATTTAATTAATTTCTCACCGTAAGCAACACACGTTTACTCGGTTTCGCTGACATGATCGACTGACTGCATTTCACGACTGGCATCCGTTGTTGCCAGTTGTCCAGTTTCTCTCGTGTTGACAGCTCGGCCATCCTGGAGTGAGTGACACATCTTCAACCAAGGCGGGATCGGAACTAACTTCTGATTCGTCATCCGTTGATTCATCGTCGCTGTTCGCTTCAGGTCCCAAGGAACACCAGGGTTTCAACCGCACCACGTGGAATACAGATTGGAACGATCGTTGATTCCGTTGGCAATCTTCTAAATCCCCAATGAGGTATCAGTCGCAATCCAATACCCGATTAATTACATATGTAGCGTGGCTGTAATTTTCGAGATTCTCCGGTTGCAGAAGGCACGCTATCGACCACAACCAGATTGTTAACCGGAAACTGTTTTCGTTGCCCGTGTTGTTTGTCAAAACGTTCTTTCCATTTTTGATTTTCGATGTTAATTCTATTCGCGATTTCGTCATAGCAAATTTCCGTGGATTTAGTCCCATCTAACTCGTGTAGCGCTTCGAGCAGCTTATTCTAAAGAATGTCACGTAGCTGGTATCGGAATACAATCGCATTCGGCGTGTGACCAGTAGTCAAGTTTGCTTGGGAATTCAAAACAAACTGAAGCCTTTTAACATTTTGGTCCCATTTGCATTCGTTATCTGTTGGAGTTCGTAAATATAGAAGAACAGATTGATGCGCTCTCTCGATTTGGCCATTTGCCCTGGGGGTCCTAACCGCTTTAAAACATGGCTGATATCGTTATCAGCACAATAACTTTCAAACTTTTTGGAAGTGAAGGCTGCGCCTCGGTCTGATATGATTCATCGCGGAAGCTCAAAAAAGGTAGTTAGATCATTTAGCGCATAAATTACTGGGAGTGTACTCGCCGACTTTAGAGCTTTTCCCACAATATATTTCGAAAATGAGTCAGTTCTTCCTAGCCCGTATTGGTTTCCAGCGGTACTTTTAGGAAAGGGTCCCAGGTGGGCTACGTGTATCGTTTCGAACGGGATAGGGACAACCGACTTCCCAGCAGCCCTTTTAAAATAACAGCATTCGATACAAGCAGCGATATGTCTAACGTAATTTCGCATTCGCTTAAACTAATAATAGGGCCTTATCTGTTCTAACGTTTTGTCCACCCAAAACTGTCCTCCTCCTCCTCATCATGAACTTTCTTCACAACTCTCCAGCCTACAGCTTTTGGCACGACCCAACGAAGCTCTCCCCGCACTTTCCGATATAGTCGGTTGGTTTCCAGTACGTAATCCTCCCGTAACTGCGCCAGCTGGTCGGAACACTGTTCGCCTTGAATTATCCGCGTGATATCGTCCTGTTGTTGCATTGTAACCAGCCAGTCTTCATCGGTAATGTTGACTGTTAGAATCCTCTCAACAACTTCAGTGGTGTTTTCGGTAGGTGCACGACTTAAGGCATCCACATGCTGCATCCTGCGGCTGTCCCGGTGAATTAGTTTAAAATCATACTCGGACATCTTCAGCTACCATCGTGCTATCGTTGGAGGTAGGGGCTTTTTTAGTCGCACCGTGGTAATTGCATAGCAATCTGTCACAGTCGTGAAAGGTTTCCCTAACACATCGATTCGGAACCCTTCCAACGATTCTACGATAGCGAGTACTTCCAGCTCATACGAATGGTAATTTTTCTCTGCCTCGCTACAACAACGGCTATAGTAGCAAAACGGTTTAATCTCACTCGAAGATTCTTCCTGAAACAACACCCCGGCCCGCCCTTTGGAACTCGCATCTGTATGGATCCCATGGCGTTTCGTCTGATCGTACAAGCACAGAATAGACTCGTTGGATAACATCTCCTTCAGACGGCTAAATACGGCTTCTTGATCAACATCCCATAGGAAAGTTGCATTTTTCTTCAGTAGCTGGGTAATTGGTCGTGCTATTTCGGCAAATTTTTCAATATACTTCCAAAAAAATCTGGTTAACCCTAAAAATCTTCCAACGTCATCAACATTTTCGGGTGTTGGGAAATCTTTTATCGCTGCTACTTTTATCTCCTCAGGTTACTGATCACGTACTGCTATACTGCTGGCGTTCACTCGGTGGCCCAAAAAGTTAATCTCACTTTCCAAAAATCTGCATTTTGAGCGGTGGAGAGTAATCCCGACTGCTCGAATCGCTTCGAGCTTTTCCATGCCTTCGGCAAAATTTTTGCTTTTGATCATTAAGTCGTCGAAAAT
The DNA here is from genome assembly GCA_963969285.1 of Odontomyia ornata. Classification (NCBI taxonomy): domain Eukaryota; kingdom Metazoa; phylum Arthropoda; class Insecta; order Diptera; family Stratiomyidae; genus Odontomyia; species Odontomyia ornata. The sequence goes on from OZ017739.1 coordinate 73,011,550, forward strand.
GTAATGAGTACTCCAGGGGGCAACATACGCTCAATTTTTTTCTTTATAAGTACCACCGGAGAAGCATACGACGATTCACTCGGCTGAATAATGTTTGTTTCCAATAATTCGTCTATAATTTTTGTCACCTCAGGTCTTTTCGCAAAAGCAATGCGATGAGGTCAGTGGTAAATGGGTTTGTCTGATATTAACCTGATTTTCAGCTGTCCCACTTTACACTTCCCCATCTCCGATAGATTCTCGGCGAAACAATTTTTGAATTCACATAATAGTTCATCTAACTTGCGATACTCGTCCTCGTTCAAATTCTTTTTGTCTTCGATTTTACTAACTCCATCTCCAATGATAAGGTTTAGAGCAGCACAAGGCAACATTCCATCTTCCACGATATAGAATGTGTGAAAAAAATCCCTATTATTAAACTGCATCTCCGTTTTGATTTTTCCCGTAGAGCGATATTTCCCTCCACCGAAACCAGAAAATTCGATTTCAGTCGGTTCGACTGGCCCAATAGCATCAGCAACGGATCGAGCTTATAATGAACGGGAGCTTCCTGAGTCTACTATTGCGAATATACTTTTTCCCTTGACAGCTATTTTTTTCGGCGGCAATAGCGGTCCAGAAACAATTAATGAATTTTCCTTCTCCTGTATTGGCAATACGACATCTGACTGCTGTGGTGTAGATCCTCTCGATTGTTGAGCTCTGTCAAGGCATTCGTTCGTTCTATGTCCCGTACGACGGCAATGATCGCAACGCGGACGTCGTTGTGGATGCGGACATCGCACTGCCAAATAACCTCGCTGACGGCAATTGAAACATGTCGATCTAATTTCGCGCATTTCGACTGGCCTAGTCTTCGACACTCATACCGACTGGTCGCGTAGCGGTACAAATTCACTACGTGCTGCACGCATCTGATGCGGATCTATAGCCGGCACAACATTCTCCTCGTAGTGGCTAATCGTCATGTGAAATTCTTGTAGTTCTGCGAGTTCACTTCCCGCAAGAGCATTTTGCAGTGCTGGATGACTGATGCCTCGTCGGGTATACGTGTACTTTATGATTACTGCGTCTGACACTTCTCCCCGTCACCCAATTGCTGTCATTTTATAAAAGTATTCGTCCAAACTTTCCGGATTTGCACGAATCGTTTTCATCAATTTTAAATGCACATCGGGTTCGTCAATTCGAGTAGGAAAGTCGATCTCTAGTTTGTTCGCAAACTCTGGGAAACTTTTAAATACATGCATTTGTCCGTCTTTCCATATTTTTGCATATCCGCACAGTTTTAATTGTGCTGCAAACAATACCAATTTATCGTCCCAACTCGCATATGCCCTTAGTAAACTATTCTGCCGTCCAGTCTCGCTTGTTCGGGTCGAAACTTGGCAACATCTCCGCAGTGTCGCGGACGGAGAAAAACGTTCTCATTTGTCGATATGTTGATTCTAGGAATGCCTGCTCCCTTTCCAGCAAAGTGCGTTCACTCTGTTGAAGATTTAATCGCCGTAGCGCCTCATGCTCATGCATCACCTCCTCGGCTTCTTGGGGTGCGCCCGTCTCCTCCGTTAGGGTGATTTCGTCGTCACGACCACTCGCGTTGCCACTTAAATCTCGCACAATTTGAATTTTGGTCATCTGCCTTGCAGTGCTGCTTGCTTCTGGGAAATCTGATTACACTAACCTTTTGATTAATTCGAGTCCCGACGTCGACAGCCCACGCTCGTGGCACAAGTCTTGTATCTCTTTTTTCGTTTTAATCGCGTACATGACCGATCCCACTTCTAGAATGGCAGAAAGGGTAATGAATAAAACCAATCGAGTTCAACCAATTTAGCTTTTTATTTAATTAATTTCTCTCCGTAAGCAACACACGTCTACTCTACTCGGCTCCGCTGGCGTGCTCGACTGGCTGCATTTCATGACTGGCATCCCTTGTTGCCAGTTTTCCAGTTTCTCCAGTGTTGACACTAATATATGTTTTATTATCATGAAAATGTTACTTAAACCCAATTACCAACATCTTTGAATACTTGTTCCCGATGTGATCATTAAACCTTAGATTTTCCGGTTGTTTTTTTGATAAGAGCACACCGAAATAAAAAATAAATGTAATTTAGTCGAATACAATGGTCTTACAGTCAGAAATGAATAAATAGCTTTCACAAAAAAACTGGATGTGACTGGAACCAAATGTTTTTTTTAGTGAGGGCACGCCTTAACAAATAAATATCACAAAGTACCTGTGACAAAAAACAGTGTTAACCAGTGTTATTTAAGCGAAATATTCCCAGATCCTGGGCCTAACCAGTTCTATTGTCGGCTTCCTATGGAGTCTCTGTGAAAGAAAAGGTGCAGATTTAGGCATTTTCTAGATCTTAAGCTGAAATAAAATTAGTCAAAAAGGAATTTGAAATTCTTTTGCAAGTATCCTTCTGTTAAGTATTACTTCAAATAGTTTTGACGCGAAAAGAATGCCTGTAAAACTCCAGTACAATCCTAACGGTCATGACGTCCAACCGTTAATTTCCTCACCATAGATCCCCATTACATATTCTAACAATTCCTCACTGACACTTTATGTAGGTTGTTGGTGCGTCTCTAATGACATTATGTCTAGTCATTTTTCATAACTTCATGCATGTACTTCGAATTTTCAATTTACACGCAATGACAAATCACTTACAAAGATACTTTATCGAATTCGATATGCGGCATATGTTAAATGCGCCAAATGTAAATTTAAATTGTTCAATGTAAAATGAGTTGGAATATAAATTATGATGGAAATTACCTTTAATATATTTCGTGTATTGACTACAATAATAAATTAAAACGTCGCTTGCATCATATCCATCTTCGGTTGGAGCTGAGATAAATGCGAGTCGACAACGAGAAATTGTTGGAAAAGATTATCCGCCCAACCTACTCAATATTTGCCCAGCTAATTTATGACATTGTAACTGAAATGGATGCAAAGAAATGTCTAATGGATAGAAAAGTTGGTTGCGGTTGGATTATGGTTGGTGGTGTGGATAAATATTCATAGAATGCAATTTTTTCTTGCACTGGATGGATGGGAGGATGCACTTTGAGGGGGCTGGTGACATCAATCACTGAGGCGTAGGGCACGTGATTGAGAATCGATTTTTCTTTGGGCGAGATGGTGTTCGACACGGAATTGCCTGTGGAAACACAAATTATTATTGCGCGCTAATTGGATATTATTGTAAGTACGTTTGCATGTTGATGAGACAGAGAATAATGTGATGTTCGATTAATAGGCGCATTTAATTAGAATTGATTTATCGTGGCAGTTGTTGAATGTTCTTTACAAGTATTTCCGCTAAGGAGCTCGAATTGAACTCTATCTCAAACATGATTCCTAAGAGTCATTGCATGTGCCCATTAGTGCATGTTAACAAGCATTGAAGTGCCAACGAAATTTACGACGGGCAAACTTGAATTAAGATGCATGCATTGTGGCTTTAATTGCATTACATTTCCTTCTCACCCACCGAAATGCATCATCATTACACTAACGATTTCGCACACGCTCATCGCCCTCGCCCAGGTTTCACGGTGCCATGGACAAGGTGTCCTTGGCAAAATGGTCTCCCTTTCCGCAGCTCGCGCCCAAGCGTCGTGTCTTAAACTTAAACTTGCGGATGCAACCCAGTTCCACTCGACAGCCTGGTAGCTGCGACAATCGGTTAGTGGCTTGGGAATGTGCTAGCAGCAACGAACGACCGCGACAAAGTTTACGTGCCCAACTCCAACTGCCGTTGTGTCATGCACTGGATCCGAGGCCACTCCTGACCTGTCCCAATCCGAATTATGGTGAGCTAAAGCTTCTCGCTCGGGCTGCGCGCATCATTACCACCTTTACCCTCCTTGCTGCAGGCCGGTCGTGGGTTGAATTGTTCGGTGGCCATGTCCAAGTCGCTTATGCATCGTTCCGCTAAAGCGATTACATACCCATGAGTCGTGGCTTCGTGACGAGGCGAAAGTATCTGTGGTACTTGAGTATCTATCTTTGTCCATGCTGCAGAAGCTCAAGACGATGGATGCAAGTGGAGCACGGACGGAATGTGTGGTAGGAGCACGCCCGGGCGGCGATCAAGCATTGCAGCGGCTGCATGGTGTCTTACGTCACCGAAAGTTTAGACGTCCAGTTAGAAGCTCCGCAGCACGATGTCAATGATGCATTCGTGCAATTATTGATATGTACTCATATCTGAAGCTTTCAAGAAAGTGGCGCTAGCAAATCTGCAAATGGCGATGAATGGAAGTGAAGGAGGAGAAAGTGGAATGTGAGGAGCGACCCAACACTCGAACCCATACCAAAAGAGACAGGTAAACTCTGAGTGGTTGGGAGTACTAAGCTCCACCACCACCCACTACTTGCCAGCTTCAACCACACCATCCAAAGACATTGCTCTTTGCCGTTTGTTTACATTTTGGGTGTGTTTAGGGAACAACGCACTTACGGTTAACGAACGCCTGCAAAAAGCTTAAACCAGAATAGCAACAAAAGACAGTCGCGCTTATAGATGTAGAAAATCGATTCCCAGGACTGCAGCACGTCGCTGGTGCTGTCGCTAGTCCAACCATCAGATACTGGATTTGTACCAGTCTCCAGCGAGTAATAAAAGACAGAAGCTATTGTAATCCTCTTCGCAATGGTAGTGTGCTGTGTACTACAGTGCTCGCATGGATGATGATGAATAAAGCGTCGTTGGCCTGGTGCATTGTATAAGCAAAAGGAACAGGGAAGAGGACCAAGGAAGAAGCTTTGCAGTATTATAACGGAGAGATATTGACTCTGGAAATGGAAAGTGGAGAGTATACGTACGAACGATAATGGAGCGAATGAACGACGGGTCAGCGAACTCGAGGAAAAACCTCGACCTTATCGATTTCGTGTTAGCAGGATTCGACGAATTTTCGAAATTTTGCAGAGTAGCAATGAATTATGCATTGAAAATTCCCCAGATTTCCTAAGTCAATTTGCATTTAAAAATTCATTGCCAGTGCTGGGGTGAAACGCCGTAAAGATTAATGTGATAAAAAATTATGATTGGAAGTAAGAAAGAAAGTGAACGGATATTCCGGGAAAGGCATGCTAATAGTTCTCATTATCTCCCAATTAAAACATTAAAAAATTTAATTTTTGAAAAAGCATCACTGTGGAGGCACTTATATATTTTAAAATTATACCTAAAAATTTAAACAAATCAAAGAAACAGAAAAATGCTCCTGCCAGAAGGGTTTTGCAAAATAATCAGTAAGTTAAACGTTGCACAGAGGGGTATTTGACCCAAAAAGCTGGCCAAAATTATTTCGCTTGTTTTTTGATTTATTTTGACGAGGTAAGATGATCTGCGATAATCTGTTGAAATGCTGATCATTCAGACGTTAAATTATAATTATTAGTGTTCGTCATGTTCAATCACTAACCAAAATAAGGAACTTTGAATCGTTAATTAAACCACTTTTAAGCACTCAATTGTTTATTTTACCAGAAAAACCATGTTCGTTTTATTCAATCACTAAAATTTGATCATAGCTCAGCTTCATTATTTTTTGAGTGACAAGTTGGTGGCGAGTTCTTGTAGCCGCCTTGAATCCCGTGGATTAAGACGTGCACAATGCAATCGTTAAACTCACTTAATGTGGTAAATAACAGTTTATTGCAAAAATCTAAATATATTACATTTCGTTAACTGAAACTAAACTTGTCTGCTTCGCGACCAAAAGATAAAGAGAACAGCTGATGATAAGTCTTCTTGTTGCTAGCTGATTGGTTGCCAGATGTGTAAAGTCAAACTTCCTCCAGATGATGTCGGCGCCACTCAGTGGTGGAAATAGGTTTTATGATCGCCACAGTACCCCCTTTCCAGAATTGACGTCTAGTTGATGTTGGCTTTGACGTCCGACTGTACGTTCTGAGGGGAATGTCATGATGTTGTTCGTTGTCATCTTTTGTAGTATACGCTAGTTTGAACCGTTCGGTTGAGACGGTCGCATCTTGTCCCTTTATCTTGATAATGAAGACGTAATCGTTGATTCGTTTAACTACCTCGTGTGATCCTGTGTGGGGTTGATCCAACGGCTGTCTGACTGCATCGACTCGCAGGAAGACATGAGTGCAAGTGTAGAGATCCTTGTATTGAAAAAGGCTTCTTTTTATTTGGTGAGCTGTTGGTGTCGGTCGAAGGAGTCGTATGTGCTCTCGAAATTTCTCGACAAAATAGGTGGGCTGAGTGTTTAAGACAACGTCTGTAGAAGTTGCAGGCCCCAAGAAATCGACGCTGCTCGACGATGGTCTCAAGTTGCTTGAAGTTAAGCAGCGCAGTGATTCGCTCCTGTGTTGGTTGTGAACCGTTTTCGTTGATCGTTTAGCCCAAATACTCTATCTCCGTTTGGCCGAAAGCACACTTATCAATGTTAATGTGCAAGTTATGTTGCTCAAGTCGTTGACGGACAATTTTGAGGTGTTCTCAATGTTGTTCAGCACTGTCTGACATGATGATGATATCGTCTGTATAGCAGGAGACGAATTCCAGTCCGTAGAGAATGTTGTCCATGTGCCGTTGAAAAGTTTGTGTTGCATTTCTATGACCGAAAGGCATGACCAAATATTCAAACAACCCGAATGGTGTTGTAAGGGCTGTCTTTTTTATGTCGGCTTCGGACATCGGGATCTGATGGTAAGCCCGTTCTAGGTCCAACTTCGAAAATATAGTTTTACCGTGAAGCCGGTCAGCCAAGTCGTGGATATATGCAATTGGATATCGATCCGGTACTGTCTGAGCGTTAAGTTTGCGATAGTCGCCACAAACTCTCCAGCTCCCGGATTTTTGGGCCCATATGGATGGGACTGGCCCAAGGACTACTCGATGTACGGTAAATACCCATTTTAAGCATCCGATCGAATTCTGCTCGTGCTGCTTTCAGTTTTTCGCCTGTCAGACGTCGAGACCGTTGAAAAACTGGTGGTCCAGTTGTTTCTATGAAATGTACCACTTGGTTAGCTGGTGCTGATGTTTATTGTTGTTGTTGTTGAGGCTCGTAGGCTGAATGATAGTTGCCATTGTGGTTGCCGTTGCAAGTGTCGTGGACACCCCGAAAACATCAACCAGAGCGATTTGTCCCGGGCTGGAGCAGATCGAATTTTCATCTTATAGCCTTCTGTTTTTTAAATCGATGAAAAGCCCGTAATGTGACAAAAAGTCCGCCCCAATACTTGGTGTAGAGACATTTGCTACAATAAAATTCCATGCAAATAGACGCTTGAAACCTTAGTGTATCTTCAAGGGTTGTTTACCATACGTGGTAATTGTGGTGTTGTTGGCGGCATATAATGTTAGCATTTACGGCTGTTGAAGTTGAGCGAAGCGTTTAGGCAGAATCGAGACGGACGATCCGGAGTCGATTAGGAAACTTAAGGGTGACTGCTGATCGGCTATGTGTAGTCTGAATTCCGGAATTTTATCTATGTTGTCTGACACTCCGGTGATGGAAGGCAACTGTCTCAGTATCCCTGATGCTGCTTTGCTTGAAAACAAGCAACGCTCCGAGCAGCGCTTCGCTTTTACGCCAAATCTTTTATGGTAATAGCAAGCCTCGTTGTTAGTTGAAGTGCCGTGGCCTCTTGCACCACCTGTCGAACCGTATAAATCAAAGGGGTTGAAATTGTTTGTTGATTTTGTCATCTGAACGACAACGTTACTAAGCTGACGCTCGATTTTTTCAAGCCGGTTGTTGAGTTCCGACGTGTCAGGCGCGCCTGCCTGTGGTGGAGTGGCCTCTGTAGCCAATACGTAAGCCGGAACACTGTTTTCCACTATTCGGTCTGCTATTTTTGCGAGGTTGTAGAGTTCGGAATCCTCGCTAGCAGCCAAAACGCACCTGACGCTCACTGATAGTCGTTTCATCCACAATGTTTTGAGGATGTCCTCAGACAAATCCAAAGGTGCGAAATTTTGCATTTCTCGAAGTAGTTGTGACGGTTGTTTTCCATCGAGGTCTGCTCCTGTGAGCAACCGGTTTAGCTGTCGCTCCTTAGATTCGGAGAATCTGGTGACAAGATGCCGTTTGAGCGTGCAGTATTTATTCGTGACAGGTGGCGTAAGGATAATGTCAGATACTTGCTGCAGGATATCTATGTCTACAGCAGCAATAATCGTGTAATAATCATTGTTGTCAGACGTTATTTTATTGATGAAAAATTGCGCCTCCGCCTGCACAACCTAGAGCGTTGGGTCGCTTCGCCAAAATGGTGGCAATTTAACGTCTTTGACAGAAGTAACTTCCGCAGACGGTGGAAAGTTTGTTGCTGCATCCACCGGTGGCAACAATTTGGGCGAAGATATCATGTCCTTGCTTGGTTCATATAGCGTGTCGAGCAACGTGTTATTGTCCCGCCTTGCCGGCGGCGGTGTATATTGAACGAACATGCCGGTTGTCAAATCCTCGGTCGACATTTTAATGAGTGCTCCCCTAGCCGAGGCTCACGTCGATGATAGGGTCACCAGTAGTAGCCGCCTTGAATCCCGTGGATTAAGACGTGCTCAATGCAATCGTTACCCTTGTATTTTCGTTTTTTAATTCGAATTATCTTATTCGCTACTCTTCTGAGATTTTCATAGTGTTCTCTCTTTGTCCTGGTTTTTCTACACACGTAATCTTTGTACGCCTGATTCATTGTGCCTAACGCATTCTTGCACTAATTATCAAACCAATCATGTCTTTTGTGCCTGGCTTGATGTCCGATTATGTTTTCTGCCATGGTCTTAATAGCCACTTTCACTTCCATTCAGAGCTCGTTGCTTGCTTTCAGCGAGGCATCTGATAAGATGGGAGCCAGCTGGTTGCCAAGGGTCTCCGTGAAATTTTTGGCAAGAGACGCCATTTGGAGCCTTTCGATGTCAAATTTTTGAGCTGGCTGGTCTACGCCGAATATGCCTTTGACATACGGCATCGATAGGTTAATTTGATCAAGTAATGATCTGAGTTACAATTGGCTTCCCGGTATGTACGCACGTTAAGTATGATATGCTTGAGGCCCAACGTTGTTGGATCAGAACATGATCGATCTGGTTTTGTGTGTTGCCATCCGGTGATACCCAGGTCATTTTATGAATGCGTCGATGTGGGAAGCAAGAACGTATGACTAGGGTTCTGCTACATGCAAAGTCAATCAGGCGCTGGCCGCTATCATTTGTTTCACCGTGGAGGCTAATATCCTCCAGTCGTTCCCCGATGAGATAGCTCATTGCCAACCTTAGCACTGAAATCACTCAGAATTATTGTTGTGTTGTTTGTAGCCAGTGTGTCGACTTGTCTTTTAGGTGATTGTAGAACGTTTCCTTTTCTTCGGTCGGGGCGTGAACATTCATCAGCCAGATTTTGAAGAATTTCGCATTTATACGGATCGCACACAACCGTTCATTGACTGCCTTAAAATCTATAACGTGCGATTTGAACTCCCTATCCACAATTAAGGCCACTCCGAATTCTCGTTTTCCAGTAGGCTTCACACTTTTGAAAATTGTGTGCGACCTCATGTCTTGAATGTCGTTTCCTGTTGCCTGAATTTTTAATTGGTATTTACTGGCCTGTTGTAAAAGGTCCTTAACAGCGCCAGGGTAATTGAGTGATCTGACATTCCAGGATCCAATCCCATAGTCATTTTTACGTTTGCGAGGTCGTTGCCGTGAGTCCATTCCATTCCAAGGCCCATCTGCAGGTTTCGAAACACTTTAAGGTTTTCCAGGGACGGGGAGTTAGCCCATCACCTAACCTCCGTTCCGGCGGCATGGTTATTACATCGATTCCGTTATCAGGCATGAAAGACTCGCCTTCACCCCCTTACGTCCCCATAAAGGAGGTGTAAGTAGGATTTAGTAGCAGAGCTTTAGATGTATTTACAGTTATTAGCATTTCTCGGCATTTAATGTCCTATTATTGGGGAACCAGTAAACCCAATGTACGACTCCGAGAGTATTTACTACCATTTAATTGGGGGGTTTGGAATGATGAATCATGGAAGCTATGGGTTGGGGAGTCAAAGGGTTCCCTCCTCCTTTCTCAAACGGGCTTGGGACCGTCTACGGCGGAGTTTTCTCAAACGGGTTTGGGACCGTCTACGACGGAGTTTACACCAGTTTTATAAAAATAATTATAGTTTAGCAAAGTTCTTTAGTTTGTTTTTCTTCCTCTTTTTTTTTTACTAAACATACATACATCCAAACTTAAGTGGTTATTTAGCAACATATTAAACAGTGGCAAATTTTTTTCGATATTAAACTCAGATTAATAGTCTACCGGTACATGCTTTTTTTCGTTTTGGGTAATTTCAGTATACTATTATAATCGAAGAGACTATTCTGCAGTAGCCCACTATAATGCTAAACAGTAATAGTTTTAAAAATCACAATTCACATAGCATGCAATTAACCTATATAGGAACAATGTTGGGATAAAATTCGTAGTTGGAGTAAAATTCTGAATGTTTGGAATAAAATCAGGTCTTATCACAAACATATGCATGTCATGAACGCTTTATGGCTTTTTGAAAGCAAGCAAAACTAACGGACAGGGAAATCGTAAATTCTATCAATTTTTTTAAGCGTTTTCGTTAAATGAATCACAATATTAAGGGTTGAAGGTTGAATCCTTTTGATTTTTAATAGGACCTGTTTTCAAGCTGTGTATCGAGAATTGAAATTGGGGAATTAACTTTAGAGAAACAATGGTAACCCAAGCAATGAAATGCCAAACTTTTATAATGTAGAACAATTCCCACAGGAGGAAACTTCTGTGGAAGCGTTCGACATTAGATGATACTGAAATGGTACTTATAATTATGCTTGTTTTGACAGACTTCACATCGCCTTTTATAATGAAATTCACGCACAATAACTCAATTTCCCTACTGAACGTATACAAATTGCGAACAAAATATGTCGACGTAATGGTTCTCAATCTTTGATTTTGATTTGTAATTTTAGTCCAAACCCGAGAAAGCTTTTCAAAGTAAAATATAAACAATCATACTGTATACTGTCCTGCTTAGCGCGGCTTAACACGATTGAGATCTGCCTGAAAGCCAGCTTACAGCTATAGCTCCGGGTGGACTGCAATCGGAACTGCTTTTCGCTGAATAAACGCAGTCACGAGCCAACTGGAATTTTTGGGGGGACGCGATGGACCACTGTCAATTTTATCAGCCTTTTGGACTTCTCGCACTGCATGCGTAACTTTACCTTTGCCCGAATGAACAAAAAAACTAAACAGTTGCCAACTGACGAAAAACTGAACACGTAACGCACTTTTATCGAATTTACTGCACGCTTCCTGCTTTGAGAAAAAACGTCAAGAACTTTGCCCTCGAAAACTTCCTCTGCTCCTTTTTTCCTCGTACGCAAGGCTGGCGCAGCGTTTCTCTAGGTGGATATTTCCCTAGGTCTGAAACCTGTTCGAGTTTTAGAATGCCGGCTAGAAAGTTGACGAAACAGAACTATTAACCTCACTTTTCAAAACAAAATATACCTTTTTCTTTTCCGATCAAGAATTTGTGAATGTGTGGAATGACACCAACTCCGGCAATTGTGGCTTTAATTTGACTGACTTATTCCTCGTCTCCACGAATGGCGAGTTGCAGATGCCGAGGAGTGATCCGTTTGACCTTCCAATCTTTCAGTGTAATCCCTGCCAATTCCAGAACCTCAGCCATCAAATACTCTAGAATGGCTGCAGAATATACAGAATATATATCGTTGTACGCGATTTCTATGAATTCTGCCACCGTGGAACTGAAGGCCAGCACGAGCCGAAGGGGATACTCTTTCGCTTTGATTTTTCCGGAATCCTTTTTTGACACACGTCAAGTCGCGGTTAAGTGGCAGCGATTAGTCTCAAAGTCGCTCACGAACTGTCGACGTCAGTGACGTAGGGTATATGGGTCGGCGTCAGTGGCGTTGGGTATAGGGATCTGCCAGTCGTGTCAGTGGCGTAGGGCGCCAAGAGCGAGGTTACAATTTTTAATTTATTTTGACTGTCCTTTTGTAAAAGGTCCTTAACAGTGTCAGGGTAATTGAGTGATCTGACTTCCAGGTTCCAATGCCATAGTCTTTTTTCTGTTTTCGAGGTCGTTGCCATGAGTCCAATCCATTCCAACAGCCTGTTGCAGGTTTCGAAACATTTTAAGGTATTCCAGAGAAGGGGAGTTAGCCCATCGCCCAAGCTCTATTCCGGCGGCATGGTTATTACTTCGATTCCGTTATCAGGCGTGGAAGACTCGCCTTCACCTCCTCACATCCCCACAAATGAGGTTTAAGTAGGATTTAGTAGCCGAGCTGTAGATATATTTACAGTTATTAGCATTTCTCGGCATTTAGTGTCGCATCATTGGGGAACCAGTAAAACCAAATGTGCAACCCCGAGAGCATATACTACCATTTACTTGGGGGATTTGGGATGAAGAACCATGGAAGCTGTGGGTTTGGGAAACAAGGGATTCCCTCCTCCTTTCTCAAGCGGGCTTGGGCCGTCTATGGCGGAGTTACAAACCATTTAAGCGTTGTTTGTACCTTCGTCCTCAAATTTCTGGAAATGTGCAGCCCTGTGAAATAAAACTTGAAAATACTACTTTGAAGCTAATAATATGAAGGCCAAGTTAGTGAAAGTTTATCAAAATTTTATAAAAGAAGTTCAACGAAAATCAAAAATAAGGAGACATCCACCAGAGGTCGAATCGTGGATACTTCAGTGTGAGGTTACATCGCCAACCACTCAACTACTGAACCTCTTGGATGATCATGTAAAATCTTTGCATTTAGTGGACTCAACTGGAACTTTAAGGAGGAGTTTCTGAAAATTAAGTGCATCAATTGGATTACAGTATATCCTTAATGGGTTTAACTTTTATCTCCCCTAATTTTATGCAAATTGGTGACCCGTATTTCGTGACGTCTCGGTATACTCATACTGGGGCTACCCTCCTAGAAATCATCTGAAAATGTATCATTTCGAATGCAAGTACTGCTTTGATAAATATTGTACCTTTTGGTTTCAAATCAAATACTCAGCAAGCATTGAATACATTTTGCAACAGAAAACCACCTAAAATAACATATCCCTGCCTATGATTACTAAGTTCCACACTGTTTTATTCCTTTAAACCATCGACGCCTATTCTTCATACCATCGTACTCATAAATTTTCCATAGTATTTCTGCAACATTGTAGTCCTGATCGTTATATGAAGATATATTCACAAAAAAACGGTATCTCTTAAACAATATCGCCATTGAATGGTAGGAAGAATGGAATACTTTAATCATGGCATAAACAAGGAAGAAAAGCCACACGTTGGAACCAGATTTGCTCAATCCAGACGTTCGTTCGTTCGCTTAGTCTTCCGAAAGGCTAATCTAAATCTTGGATCAAAAAGACAAAGTTACTTTGCGCTTGCAGACACCACACCATCGCTATCAATTGCATTAAATAAATATACTCTTGTGTTACTCCACTATGGGTGAATAGAAAGTGCACCAATGAATAATGTTACGGACCAAAAGGAGTAGGTTCAATAATAGCATCTCACGTCGAGAGGCAGCACGAGGAGGAAATGCATTGTTAAGGCTCAAAGGCAATTTTCCTTAAAAACTCGTCTAAATTATTTGAAACTGATATCGGCGGTAACTATCATCGTCATGCATGCGTCCTCTGGCAATTTTCTAGCCATCGGGTGCAATAGTAAAAGAGTTTTTGTTAGAGTCTACCAGTTTCTTTCTTTCACTCTGGAACGACTGGCATGCAATCTTAACGGATTATTGGTAGCTGACTCGAGTTTCTTAGCTCTCCTTCCTATAATTAGTGTCATGGCACAGGGTGATCATGTAGAAAACTGTCCACAAAAACTTGAAAATTATATTGTAAGATGATTGGCAAATGCGATTATTAATATTAAATAACAAATCTAGATATTCAAGCAAAGCATAGACGCAACAAAAGCATGCGCAGTCACCCTGATGGATTTAGTAGTCTATGAATTTGCTACGGCCAACAATCAATTACCTATAGCAGCGTCTTTTTAAGAGTTGACAGTTTCACTTATTTCATTCAAATTTTCCATCACCCTTTTTCCACCGCGCTACCACAGCTATGCGCTGTATATTTAATATTTACAGAAATAAAACTAGTCCACATTGGCCGCATACTAAATTAAGTTGGTGGCCACGATCCGCGATCGCGCTGCATCGCGCGTCGCTTTAATGCAAATTTTATGAAGTGTTCAACGAAGCATTGCTGAACATTTTTTGCAACATATCTATAATGCATTTACTACTGTCAACCAATAAATTTTCGACGTAACTAGCAATAATAGCAGCATATGTAGGCGTAAATGAACTCAATATGGAACGAGAATGAGCCGACGACGAGCGCCGCGCAGACCTTTATTGGAAGGAGTAAAAAGAAGAACATAATTCAATCTGGTCGCCGTTTCTTTGGTGAAAATCCGCGTTATTGCCGAAGAAAATTCAAACTTAAGTTGTTGAATAACAGCACAACCGCGTTAACTGCTGCGGCTCTAGCTCAAATTCAACAAAGTCGTCGCGGCGCAAGTTGCACTCAATTCCGCGTCTCAACTCCAGTCCCGGCAGCTTTTCAAACATAAAGTACATTATAATAAAGACAAGAAATCGCTTTTAATAAATTTCAATTAACTGCAACCATCTGTGGATGCAATCCAATTTTATTGATCATGTCGATATGTTGATTCGCTTCGCTTTTGTTACTGCCACGACATCCATGGCGTATCTATTTGTTGGGAGAATTCAGTTGGAGACCCACGATAGGCCTCATGTCCTAGAGATACGCATTCCGCGATTATAGTGGTAGGACATCGTCGGCGGCAAGGGTGGCATAATGGTGAATAAACAATTCGAGGTTAACGGCACTCGTATATTTTTCATTTGATTAGCGCCTGAATACAGGACGTTTATGATAGACTTGTACATTTACAAAACCGATCCTACTACCTAAAGAGCTCCCTGCGGCAAATGTGCTTTTCTAGAACAACTCATATGTGCTACATTATAGTCTTGTGTTGTGCAAGCATTTAGAGAAGGCAGTTAAGGCAGGTTTTATCGAGAATTTTATTGTAGACATACGTTACATGCTGCGTACCAGAGATAAAATAGAACATATTATACCTTGCTACAAGGACCTAAGGGAAATGCGTGGATGCGAGTGAAGAACATCTCCAACAAGAAGCAATTTGTGTAGTAAGTTCATGAAGTATTGCATTTTAATTAGTCGAAACTTAACAAGTGTGGTGTAAATTATTACACTTTAATCTAAAATTATTCCAATTAACAGCAACTTGTGTCCGGCTGGGATTTCGATTGGAAAGAGGTTGAGCGATAAAATCATTAAATATAGAGTTTATTCTTATATATTAACAGATGAATAGAATGGGCATACATAATTTTAATATTAACTCATATATATTTAGGAAAATTCTGATGCTATTGCATTTTAGTACATTTTTTATTTATTTATTTGTCAAACTAAAATAAGGTTTACAATTAATTTTACAATCTACATACTTATATAAGTTATTAAAAGATGCCCAGATCTTTATTATTTCACGGGTTAGTTTCAAACAGAACTAACTTAATACAATTATATGAAAATTAGAACTTTTTCGATTCCGGAAAACTGCATACATTGCTCCATCGAGATCGTGGGGAACGTTATTAACCTCGATCGTTCCATTAACTACATCCCTGTAGTTATTTCCT
Source organism: Odontomyia ornata (assembly GCA_963969285.1). Lineage (NCBI taxonomy): Eukaryota > Metazoa > Arthropoda > Insecta > Diptera > Stratiomyidae > Odontomyia > Odontomyia ornata. The sequence goes on from OZ017739.1 coordinate 73,027,371, forward strand.
CTACAACAGGTATTTGCTTTCCGTTGATGAGATTGCATTTTGAATCGCGGTTCTTAAGGATTTTTTTTTTTGTGTTTGGGAGGTGAATACCATTTACGCAGAGTGTGGGACTCCCATGCTCGCAAGAAGACGACTGGACTACCCACTAAACACCACCCCTGTCAACCTGAGAACCCAGTCTGGAATCGTTTGACACATTACTTCGGGTCAAGTCTCGTTTTGTTACGCCGTGAGGCGCCTTCAAGCTTGGGAATCCCTCTTATAGTGGGAGGGGAGAGGGGAAGTGGAAATGCCAGACAAGCGATCCCCCAGCCCCAACACCCCCGGCTGCTGTGAGTCCCTTTTATCTTTTAGGACTGCCCAAACATAATGTGCCGCCTGGTTCCATTTGTCAACCGATTCGAGCATCACTGCGACTATATTATCTGGGGTGAGCTCTCCCGTCTCCCTGTAGAGGTTCCTTGCAGCCTGACCCATTTTGTGCACGTAAAAAATGTGTGGCAGGCATTGTCCTCCTCTCCTGGGCAAAACTGACAATCGGGGGACCGTGACTTACCAATCTTGTGCAGGTAAGACTGAAAACACCCATGACTGCTCAAAAGCTGGGTCAAATAGAAGTCAGTTTCACCATGCCTTCGATTTAGCCACTGTCTCTCACACTCGAGATGAGGCGTGCAGTCCACCTTCCCTTCGTGCAACTGACCCAAGACTGCTGCCAATCGTTGAGCGAACACTGTCTCCCTTTGCGAACAACCATCTCCCCCGCATCCTCGTTTCGGCGCAGGTAAATAGCGCGGCGCTCTCTAGCAAGGATAGCGACAGATATTACGCCTGCAATAACTCTCACCGCCGAATCAGAGTCTGTCGGATACGAAGATGCAATTCTCAGTGCTCCTCTTTTCTGTACCTGTGCCAAACGTTTTTGGTATACCTACTTACTGAGAGCGTCGTCCCATACCTCTGCTCCGTACAGTAGCACTGACCCTACAGCACTCATCAAGAGTCGTCTTCTTGATGGGCTGGGTCCCCGTACGTTGGCCATAAGTCGACTCAGAGCCGAAACTCCCAAAGCAGCCTTCTCAGCCGTTGCCCTGATTTGCTCAAAGAAACTCATCTTCGAGTCGATCAATAGCCCCAGGTACTTCACCGCTGACTTTGATTCTATTCGTATATCGCCAATGCTGATCATCCTTACTCTAGGGATTCTCTTTTTTGTCAAGATGACCACTTCGGTTTTCTCCAGTGCTAAACTGAACCCGCGAGCGGTCATCCAGTCCCTCACTCGGCACATTAGCATACCTAGCCTAAGTTGCGCCTGTTCAACGGTGCGTCCAGCGACCAGAACTGCAACATCATCTGCATAGCCGACCAAGCGCGACTCATCCGGCATCTCCAGTCTGAGTAGCCCGACCTAAGACACATTCCACAGGTCTGGACTAAGGATAGATCCCTGGGCAACACCCGATGTAATTTCCATCCTTCGTTGGCTCTGTGTCGTGTCGTAGAGCAGGCTTCGGTCCATTAAGTAGTCCCTCAAAAGCCGCATTAGAGATTCTGGAACTTGAAAAGGATTCAAATATTTTTTTTTGATGTAATGACTGTCGCGGATTGACAATCTCAGATACGCTCAGAGTGTTAAAAGAGCAATCAAAAATTTTACAAGAAATTCGCAGCAAAGTATTTACTCGTTCCATCAACGATAGGGATTGTCCAGTGAACAATCCTCCTGCACTATCGCGAACTTCAGCTGCCAAGAGCTCTGATGTGTGTGCTGTGGTTGATGCCAGCAACGGAGCCATTCTAAAGAAACCTCACCAGCAACTATCACCTGGTTCTCAAAAGCAACATCATGTACGACAACAACCTGAACTTCTGCAGCCGGCTTCTATACCACCGCAACGGTTAGTATTCGAAGGGACAAACCCAAAGTCTTCATGCCTGCCTGAAACCTCTGTTACAAGGTTCGTAACTCAAGGTAATGCTGATACCGAATTGTTGATAAGAAATGTAGGCTCACCAGGATCTACATCTGCCAGCCGGGGGCCCTCGCTTGGAGGCGATATGACGACAAACATTACTGCGATGAAACCCGGCGCTCCCCTGCGTGCTTTATTCCCACCGCTACAAATATTTCTCTCGAGATTAGAATATAGCACGCCAGTCGAAGACATCATCGCTCATAGAAAGAACAAACTGAACTTTAGTCCTGAGTTGCTCCAGTGCACCAAGCTTATGCCTGATGGAAAGACGAACAGATTGATTGCGTCTTTTAAAATTACTATTCCAGCTAACCTAAGTATTTTGATTGATAAGGAATTTTGGCCGATTCGTAAGCGGAACCATCCTGTGTCCTTTCGCTCCAGAAGAAACATCTCTTAGGCCTAGTAATTCATTTTTAACTTGCTATTACCAAAATGTTCGTGGCCTGAGGACTAAGACTACTGAATTTCGCATTTCTTCCATCCTTTTTCCCTATAATATCATCTGTCTAACGGAAACATGGCTGACAGATGACATTAGTAATAGTGAGCTACTTTCGAACCATTTAGTCTTCCGCAGAGATAGAGACCGTGATGCTACTGGTAAGTCTGACGGTGGAGGCGTTCTAATGGGTATACATGTTTCCCTTACCAACAAATTCTTTGATGATTCCACTCCATATTCACCTGTTGAGTGTATAATTGTGCTAGTCCCTCTATCTGACTCTCTTTCCCTCCTCCTATCATCTGCGTATATCCCTTGTAACAGTCCTGCTATTGTGTACGAACATTTCTTTGCAAAATTCTCGAGCCACATTAATGCTCATTTCCCTTCTACCCCTATATTGGTCTGTGGTGACTTCAATTTGCCCTCTATTGTTTGGAATGATTTGTATGTCTCCTTAGTTTCTGGCGGTAGCGTGTCTTTTGATCTTTCTTCTTTTATTTCCCTCTGTTCTTTCACCCAATACAACACTTTTCCCAATGCCAATAACAAATTGCTTGATCTTGTTCTTTCCAACTTGTTACCTTCTTCTCTGTCCGCATCGGTGGCACTCTCATCCTTTGTCAAAACTGATCCTCACCATCCACCACTCTCTATTGAGCTTGCAATTACATCTTCTCGTTCTTTGAAGAATTCCTCACCTTCCCGCTTTAATTTTTTAAAAGCCGATTTATCGAGCATGGAAGCTAACCTTAATGCCGTGAATTGGTACTCCTTCTTCAGCAATCTCCACATTGAAGATTGTGTTGATAAGCTCTATATGTTTCTTTCATCCTTAATCTCGCAATTTACTCCTGTGTGTCCAGTAAGAAGACCAAAAGATGCTCCTTGGTTTAATTCAGATGTTGCCACTGCAATTAAAGCTAAAGATGCTGCCCGCAGAAAATTCTTATCCAGTGGTCTTCCAATTGACCTCATTAAATTTAAAGAGTGTCGTGCCGCGGCCAAGAAAATTGCCACTTCTGCACTTCATGCATATGTTAACCACATTGAAACTTCGTTAATGGCGAATCAAACTCGTTCGTTCTGGTCGTACGTAAAATCTTTAAGGACCTCGCATCATGCCCCTGATAATTTTAGTCTAGATGACGTGCCGTCGTCTTCTCCTCAAGAATCTTGTGAATTCTTCGCTTCTTACTTTTCTTCCTTTTTTGGTAGGGCTAAACACTCCCCCTCCTTCAACCAATCTTCTTGCGCTTTTTCCTCTACTAATTTTCGTGCAAACTCCTTGCAGGTTGTGCAACTCTTAAATAATCTTGACAACAGCACCAGTGTGGGCCCTGATGGCATTCCAAACTTTCTAGCAAAATCTTTATCTTCTTCGCTTTGTGTTCCCCTTTCAATTATTTTTAACTTGAGTTTATCCTGTGGGGTTTTCCCCGCCAAATGGAAAATTGCCCACATTTTTCCTATTTTCAAATCTGGTGATCGTAATATCGTCTCAAACTATCGTGCTATTTCCTTTCTTCCTTGTTTTAGTAAAATTCTTGAAAAGATAGTTTTTGATTTGCTGTATCCACTTGTCTTCCAATCTTTAACAGATCAACAGCATGGTTTTGTCAGAGGCAGATCTACCCTTAAAAATTTACTTTCTTTTACCCATCATATTGCAGCTGCCCTCGATCAACAACAACAAGTGGACGTTATTTTTACGGATTTTTCTAAAGCCTTTGATTCAGTGGATCACTCTCTCCTATTTGAGAAACTTTTAGGTTTCAATGTCCCTAGTTGCCTCTATTCCTGGCTTTTCTCCTATGTCGTCAATGTGTAGTCACTTTAAACTCTTGCTTCTCTTCTTCATTTCACCCGAGCTCGGAAGTTCCGCAAGGTTCAATACTTGGCCCTATGCTTTTTTTACTTTTTATCAATGATCTACCTTCTGTTATACAATCCCCCTGTCTCCTTTATGCTGATGACTTCAAGATTTTTCGAGTTATTGATTCCCTTTTAGATGTGGATATCCTTCAAACCGATCTCCAGCGTCTTAGTGACTGGTGTGAATCAAACCATCTCTCCTTAAATGTTTCAAATGCCATCAGATGACATTCTCCTGTAAAAAATGTCCTCCTTTCTCAACGTATAGGCTTTTTGGTATCCCTTTGAGTAATGTTACCTCCTTCAAGGATCTTGGTGTGCTTTTCGATTGTAAACTGAAGTTTGATCTCCACATTGCTCTAATTATTAAGAAAGCCTCTCGCTTAACTGGATTTATTTTATGATCCGCTTCGTCATTTCAACATATCACATCCTGTATGTGTCTTTACTTCTCACTAGTATGTAGTCATTTGGAGTACTGCTCCCAAATTTGGAGTCCGTACCGCAGGAAGCTCATCGATGCTCTTGAGTCAGTTCAACGCAGATTCACACGGTCTCTATTCTTCAAATTCAACCTTACTTACTCCCCTTATGATGACCGACTTCATACTTTGAACCTTCCTATCCTTGAGTCCAGACGATCTTTCCTTGACGAATGTCTTTTGTTCAAGCTTCATTATTGCATTTTACCTCAAAATTAATGGAGGCAAATAAATACATTCGACGCGGCTCGACCTGATAGATTCTCGCTTCAATTTCAGGTTCCGTATGCACGTACTAACACCTTCTTCCACTCTGCTTTGCTACGCTTACCTCGTATGCACAACCAGCAAAGTCTTGGTCCTCTACCACAATCTCTTGGGGTATTCAAAACTTCAATGAAAAATCAAATTTATAAATATTCCTATAAATCTTAATTTTTAATATCGTATAGTGATCTTTTTTCTTTAATTTCTGCCATATTTTGAATTCATATGTTTGTATTTATATATTATATTAATTGACTTGTAATTGGACTACTAGTCTGTAAGTTGATTTCTGAAATAAATAAATAGCTAAGGGTTTTCCAGCGTATCCAGAATATCAACCCATCTAGCGGAGTTGAAGGCGTTCCCTCTGCAATCGCATCAATGGTAGAACGTCCTGCTCTAAAGCCGTACTGCCGAGGAGATAGGTCCCCAGCAGCACGAATCGCGTCAGTGAGTCTTCCCTTGATGAGTTTCTCTAGCACTTTCCCAACAGTGTTTAGCATGCATAACGGGCGGTATGCAGACGGCGATTCGGGATTTCCCTTCCCTTTGCTGATCAGTACGAGCTTCGCCATCTTCCATCTTAAGGATATTGGGTACACAGGATGAGTTACTTAAATCTAACAAATACTTTTGATCACAAATAGTTAAATTTCCAAAATTCAAACAGTTATTTTTGATGGCATACATTTTTTCGTGATTTCTAATAATTTTTTCATAAAGGATTTCTACAACAGTATTTTTGCGATTGACAGGCTTTACAATGAGGTAATCGTATGCATCTAAAGTGCTGACCGGAATATTTACAATATATAATAGTGTCATATTCTTCATAAGTATTTTTACATTGGAAAATTCTAATGCTTCCTCTGGTGTTTGATATGGCAATCTTTTGTTGTCAAATATGTTGGTGACTACCTGAAATTCTTTATTTGAGAGTAAAAGCGAATTAACAACATTATCCTTAGCCATCTGTATTGCATATTTTATATTGCACAATTCTTCTTTTATTAGTTTTAATTTGTATTGTATGCTAAGGATGTATTCATTTTTAAGGTTATAATTGTTTTGTGCCAAAAATATGATGATGACTAATGTTACATTTTGAATCCTATCCAAGGTTGATTTGTTGATTATTACTTGCCTATTGTTATTTTCCAAAACGTAATTGATTTTATCTTTAATTGTCAAAAAATCCTCGTGATCTGGGTTTCCATGCCGATCCGATAAAATTAGGAAACCTTTTTAATAATTTTGGCTTTAGCGTATCTAAAAGTTGCTGGATTTGTAGCAACTCGTGGGAAAGGTAAGGATATAAGGAAGTGTTTTGAGGGATGTCACGTTAAGGATAATTGCGAGGTCCGATGTCACCTGAGCATATTGTTGGATGTTAATGTCGTGTATCGTTTTGAACGTTCCGGTCTTTATTTTTGCATATCCTAAATTGAATATAATGATCTACGAGTTGATGTACTCCAAGATTTGTACTCCGCATTAGGCTATAGGGATGATGCTGTAATAGAGGGGCAGTTAGTTAGCTTTTGATATTGCTCTTATGGACGGTTTTGCCTGTCAATGTTATAACGGTGGTATTTTTATCTTCTTTGACTACTTCCTGCCGATATCTCGGAGTGAGCTTAAAACCTACTCTTTTATGTATTTTAACGTAAATAACGTCTCCATGTTGGTAGCTTTTTAAAAGTTTAATTGTGAACTTTGAGGTCTAATTCCTGTTTATGTTTTATTTTTTCAATATTGTTTAGGCGGGATTTCTCGAGCTCCTCTGGGCTTAGTCGAGGACTGCATCCATGATAAAATTCGACAGGGTTTTCCCTTGTAGTGGAATGCACGGTAAAGTTGTACTCCTTTACTGCTCGTTCAAGGAGCTCTTCGAAGGGACAGGGGAGAATTTTTTTTAAGGCAACGCATTGTCTCAACATACGTGGAGTGAAACCTTTCAATCTGCCCGTTCACTTCACTCTTGTACGGCGGTTTCGTGTAGACTTTTATCATTAATTCATCCTCCATCATAAATCTTAGGGACAAGGACTTTAAGGCTCCTTCTTTGTCCAGAATTACGTATTTCGCGACGTGAAAATAAGAAAAGCATGTCCCGTAGTGGTCTACGAAGATCTTCAACTGATTCGGAGGGTACGATTTTGGTGAACTTGTCGATGTGTACTGTATGTCCTGGATAACTAGGTATAGGGGTTTCATTGCGAAAAGGTTTGTTGGGATGACGGTCATACTTATTCTTTTGCAAGTAACAATTCTCTTAATCTCCGCCGTCATTTTTGGGAAATAGAAGCTCTCTATATATATGCTGAAGTTAGTTTTCCTGCGAATTTCTGTGAGCTCTGCAATGCGTTCGAAGGATTTTTTCTTCTTGCTCGACTTCGCTTGCAATGTCTTCGACAATTCGTCGGGTGAATCTTATCTTGTTATCCCTAAAATATCGAGTATAAATGTCCTGGATTGACCCATAACATCTTCGTTAGTTAAGATACCATTAATCGTATGGGGATATCTTTTGAAAATGCCTATCATATTAGCTTCTGAATATTCGGGTTTGCTAAGGACGTATCTAGTGCAGCCTTCAAAGTGGTTTATGATTTGACAACTGTCTTCTTCTCCGATTTTCAATATCAATTGGGTTCGGAAGACATTCAAAGCAGATTCTGCGGTAGGAATTAGACAATGAGTAAGTGTAGTGAATAAGAGTTTCCTTAATATCCGTAAAGGACCGCAGCGATGTTCTGCTGCCTCGGCAGAGGAAGGTGTTGATTCCTGCCGAGAATGCCCTCGTCCGGAGACGCGTGAATGCGCTGGCAGGCTAGCATTGCGGTGTCGTGGGGCGGGTTCGTTTCCCCGGCACGAGGACTCACTACAAAACATTTCGCATTCACGAATTGCTTGCAGAGATCAAGAGGACGGCCGAAGTCGCAAATCTGTAGATAACCTCCACGAAGGAACTACGACTTGTTGCGAGAACAAGTACAACCTGACAAGAAAGACTAATTTGGGGGTGACCTCGTCTTTACCCAAATACATTTAGGGCCCACAAATGAAAGAGGGGCAACCGGGTGGTGGTGGAGCCCCTTCATGCCCACCCAACCGGAATAAATCCAATGTTAAATTGTTGAAGTGGCCAGGTATTCCTCTTCTGAGTGGAAAACTCATACAACTTGAATTATATGAACTTTCCCATCAGAAGGGGAGTACCCCGGTGACCAATTTATGTCATAGAATTATACAATTGAATTGCATAACTCTATGCCATAAAAAGGCACTTGGCTTGGGCCACTCAACCCATAAAGTCACCTGAAACAAAAGAAGGAATTAATCTGTACCCGGCGGCTGGCTCATATTTTAGGGTGGAAGCCTGCCACCGTACCGGGTCCTATACCCGATTGGAAAAGACCGGAAGGGAAAGACCGATTTTTATCGTTTAATTCATCATTTTGTTTTTATTCGAACAACGTTAATGCAACAAAATTGATAAATTTCTATAGTATGATTGTTCTATGGCAATCAGCACAGCAATTTATGACACTATATTGAAAAGCATTTAACCATCGAAAGAGGGAAATTGATATTAAAAGAAGATTAAAATTAGAAGAAAATTCATTTTACTCCAATTTCCTGTATTATTATAATTATTGTGGTTAGCTCTTGTAGATGCTATTCTTTCACTTTCCATACAGTATGTTTCAAAAAATTTTTACATGGATTTATACGAAATTAATCCTTATTTCCTTTTTTAAAAAAAACGATTTTTTTTTTTATTTTCGAAATTATCTGTTTGGATTGGAGATTTGTTTTATACTATTTCATATTAACAACTTATATGGCTATATTTTCGTGCTTGACTTTATGTTATTTCTAAAGAATTTAAATAATACACAAATAGATTGGGAATGAACCAACATAATCTTTTTTTTTTTTTAATGATTCATTTCATTTGACTGGCAACGATATGAAGAAGTCGATAAAGCTCTATTTGAAATAAGTGGATATGTTAAAGCGAAGACAATAAGGCAGAAGAAATATCTTACTAAATTTCAACCGAATTGTTGAACATTTACAGGAATAGTTGTCTATGAATTTAAGCACAAATATCACATCAAGTGATAGTGTAATATCATGAATGATAAACAAGGTAACAAATGACAGTACGCTTACGAAAAAGGAAATCATTAACTTTAAGATTCGTTCATATTAAAGGAAACAATTATTATAGCTCCGAAAATGGAACTTAGTGCCTATGATTTCGGAGGACTTCATCTTAACGCATACTGAATTCTTCGTTTACATAGATTGTTTAATCTTCTCAACAAAGTTTCCAATATTGCGTTACGTGGAAGATACATTGAATGCGATCGTTCAATAAATTAAATTTTTATATATATTTAATATAATTTTCTATATGGAATAAATATTAATTTTCATATATATTTGATATTTTGAAAAAATTTAATAAATATATAATTATAAAAATGTTAAGAGGGTACTTACAGTACCTTTCCCTCGACGACGAGCGCTCGTTGACGATTTGGAGGTAAGCAAGTCCTGGAATTTTTGGTAGTGAAGATTCGCGTTCGTATATCAAATATTAGTACACGAGTATTAAGACATAAAATAGATCCTAAGGGTGTATAAAATCATATAAAAATTCAGCTATCAAAGTGTAAATACATATAGACTTCCTTGAATATCACAACCGTATGGTCTTCGAACGTGGTAATGCTCGTTGCTACTTATTCTACTGCTTTTAATGTTTAATATTTCGTTTTCAGTGGCGTCTTGAGTCTCAATTTTATTCACAAGTTTATCGACTTCCTCAGCGTTTAAACTTTTGATTGTTTCATTCCACGAATTGTTAGTCTCTCTAGATAAGTTATCAGCTCCTTTATATGCAATCCGTTGGTCACTATATGGATTGAGTGATTTGACTAATTCTTCTGGATCTAACTTTTCAGTGGATTTATCACTCTTTGTTGCACTATGTTTGAATACACAATGCGCCTTTTTGCATCCAAACGGTGTGTTTTCCCAGAAACAGGGAGTATGGTCCCGCCGTTTCCCAATCAACATGTGCCGCTCCTTCCAATGAAAATCTTCACATCGGCCTTCCAACCACCTGTTGCACATCACTTGGTGACCTAATGCTGATGGCTCATGGCGATATTGGCAGCTGCTATCGTTTTTTTTTTACAGGCACTGTCGTAGAAAAAGTAGCAGTCTGTGAAGTTTTTTTCGCTGTGTATCAACAGGATGGTAGGAGTTATCTATCTGCCAACAACCCTGAAATAACGGCATATTGAACTTAAGGTATCAAAGCACTTTTTCCCACAAATATATTATATTCCACCACAAACACGATATGGATTCAAATTTCCGATTTAATCTTTTCTAACATCAACCCTACATACATAACGTGAGTCAAAACGACCCACACGCGAAACGTTTTTATCTGCCTCTTTCCTACCACCTTATACATCGCGCGAATTTTTGGAGGAAAAACCAGAACTGTCGATGTCTGTAGTGAGAAGGTGGATACTTTGAGTATAGATGATGTGCAAGGTGACTACGTGGATCATTTAGAGATCAAAATTACATCCGCTCTGGTATATATATATTATATATAAACATTTTTCTTATCATTTATCTTTGCATAATATCATATATATTAAAAATTAAAATATGAACTTTATTTGTTAGACGTTCTATTAAGCAGGAAGAATTTGATTCGTTCTTATGATTTGCGTCTCTTTTTTATCAACAAGTTTCATAGAAATCAATTCTTCAGCAACATCATTGTTATAAACATCCCACAGCTGTAAATCCAACTGGCCAATATTGTTTAAAACCTGAGCTTTAATTGCTAAGTTAAGAATCATTTTGCGCAGTTGTTCCGCTGCTTCTAAGGATTTGTTGCGCTTCTCTGCTATACCAGCTATTTTGCAGCAAATTGCTTAGAATGGTAGAAATTCGAATTGTCGGTCCCACATACGTACATCGTTAATGGATACAACACGAGAATTCCCATAATCAACATAAAATACCTTGACGGTATCGTCGTCCATAACATTTAAATTTTTTTGCACGATACCAAAATCCGTCCGTGTATTTGGCTATCACCAGCTCAAAAGAACTGGCATTGACTTCAATGGTCGATAAAGCTGTGTCTTTTCGGGAGAATTCATTTTATATATTAATTCTTGTAACGTTGGTTCATAAACGTGTTTCGAGTTTAACTACTTGACCAAAAAAGTTTTCGACATTAATAATATGCGTTGGAATTATTGTTATCTGCTCCCCGACTCGCGGGTAAACAATTTGATTGGCAATGTCAACAATAGTTGTTGCTTGATCTCTAGTCCAACCTTCTTTAATTTTTCAACATGCTCCATTCTACATTTGGCTCCCTTAAAACACGATTTCGTTGCCGGATTGTAAAAACTGCATATTCTTTTATCATCTTTTGGCTCGTATCCCATGACAGCTTTCATTGCGTTTGAAGTATTGAGCGGCTCTTCGTACAATATCTTTCGTTGGTCTTCCGTTAAATTGCTCACACCGTTTAGAGGGGTTTTGTACTCTATAGGAGCATTTATTAACTTGTGATTTTTCATAGTTTCGTTTAACACCCGAGTCATGTAATTCATATCATTAAAATTCACTGTTTTAACAAGTTTATTGTTTCTGTTATAATCAAAACCATTCATTGCAGTGCCGTTATCAGAATTGTTAGACTTTAAAGATCCCTGATATTCACTGCCATGACTGCTGCTCCTTGCATCATTAAATAAAGAAGCATCATTAATTATTACACTATTTTCAATGGAAACATTCGAAACAGATTGTCTTCTGTTAATGTCTGAAAAATCAATTTGACAACGATTAATTTTTGTTTTCAAACATAAATACCTTTTAAAAGGATTGGTTAATTTTGGTACTGGTTTATCTTGTTTCACTGAATTGTCTCTATCGCTCATCATTTTATTTCTAAATGGGTTTGTATCTGCGTACAAATTTACAAACAACATTGTCCTGTCCTTATCCGTTATTCGAAATCGGTATTTTACGTAAAGGCTTTGATTAAGATAATCACTAGGATTGACATCGTTTATGTTCAGTTGTTCTAATTTGCAAAGAACTGCTTGTGCGGGTAGCTCTTGATAGTCAATTGGTAAAATATACATCTGCATAGATTCGTTGATTGTTACAATTTCACCAACATCTATTAGGTACGCCTTGAAGTTGGAGAATTTATCAGAATTTCCATTCTCTTTGACAGCGCGGAACATGTAACCTTCTAAGTGAAGACCAAATACTTCCCCATTCTTAGGTGTCAATTCATACTCTCTTGGATTATCTTGGAGATATGATTGCATTTTTCCCACTATTTGCTCAGTGCTGCTGTTTTCTCCCGTTTCAGTTACATAAAACAGTTTGTTTTTTCGCATCTTTTATATAAGTGATCACGCATTCAGATTCATATCCAATATTATATTTCAAGCATTTTGGAGATGGATATGTAAATTTTTCTTCCTGGGATTGTTCTTTCAGCTTTTGAAACGATTCCAACTCCAGTTGTATATTAAATTTGCGTAATTTGTCCGACATATGCACTAAATCCGTTAAAACTTTGTCATAATTTTCAAGACAAGTTTGCATGTCAGTTGTTGATTCCCACTGTCGCCGAACATGTTCGTATAGAGGGTCCGCCTTTTCCTTGCACATTTCAATATTACGCACTGAAGTATCATATTCCGCTTTAAACATCTTATAGAACAAATCGAGATTCATATTCTTGCTAGCAACCGCCATTTTTTTTTCTTTTACGACAAAAAACTCGCAAACTAGCCCGCATCAACAGAACCATAGACACTTAACCTCACTAAAACCACTCATCTTCATCTTCATCAGAATAAGCCTCTTCGGCTTCGCGATCTAAAAAAGAACTCTCATCCATATCGTCAGAGGCTTCCTCTTCATCGCTATCATCTTCATCTTGCTCACTTGCGTCGGAATCATCAGATTCATTTTCATATCGGTCTTGACTCATTTCAGAATCAGTTTCTGACGTTACAGGCATATTTTATCAAAATTTATTTATGAATCTTCGATGAAAACACAATAAAGATCTAATTTCTCAGACTGCACGTGTTGCACGCTAAACGATTGTCAAGCTCCTGATCTGAGTCGCAGACTCCGCGAAAATATACAAAATGTTATGTATCTAGGGTTAACTAGCACTGTATTAGAAAAGATTAAATCAGGTTTTAACTTACATCCACCACGATTTTGTTGTGGTTTTAAAAGGTTTCCTTCGCTGATGTAACTATGTCCACTACACTACAATGGCCACCACGCGTATTTTTTTACCATTCACTCGCCTTCCTCTCACGAGGATCTTGTGCAACTACGAACTAACATGGCGGGGCCGAGCCATCGAGCAACGAAACAGCAAAAGTTTCGTTTAATAATGCCATCTATGGGTGAACATGCGGTGGTGATAATGCACACTCGTTTCGGTTTCTTTTTTTAAAATTTTAAGTCGTCCCTTGTAGATTCGCTTAAATTATCAATTGAAAGCAATTTATGTTTATAATTATTAGGCGTAATTAAGAGGGAAATAAATCGAAAGAATAAGACAGGCACGCGTTAATTACCGACAAACAAAACAATTTTTAATTAATATTATGGTTGGAATGGGTAAAATTTGACAAATTTTGTGGGGTTTAAATGATACAATGATTTTATCGTTCATATAATTTAAGGGGTTAACCGTTTCGTTCTAAGCATTTGCATACCGAGTTACACCGCAATTAGTTAAATTATATTCAAAAGATATTGAAATAAAATCACTACACATTAAAATATTAAACAGTTTTAGAATTTTGTTTCCCGGGTGTTAAGTACAAAAGAATTTTTTTTCACTTATTTTTCATGCGAGAAAAATAAAAAAAAAAAAAAAGCGAGTGTTGCGATGGGGAAGGTGACTGAATCGACCGAATCCTTGTTAAATTGCGTTCGTGCTGTGTGCCTGTGTCAGCGCTGCTTTTAGAGCCATAGCTCCTAGATTACTACATAAGCTTTCGTTACTGTGCTGCGTTGCTGTTAGGGATTAACTGCTGTGGTTTGAGGAGGTCTTGATAAAGTGTCGGCTACTACGTTGGCTTTTCCGGGCTTGTATTCAAGCTCATAATTGTATTCTTCGAGTATTGCTTTCCATCTTTTCATTTTGGTATTGGTATTTTTATTGGAAAGCATGTAGGTTAGTGGTTGGTGGTCAGTAAATATTTTGACCTTACGCGAGCCGTAAAGGTAACCTGGAAGACCTGCCCATATGATAGCCAGCATCTCTTTTTCGTCGGTGGCATAACACCCTTCAGGTTTGTTAGTGAGGAATGTGATGGGTTTTCCATTTTGAGACAAGACGCCTCCTATTGTGAATTCGGAAAGGTCTGTTGCCAGCTCAAACTTTTTCTCACAGTTTGGGTGTTCCAGTAGGACTTCTTTAGAAATGAGTGTGTTTTTGATTTTATTGAAAGACTCGAGTGCGTCTCGTTTTAATGAAATTGCTTTATGTTTTGAGAGGTTTTTGAACACACGTCCATCTTCCCCTCTTAAGAGCAATGTCAGGGGCTTTGCAAGCTTCGCATAGTCTTCAATGAAGCACCGGTAATAAACCTGACATTCCCAAAAAAGACCGTAGATCTTTAAGGGTCTTAGGCGGTGAAAAACTAACGATTGCCTTGACTTTATCTGGATTAGCGCGAATACCATCTTGACCTACGATATAACCCAGAAACTCGTTATTCTGTTGAAAAAGTTCGCACTTGTCTAATTGTGTTTTCATATTCGCGGCCTCGAGATTGTGAAATACTTTCTCGAGGCTTGCGAAATGTTCAACCTCGTTTTCTCCCGAAAATAATGATGTCATCTATGTACACATAACATCTTTTACCGATGTGGTCTCTCAATATGTCGTCGAGAGCCCTTTGGAAGATGAATGGAGCGTTTTTAGTTAAAAGGGGCGGTGGGTAAATTCAAATTTGCCGTTATTCACTGAGAAGGCTGTCTTCTCAATGTCAGTCTCCTTCAGCGGTATCTGATGGAATCCGCTTTTTAAATCAGCTGTCGTAAAATATTGGGTTTCGCCTAAATTGGCCAGGACCTCATTTATTTCGGGTATTGGGTATCGGTCGGAAATGGTTACCGAGTTAAGTTTTCGGTAGTCGACCACCATTCGATATTTCTTTTCTTTAGAGGCATCCAATTTTTTGGATACTATCCACACGGGGGAGTTGTACGGAGATCTAGAAGGACGAATGATACCGTCCTCCAGTAATTTTGTTAGTTCTTTCTCAACTTCATTTTTTAACGACATGGGATACGCATACGACTTAGAATATACAGGATCATTTGCTATGGTACGAATTTCGCCTACAACGTGAGTTGTACTCGTATATGTAAGCTTTTCATCCGGATCAGAGAAAAAGTGTGGACATTTATCAATAATTTGTTTTTATTTGGCTAATTGTTCCTTGTTCATATGTGAAATTCTTAGGTCGATATTGTTTATGGATTCTGAATGGTGATGTTTTAAGGGTATTTACAAATAAGGACCGAAGTGGGCAAGGTGAAAAATTTTATTTTATCTGTTCCGGGGCCGAAGACTTGGACAAAAGAGTGGTTCATTATTTTTACGCTTCCCGCTTTAGAGTTGATAAAGAAATAACGTTCGTTAGGTAAATGGTGTCTGATGTGTCTTGGCTGAATATAATTTTTATTATACCCTGTATCAAACAGAAATCTTAATACCTCCCCGCTTCGAAGGACAATTTCTAATATGGAAGCGAAAAGCGGCTTAGGCTAAGAAAATATACGTCATCTATATATTCGGTAGTGTCGTAAGTATTATCTTCAGGGGGATCAATATAGTCCTGAAGGGTTTCGCCGTATTCTTGGTCCTCGGTAGAAATGTTCTGTTTGTATTCTTCGTGCGTAGTGTCTTCAGTCGGGGATTCTTCCAGATGATGGGTACGTTGCAATTTGTTTGGTGGATAATTTGTTTGTGGCGGTTGTATACGCTTTTGGGCAAAATGTTGGTGGTGTTTAGGTCGATTTTGATAATTAAGGGCTCGTGATTGAACGATTTGGTCGAGATCCATTGGTTCCGGTCGGGGTAAGGCTTAGGTGGCAATGGTGTAGGGTTTGGGAATAGTTGATTAAAGGACATTGATTGTTGCGATTGCTGGGGATTATGTAACAAATCATAGCGTTGAGTGTTTCTTGGCTCATGTCCATGTATGAAAGTTTATTGAGGATCAGGGAAAGGTGGTGATACACCATTTGATAGAATTCGTGGATCGTTCAGAAAATTCTCTTAAACTTTTAACTACGTCGGGCACACGATCCATGCCCGTCAGGTTTGCGTCGTTTCCAGCGTAAATAGGTTCGCCGACATCGTTATTTATGTCGGACGCGGGATTAAGGATAGAATTTAGAATTTCTCGGCATTAGCTTTTAAGATTTTACGTAAGATATCGTGAAACGTAATCGGTTATTTCTTCCCTATTTTGGAGTTTAGATTTGAATTTACTTGAGGCGCAGGGACTGGGGGAGCGGAAGGAATCACTACGTTATCCGCTGCATTAACGCCTATTCATGCCGGTCGGATTAAATTACTCGATTCGACATAGTAATAGAAAGACAACGCAAGCAGACGACTGAACAGATCAGGGACTTAAATTTTCTTTTAGTAGCAGTTTTTTCAAAATTTTACCGAATCAGAGAAAACCATTTAAACGAAATTTACGAAATCCAGACCCTTTTAAACACTTGAATTTTAGGTGATTTTTAGTGTAGTAAAACTATAATTTGGAAAATATTTGTTTTCCTTTTTTTAGAAATTTAATGATTTGTAGTTACACTAAGTATAAGTTTTCACCAGAGGATTTGGATAGTCTAAAAAGTATTGAGCATTTTTTATCACTAGATGGTGTTCGTTTTCATATATCGGGCAATACTAATCAGATTGAATCAAACTGACATGCGTTTGAAAGGTGACATCCCAGTCTACAATTTTCATCCGGACAGTTTTGTATTTCGTCATTCGTGTCAAAAGTTGTATTCATTTAAAAATGAGTGAAATTTCTGAAAAAATTCATTATATTTTACAATATCACTACCATCTAGGTGAGAATGCATCGCAGGCTCATGAAAAAATTGGTGGTGTCTACGGTCAAGATACTTTATCAAAAGCCACAGCCAAGAGATGGTTTGCTCGCTTTCGTTCTGGAAATTTTGATGTCAAAAATGCACCCCGCTCAGATCGACCAATCACTGAAAAAGTCGATGAAATCTTACAAAAAAATTGAAGATGACCGACACATAAGCAGCCATTACATTGCTAAAGTACTGAATATCCATCACCAAACAGTTTTGAACCATTTGTGTACACAAAGAAGCCCGACGTTTGGGTGCCGCATGAATTAACGTAAACAAATTTGATCGACCGAATTTCCATTTGCAAAATGCTAATAAAACGCAACGAAATCGAGCCATTTTTGAAGCAAATTATTACGGGCGATGAAAAATGGGTAAGATACGACAATGTCGTTCGAAAAAGATCAGTCAAAAAAAGGTGAATCATCACAAACGACTTCAAAGCCAGAATTGACACCAAATAAGGTTATGCTGTGTGTATGGTGGGATTGGAAGGAAATTGCTTATCATGAGGTGCTAGAACCAGGCCAAACACTCAATTCGGCTCTGTACTGTCAGCAATTAACCAGATTGCAACAAGCAATTCAAAAAAAAAAATCCAGGCAGAATTGATCAATAGAAAGGGCGTTGTCTTCCATCATGACAATGCCAGAACGCACACATCTTTGATGACCCGACAAAAATTGACCGAGCTGTGCTGGGAAGTTTTGATGCGTCCACCGTATAGTCCAGACTACCATTTGTTTCGGTCTCTGCAAAACTTCCTTAATGAAAAGAAATTCACTTCAAAAAGGGACTGTGAAAATCACTTGGCCAAGTTTTTCGCCGATAAACCACAGAAATTCTACACAGATGGGATAATGGCTTTACCCAAAAAATGGCAAAAGGTCATAGATAATAACGTACAATATGTACTTAAATAAAATCAAAAGAAATATTCAATCGAAAAATGACAAAAAAAAGCTATCAATATGTCCGTAAATTTGTGTGATGGGCGACCAAACTCCTCCACGATTGGCGTTACGGGTTACTTGAATCGCACTTATTGGCATGGAAAGTATCGTATAGGCGGATGAATGCGTTTTTTGAAGTAAACAGTGATATACACAACAATCTGATAGCCTTTCTTTACCATTTCTTAGCTAATGATTCAGGGTAAAATTTATATTAATGGTTTCCTAACGAAGTTCTAAATGTCGAGGATGTTCAAACATATCTATACAAAATTGAAACCCTTCACACGTCTAAATAGATTCTGGCAGAAGTCTCAGTCATTGAAGCATGCCAATCCCGTACAAACAACAAAATCTACAAATCCGAATACAGATGGACAAAACAAGACATCATTATGATCTTGAATGCTCGTAACGATTCGTTTCTTCCATATTTCGCATTATAACCAGATGTACTTGTATATGACCCCACAGTAACAGTTCTCCAATAATATAATTTGCAGGTAACAACCTACAATTATTGGAAATATCAATGTAAGAAATGTTGTAACATATTTTTGATTTCTGCGCATGTCTAATTTACTCATCATCTACTCAGGTACGCTAGTGATACGATTCCTCTACCATATAATTATCTTCATATTCATGTCTTTTCATTTAGAGTTAACATTATACTCGTACTTGCTCTTCGTATGAATGCTAATTCATATCTCCTTATATCCTATCTTCAAACCTATCATTAGCTAACTATTCAAAATGCATGTTTTCTTCACAACCCATCAACAAATGTTCACTGATACTTTCTACGGCAACCAATATATTCAATTATGCACTAACTCGCGGCATTTGTTGCTAATGTGTCATTTTATCAAAAGAAAAATAGAGTAATGTGCTCGTATAAGAAATCATTGAGGGAGTGCATAGAGTTGTAGTATAACTGAGAAACTTACAAGTGTGTTTATATTTAAAAATTATTTTGTTTCAACTATTTCATTTTGTATAATTAAGTGGAACAAAATGTTTAACGATGTCAAGCCGAAAGGTACATTGTTCTGATGAAGATTAAAGGATCAGATACGAGAACGATAATGAGCAACAATCTTTGTTGTTGAGATTGTGAAGAAACAGGTCAAGCCCAGCAGATTATATAATTATCTAATAAAAATGCAATTGAAGAAATTCAGTTAATTACAGTCCAGAATAAGCACGCACATGTAGGGAGATTGAAAATTATAGTGATAATAGAGTAAACACGTTTTCATATCTAGAGGTAATAAAGCAAAGACTACTGAGTAACAAGTGATATGTTTAAAAAAGATTATAACACATCTTATTTAGTCTTACATGCGTTTATAGGATTATAGTAAGAAAATTAAGTTGCACATACCCGTATTTTCAGGTTATAGTAAAATTTATTTTATTACTTACGTAATTTTTTTTTTTTATTTAGATCTACATCCCCTTTTGGGGCCTTCGCTTAGAGATAGAGTGTCTGATTATACTGATCGAATGTGTTGGCACTTGAGAAAGTGATATGGTCAGGGCCATACATTGGCCGTTGGCCGATACGTTCTGATTTGAAACCAGTACGTATCATAACTGAACGGGCTTATAGTCCGTCCCAAGAATCACTCGAAAGGGAATCTCGGGTTCACCAACGGGACTCGAACCAAGGACCTTCGGCTTACGTAGCGAGCACTCTAACCACTGCACTACGCAGACTACCTTTCATGTTATTCTATGAGAATTTGAATTATTATTCTTAATTATTTGGTTAGGCATTTATATTTATACTCAGAGACGGTAAATCAGGGGGTCGTTGTTTAGAAAATGAATCAGAGTACTGAAGTTATTGTATATTTCTAAAAGCCTAGCTGACCTCAAAGATGTCTATTTCAAAATGGCTTGGCTATTTAGCAATGTTGATGACATATTCGCTTCAAGTTTATGTTGTATTGTTTTAATAATCGTTTGGCTTACAATGACACTAATTAATATTTAACACACAAATATCTCTCGAAAAACAATTGTGCTTTAATAATCAATAATACTATGTTAGTAGATAGTGAAAGTTAATGTATAAAAGGCGCTGCCATGCTACCTCAGCGAGCCAAGTAATGGTGCCCGCTAGAAACGACGCCGATACGCACTGGCAGGCTGGCGTCCGCGGTGTCCTGGGGCGGATTTTTTCTTCTAGCACCAAGTCCCACTACAATTTATTTCACATACATGAATTTAGAAGTATCTAGAGTCAACAAATACAAAAGACCTAAGCCAGAACCAAAAGCTGATATTACCCTACTTACCTACCCTTCCTACTCATCTGTACGCTGTCAGTCGTCCGACTAGGTCTTTGATGAGAAAAATTGTGACCCACGATAAGAGTTGGGGCATCCTGGTGAGGTTGGTGCTCCCTCGTAACCCTCTCAGCTGAAACTAAGGTCCCGTTTCTACGTGTCCGCATGTGAAGACTCTCAATCCCGACGAGAACCCCTACAACATCAAAAAAACTAGAGCCTGATGGCTGAAAGAGAGTGAGAGGGAGGTCCGCGCCAACGTTGCGGGTCCCATACCCGTTCCTGTACAATACAACAAAGGAGAAGACCGACAGTTCCTGTTAATAATTCATGGTTTCTTGACTTTTTCATTTGTGTTACCCAAAAATGAAGAAATTCGTATCATGCTCTAAGTGTTTAAGTAGATTAATTAGAATGAGAACTATAAAGACACTATTACAAATCTATTTTAAATAGGTTTTTTTTTATTTTTTCTTTTTGGAGACAATATAATAAATTAACCCGAATATCTTAAATTGAATTTCAAAACAATTTTCTTTATATCAAGAGTTTCAATAAGCACTTCTTAACTTGAAAAGAAGGTTTGAGGTCATTAAAATTGATGTCTTTCTTAATACACCTATCATATGATCGCTAATTTTATTAAATGCCTATGGTATAACAGTTGTTTTGAGTCAAAACTAAATATGAGACTATGACAAAAACTTGGCAAACTGATGAAAAATCAAAACACATTGACCATACCAACGAACAGAGCCTTCTATTCACGGACTGTAAATATATCAGACACGACTTTCGCTACACAAGAAATGGAGCTTTCAGATAAGGGACTGAAACACAACTTATATAACACAAACCGCAACAAAGACCTTGAACAACTTGTAATCGACACAGAACTAGTCCTTAACAAACTGTCGTTGGAACAACAAACACATGCAAGACACACTGCAGCATATATAGTGCAAAAAAAAAAACGCACTGTCATAAGCAAACCGAATTTCCACGAAGACGATAAACTATTAAGAAACATTCAGAAAAACAAGCAAAGACCCAAATAATAAGTTCCAAGCAGACTTACGTACTGCTGTAACACAATCTTCACTAATCATTCCTCCTAATACTAAGCACCGCTACATAAACCCAAATCTATCTACACCACTCCTCAAAACAACCTAAACTCCTCAAACCCAGTATCCCTATCCGGCGTGTTGTTAATTAACGCCCAACTCTTGCGTACCAATTAGCACGGTACTTGGCAACGATATTGGCTGATTTCATACACCTTGACGACAAATACAGATTAAACAAGTTGGGTAAACAGACCTACGCTCATGTCAGAAGGGTTTTGTATTCAATTTTCAAAATGCAGTCACCAGATTGAATAAAGTCAAGAAGCATGTCAATGACGATTTTATTGGAGAAACTATGAAATTCGAAGATCATACTATTATTAACAAAGTTGAAAGAATTTAGACTTCTGAGGTTTTTGTTATTGTTATACTCATAAATATCTCCCTTGATAATTATTTCAGATGTCCATCCGCGAGGGAGGAAACACATTTTTCATGTATTTCCCCCCTGTGCCCCCACTGATGCAAAAACTGACAGTTTAAGAACTGTTTTGAAAAGCTCCCATGAAAACTTTCATTTCATACTCATATCGGCTACGTTTGATGAATTTTTTTTCAGGGGCCACTCTCCTGTACTGTTATCATCGATTAATAGCCAATTTTTTCGAATCCTAGAGTTGTTACAAAGCCCTTTTGTTAGAAGCTCCCTCCCACCTCCTTGACTTGTTTCACTTATGAGTATTAATTGTAGGTACTCAGCTTCAGTCATTCATTAAATTGAATCAAGTGTTCAAAGCATGCACCTTAAACGTTGAAGTTGGGAAAAAATAACACAAAATCATTCAATCTTCGCATTTAAAACAGCCACTATTTTGTTTTACGATTACTGATACCACTAGCTGAACTGATTCTCAAAGTTATTCATGACACCTATCACTCCTGAAATTTTCATGCAAATCCTAGCAAAACTGTAGTGTCTGAGTCGGTAAAAAGCGCATGTTGTTCCCTAGCCATATGTTGCCATAGTAATACATGCAGCGCATATTGTTCCATAGTAATACAGGAAAATTCAAACCGCCATAACTTCGCTAAATATGATTCAATCTTTATGAAACTTGCAGGGTTAATCAATCTTATAAATAGTGTACTGAATTTCATTGAATTTAAAGGTACCGTTAAGATTTTATTCAAGAAAACATAAAATCGATAAATCATACTATTACTAACAAAGTTGAGTGAATTGCGACTTCTCACGTATTTGTTGTTGTTGTACTCATCAAGGCCTACATTCTTGATTTTTTCAGATTTTTCGGATGGAAGGTGTCCAATTGCGAGGGGGGGGGACACAAATTTTTCGTGTATTTCCCCTCCCTGTGCGCCCCTCGAAGCAAACTTTGCCAAACTAAGACCTGTTTTGGAAAGTTCTCATCAAGACCTTTCATATGATACCCATATCGGCTACCTTCAATGAAATTTTTTTTCGGGGGGTCACTCCCCTATATGGGGAGGCCCCCTTAAATACCTTATAAAAATTTTTAGTAGTTGAACTTTGAAGAGATCACCACTTTACACCTACATACAAAATTTGATGTTTCTAGCTTAAGTAGTTTCCGAGAAAAACTGCTGTGACACACGGACGGACGGACGGACGGACGGACAGACAGACAGACAGACAGACAGACGGACAGACAGGACGCGATTTTAGAAGGGTTTTGTAAAATTATTTTACAAAACCCTAAAAAGAGCCGCGATCTAGCAAACTCTACCACCTCTCTAATATTGACTGACACTTGTTGACTTTTATCACTAGACATCACCAGCCTCTACACGTCTACACCCGTCGATGAAACACTGACCATGTTAAAAAAACAGTCCATTCAATAATAGTCGACGATTCACAGAACAACTACTCAATCTCAACAACAATCAAGCAAAACAATTTTGAGTTCAATAATAACACATCTATAGCCAAGGACGGTTTGGGTATGGGACATCCAATGTCCTCAATAATGTCAGAAATATTCTTACAATCTCTGGAAGAAGTTTTTATACCCAAAATTGTCAAAGGAGTCAATGTAATATTTTACAGACCATACGTGGATGACTATTTCATCGTTATTGACTCACAAGAAAATAAACAAGACGAACCACTTATCTATATGAATGAAATATACCCGAATATAAATTTCATTATAGAAAAAGAAACAAACGGACAACTCAACTATATGGACTTAACCGTGACACGGGAACAAAATTGATTAGACTACAAAATATACAGAAAACCAACCACAACTGATCATACCATACACGTAACATCGAACCACCCCGCACTATATAAACATTGGAAACAAACTGAAACCAAAACTGAATGACACACCAATATACGAGAACAGCAGCATATACAAACTGACATGCAAAGACTACGGCATTATATACATAGGAAAGACAGCACGGAAACTAACGACAAGATACAAAGAGCACTTACGATCTTTCTTACACAACAAGGCGGACTCCAACTAGGCGACGCACCTAGAAGTCATTTACGCACAAAGTGTGGAATACCCATGCTCGCAAGCGACTGAACTACCCATTAAAAACCTCCGCTGTAAACTTCAGAACTCAGTCTGGAACCGTTTGGCACATTACTTCGGGTCAGGTCTTCAAGCTGGGGAATACCTCTTCTACTGGGAGAGGAGAAGGGAAGAGGAATTGCCAAACAAGCGATCCCCCAGCCCCGACGCCCCCGGCTGCTGTGACTCCCTTTTATCCTTTAGGACTGCCCAAACATAATGTTCCACATGGTTCCATTTGTCAACCGATCCAATCCTCACCACGACTATACTATCCGGGGTGAGCTCTCCCTTCTCCCTGTAGAGGCCCCATCGCAGCCTGTCCCAGTTTCCGCACGCAAAAACGTGTGGCAGGCATCGTTATCCTCTCCTGGGCAAAGCCGACAATCGGGGGACCGCGGCTTACCAATCTTGTGCAGGTAAGACTGAAAACATCCATGCCCACTCAAAAGCTGGGTCAGATGGAAGTCAGTCTCATCATGCCTTCGATTTAGCCCCAGTCTTACATCCGGGACGAGGCGGGCAGTCCACCTTCCCTTTGTGCAATTCACTCAAGACTGCTGCCAATCATTGAGTGAGCGCTGTCTCTCCTTGCGGGCAACCGTCTCCCTTGTGTCCTCGTTTCGTCGCAGGTAAATGGCACGGCGCTCTCTATCAAGGAGGGCGACAGATATCATGCCTGCAATAACTCTCACCGCCGAATCAGAGACTGTCGGATACGAAGATGCAATCCTCAGTGCTACTCTTCTCTGGTTTCGGTATACTTCTTTATTGAGAGCGTCGCCCCATACCTCTGCTCCGTATAGTAGCACTGACCCTACAGCACTCATCAAGAGGCATCTTTCTGATGGATTGGATCCCTCTACGTTGGGCATAAGTCAACTCGGAGCCAGTACTCCCGAAGCAGCCTTCTCAGACGTTGCCCTGATTTGCTCAGAGAGTCTATCAGTAGCCCCAGGTACTTCACCGCTGGCTTCGATTGGATTAGTATGTCTCCCATACGGATCACCCTTACTCTAGGAATTCATTTTTTTGTCAAGATGACCACTTCGGTTTTCTCCTGTGCTAAACTGAACCCGCGAGCAGTCATCCAGTCTCTCACTCGGCGCATTAGCATAGCTAGCCGAAGTTGCGCTTGTTCACCGACCAGAACCGCAACATCATCCGCATAGCCGATCAAGCGCGACTCATCTGGCAGCCCCAGTCTCAGTATACCGTCGTAAGATACGTTCCACAGGACTAGACTAAGGATAGATCCCTGGGCAACACCCGGTGTAACTTGCATCCTTCGTTGGCCCTGTGTCGTGACTTAAAACAGGCTTCGATCCTTCAGATAGTCCCTCAAAAGTTGCATTAGATATTTTGGGACTTGAAAATGGTTTTCCAAGTTATCCAGAATATCCACCCATCTAGCAGAGTTGAAGGCGTTCCTAACGTCGAGTGGCACCAATTGAACGATCTGTCACTTGGTGAGCTTTCAACTTTAAGTACTATATTAATGCTAAATTTTGTAGTGAGATATGTAGATGTAATAGCCGTAAAAGACTGCAGCGATGGTCTTCTTCCTAGTACCTGCCGAGATTTAGCCTTGTCTGAGGACGCGTGAATGCGCTGGCAGGCTAGCGTTGCGGTATCGTGGGCCGGGTTCTTTCCCCCAGCACAAGACCTACCATAAAAATATTTTTCGCATCCACGAATTTCGGTGTCAAAGGAGTATCGACCGCACGCAAGCGGAAAGCCACTGTACCCGGGCAAGAGCACCTGAAACGCATCACAAGGACAGAGCTCGCCCGATGGCTACCTCTTCACAGTGGAGGGGTCGGCCATGGTTGCGAATCCCATACCCGGTCAGGTCTCACGAAATTGAAAGACCAAGGGTACCATTTAATTCACCATTTCTTTATTTTCCGGTTCAGTGCAAGTATTCTGGTAAATTTACGTTTTTGCCTAATATATTTAATAGATAAATAGTAAAGATAAGCTTCCCCTCAATTCTTCCTTGTGCTTAAAATTATGAAATAGACATGTTCTTTTCGGTTCAATGCAAAAGGTAGCATTAATTTTACTTCGTTCGTTGCAATTTTTCACGTTTCTAGTCACTTAGTATTGGTTTATTCAAATAAGGATAATAATCTTGGAAGACGCACATGTCATTTTTGGTATTCTATTATAGAATTGACATATAAATTCTCATGCAAAAATAAAGAAAACCAAAAGGGAACTTACTCAACATCCTCGCCGGGCGCCCGCTGATGATGTGGGTGAAGTCCAATGATGCCTAAAATATATTTTTTTTTTTTTTTTGTATGTTACGAGCGCTTGCACCACAATTACTTTTTGCAAAACTTGACATGGGAAGGAAAATTCTAAATCAAACTTTTGCACTGTATATAAATTAATTTTTTTAATCATATATAATGTTGAGACAAGCTGCTTTGGGTCACTACATCTACTAGTGATTCCGTGTAGCGTTTTGATTTTGAGCTTCGCGATCCGTTGTATCTATTGGGGAGGACCGACACGGTATAGTGACAAGTTTCACTTCAATTCAACCAAGACGGCAACAATTGAAATGGGAAAAAAATGTTTTGTTCGGAGTCGGTGCCGTGCGGTGCCGTGCGGTGAAGCCAAGTCCAACAATAATAAATTAAGCTGTCACGAGATTATCACGTGGGTACACTCGCTCCACTTCCGCTATGCACAGTTCAGCCAGCAAGCAGCCCGGTCCAAGTCATCAACCGAGCTCATCCATTACTGGTATCTTCGGATCCACTCAGCAACTCGAAATCCGTGCTAAATGCTTCCGGACTCGCTACTTCAACAGAAGATAATTTTCGCTTTTCGCTAGCCTGCTGAGTACGTGCTTTATCGATTTTCTGTTTTCCCCCAACGCTGTGACTTGCTGGGCCGACTTATTTAAAGGTGAAAGTGGTTACAGCAATTGCAGCGAAATTGATGACTTCCATCGCAGTTATGCGATTTCAATGCACTATGACCGGAACAGTGCCCACTTCTGCGAAGAAATCGCCGATTTTCTCCTTTCGTCTGCTTTCCACGAGTCAGAGTCACGACACCTCTAAGAGGTCAGTGTTTCGCGTATTGCACAAACGAATGCCTTGTGGTGATTAATCTCTCATTCACTGTTTCAACAGTTAGTGTTAACTGCCTATACAACTCCGTTATGTCCGAAAGATTTGTCTCTTCTTCTTTTTAACACCTTCAACCTTACAGCACTTTTAAATAAACCTCAAGGGACCACCACTCATTATCTCGCACATAGGAAGATCCCCGTATCATTTGCATCTACTACCCGCGTTAACTCTTATCTTCCTTCACTCCACATTCTTCGATCACACTTCGATTTTCGATTTGTGCACTCAACTATTCCGCTAATATATCGCTTGCCGGCGCGGTTCTACTGACGTTTATCTGTGACGATCAAAAGCAGACTTCCTCGATTCATCCAAATCTCCGCATTATTTCTCTGCCGCACCTGTAAATCGAAATCCGCTGCTAGCTCAGCCGAGTTAGATTGTATTCGCCAATGCAATACATGGATGCGGTGCACTAAATCAGTTTTCTCATGTCCGAAATTTCAATTTGCAGATTTGCGTAATTAAGTTAATAAAAAAAATAATGGATTGAAAATTTAAATCATAATAAAAGATAAATATTATAAAGAATATCAATGCAAAGAAAAAATTTACGTTTAATGTGTAAAAAAACAATATAAATTTATATTTAATTTAAATTTTTTTTTTCTAATTTTTATAATTTACAAAAATTTAAATTTGCGTAACTGAATCTGCAGTTGGCTTGGGTGACTGCTCGATTACTACATTTTAACTTAAATTTAATAATAAACCTCGAAATAAAACCTCGCGTGATTTCTAAATATTTTTTTAATAATTTCTTGAATGGAACCCTCTCATTTATATGAAACTAGAAACTCGATATTCACGAATTCAATATTTGTGAGGTTTTTCCGGAACATATTTCTTTTCATACAACTACAATCGTATTTAGTAAAGATCAGACTAAGACTGGATTTTCTACAGAAATATTTTATTTCAAATTTTATTTTTATTTTTACTCATCCATCTCTTTCAATTTCTTCCATTTGAATTATTATTATTTACAGTAGAAATAGTGTTGAATGGAGTCAAAATGTAGCTAGTCGGCAATCCTGCATACTGCAAAAGTAAATATACAAAATAAAGCTTTCTTTAATTTAAGTTGTTTTGTTTGATTTACGAGTTTATTCTAATCGATCACAAAGATTTCACTTTCTTTCTTATTGTATGCTTTTGTTTTGAAGTAAAATCATCTTTGATCTTAATGTTTTAAATAGACAGCGCCAATCACAACAATGCCTTAAAAAGGACGAGATAACGTTCGTGATGTTCGTGCCTAGTCAATTTTTACATTGTGCAGGGTGATTTTTAGTTGCATCT
Source organism: Odontomyia ornata (assembly GCA_963969285.1). Taxonomy (NCBI): domain Eukaryota; kingdom Metazoa; phylum Arthropoda; class Insecta; order Diptera; family Stratiomyidae; genus Odontomyia; species Odontomyia ornata. The sequence continues at coordinate 73,056,003 of OZ017739.1, forward strand.
TCCAATAAGGATAAATTGTGATCTTTAAATAGGGATAAATATTGTGTATGACATATGTATATCAAAATTGACAATTCTATGACATTTGTGTTCAGTAAGGTTTGCCATTTAATCATGAATCGTTTAACACTCGAACAACGCTCCAAAATTGTGAAAATTTATGTTTGAGTTCAATTCGCGAAACCGTAAAAGTTCATTCTGTGATGAAGCGCATTTTTGGTTAACTAGATATGTCAATAAGCTAAATTGCCGTACATGGAGTGACAATAACCCAACTCCATACCTTGAAGCTCCATTATATCCATTAAAATTGACATTATGACGTGGTGTACACGCTAATGGCATCATGGACCCATATTTCTTTCGAAATGCGGAAGGAGCTGCCGTTACGGTAAATGATGGACGTTATCGGACCATACTCTATTAATTTTTATTTCCAAAAGTCTATGAGATGAACATTGAAAGCATTTCGTTACAACAGCATGGCGTTTTATGCCATACAGCCATCGAAACAATCGACTTATTGAAAACGAAATTTGGAGACAACATTATTTCACGAAATGATTCTGTCAATGGGCCTCCAAGCTCATGCAATTTGACGCCTCCAGATTATTTTCTTTGGTGGTATGTCAAATCCTTGGCTTATGCTAACAAACAACAACATTGGAGGACAATATTCGACGTGCCATTGATGAAGACCAAGATGTTTTGGAAATAGTGGTCAGAAATTATGTAGTCGTGGTGGCCATTTACCAGAAAACGTTTTTAAATCTTAAATGTCATTGAAATATTTTCATTAAAAAAAATAAATAATCATAATAATTTTGAATGTTTTATTTCAATTTAAAATTCTCAAGCTCTTAGAAAAAACCCTATAGTTGGAGCAACATATTATATACAATGTATAAAACCAGAAGAAACTGATTTAGTACCGGCTTCATCTAAGTTATTTCCTATTTTTAAGGGAGAAAAACAATATTTACAGTAAAGGCTAGAGCAACTTGGAACATTTGATGTTTATAAATGGTTTCTTAGACGAAATTGATATTTTTACTTCTTTCATTAACGTATTTTTATACATAAATTCTAATTAAATTTTATCATCTATAATATAGAAATACAACCGTTCTCTTAATGAATTTCTGTTTAATTTTGCAGTTCATGCGGTAGCAAATGTGCCAATAACAGAGCCAGATATTCAATTCATCCAACTTCCATCATCGAATCGAATAATATCGCAAGCTACGGGAGCGGAATTTCTACCTTGTCTTGTGTCAATCAAAGATGAGATAGGTTTGTTGGATTAATTCACACATGACGTATAAACAAACATAATAACGTTTAAATCTATTTTTACAGTATACTCCAGCTCCGACTTTGAATATCCTTTGCATGTATGGCTACGAAACAATGAACCAATTATTGCGCCGCGTAAAAATGAATTTCAAATATTTGAAAATGGTACCCTGAAAATTCTGGCCGGTGAAAAAGCAGCAGGATCTTATAGGTGTTTGGTAAATGGTACAGAAATTGAGGCAGGCATCCTTCTATCAAATGAAACTATAGTACAAAGTGCCAGTAAGTAGAAATATTTTGAATACCTTGTAGTTATTCCTATATCACATAATTTTTTTCACTTATTTTTCAGTTTTCAAGCGAATACCATCGGATCTAAATATAACGATTTTCATCGGCCAACCGACTGTACTGCAATGTCCTATTTTGAGCGTTCCTAGACCGAATATAACGTGGTTTCTAGGAAACAAAAATACCAACGCTATAGGCAATAGGCGAGTAAAGATCTAAGAAGAAGCTCGATCGAATATAATTTTTCTCCTTCAATTTCATTCGTTTGAATAATTGTTGATTTCTTACAGGTTCCTAACTTTGACAAATGGTGGCCTTTTAATAAAGAACACATCAACAGCAGATAATGGAAAATTCAAGTAAGTATGAAATAAAATTCCCAGAGAAATTATTAAAAAATTTCGTTTAATCTCAGATGTATTGCGAGAAACAATTATGCGTCAAAACATCGTCAAATTGTTTGGTCGGTTACAGTACAGGAGCCTTCTGATGAATCTCATAAAAATAAAGGATTATTGAGCCCACTTCAAAATGACACTGTTTTTGTGGAGGAGGGGAAGCCGCTACGACTATTTTGTGCAAGTTATTCAGAAAGTATTGATTGGTGGTTTGCACCGAGATCGTACGGAAATCACTCAATTTTGATCAAGAATGATAGTGTGGAGTTAATAGTGGAGCATACAAATATCGAAGCTCACGATGGATTGTATAAATGTGCCACAAAATCGGACTATCAAGTGAGTTCTTAATTAGTTTTCTTAGATGATATCTGATTCATTACCTTATGAAATTTAGTTCAATTTCAACATTTATTTTCCTTCATTACCAAGACTACAAATATCTTTCTCAAGAACATGTTAAGCAGATCGTGTATTACTAGTAACGTCTGAATGTTTGATTAGTTGCTGAGGTCATTCAGCCATTGCAATATTCCTTATATGTATGGAAACAATCTTCGATTATCGACAATAAAATACTAAAATACTACGAGCTTGATTTGCATATCTAATAAATTACATTATTGCAATAGGTCAAGTTTGTCAATTTTCTATTTTCTCAATTTTCAATAAGTCTTGCTTTGGCTACATGCAAATTGACCGCATTTAAATCCAACATTTCCCTCACATATGTACTCGTGCATCGCATGTGCATCCACTATCCAGTCTAGCCTAGATGACGTACTTATCTGTTGATCATGGGGGGAAAACTGCATACATCTGGCCGGCTAATTGCGGTCATAGATTGAGAGTGGATAAACTTAAGTCAGATACCAATCGCAAACAAAAATTCCCAATCTACTTACAATCAATTTCCTACAATAAATATTCATTCATAATTGTACAACATAAATTCATGACATATTTACGATTCACTTCAGTCCAGGAATAAGAGATCTAGAGTCGAGCGTGCCAGACTATCGACGCTAAGCTGCACAGCCTTCAATTCAATTCAGCTGAGATACAGTGGCAACAGATGCACTCCTAATAATCGTCATCGTCAAATGAACTTACGCAAATGCATGTCGTCATCGGGCCAACGTTGTAGCTATTGCATTAATTCAGTGCAAATCCATGATTTCCTCCCGTTGTGCAGATGATAATGTGTGTAAAGTATGTAATTCATATGGAATCTTGGACTTAATCTCCCATCCATGCCACAATCGCAATGTAATCTGCTGTTAATGCATTAAACGCACAGAGAGTTTGGTCAGAGTTAGGTGTTTAGTAATGAAAGGGATAGTATGGACGGATGCAATTTTGAAATGCATCGCTTAATTTACTTTTTGTTAAAGTAAATTGAAATATTTAAAATTGCTATTGATACGTTATTGATTTTTTATTTATTTCTGATTAATAAATAATACAATACTCCTAAAATCCTACAATAAAATTAAATTAGATAATTACATGGAAACGCTAACCAAATTAACTACCTCCGTAAAATGTTGATTCTATGAAAAATATTTTTCTTGAAAATTATAAAATTACCTTTCAGTTTTCGATATTTTCCTGGACCATTATCCTTAATTTTCAAAGAAGACAATAAATGATTTACCCTTGTGTCGTTGATAAGCATTACGTCGCTAATTCTTTGAAAATCAGGCTATGTGCTGATGTTTTGCTTAAAACATTCAAGTGAATACTTGTAGGGAAGGAATTTCTTTTGTAAAGCATTTATATACTTTTAAGAATTCTGAATGACTTGAGATTAATTTTTACTTAAGTCTAGAAAATTAATGTTCAGATTTATTTAAACGAAAAGTTTAAGTTCAGTTTTATATGAATGAAAAATAGATTGGAGAACAATTAAAAGTCCACATCGACTGAGAAAGCACCATAATTTCACAAAATCAACTGTACTTGATCAAAGGCACGACAAAATCTCCACAACCGCTTCTGCAGTGTTGCCTCCGTAATATAAACAATCATGTTGCCTCGCTAGCATGCTCGCTATTAATTTTAAATAAATATATATAACATTTATTTATTTTATTAGATTCTATAAAATTCATTAACATTTATTATTTTGAGTACATTTAAAGTTTAATTAGATTTTTTTGGTTATATTGCAACCAAAAAAAATCGAATTTTCGTTCCGTAATGCTGGGTTCGCTCATGAGCCCATTTTTCGTAGGTATCCCATTCTTGAGGCACGTCTCGTTACTTTTGAGTAACAAAAAAGGCAAAAGGGTTAGTAGAAAAACCTATTCTATGCATATAACGCTGAAGATTTATGCCCTATGGTCAATTCAATCATAGCCCTGTAGTTATTCATATTTAACTTAAGTAGGAGATCCACTTGCTGTAGTGCCTATAGCTGTTCATCTTCCGATTCCAATCCTAAGAAAAAATATTTCGAGCCCTCCTACACTACCGCGTCATATCTCAGATTAATCTCACAGCGTTGCTACCCTGGAATCGATAAAACCTGCGAAGTTACCCTTCTTCTGTAAAAAGCAAACTTAAATATTGACTGGTCTAACAGTCATTTTTCTAAAGAACTTTGTGTTTCAACCCTTATATATTCTGACGGTTTGATTTCAATATTCAGAAAAAGAAAACTTTTTTATTTTTTTCCTGTAACCTTGATTTATTTAATCTATTCTACAGACTGGGACTTCTTCAGTGTACTACCTAGCTTATCCTACTCCTTAACTATTTATATGTTACATCTAATTACATTACTTCTCACTTAAATATTTATTAATTACATTTCATAAACTTATCTTATAACCTTTACTTATTGAACTTAAGAAGTTTTTCTGACCCATTTCCTAAATCCAAATTTAATCTTTTTTCGACAGGTACCCTACTTATTTCCATTGTTTCCTTAATGTCTAACTCGTTAATTTTTCTAACCTTTTTTACAATTATTAAGTTCTCGATACCTATTGTTACATGTACAAATAATAACATGTACAAATAATTCTGCGAGCTGCTGTCGCAATTGTTTTCATAATCAACGTCAACAAATGAATTTACTCGAACCCACGAGAACCCAACAAGCATGATCAACATCTGCAAGTGACGTCACTCCATTCATTAATTTGCTCGAATCTACCAGGTACCTCTCGGTAGAACATTCGATAATGTACGAGAAATGGGTGAATAGGTAGAGACCCTATATAAAGGCGAGCTGAATGAATGGGGGGATCATTCATTCGACCGCGATAAGAACTGCGAAAGTGTGTGGGAAGCGATATTATTCGAGTAATAGAAAAGTGATTTTCGTAATAGTGAAGTGATTTAGAAGACAATTGCGATAAGAAATTTATGGACAAGTGTTAGATTTTTAATAGAGAAAATTAAAATTCGTGAAAGTGTTAGATTGATCATTGTGCAATTAAATAAACTCTTTTAACTTAAATTAAAAGACATTGCGTTTTCACTTTCCCGGAACATTAAAATTATTGGCCGCGAACCCAAAACACGCGACATTATTTTGTGTTTACTGTCGAGTATATGCTTCGCTACCGTTGACCTCAGATCTGCTGACCCTCTTATTTGCTAACTCTACCTCCTTCATATGCTCATTGAATCTCGTTACCGCTAACCTCTTCGTTTGTCCAATATACGCCTGCTGACACTCACCACACGAGACCTTGTAGATGTCGCTTTTTCTTGTTCCGCCAATTCGTCCTTTTCGCTTTTTAAGACTCGCTTCAACTGCTTATCGTTCTTGGATATCGCCCCTATACCTTGTTTCTTCAACATCTTTTGAAGATCCCTATGCATTTCCGAATATGTGATCGCAATCTTTTTCACATTTTTTGCTTCCGGTGTTAGCGTTTTATATCGATTTAATTTCATTCGTTTCCGTTTTTAAGGTTTTGTAAAATAATTTTACAAAACCCTACTAAAATCGCGACCTGTCTGTCCGTCCGTGTGTCACAGCAGTTTTTCTCGCAAAGTACTTGAGCTAGAAACCCCAAATTTTACATGTAGGTGTAAAGTGGTGCTCTCTTCAAAGTTCAATCACAAAAAAAAATTCATAAGGTATTTAAGGGTGGTCTCCCCATATAGGGGAGTGGTATTGAGAACTTTTCAAAACAGGTCTTAAACTGAAATTTTTTGCTTCAGGGGGCGCACACGAAGGGGAAATATACGAAAAATTTGTGTCCCCGCTCCCTCGCGATTGGACACCTGTGATGCGAAAAATCTGAAAAAAGTCATAAAGGTAGATGTTTATGAGTACAATAACAACAAATACCTTAGAAGTTGAAAGTCGCTCAACTTTGTTAATAATAGTATGATCTTCCAATTGCACAATTTCCCCCAAAAAATCGTATAGGTACCCTTAAACTGAACTGAACTGGCTCTAATATTCTGCAAGTTTGATGAAAATCGAATCATATTCGCGGAAGTTATAGTCATTTAAAATTTCTACAATTACAACAATAATAACACACGGGTTTGGCATTTTATGGACTTCCCATCGGTTCAGACACTGCAATTTTGATTTGATCCTGTTAGAAAAAATAACATTAATAAATTTTGGGATTCATGATTTAAGTGATTTTTGTTAGTTTGCAAAAAATGGCGACCGTTGAAAATAGAGAAACAATAAATTTTCCTTTAAACGTGCACATCTCTTTGACATGTTTCTTGACTTTATTTGTTGCTGGTGACTATTTCGGAGAGGTTGGGTACAAAACCCTTCTGACATGAGCGTAGGTCTGTCTACCCAACTTGTTTATTTATGATTTTTTCAATCGCACGTTTTTCGTATCCATTTTTTCGCGCCGTGTCGATGATGTAATCCAGCTCTTTTTTGTAATCTTCGCTGTTCATTGGTACTATTAATAGCTTGTGAATGATGCAATGGTGTGCGGCCATCTTATGCTGGCACGTATGATTTGATGAGTTAGGAATTGTTCTTTGCGTCGTCGTCGATTTTCGATAAATTGCGAGTTCTGTCTTGTTGTTCCTTCTTGTCAGCATCAAGTCCAAGAACGGTATTTTTGCTGCTTGCTCAGTTTTATCTGCGGACGTAGTTTGTTCATTGAGTTCAGTTGATCCTGTAGCTTCTCCTTTTTCACCACTGCGAAGATGTCGTGGACGTATCTTACCCAAAGACTGTCTTGATCCTCCATTCTATCTTCCAAGGATGTCATAAATATTTCTGCAAGCAACGGTGATAATGGATTTCCCATTGCCAATCCGCGGGTTGTTTTAAAATAGCGTCCTCGAAAAATGAAAAAATGTTCATTCATACATAGTTCTGCAAGTTTCAAGTATATTTTGATGCGTTTTTTCCCGTCTTGGGTTTGCATAACTCTTTTCGTTAACTATATTTCAAGTTTATGTAGTTGTTGCTTATGCGGTATACTAGGAAAGAAGGCTTCTACATCAAAGGCTACTAATATCTCATCTTCTCGGATTTGCTCCATTTTTTGTACTTTCTGGATCAACTCTAAGGAGTTCTTGATAGAATGCTTCCCTCTGGTTGAGCCTATATTTTGACATTCTTTTATTAACCATTTTGCAATCATGTAAGTCGTTGAATTTGAGTCGGCGATATTATTTCCCTCATTTTGTTACCATTCTTGTGAACTTTTGGCTGGCACTTGATCCTCGGCAATGATGGATTTGGCATCCTTAGCTGACCAATATCTCCTACAATTACTTTTGCTTCTTTAAGTACTTTTTCGACTCGTTTGATGGACCCCTGTATTGGGTTTGTTCTCAGCTCAAAGTAGCCACCAGCTTAAATTTTCCGTAGTACTTGCTGATCGTAGTCGGATTCGTCCATAATTACTATTTTATTACCTTTATCTGCCTTAAGGTAATAAACCGGCATCTGATTTAATTCCTTGATAGTTTTTAACGCTGACTTATCGTAATTTTATGCTTTCGTTGCATAATATTTTAAAATCTTTTCTGTTTCACTCCTAATATTATCCTTGCTTGCATTAGTTTCAAATTTTATTCCGCTTTCTATGTTGACAATCGTTTCTTCTACCGGTCTTAGATCTTTTACCACAAATTGTAGTCCATTATTTAATAACTTCATTTGCTCAACCGTGAACTGAAATGTGGATTTATTGATGACGAAATTTTCTAAGTATTCTTCTTTACGTTTAATTTCTTCACGTGTTGTATAGCCTAAGAGTCCCTTCAACTTTTTACTAAGCGCTTTCGTGAATGCGAATTTTTTTTGTAGTGGGCCGTTGTGTTGGGGAAAAGAACCCACCCCAGGACACCGCAATGCTAGTCTGCCAGCGCATTCACGCGTCCTCAGACAAGGCCAATTCTGGCGAGCATCAAAATCCGCGCTCGTCGAGGCAGCAGACCATCGCTGCAGTCCTTTACGGACATATATATTCATCCTTCATTTCACTACACTGCAATCACTAACACCGCTCTGAAACTGTCCGATATGGAAATGCAATTCATAGCGCTCCTCGTCTCTGCACCTATCCCAGCTATTTTCGGTGCAGCTCCTTGCTAAGAATTTCGCCCCATAGCTCTGATGTGCGCAGTAGCACAACCTGCACGGCGCTCATCTATTGGCCATTATTCAACTGATTTCCGATACACCTGCTGGAACCTCCATAGTCGTTACCCTGATTTGCTATAAGAAACGCCTTTTTGAGTTTTAACAGTTGGTTCTGACGACCAATACATCCCCGATACTGCTCGTCCTTACTCTAGAGATCCTTTTCATGATTAGAATTACCTCTTCGGTATTCTCCAGTGCTAGATCAAAGCCGTGCCCAGTCACCCAGCCCCTCATTCGGCGCATTAACATACACAGCCTAACTTGCGCATTTTTGACTGCACGTACAGCGACTAGTGCCACAACATCATCAGCAGAGCCGCACAAGCGCAACGCATCCAGTAGCTAAAGCCTTAGTAGCCCTTCATACGAGATGCTTCAATATTTAGAGCAAATGATGGAGCCCTGAGCAAAATTCTAAGTAACATCCATTCTTTGACGACCCTCCTTCGTGTCGAAGAGTAGGCTGCGGTCCTTCAAATAGTCCCTCAACATCCACATCTAATTCTGGAACTCGAATAGGATTTTCCATCTTTTTCGGAATATCTTCTCATTTAGCGGAGTTGAAGGAATTATTGACGTCAATATACAGCGAGAAAACCCGTTGGATAGATCTGCTGGTCAGACCGTAATTTCATCAATAGTAGAGTAACTCGTTCTGAAGCGAAAATGCCGCGGAGAAAGATCCCCAGTAATATGGATTGCATCTTTGCGTTTTCTCCTTATGCGTTTTTTTTTGAGTTTTCTGGCCGTATCTTGCCCTGGTTACCGTTTAATTGATACAGTTTTATGTTTTGTCAGGATAGCGAAATTATGTTGACATTCCTATACACTCAAAGGAATAGTGATGCAACTTAGTGATGTTGTTTCTGATGAGTATCCACAGGAAGAGTTATTGTAAGGACTTTGGCTCACCAAAGTTGTATTAAGACGGCATAGCTACTTCAGAAACGCTGTCCAACAACAATTCAAAAATGGTGCAATGATTCCCTGAATAAAATCTTGTGTGTCTTGTCATCGAACTTTTCAGGGCAAATTTGAGGATCTCGACTTTAATGCAAATCCAAAGAGTAAGACGTTCAGGGTCCTATCTGGTGATGTACTAAATGTTCCGATGAACCGCACGCATAAATCTCTAGAGCCAGGTCATGTCAGATGTCTCGAAAAGTAATCTTCTTTATACCAAAAGATACGCATTCTGTAAGGGACTTAGGGTCTTCTTGTTTATCATACCCCATTTTTATCCAAATTACTTTTGCAATCATACAATCTATTACCATGCTTCGTATCTTAGCAAGAAAATGTTGGTTGTTTAGAATTCTTCTATCCAGTAATTCTCCAAGAGCTTTGTCGTCGAATTGCAGCTGAATTGTGACATAATGTAGTTAGCGTTGGATTTGGCTCTCGGTTTTTTCCTACAGAAAAGGCGCACCTTATAAGGGGTAACTCGAATGTCCTTTGTTCAGGACAGAAAAACTCACAACTCCACTAAGAGCCGTAGTAAGCAATCCTAAATTATCCACATACGGCTGAAAGCGAAAATCATGCTTCTCTATTCCAGTGATGAAGATGTACTTGGAATAGTAAGGAAAGAACACTTCCTTGAGAATGGTCTACAAATTGACCACATAAGGAGCTGTATGGTGACCGGCACAGGCTTCCTTAATATTGGTGATTACAACTAATGCATATCCATTTTAAACTTTTGCACTAACTGACGCGAAGATATGGAAAGCTAGTTGAGCTTACAATGACGTTTTTCCTAATAGCGAAGTCAATGAGCCACTAACCATTCTCGTCGTTCCTCTGTGGATCACCTCCTTTGCATATTAAGAGAAGTATCCAAGTCGCTGTTTTTGTCGTCAGAGGCAGTCAGTCAACGCTTTTCTAAAAGCGACCTTTATCCATGCTTAATGATATCATCGTTTTGCTTACAACGCTCCGCAGTTGATAAGTGACGTGTCAGAATCTTTCGTTGATGTTCATATCGATCAACGAAATTTTCTCAGTTGTTCACCCATTTTATCGGCGGCAAATATCATTTGATACTCTTTCCTGCCATTGTTTTTAGGGTATTGGAAAATTATTTTACAATACCCTACTAAAATCGCGTCCTGTCTGGCCGTCTGTCCGTCCGTGTGTTACACCACTTTTTCTCGCAAACTACATAAGCTAGAAACAAGATTTTGTAAGTAGGTGCGAAGTGACACCCTCTTCAAAGTTTCACCAAGAAAAAAATATATAAGGTCATTAAGGGGGGCTCCCCATATAGGGGAGTTGCCCCTGAAAAAAAAGTTTTCATCGCATGTAAGCAATATGGGTATCAAATAAAAAGTCTTAATGAGAACTTTTCAAAACAGGTCTTAAAATGACAAATTTTGCTTTGAGGGGGTGCAGGGGAAGGAGAAATGTACGAAAATTTTGTGTCCCCCCCCCCCCCCCCCACCTTTGACCCAAAAATCTAAAAAAAATCATGAAAGTAGGCCTTTATGAGTACAACAACAACAAATACATGAGAAGTCGAAATTCACTCAACTTTGTTAGTAATAGTATGATTCATCGATTTTATGTTTTCTTGAATAAAATCTTAACGGTGGCCAGTACACAGATAACTATTTATAAGATTAATCTGCCCTGAAAGTTTCATAAAGATTGAATGGTATTTAACGAAGTTAGAGCGATTTTAATTTTCCTGTATTACTATGGAACAATATGCGCTGTATTACTATGGAAACATACGAGCATGGCTATGGAACAATATGCGCTTTTTACCGACTTAGGCACTACAGCTTTGCTAGGATTTGCATGAAAATTTCAGGAATGATAGGTATCATGAATATCTTTGAGAATTGGCTCAGCTAGTGGTATTAGTAATCGTCAAGCAAAATAGTGGCTGTTTTAAATGCGAAGGTTGAATAATTTTGAGTTAGTTTGTCCCAACTTCAACGTTTAAGGCGCATGCTTTTAACACTTGATTCAATTTAATGAATGACTGAAGATGAGTACCTACAATTAATACTCATAGGTGAAGCAAGTCGAGGAGGTAAGAGAGAGCTCCTAGCAAAAGGGCTTTGTAACCATTCTAGGATTCGAAAAAATTTGCCATGAATCGATGATTACAGTACAGGGAAGAGGCCGCTGAAAAAAAATTTTATCAAAGGTAGCCGATATGAATATCAAATGAAAGTTCTTTATGAAAGCTTTTCAAAACAGTACTTAAACTGACAATTTTTCCTTCACAAGGGCAACAAATACCTCAGAAGTCGAAATTCGATCAACTTTGTTAATAATAGTACATTTTACAAATTTTGCTTTTTTGTCTATAAAATCAAGATGGACCCCTTAAATATACCAAAATCTATAATTTAATTTTTCTGAACAATAAACAGCTAAGTTACAGCCGATTGAATATTTAACAATTACAACAACATTAACACGTGATACTAGGGCGATACACGCTTGCAACGGACCTAGACACTACAAACATGTAAGAATTTTGATAAAAATTTTAGAAATGGCTTGTAATATTGATGTGTTATGACTAATCAAGCGATGAGGTCAAAACACTTGAAACAAAATGGTGGCTAGTTTAAAATCATAATCACCATAATAATTATTCGAACCGCGAATTTATGGGATCTGTATATTAGTTAAGTTTTGATATGCAGAATATATCGTTTGATTTACTAATTGTTTTACAATACCCTTCTGGCAGGAGCATCCTCCTGCTCCTTCAACTTGTTTCCACTAGTGAAGATGGTGGGTGATTCGTGATCATTAATTTCATTGTTAAGCGAAAGAGCAAGGATACTTATTTTGTAGTGAGAGGCTTCTAATAGTTCTCATAGAGCTACAGTAATGCACAATGTGTTCATATTCCAGGTTCCAAATTTGTCGCCCGTTTCTCGTTGCCAAGTTGATTATTAATCAATCCTATCTGCATCAATATTTCTGGGTTCTTGTCTATGACTACATACTCAGGGATCATTGCCAGCGCCTCCACTCAGTTGATCTTGGTTAAGGGGAAATGAATCATGCATTTCGTTGAAATAAATGCAGTTTCATTGGGTATTTCACCGCGTTACTGAACATTACTTCATGACTCTATATTTCTGTTGCATTTCGTCACATTTTTGATAGGTTTTTATCAGAATCAGTGCATTTTCAAGCATTTTTAAGTACATTTTGGCGCTGTTTGTTACGATTCAGTATTTTGCGAGTCTTGAGAACTCTGGTGCGGAATTGGGGGTTAGCTCTCAATTCTAAAATTGGCGCATGTGGCAGTATTGGCGCCAATTAGCTTCTACGATCTCAAAATCTCAACATAATTTTAAAAAGCACAAGTCGGTGGAAATGACATTATACGAGGGAGGTTCAAGTATGAAGGAGACAAACGCTGTAGATGGCGCGCATGTATGTTTTGAAGGTCGTGGCTGGAGTATGTGATAGCTCGGTCCCTTACGAACAGTGTGGGATAGCTTTCGTCGGGATTGCATGTTTCACGCGCGTGCTACGACCATGAGTGAATGTCAAGTGCCGACCGCCGTTGCGCAACGTATTGTCATTCGTTTTTAGTGAGGGAAGGCGTTAAAAACACAGAAATTATTCAGCGTTTGCGAAATCAGTTTGGTAGTGAGTGCCTGAGTAAGGCTGCTGTGTTTAAATGGGCCAAAAGCATTCAAGGATGGTCGCGAAACCGTCAAGAATGAGGCGCATGATCATCGACCGTGAACCAGCATCACACCAGACAACATTTGACACATAGAACAACTGATTTTGGAGGACCGTAGGATGAATGTTCGAGACATTTCTGTTGAACTCGGCATCAGTATTGGTAGAGTAGATTCTATCATCCACGAACAGCTTCAATATCGCAAAACAACGGCGCGGTTGGTTCCTAAACCAGCACGAAGTGCGATTCTTCTCCAGGATAACGCGCGCCCTTATACCGCGCGTCTTACGCTCGATACAATATCGTAATTGGGGTGGGAGGTACTGGAGCACCCCGCCTCTACAGTCCGGATTTATCACTCTGCGACTACGACATGTTTGCACCACTGAAAGAAGCCCTCGGAGGTCAATGATTCAACACCGAAGACGAGGTAGAGGAGTTCGTGCGCACATGGCTCTCCGAATTGCCCAAGGAATTCTTCGATACCGGCATCAAAAAGCTTCCGGTTCAGGTTCATACAACTCATCGTTGTAACGAAGTCTCCACTCTGTTCCTTGTTTCACTGGGCGTAGATTTTCCGGAGGACTTTGCCTTCACTTACGTCCACTGCCTCTTCTGATTCGCTCGTCAGGGTCCATGTTTCATTTCCATATAACGGCACAGGTTTGACTAGTGTTTTATAAATGCCGAGTTTATTTTGCCTGTGCACAACTCTGAACCTTAGAATCGGAAGTACGAAGTAATATGCTTTATTTCCGACGTCCAATCTCGTCCTTTTCGGCGTCTCTTCTATTCAGGTTGGCTCCAAGATACACAAAATTATCCACACTTTCAAGGTTGTTGTCGCCTACGGTCAGGTTTTGTCGAACTGGAGTTTTCTTCTTCGGCCTTATAAATGCGGAGTTTATTTTGCCTGTGCACAACTCTGAACCTTAGAATCGGAAGTACGAAGTAATATGCTTTATTTGCGACGTCCAATCTCGTCCTTTTCGGCGTCTCTTCTATTCAGGTTGGTTCCAAGATACACAAAATTATCCACATTTTCAAGGTTGTTGTCGCCTACGGTCAGGTTTGGACGAACTGGAGTTTCCTTCTTCGTTTTAGTCATGAATTTAATTTCAGTTTCATTAACTCGTAGGCTGATTCGGTTTGCTTTAGATTCTAGATTCAGAAATGCTCCTTTGGCATCGAAGATTGAACGTGTGATAATATTGACATCATCAGCATATGCTACCAATTGTTTGGACTTGAACATTAGTGTACCCGAGGTTTCAGTTGATTTCTTCCTGATGACGTGTTCCAGCACAATATTAAAGAGCATTGGGGCAAGTCTATCCCCCTGTTTTAAGCCTGATTCTATTCTAAAGCTGTCCGTTGGTTCACCGTTTACCTTGTGACTTAGAACGTCAACAAAAAGTTGCCATGAATCGATGATTACAGTACAGGGAAGAGGCCGCTGAAAAAAAATTTTATCAAAGGTAGCCGATATGAATATCAAATGAAAGTTCTTTATGAAAGCTTTTCAAAACAGTACTTAAACTGACAATTTTTCCTTCACAAGGGCAACAAATACCTCAGAAGTCGAAATTCGATCAACTTTGTTAATAATAGTACATTTTACAAATTTTGCTTTTTTGTCTATAAAATCAAGATGGACCCCTTAAATATACCAAAATCTATAATTTAATTTTTCTGAACAATAAACAGCTAAGTTACAGCCGATTGAATATTTAACAATTACAACAACATTAACACGTGATACTAGGGCGATACACGCTTGCAACGGACCTAGACACTACAAACATGTAAGAATTTTGATAAAAATTTTAGAAATGGCTTGTAATATTGATGTGTTATGACTAATCAAGCGATGAGGTCAAAACACTTGAAACAAAATGGTGGCTAGTTTAAAATCATAATCACCATAATAATTATTCGAACCGCGAATTTATGGGATCTGTATATTAGTTAAGTTTTGATATGCAGAATATATCGTTTGATTTACTAATTGTTTTACAATACCCTTCTGGCAGGAGCATCCTCCTGCTCCTTCAACTTGTTTCCACTAGTGAAGATGGTGGGTGATTCGTGATCATTAATTTCATTGTTAAGCGAAAGAGCAAGGATACTTATTTTGTAGTGAGAGGCTTCTAATAGTTCTCATAGAGCTACAGTAATGCACAATGTGTTCATATTCCAGGTTCCAAATTTGTCGCCCGTTTCTCGTTGCCAAGTTGATTATTAATCAATCCTATCTGCATCAATATTTCTGGGTTCTTGTCTATGACTACATACTCAGGGATCATTGCCAGCGCCTCCACTCAGTTGATCTTGGTTAAGGGGAAATGAATCATGCATTTCGTTGAAATAAATGCAGTTTCATTGGGTATTTCACCGCGTTACTGAACATTACTTCATGACTCTATATTTCTGTTGCATTTCGTCACATTTTTGATAGGTTTTTATCAGAATCAGTGCATTTTCAAGCATTTTTAAGTACATTTTGGCGCTGTTTGTTACGATTCAGTATTTTGCGAGTCTTGAGAACTCTGGTGCGGAATTGGGGGTTAGCTCTCAATTCTAAAATTGGCGCATGTGGCAGTATTGGCGCCAATTAGCTTCTACGATCTCAAAATCTCAACATAATTTTAAAAAGCACAAGTCGGTGGAAATGACATTATACGAGGGAGGTTCAAGTATGAAGGAGACAAACGCTGTAGATGGCGCGCATGTATGTTTTGAAGGTCGTGGCTGGAGTATGTGATAGCTCGGTCCCTTACGAACAGTGTGGGATAGCTTTCGTCGGGATTGCATGTTTCACGCGCGTGCTACGACCATGAGTGAATGTCAAGTGCCGACCGCCGTTGCGCAACGTATTGTCATTCGTTTTTAGTGAGGGAAGGCGTTAAAAACACAGAAATTATTCAGCGTTTGCGAAATCAGTTTGGTAGTGAGTGCCTGAGTAAGGCTGCTGTGTTTAAATGGGCCAAAAGCATTCAAGGATGGTCGCGAAACCGTCAAGAATGAGGCGCATGATCATCGACCGTGAACCAGCATCACACCAGACAACATTTGACACATAGAACAACTGATTTTGGAGGACCGTAGGATGAATGTTCGAGACATTTCTGTTGAACTCGGCATCAGTATTGGTAGAGTAGATTCTATCATCCACGAACAGCTTCAATATCGCAAAACAACGGCGCGGTTGGTTCCTAAACCAGCACGAAGTGCGATTCTTCTCCAGGATAACGCGCGCCCTTATACCGCGCGTCTTACGCTCGATACAATATCGTAATTGGGGTGGGAGGTACTGGAGCACCCCGCCTCTACAGTCCGGATTTATCACTCTGCGACTACGACATGTTTGCACCACTGAAAGAAGCCCTCGGAGGTCAATGATTCAACACCGAAGACGAGGTAGAGGAGTTCGTGCGCACATGGCTCTCCGAATTGCCCAAGGAATTCTTCGATACCGGCATCAAAAAGCTTCCGGTTCAGGTTCATACAACTCATCGTTGTAACGAAGTCTCCACTCTGTTCCTTGTTTCACTGGGCGTAGATTTTCCGGAGGACTTTGCCTTCACTTACGTCCACTGCCTCTTCTGATTCGCTCGTCAGGGTCCATGTTTCATTTCCATATAACGGCACAGGTTTGACTAGTGTTTTATAAATGCCGAGTTTATTTTGCCTGTGCACAACTCTGAACCTTAGAATCGGAAGTACGAAGTAATATGCTTTATTTCCGACGTCCAATCTCGTCCTTTTCGGCGTCTCTTCTATTCAGGTTGGCTCCAAGATACACAAAATTATCCACACTTTCAAGGTTGTTGTCGCCTACGGTCAGGTTTTGTCGAACTGGAGTTTTCTTCTTCGGCCTTATAAATGCGGAGTTTATTTTGCCTGTGCACAACTCTGAACCTTAGAATCGGAAGTACGAAGTAATATGCTTTATTTGCGACGTCCAATCTCGTCCTTTTCGGCGTCTCTTCTATTCAGGTTGGTTCCAAGATACACAAAATTATCCACATTTTCAAGGTTGTTGTCGCCTACGGTCAGGTTTGGACGAACTGGAGTTTCCTTCTTCGTTTTAGTCATGAATTTAATTTCAGTTTCATTAACTCGTAGGCTGATTCGGTTTGCTTTAGATTCTAGATTCAGAAATGCTCCTTTGGCATCGAAGATTGAACGTGTGATAATATTGACATCATCAGCATATGCTACCAATTGTTTGGACTTGAACATTAGTGTACCCGAGGTTTCAGTTGATTTCTTCCTGATGACGTGTTCCAGCACAATATTAAAGAGCATTGGGGCAAGTCTATCCCCCTGTTTTAAGCCTGATTCTATTCTAAAGCTGTCCGTTGGTTCACCGTTTACCTTGTGACTTAGAACGTCAACAAAAAGTTGGTTCACATCGATGTTATATTCCCAGTACTTTTCGAGCACCTGCTTTACTGAAAATATTGTATTTGGTCTTTTGTAGACCGTCCACTTCGAAAGCCTCTCTGATACTCTCCTATAATACTTTCATAGTACGGCTTTAATTTTTTTCTATGATTTTGGAGAGCACTTTATAAAACGTGCACAGCAGAGCAATGCTTCTATAATTTTCACACTTTAATTTTTTCCCGTTTTTGTGTACAGGACATATTATACTTTTCGCCAGTGGTAGCTGCTCCTCTGACAATATTCTGCATATTAGCCGATACAGAAGGTTGTTTAGATGGGGACCCCCGCTCTGGAGCAGTTCTTCTGGTATTCCATATATTCCAGGAGCATTATTTTTTTCTGAGGTCCTATACTGCTGCCTGTATTTCGTCTCTGGTTGGTGGTGAAACTGGGATATCTTGCTCTGCTTCTGGAATGCTCACAGCTTCAGTTGTTGTTGGGGACGCTGTGAATAGCTTCTGAAAATATTGCGTGTGAGGTTTTCGGCCCCTCATCGAACGCTTCCTCAGTTAGCGGATAGAGGGTGCCCTAACCGGCTAGCCGGCGGGTATGTGGGGAATAAAATACCACTCGTGGACCAAAACCGACTAAGTCGACGTGCTGACAACACTCCACTTAGTATTTACTTGTCATGGAACCAGGAGAACAGCCTCCGATCCGATTAGATAAACGTCAAAGACTATCGCAACGTATAAAAGACTATTCTTTTGGAACTTGTAATGTTAGATCATTGAACAGGCCAGGTGTACTGCGACAACTTCTGGATGAAATAAAGAAATATAAAATCAACATCCTCGCAGTGCAAGAAAGCAGATGGCACGGTGAAGACATATTTGATATGCAAACGCACACCGTATTTAAAAGCGGAAAACTGCAGGGAAGCCATGAGTTCCGAGTGGATTTCATTGTTGACAGTGCATTTAAACAAATTATCACCGACTTCAAGCCCGTTAACGAAAGGCTCTGCGCGATTGGTATTAAAACCAAATTTTTTTAAGTCTGGCTGGTCAACTGTCACGCGGCCACAGAAGACAAGGAAGAGGCAATCAAGGAAGAATTTTACTGCACCCTGGAACGCACTGTCAATGCATTGCTGCTAAATGACCTTAAAGTTATTCTCGGTGACTTCAATGCGAAAATTGGCCGAGAAACGGCACATAGAGACACAACCGGAGGAAACAGCCTCCGTGCAGAGACCAGCGACAGCAGACAGCGGCTGATCGACTTCGCTACTAGTACAGGCTTCACAGTAAGTTCTACACGTTTTCCATATCTAGACATCTATAAAAGAACGTGGCCATCCCCAGACGGCCACACATGCAACCAGATCGACCATGTTCTCATATAAAAACGAGCCGCCACCATCAATCTCGACACGCGCTCGTTCCGCGGCACTGTTTGTCGTTCGGACCACTCCTTATAAGGGTCAAGTTCCGATGCCGCATCTTCAAGAGCTGTAAACAAGGAGCATCAGTTACTGCAAAGTACCAGATACACAAGCTAAATGATAGCCCAGTAACTTGCACATACATGTTAGCACTGGAAAATTGCATCAACATATCCCCGCAGGCGGGAGAAAGTAATGATGACAGCAAAACCATGTGGAATGCAGTAAGAGATGCAGTAACATAATTGACAAAAGGTCTAACTAATATCAAATATCTTTATTTTAAAATACGAAGTAATTTATAATTAAACTGTATTATCATTGATTTTTATTCGTATTAAGCTTAATTTGCATTGCTTATATGAAGTGAAATTCCGTCCAAATAACAGAGCTCAGTCTCAAAGCATTCCAAGGGATTCTGTAAAAAAGAAAAGATATATAGAATAGGCAAATTCACAGACATGCTAACAGCAAGGTGATGTATCACAAAGTCCTCCATTTTAATAAAATTGACAAAAAGAACGGCTTGATAATCAAAATAGAGCTGAATATAACAATATGGCTCAACCAATTATCAGGGGACTTGCGATACTTGTAAACTAAAGATTCATGCGCAGCCGTTGGCTTAGTTTCAGATGAACACAAGACGTTAGTTACTTTGAATTTCAACTCATTTCAAAATTGCTGAGAATTGGTTGTAAGATTTTGATGAGGTTGAAACAACTATATATTGGCTAAGCACACTAGGTTATGCTATGGCTGTAACCGAGTCATGCATTCTGAGTAAACAAAAAAGAATTATTTCAATTTGTGGGATATCCTTGCCTGCATGTATTCTAAATAAGTTTAATTTTTCTTCCAAAGCAACACGACATAAGTTTTACCATGTTGTTTTTAAGCTATAAGGCCCCATATCGATATTTCTTTGTATATAAGTTAATATTTGATCAAGAAGAACTTTTATCCTGATAAATTTATTAAGTTCGATCCTACTTTCCTCTCAAAACCATAACGAAGACATTTCCCTCATCCATTCATTGAATATGTAACAGACGTTAATAATGCAATATGTAAATGCAATAATGTACATATCGTACACAATTTATAAAGGTGTCTGATAAGTCAAGCGATAATTGTATGAAATCCATTTTCTTCCTCTGTCACGGAACATTTTAGCGATAATCCATTTACTATGCGTCTTAACGTGGATAAGAAAGAAAACTCTTTGAACATGCGACACTTCAGAAGTAACACCCTCAGTACCATATTTAGAGGCAAGATGGGTTGAGCTGAATAAATTTTATTCGAAAAGCAATTTACGTATTCATAAGTTTCCAATCAGTTTCATAAAATATAAGGGTGAAACAAAAGTACCTGTTGAAGGGTAAGTTCTAGTTAAGAATTAAGATATGCATTAAATGTTTAAAGGCAGCGACTGGTGGGTGATGCATTTTCTTAACAATATCTGGAAGGGCATCATTTTATGTGTTATGAATCATAACAAGCTTTTATTATGCAACAATATATTGCGTAAATATCTTCGCAAATCCGTAAGCTGAGTAAAATTTTATTAAAATCTCCCCTGTGAGTTTTTTGAAAGCTTCATAAATACTTGAATTACTGTAAAGGTTTTGATGAAGAAGGAAAAAATTAAATTAAACCAAGTGTAAGCAAATGAGCATTAAAGTATATAGTCATTGCTGTCTCTTATGGAAATTTTCTTTGATTCATTTCACGCAACTGAAACACACGTCTCACATCTTATATCCTACTCTATGGAGATATCTCTGTATCCTCGCTGCGAAATATCGCTGTCGTATTTCACCTCTGGTTTGAGAACTTTTAAATGAAACACGTATATTAACCTGTCAAAAGATAAAATCAAACTTTTCAAATTTAAAAAATCTCAATTACAAAACGAACAAGGGAAACACGAAGAAATTCAGGATGCTAGACATTAAATTGCCTCAACGTTTCCTGCAACGAAGTTCAAGGTTTAGGTGTCCTGCTAGGAAACAGCCAGAAGATGTTTTTCTCGTATATTTTTAGGTTGAAACATTTTGAGTCGGAGATGTAAATTCAATCTCATGCACTTCACTGTCATAATAATACAGCATCATAATCAATACTACATGTAATACTGATGGAAGGTGCCTGTTAATATCATGTCGTCCTAACTCGAAAGATCTAGAAAAAGGATGCTCTGTACGAATCAAAATTCAATACAGATAAATTTAGGATGAGGTGGTCTACTAATGTATAAAAGTTGATTGCCTAAGCTCTCTAACTTACTGATACGCTTTAATGTACAGTCAGGAAGTTAATCATTGCGTAAATGGAAATGCTTTTCCTGCAACATGCCAAATTTCACGAATCAAATGAATGTGGAAGAAAATGAGTGTTTTCGAGATGCAAACACACGTGTAACGCATAAAACTTTGGGTAGTATAGAATATTACGGCAGTCGAAAATAAGCTTATTTGTATGTAAGGGCGTTCTTGCGTTGGTGTTTTTTGTTATTACGAGATTTTTAGGCCTATTAGCATAGCAACTATTTGTAAATGAAAACATTTAGTATAGTAAGTCGAAAACATATTTTTACGCGTTTAAGGTTCATGGCCAATAAATTTAGTTTCCATGAATGTGAAGGGCTCTAAGTTAGTCCAAATAAAAGATGTCTTTATTGTTCTTCGTTCACCTGAGTGCATAAGATTCAAGATGATTGTTGCAATTGTTGCTTTAAGATATTTGTTTTCATAGATCTAAAACGTGTTGCCTGGGTTTCGTTGCCATTTGGAATGATATGATTATTTTTACAGGTATGTTAATACAGTCGCATTTTGTCACGGTCATTAATAACTGCCAAAGAACTCTTCCTGAAACTCGAAGCCCCGAGAGGGGCTGTAGTTTTACTAAGAAGAAGAAGCACTGCTTCCAAATCGTCAATGAGTTTCCTCACCGGATATCCATGTCGAGCATAGATCCCCATAAACGCATAGTTGCACCCTCCCAGCATGGAGCTTATTATATCTGCTTTAATACATTTTAGACTTGGAAGGCAGTGCCTTTGAACTTTCAGGTAATCTTTGTGAGCCATAGCAACTGCAAAAATTCCCTCTGGGTCATCACGCCTGATGATCTTGTATTTTCCCAGATACACTCTGTGTCTTTATCTGAGTCTTGTTTCCGATGTAAACCAGAAGTCTGGTCTATGGGCGTCCAAGTATTCTTGAACAGAATTCTTTTTATAATATAGAGCTAGAGAACATATGTTGAGGATGGAGAATTTAATGGAGCTCATCTTGATAACCTACTTTGAATGCAAATTCTAAATACGCAGCTTTTTTCTTACTAGGAATAGTAGGTTTTTTATAATGAGGGATGAATTAGTCCACTTTTTGAATGAGTGTGAACAAGTCAAATCCGAGAAATTGGTGGCAGTCAGTGCTCAAGACCATATTTCGGCCATTCTGCGACTGCTGCGGTCTGCATTGGTAGCTGTTTGGGTTGCCGTATAAGCTGTGGTGCAGACTGCTTCTTTGCACCTTGCAAAAAACTAGAGTGCGAGACTCCGTTTCGTACAGCATTTTTTATAGAGGTGGTGCTGAAATCCCTCCTTTCCTCTTCTTTCTTCTGGAGATTCTTCCTCGTCTCCTCAACTTCTTTTGCTTTAGGACAACTTCTGAAAGTCGCAGAGTGTCCTTAGCATTGCAGTTGACACAGAAAATCTCTTATTTTTCTCGTCCTTTGAGATTGGACATTCATTCGACTTGTGTTACTTATCGCATTTTACGCGTCTAATTCAAGTTCGCAGTTAGTAGTAACGTGGCCTAATCTTTGGCAATCGGAACACTGGGAAGGGCTATTTTTTTGTAGCCGTTCCAATTGTATCTTCTCATACAGTAGGCACTTTATGTCCATCGATTTCTTTGCTTCAAAGTCTGGTTGGAACTGTTCTAAGAAAGAGAAAGCCTCATTTTTCCCCTCTTAGAGGTAATCATCGAGAACCTTTTAGCTGATAGTATATCTTCTCCGAGATGTTCCTTCAGCTCAGCCACGATATTTTTGGCTACGAACTATGCATGCTTCTGAGTAGGAGAGTTAATTTTCTCTCTCCTAGAAGAGTATAAGTGTAACAAGTCACTTTCGCACAACAGCAAATTTCTCAGCCGTTTTAGTTCGTGAGGAGCTGTTCACCGTTAAGTTGAACTCTGGGTATTTTGCTATATTTCGTGTGAATGCCCTTTTTACGCTATCCCTTAAAGTCTTCAGGTCAAGCCTATAAACAAAATATAGGAGACACCCTCTCTCTTTTGGTAGCAGCCACGCTTGGCTGCTGGGGCTTAGATTTAGCTTTATTTTAGGTTTGGCCTTACACTCAGCTTAGTTGTGGCCCTGAAAAACTGGCGGAAGCTACTTTTGGCACTTTTTTGAGCTGGGGAAAATCCCACTCGCTCACTTCAAGGGTCTTAGACACTTTTGAAGTAGGCTCATGAGTTAGACACCCTATTGGCCCCTCGCTTGCTTTTCTGGCTTAAAAACAGCCTCTTCATCATCACAACTGTCCGTGAAACTCCCTCCCTCGTCCATTTCCATATCGCTGGAATCCTCCGGATCTTGCAGTTGTATCTTGCAACTAGCAAGGTAGTCCAAAATGAATTCTTCTTTGAC
Source organism: Odontomyia ornata (assembly GCA_963969285.1). Classification (NCBI taxonomy): domain Eukaryota; kingdom Metazoa; phylum Arthropoda; class Insecta; order Diptera; family Stratiomyidae; genus Odontomyia; species Odontomyia ornata. The sequence continues at coordinate 73,079,771 of OZ017739.1, forward strand.
ATCCCCCCGTCCCAAACTTTTCACAGAAATGCTGTAAATTGTTTTTTGGATTTCCGCGTGAAGCTTGATTTCGCGTTAGAAAACCCCCCATATTCGCTATTTTCCCCGATAGCCACAGATTCCAAGGTAAAATTTAGAATACTGTCGCGGGAAAAAAAGGAGCTACAACCCTTATTATCTAGTAACTAAAAAATCAAAAAGCAAATGATTGTATTGAAAAGAATGGAAGACTATATCATAATAAAGATAAAATATTTTTTTTTCCAAATATCCCAATCTGAATTTAACGCCTTCTTTCCACTCCTAGTATTCCACTCATCGCGCTCAAACAATCCCCCTTCTTGCGCCTTCTCTCTCTCTCTGCGCGCCTTATCCAGTCGCTTTACTTCCTTCTCTATAAATTTCAAAAACTTCCGTAAATCCATAAAATTCTCGAAAAACCCATAAAATTCTGAGAAATTCCAAGTTCCAAAAAAAATCCAAAATACTCCAAGTTGCTCGATGCGTGCTGCCTCGACGACTTGTAAGAACCCTTAAACAGCTCACTGTCAATAAATCCTTCATGTTTCGGACCATAACACATAACGACGACATTGGCAATTAGAAAACCCTATGGAAAAGAACAGCAGCATTGCCAGAGATAGTTTGGAAAGTCAAGGGTCGAATTGAACGAACTGAAAGAAAAATCGTGTATCTCAAAGTTAAACCGTACAAATACCTACACATTTAAAATCTCATCGATGCATTGATAGAGCGAAAGAGCCACTGTGCTTGCACGAACGCGGTGAATTGCCGAATGTCATCTTCTTGTATGATAAAATATTTTTCTATTAGGAAATTCGCAGACAAACAAAATTATCGTCTTTACTTGATGAAGATTTCATACGAAATTTCGGCCATTCGTATCGCCATTAGCAATTTGAACGGCAGGGAGTGCCGATCATCGTTCTTCGCTAGCGTTTTTGTACAATAGAGTCTAGGTCAATTATAATAGTTTTGGAAGGTGTCGTGGGCAACTAAACGTTTTATTTTTCGTTTGATCAGTCAGATATTCCTTTAGAAACCAACTTCCCGAGAAGGTGGCTTCATTAAGAAGGCCGAATCGGTCAAAATGAAAGGAAACAGCTATATTTGCATTGAACTACGAATACGATGTGCATTAAACAACGAATACGATGTGCATTAAACTCCTTCTTACCTTTGGAATTCCGTTCGGTGCTCAGGCACCACCTTCTTTAGTGTGTACCTAACGCCGAACAAATCGATATCATCCTTCCAAGCCAAGTTTAATGCTTTGGAGGGCGCTGTCTCGAACGCAGACGGGAACGTGCTCGTTGGGGAGACTTCAACGCGAAACCAATCGAATGGGGCATGGCTCAAACAGATCCACGGGGAAAACAAATCCTAGAAATGGTGGCCAGGACGGCGCTCGTCGTACTAAACACCGGAAATACGCCGACTTTCCGCCGTATTGGCTGTGAAGGAACCATACCGTATTTGACATTCGCCTCGGAATCCTTAGTACGGAGGATACAGAACTGGAGATTATTAGAGGACTACTCAGCCAGTGATCATCACTGCATTCTGCTTGAGATAAGCGATGTTGTCTCCCAACGTCCGTGCTCTCGGCTTTCTACAATTGGATGGAACATCGGAAGGATGGACGTCGAGAGGTTCGTCGAGGTTCACACAGCTGGTGCACCGCAGCAGGGAGATCCGGAGGCGACGGAAGAACTGGCAGCTGAAAACGTGAACTCTACTATGAGCATCATCACGACTGCTTGCAATGCTTCTGTGCCCCGTCGAAAACCCTGACACGGCAAGCCCCCAGTGTATTGGTGGTCAACTGAAATCGCTGAAAAACAAAGGGAGTGTCACATGCTTCGGCGTGAGGCCCAACGGGCACGGAACCGTGACGAGGCAAGCAACCGCGCAGCAGCATATAAGTCGGCCAGGAAATGCCTTCACAAATTGATCAACAACAGCAAGGCTCGCTGCTGGCAAGATCTAGTGGACAATGTGAACAAGGATCCGTGGGGACTTGGCTACAAGCTAGTTATGCGGAAGCTTGGTGCCCTACTGAAACCTTGTATACATGATGCGGAAAAGATGGACGAGATAGTGCGGGCACTCTTTCCCGCCCATTCCGTTTTAATAGATTTTAAAAGGGTAAATTCGTCTTTAAAAACGGTGAAAGAAAAAATAACGTTATAGAAAAAATAACAATAATAAAACCATTTCAAAGTGCCCTAAAAAGGGTGAAATAAATTTCATGGAAGCGGTGACATATCAGTTTTTCCATGTTTCATTAATTCATTGGTAATTTTTATGTTGAAACGGGGAAATTGGTTTGGAACCGCTTCCATAAAATTTGCTTCTTTTTTACCTAAAAGCTTTTTTTATTTGCATATTAATTTGTGACCCAGAATATGAAAGTAGATACCTTATTCCTGGAATAGCTCTGCATGTATACCCTCGATTTCAAGGGCCTTGTTCCAAGGTCGTGTATAACTGCCCCTATATCGTCTACAGTTGGTGGTGCGACTAGGGCGTCTTGTTCAGCTCCTAAATTGACCACAGCCATTCTTGGAAAAGCGAACCACGTCGTCTTCGATTTAATGTCTGCTGTAATAGTAACATTGTCGTTGTTACTAAAGTTCAAGAAGAAAGGATGTTAATCATTTTTTATGAAGATGCAGACTCGTGGCAAATCAGAAAACGCTCCTCCGCATTTTTACTCAGATGGAGTAGGAGCGAAGCAACGGCTGCGGTACAGTTGTAAAGGATAATTTGCAGTACCTTTACCCCTTGTAAATTATTGTACTATTAAAGTCTTTATATCAATTTAACCGTCCTCCCCCGATTTAAGATGCAATGCAACCACTCATTCTGAGGTTGCTTTAATGCTCCTTTCGTCATCTCAGGCTCATTAAAAGGCCCACTTACTATCTTGCCTCTTATTGAGGATCACACTTCTTCACCAATATATAAAGATATTAAAGTCTATAGATTTTGAGGTCACCTCAGCAGCGTATCTTAAGAATTGGGAAGAACTTCTCGTTTAACGCGATGAGCATATGTCGTTTGTGCTCAGATACTTTCCCCTAGCATCACCATCTCCCTATCACTCATCGATCGGAGTTGCGACTCCATATAACTTCCAGTATGTTTTGTGGCCCCGATAGAGTGACAGGAATCCGTGCTCTATACCTTGGTCGTTTAGGAATTTCATGCTGCTCTGCAGTTTCAAACCCCTTCTTGTTAACTTCCATCAGAAGAATATGCATCCTTGAATTCCGAAATTGTATCGAAAATAATTTATAAATTTGCTTAAAATTCGAAAAACGAAAGGATACATGACTCGATTGAGTGTTGTACTACCCTACACTTAGCAAAATCATTAAACATTAATGACACTAACAATTTCCATTAGGAATGTGATATCAATAAATAATTTAATAAATTAATTCGCTCAATTTTAGATTTTCAATGTCATCATTACAACACCACCACGAATCTTGGTTCCTTTGGAAAATTGGGAAAGTTCTGTATCTGCTCAAGCATCTTTCAATTGCCATGCGACAGGCAATCCACCACCTACTATAACATGGTCAGTATACTAGCTACATTCAATGAAACATAAAATATTCATAAATTGTCATTAATATAAAAATACTTTACATTCAAGGTATCGAAATGGAGTTCGCCTTGAAAATGACCTTCGTATTCATTTCACATCGCATACATTACACATCAATTCAATTGACCTCGACGAAGGAATTTATCAATGTTTTGCGAAAAATCCTTTGGGCGAAACATTTTCAACTGGTCGGCTGGTATTACGACGAAAGGATGATCTACCCACTTTACCCAATAGTCCAGAAAATATTTCATGTTATCCAGTGAATTATGAGACGGTGTTTGTAACGTTTACAGCAAAGTCCACTGTAAGAACCATGAAATGTTGACAATTATAATTTTACTAGTTTCTCGTAAGAAATATCAAATTTCTTACTTCTTCCTTTTATATTATACATTACAGCTTTCTTTCATCACCCCGCACATAGTAACACGGCATCCTTTCAATTGGAAAACGGTTATGCCAGTTCCGCTAACTTCAACTTCGAAATTTACAATGTCCCACGTGCCGGTTTTTAGGCCTTTCATGTTATTTCTACGTGGAATGGTGCCGACATCGACACAGAAAACAGTGAATGGGGAACTTCACACCTTCGATACATCCTTACTATCGCGAGGAGTGAATTGTAGCACTCAAGGCAGTATGTATATTCGCATCGCTGATTTTGATAACATAAATATTCCTCTATAAGATGAAATCGTGATAAATTACATTTGATATTTTCAGTGCGAATAAACACGGTGTTTCTACAAGCTGGCATATTTCTTTTCTGGACTCCTATGGATGTCGTTAAAGCGAAATATTTTCGCATACAATTTTGGAATAATAACAGCAAAAATGCTTTATTATTTGGAGATACAATCGTCGGGACGACACATCCAATTGACTTACAACGAACAACCAAGAATGATATAAACACGTGGCTTTTTAAAATGCCTGTTCTAGATAAAACGACATCAGTCGATGAGATGAGTGAATTACGAGCAAAAAGGTCAATTGATGGGGGAACAAGTACAACTGGTGGGAAACAGAATTTTAAAAATCTCAAAAATGGAGAAAAACATGATAAGGAAGCAACGGAAGGTGGGTCTGTTATTACAGAAATTCGAGTTCCTGGAAATGTTACAGGTGTGCTGATACCTAATGTGCAAGCAATTGATTTACGTGTGCTAATTGTCACGGCTGATAATGAGGATATGAATCAGGATTTGAGATATGTTGAGTGGGAGTCGGTAAGTCTTTGAATACAATGGAAATCTTATACCTATCTAAAGGCATCCTATAAACCCTAAACTGCTCTCAAATTTTCATTGCAAAATATTTTCTTACAACACTTTTCAGATATCAATGGAGCCATCACCTCCGCAATCGCCTGTTTTAGCATCAAATCATTATTTTCTATTCAGCGTTGCCAATATTGAATCTCGCTCAATAACGATATCTTGGAATCCGGCAAAATCAATGTCTTGTATTAAAGTTTGCTATTTCATCAACATGTTAGAAGCGAAAATACGACAAAGCAATCAAAACATATGCCAAGATATGTGAGTTTGTATGAGAAAAACTTTGGTCATATTTAGACCATTGTATGGATTGCTGATCGATTGAATCGTTTCTGATAATTAACTCTTTTACAGATTCGAAATTGATATGTATTTCACAATCAGAAAACTATTACCATCAACAGTTTATCATATGAGTTTCATCGATTGCAAGTCATCACATCAATTCGGCACTATTGATGTAAAAACGTTGCCTGATGGTGAGTAATATTGTGGAGCTTTTTTTTTCATTAGCATACTTGTATGAAAATTGCTAATTTGTTAAATAATTAATCCACATACAGCTCCTGGTCCTGTGACAAATCAAAAAGTGATGAATAGTGACGGGATTATATTGAGCTGGGATCCTCCGATAAATCCAAATGGAGAAATTATCGTTTATAACATTAAGTGGACAGTGCATAATGCTACGCATAGTGCGAATATAACAGCGAAAGATTCCAACTTATTTAAGGTAAGTAAACATTTTGTTCTTTTATTAGGCTTTTATTTTTAGATGGATCTCATTTATTAATACATTTTTAATGATCGCCCTTTTTTCTACGGTACGGTGTTCGTCATATATGTAATTCTGTCTGTAATTCTGAGTCCGTTTATTTGTTAGCCCATTTATTATTCTCTGCAACAATGTTTACTTATTCATACAAGTTTGATATCCAAACACTAATTTTAAGGAATGGTGGATATTGCTTTCGTAAAGTACTCTCCACAAATTCACTAGAATATTTGAGTTTCTGATTAGCATAATTTTTGCTTGGTTCAATGATTTAAAAAATGAAACAAGCAATGGAAGGAAAAAAATATACAATGGGCTTATTAACTGTTATTGATGAAACCTTCAAAATTTTGCATGTAATTCTAAGTGTGATTTATTTTGAGTTTATTGGATTGTAAAATTCGAACTAAACTAAAGGCAGCGAGTTCTATACTAAGTAGCGAAGAATACTAAACTGCGGTCCACATTACGGCAAAAAATTTTCTCATGAAGTTCTGCTACTAGGTTGAACAATACGCCGTTACGAGTACTCGAAGTTGAAGTTTTTTTCATACTTGAGTAACTTGCTGGCAATTTAGTGAAATATAACCTGGCTGGTGATGGCCAAAACTCAATGCGTTCTCTAGAAAGATACTTATGTCACAAACCTTTTGAAACGATAAGATAGTTGTGAGTCATTTAAAACGCATATTGCTCTGATAAACTTGCTTTTGATAAAATGTATGTCTTGCACTGTTGCCATCTTAAGTTGAAGATTTTACGGACGGGATGCGGGACTATTGTCTGGTCATTTCGTCACGAGACTGAATCAGGGTACTGCTGCTCATCATACTTAGGCTTGTGAGCTATTTTCTCATTGCTTTGTTGTATTTCGCGTTTCCTTCTCATTTCTATGGATTTGAGTCTGTGGTGAATTTACTTTTCTGCAAGCTCTACCTCCAGGCATGGTGGTTCTAAGGTTAGCATCAACCTGACTATATTTTATTATTTTCCCTAAGTCCAACTCCAGTCTTTCTCTGCACTTGGCGAATCTTAGGCAGCGGAACATTACATGCTCGGCGTCTTCCTCCATTGCCTCTCACTCCGTACAGTACGGGGAGTCATTAAGGTTCAATCGATGTAGATATACTCGGTAACCTATATGCGTCTGTTGTCATTGTGTTTGCCGTATAGCTATTAAAGCCACTAGTTTGCCGGTATGTCCATGGGGTTCCTTTCTGTAACTACCCATACCGCATCAGAGGAGACGGTGCGATATACACAACATGTTTTCAGAACGCCTAATCTGTATACGGTCTGAAGTTTTTTTCGGCTGGTTTTCTTCTCGATGGCAGATGTCTACACTGGTGCTGCGTATAACATACTAGAGCTTACTAGGCGCGACAATAAAAGGCTTTGGTTGTTCTTTTTTTTTTTTTTTTTTTTTTTTTAATTACCTCCATTCCCTACCACTCTCTCCATCACTCTTTCTTCGTCGCACAACGCTCGTGCGATCTGCATTCACATTACGTCGCTTGGTCCTTTGTGCCACCCAGACAATGTTTAACACATCGGTATAAGGGGGCACACAATATAATGTGAACTAGTCCTTTTCGTGAACATCTAGTCCAAAAAAATCATGATCAGCTCTCAGAGATAAAAAAAAAATTCAATATCATACGACGCATTCAAAAAAAAACTCTGAGTAACTGTCACTTCAGTATCTCGCCGATAGGGTCAAAAAGAACGCCCTAAGATACTGGGCTCATAAAAGCAGAATTACAGGTCCACGCTTCAATCAGTACTCATTAAATGCTCCCTTAGTCTTTTCTTAAATACGAAAAGTGAGTTTGCTTCCTTAACAATTTCTGGTAGATTGTTATATATACGCAAAGCATCATTCGTTGCATCGTTCTTTAGTCGATCCGTTCTGGCAAAAGGTATTACGAATTGATTTGCATTCCTCGCATTATATGGGTTGATCTGTGATACCTTAATTAATGGCGCTCGTTCCGATCCATTAGTTTTTAAATTTCTGTAGATAAACTTCGCTTTCTCCATAATAATAATTTGACAAAAGGTTAATGATTTTGCCAGTTGGTAAACCAAACTAGTTTGAGTAAGCATTGGCAGCTTCAGAATGTTTTTATACGCTTTGGTCAGCAGCCTGGATATACTGTTTAAATGTTGCTTCGCTGATTGACTCCAAATAAGTACTGCATAATGCAATTTCGCCAGGACAAACGCATTTAGAACAAGTTTCTTGATGTGCATTGGAAAATCCTCATATCTTCTTAACAATCCTATTATTGGGGCTAATTGCCTTCTTAAGCTATTTATGTGTGGCAACCAGGTCATACGATGGTCTATGATAAGACCAAGATATTTCATTTCTAGCACTCTTTGCAATTTTTCGCCATTAATATTTAGTTCGACATCTATGTCTCCTTTGTTCTTTTGCTTAAAAACAATATATTTTGTCTTTGATGTGTTCAATACTAGTTTGTTTCCATTTAACCACTGATGGAATTTTCCTAGGTCGTCGTTGATAGTGTTCTCAATGGCAGTTTTGTCTCGTACTGAATAAAGTAGAACTGTGTCATCAGCATATAATGTGTGATATCCCGTCAGCCCACATGTATTTAGATTATTTGTATATAGCAGGAACAAAGTAGGGCCCAGTATTGAACCTTGGGGAACTCCTGTTTCCGTAGGTGCATGGTCGCTCAGGACATTGTTGATTAAAGTTCTCTGCGATCTTCCCTCGAAGTAACTCTTAAACAACTGCTTAGGACTCCCCTGAATACCATACGATTCAAGTTTACGAAGCAAGAGATCATGATCAACTGTATCAAATGCTTTTTTCAAATCCACAAAAATTGCGATGACATAATCACCTCTGTCCAGTCCTAGATTGATGAAACGTGTGACAGAATGTAGGGCATCCAAAGTACTCTTGTTCTTTTGAAAACCAAACTGATGTTGGCTTATGATAGAGTTTTCAACTAAGAATGATGTTAATCGATTGTTTAGTATTTTTTCAAATATCTTACTAAATCCCGTCAGCAGCGCAATCGGGCGATAGTTATTCGGGTCAAGATAATCACCACCCTTAAATATAGGAACTATTTTTGCAAGTTTTTCTTCTTCCGGAAAAGTCCCATTCCTAATATGCACGTTTATAAAATTTGCCATAATCTGGGCTATGTCCTCCTTAATTATACTAATCTCATTCATCGTGATGCTATCAATGCCTGGCGCCGTATTCTTTTTCAATTCATTGATTACATTTAAGACTTCCCTTTTATTTGTTTGATGAATGTGAAAGATGGAATTTATTGCGATATTTGTATTATTTACATTGCCTGCTGAACTGGCAACGATTTCTTTAGTGATTCTTCCACCAATTGTTGAAAAAAAATTATTCAATGAGTTCGCCGCGTCACGTGGACACGATGTGTTAGAGGGCCCATCAGGATTCAGTTGAAAGTTTTGTGATATACCCTGGGTTGAAGAGTTATCCTTTACCTCATTTATTATTTTCCATATTTCGCGGGAGTTGTCAGCCGCTGTTTCCATTCTTCTTGAGAAATATAAGAATTTAGCCTCTTTCACCAGTCGTTTCGATTCTTTTTTCGCTTGCATATACAGAAACTTGAAAGCCTGGTTTCCACTGTTCTTCCTGTAGTCCATGTATGCCTTCCTTTTTGTAATACTTGCATCAATTACTTTTTTCGTTATCCAAGTCCGTTGTCGACACCTGATTTTTTTCTCAATTGTAGAACTTTGCTTAGCAGATATGATGATATTTTTGAGTTCAATAATACTATTTGGTTTCCGCTTTTCCAGTAACTCTCGTATGTTTGATTTAAAGAGCTCCTTGTCTAGAAATCTGAACGTTTTGTAGGTCGGCTTCTGTTTGTTCAGGGTTTGGTCTTGAATAGCAATTTTTATCACACGATGATCCAGTTCCGGCCAGTCCTCAAATATGTATGTCATGCTTTCAGCGACTTTTAAATCATTGGTTACTATATGATCCAGACAGGTATTTGACACTGGGCGAGTAATTTGGTTGTTGTTTATGATTACCGTTCCATTCGTTTCTAGCGTATCCTTATAAATCCGTGTTTCTGGTGATTCCGTTAGCACATCAATGTTTGTGTCCGCTACTGTGATCAAATTTTTTTCAGTTGAGAATAATGTATCTAGTACTGTGCAAAAATCTTGCGCATTCATTCGATTGGGGTTGTAGTACGTCCCTAATTTTATTTTTTTACCTGCATGGTGTACTTCAATTATTATAACGTTATACTTATCAGGCATCACTCTCTTGGTAATGAAATTGATTGTATTTTTTACGTAGATTGCTGTACCTCCACCTCTTCCAGGTCTGCAGGAGAATACCGCATTATATCCTTCAATATTGTAAAACCGTGCTTCTTCTGGGTAAATCCAGATTTCATTTAGAATAATCAAATCTATGTCAGGATTTTGCTGCAGGTAAATCTGAATATCACTTAGCTTATGTCTTAAGCTTCTTATATTAGCATACATAAGTGTTAAATTTGTTCCACTTGATTGATTAGAAAGATTAGCAATCATCAAAGTTGTAGTCGGTACTCCTCCTGGCGATCAATATTCTGCGTTGAAACTCCGGACACTCTACAGAGTCAGCTCTGTGAGAATGATCAGCATTGTTATTGTTACCAATACAATTAGAGCACTTCTCAATCGTGCTTTTGCAGTCCTTTAGGTCATGCTTTCCTCCACATTTTAGACATATTTGCTCCCCTTCACATTTAGATGTTTTGTGGTTGTATTTTTGACACTTATAACACCTCGTTACGTTGAAGTCCTCCTTCACAAAATACGATCCATAATCTATATTAATGTATCTATTCGCAACCCTCTTATACATGCTCCCGTTTACCTGGATGATGTGCAACCACCTTCCATTTCTTGTTCGCCTAGCATGTACAAGTTCCATAGAATCACGCTCCTCTATATTGGGATTTAATGCCTGGATCTCATTTCTTAGTTCATAATTTGCGTATTGTTTCTCTAGTCCATTGATGACAAGTCTAGGCTGTCGCAATCTGGTCTCAGCAACATCATACTCCTCTTTCATTGCATCCATTGCTATATTAAAAAGCGAAGTAGTATTTTCATTTGTCGATGTTTTTATAATCGCCCCACCATTACGAATAGGCCTCATTAGTTGTAGAGGAATTTTACATTTTGATGGCCTGATCTTCGACTTAAAATCAATCAGTGTTTTTTCTGATGAAGAGTGATTTTTAGGCTTAATAATAATCCCTTTTTGCGATATTGTATTAGATCGATGCACTGATGGAGGAGAAGTAGAATTTTTTATAATTTCGGCATATGAGGGCTTGTTCGCAGACGTAGATTTATCTATTAATAAGGTGACATTTGAGCTCATCTCTTCGACTTGGCTTTGCAAGTTTTTCATTTGTTGGAAGAGTTGGTCTTCTTTAGATTTACGGTGCTGAGCTCTACATCCTGCACACATCCAAATTACATCTTCGGTGATGTCCATAATAGCCCGATATCTCTCCTCCGACATTTTGATACACCTCAAATGAAACCACTTGAGGCAGAAGCCATCACACCCCATAGCCGAGTGGATATCCTCCACGGGTTTCCTACACTTCCCACACTTATCTGGTTTAGTAGCCATTATGTTTTTAGCTTTTTCAATTATTTGCTTTTTATAAAAATATTTTATTAACCTTAATTTATTTAATATAGTTAGTGAAAAAAAAATGCAGAAATCCGTACTTGCAAAAAAAATAAATTAAAATATCAAAATATAATTTTAAAATTAAATTCAAAAAATTGTTTCGATATAAATTTAGCTACACGGGAATCTCACTCCTAAACCAAAGTAAGAATTCCCGGTTCCGTTAATTTTCGATCGCCTAAGTAAAAAATTTAATCACTGAAATTGGTTACTTGAAAGATCGCTACTTATCTCAAAAACTTGATAAAACGACACTAGTAACCACTCCACTTGTTTCACACAGCTAATTATAAATTATGACAGAATTTAAACTTCACTTAAGCCAAGAAATTCAGAGAGCTGAAAATGACACTTCTTTGTTTTGACACTTCGAATTGTCTTATTGTCTTATTGTTTCATTATTAGAACCATTTCTGTTTTGTGCCTCTGCTAGCTCAAGGCAGGAACTTTTCAGCTGCAATTTGATGCTCCAAATAGCGTCACTAGCATATATTGTCAGACCTTTAGGGTGTTCTGATAATACGACTATTCGGATGCCATCATGGAACCCAATAATGGTCAATTATTTGGCTACACAGAGCCGCGATACTTTATCATACATTATGTTCCACTGCAAGGGCCTAGAACGGGTTCTTGTGGAAATCCGGATGTACGAAGAGATCTGGGCCGGACTCAAACGCCGCTTTGACAACCCTCGCCTGCTCGCGGAGACCTACATCCGACAAATTCTCAATTTGCCGGAGACTTCACCGGACACACAGAGGACACTTGGGGACATCGTTGACTGTGTCCGTAACTTTCTGCGGGTACTCTCCGTGATGGAGCATCGACAAGTGGGATGCCTTGATAGTGCAAGTTCTTCTGCCGAAACTTCCCAGTATCACGCGTGGCGACTGGGGAATGAGTCTCCAATCCAACAACATACCACCGCTGAAAGATTTGCTGCTTTTCTTGGAACGTCGTACGAACATGCCGAGTATCGTGAGTGACAACCAGACGACGCCATATGTAACAAGTCGGAGTACGAAGAGGCTCGCTGCCGTACACTTACCGACGACAGCCCCGTCGCCCGCGACCTCTGCCGCTTTCTTACCGCGATCGTCCATTCTCGGTGACAAAGTGAAGGATGGGATGGCCGATACTGCCAGGAGTGACATCGAATGACACGGTGCCTGCGATTTAAAAATTTGGCAGTGACAGATCGGTGGAATGGCGTGAAATTGCTCGCGCTTTGCTATAATTGGCTTGGTGCCGGACATAGTGTACAGAATTGTTATTCGCGCGGGTGTATGGTCTGTGGACATGAACATAATTCGTTTCTGTGTATTGGTGGCAACAAAAATCTACAACGCGGTGTCATCCGGTTCTGCGGACAAAGTGGCCGGATCGACAATCGCAGCTACGACGTCAAGAGCTCCAAAAAAACGTAGGTCGGCAATGACTTACCGACCCACTGCAGTCGTTCATGGTGCAAAACGGCGCCATTGTCCTGCTCGCGACTGCATACGTGTTATTATTGGACATTTACAGAACGCCTCGACTTTGCCGCACTTTATGAGACCCCGGGTCTCAAGTAAGCCGTTTGACAGAACAGTTTGCTACATATTTGAACCTCCGCAAATCGCGCCGTAAAATCACTATCGAAGGCATTGGCTCCACCACAGCCGTTAGTACTTGTGGTCAAATAGATTTCATCATGCGATCGACATTTGATAACACATTTGATAACACATTTGAATTGCAATTTGAAGTATTTATTTTGCGCACTATCGCGTTGACCACCCAGGTGACCACGGTAGATGCTACCAACTGGAGCCATATACACAATTTAGTGCTGATTGATCCGGCATTTGATGTCCCTCTTGATATTGATTTACTCATTGTTGCAGACATTTGGGGTATGATTCTTGAGGAAGAGATCATCAGAGCTGGCAAGAACGAACCTTGTGCAATACGGACTCTTCTTGGTTGGGTTGTGTTCGGTCCACGTCAGCCAACACAACAAGCCCCATGTAACAGCACCCATTTCATGCTTGCAAATGTGTCAACAACGACGAGCTAGACAGTTTACTTCGCAAATTGTGGGAAGTCGAAGAACTTCCCTCGAAAACTGACAGTTATCATACCATTTGCGAACAGACATTTTTGGACACCTTCGCTAGGGACAGCGAAGCGCCAGAACTGGGAAACTTTTATCGAAGAGCCTTACGACAGTTTCATCAGCTTGAGCGCAAACTGTCAAACAACTCCGAATTGCGGGGCAAATACTGTGCATTCATGCGGTAGTATATCTCATTGGGGCATATCGAGCTTGCTCCTGATGAGGGTGATGACACTCCATGTTACTACATTCCGCATCACGCCGTTACGATTAAATTCCGTGTGGTTTTTAATGCCTCCGCCAAAACGGACAATGGAGTGTCACTGAATGATAGGCAGTTGTTTGGACCGAGATTGCAAGATACGCTCCTGCAGATACTACTCCGTTTCCGACAATACAGTTCGCTCTCACCGCAGATGTCGAGAAGATGTTTCGACAGGTCGAGATCGATTCACGCCATCGACGTTGGCAACGGATACTTTGGCGAGAATCTCCAACGGATACGTGGTTGACATATCAATTAACGACAGTGACATGGTATGGCTAGCTATACGGGCACTACGACAATGTGCTATGGACATTCGGAGGTTGTCCCTGACGCATGCCGGGCAGCCGCTATTTAGGACAGTATATTGAATATTTGCTTTCTATAATATAGCAATATTCGAACTCTTTGACGGTTGAATAGAAGACTAGTATTTCTACTTCGAGTCGTCCCGAATCGACGTGTGGAACTTGTGTAGAGTTGCTCTGCAGGCTTCCCTGGGTTCAGGGTTGGATTATCGGTCCCATGTTACTTCCGGAATCATGTACCCAAGTGGATTGTATAGAACATTGTAGGACTAGTACTTAAGCCAGTACATATGTACAATGGAATCAAGGGGGGTTTTTCATCAAGCTTTTCAATCCCATTCCTTGCATCTTGGCTAGGTTTTATTAAATAATACTTTGGTCACAGGAACGTAATAAAGCTGCACATTCCAAAAACACCGATAAACCACACAAACATCGAAAATTGACTTCAATGCATCTCTGATCATTAAATGCAAATTTTTCAAACAATTTCTGAATTATAGTAGCTTCCTCATCAGATTTTGATTCATGACTGTCCTTCTTACCCCAATTGGCCAAGTAGTCATGGATTGAGTTTCCTGGATCTGATAGTGTATTATTGCACATTCCTTCAATTGTCTCAAATATTTCATCAGACTGAGCGTGCCGACATGTTATTATAATCCGATTTAATATTTTATCTGGTGTTGAAACTTTTGCGTTTCGGTTTCCGGGAACTGTTTTTAATATTTGAAAAGTACATAGTAAATTCACATAGTATCCACACCTTCCATTTACCCTGTCTTGCATACTTTCTGAATTTTCCCAGGGGCTGATCTGCTGAGCTGGGGCCGGTCTGCTGAGCCAGGGCCGGTTTGCTGAGCCGGGGCCGGTCTGCTGAGCCGGAGCCGGTTTGCTGAGCTGGGGCCGGTCAGCGGAGCCAGAGCCTGTCGCATTCAAAAAAATAAAAAGCAAATAAAATTTCCGACGCACTTGTTCTTTTACGCATTTCAGATCATGGGAGTGTTGCCAGATCCTAATAAAAAACTAAAAGATTGCATAGAACGAATTTGTTTTTCTACAAAACTATTAATTTTCGTAGATCTGATAATCTTGAAATCTCTCATCAAAGCACATGTTTTGATTCGCGCCAATCCTCGCGTCATCATTTACCTACCTATCTGCTGCCGAAGATTTATGGTTCGCTTTTCGGTTTGTGTTGGGGTTTTTTCCGGAGGCTAGGTTGACTGTGGGTACTAATATATGTGAATGTACTATGTTTAGGTATCTGCTAGTTTCTTCTGGATCAAATGATTATGATGATGGTTTATTTTTGCTTTATAAAAACCAATTTGTGAATATTTGTACACGTTAGCTACCTATCAACTTACTGCAGTCGGCCCCTATGTCAATATGCCCCGAGTTTAGCCTTTATTCAAAGTCCAGAATTGTGCATCCGCTATTAGATTGGGGGTTGGGTTGAGTCAGATTTTTGTCGGAGGGGGAGAAGGTGTAGGAAGTTCTCAACTATAGAAAAGGAGTCTCTGGCGGTGTTATGGGTGGTGGAGAAACTTTGGTCTTTCACTGAGGGAGCCTATTTTAAAGTCATCACAAATGACCATTCTTTTGACTGATAGGCTGGTTCTTTGTGCCGTCCGGCCATAAAAAATTGATTTTGAAGAGGTAGAAGGGTAAAAAACATCTAGTTCTTGATGCCCTTACATCGACGGTGCTTATAGGTCAAGTTTAAAGTGAATTGAAATGTTTGGAAACGCTTTGTTCGAAAACTAGGACGAGGTTAGATTTTACAGCAGGTCCAAGATTATCTCAAGACATATGGGGCTTCTAGGGTGCAGAATTAGGTAGCATTAAGTTACTAGTGGCCGACGATGAGTGCGGATATAGGTATCTATGTGGCAAAACGTAAAGTTTGCCAGACTATGAAAGTAGAATGAAAATTTTCTTCTGGTTCCATGGCGGCTCGGGTCAAAAAGGAAAAAGAACTATGGGAGATGCTGTGCGTCAATTTGGTATGTCCTTTATCGAGTTCCACGCAAGGACATAGCTGCACCGCTTGGCAACATTGATAATCCATATACCATTTTCTTTTAGACTGACGGCAAGCTGTTGTTGCCTTGGCTCCTATCATACAATTTGATCTGACTCATTCCTGCGACCAACATTCATTTTATTTACCCGGGTGCGCGGACTCAGACACTCCAATGAGGCTTGAAGCTTCTTTGGATTAGCCACGATCAACATACAAAATCGTGGTGCGTCTGCTCAGCTCGGGTCATGTACAATGGCAAGTAAATTATGTTCAGTGAATTCCATGTTATGATCACTGCTTGAGTCAAAATTGCACAAACTGACTTTACCGTTTACAGTTGCTGCAATAACTTCTTTGGAAAATGAAGGTGCTGGATATCGGACATATTGATAACGTGTCTCTGTGGCTACTAGCGATGCATATAGGTTTGCTGAGAGTTCGTTGCTTGCATATATGCGGATTGAGTCTTCACTTTCCTTTTCAACTTTATGGAGGTTCACTTCTGGTCCCCAAGTGACGACATTATCGGTAACGTTTGGACACTAACTTAATCCATGAATGACACCACGACTCATTTTCGTAAAGAATATTTAACTTATTAAAAGTAAAATATAAATAAATCTGTGAAGCCGCAAATTAGTAAGAATTATCATTGTAATGGGACAGGACGTTTATCAACGATATTTTATCTGAATTGGAGTCGTTCGCTAATGTTTCTATGTCGCCCGCTTTGGCGGCTTGTAACTACCACTTATTACAAATTTCACTCCCTGAAATTTTTTGGTTAATTAAGTACAAGCCGTCTGGTTCTAAGCATAAAATTCAACGTAAGAAGTCAAGAATACCGTGGTCACAGCATCATATTTATCGCCTTAGAAGCTCATATTTCGACTCGTTATCCATTTGAAATCTGAATGGTGAACGATATCGCTTTGCTTTTCTAACCAAATTCCTTGTGAAAGTAATATATTTGGGTTGTACTGGATTTGAGAGTTATCATTGTCCAGTGCAGAAATCTCATCTAAATTTTTAGCACAACTGATTAGTTTATAAATTTTATCACAATTTTTTTCTTAATTGTTTTTAGATTTATTTCTATTTTATTAAGCTCATACTGTTGTTTGGTATTACAGTTCCCAAATGTTACCGAAGACGATAAGATCAATATTACAATCCGTGCAATCGGCACAAGCGGTGTAGGTTTGCCGATTTATATGGACTTAAAATATATTATGGCATCAACTTTCGATAAAGGCGTTGGCTCGATAAGTGATCCGATTCTTGGTAATATTATTTGATTTCCACCTCTGAGATCATCTTAATAAATAATTTATAATTCCAGGTATCATAGTTGGAATCGTTCTTTCACTCATGTGCATTATAATATTCATTTGGATATTCTTAAGGCAAAGAAAACGCTTTAAAGCACGCGGTTGTGGCCAAGGTAGCACAACATCTCCGACAGACTCAAATTGTCACCAAACGCCTGCCTCCAATATTGAATTACGAGAAATGCAAACTCTAATTCCAAAACCAAACGCATTACGTATTGTCAGTGATACATTAAATGAATTGCCACGCAATGGCATTTACTACAGTGAAAATGACGAAGAAACTGAAAGAGCAGAAAATGTACGAGACATATCAAGATCGATATGCACGTCGACTCCGAAAAATACAAGACGAAATGAGAAATATTATCCTTTGAGTGAAAGACTTTTACAAGAGCATGGTGCAACTGGTAACAATTCTCAGTTGACACCATTGATATCACAATCATCGGCGCCACCATCTGTTATAGTGCCCGTAATAACTCCACCAGCCACGCAAGAACCTCCTTTGTCGGTTATTACTCCAACACAATCAACAAATACAACATCAGCGGATTCTCCAGCAATTCAATTATTGAATAAAATCAGTTCCTCGCCGAATTTCTACATTTCAAAATTACATTCAAATGGAAATTCAACAAAATTACAAAATGGTTCCATTAAAACAACTCTACCTCCAAATAAACATTCCATAGATGCAGCTACTTCTGAGCCGAAATTGCTTAAAGTAAATGGTAGTTTAAAAACTGCCAATAGTTCACAGGTAAGTTCTTCTTGCTTACATTCATTATTAGTTTATTCGTACATCTAAAGACAAATTTTACTCCTTAAATTTTCTATTCAGTATTCCATAGATCCTAACTCGAATACATCAACTCTGGACAATAGTCGCCATAAGTTATTAGATTCTAAATTAGATAGCAGGAGTACAATAAGTCAATTGAATGACACTACTAAAAATCATCGTAACAATAATCACCGCCCTCCATCTCATAATCATCAACAATCAGCACTCAGCCATCCTCATAAACAACCTAAAAATCATCATCCCAATGTGTCGTTGAATGATAGTGCTGATACAACGACGACAACTATCGATTTAAACGATAGTATACGAAATTTAAATAGTAGTAGTAGTAGTTGTAATCCATTACTGAAAGGCGCCAGTTGGAATTATCGAAGACCAATTGTGGAGCCAAATGGATAACGTAATGTCAACAATGACGTCGTTGTGACGAGTACTACAAATAATATTGGAATTGTCACCAGTAAGTGAAATTTGTGCGAATTCGATTATGTTTTTTCCCTGAATCTTACTTCATCAAAGTCCTCGTAAAGAAAGTAAAAAAAAAATTATAATAATAATAATAATAGAAAACACAACAAATTCTATAGGAGTATCTTCTGGATTCCTTTTTTCTCAGGCAAACACTTTATATTCTGTAGCTACATCGTTCTACAGTGTCACGTAATGTGTAACGTAATGATATGCGTATGATTGAAAAGTTCATTTAGCGCATACATAATTTTGATGTGTATCCAAAAAAAATGAATGAGGGTGAGTAAATACTATCTAGATGGATTTTTTTTATAAATATGTGAGGCTTATAACAAATCAATTCAAATGGAACACACATACCCACGTACGAAATATTGTACAACAATAGATTTAATATCGTTGAAAACAGATGAATATAAAGAAGCAATGTTTTTTTAGACAGGAATATTAAAGTACAAAAAAAATGTGCTGAAATGTTTGTTGCTTTTATGGTTATTTGAGATAATTTAATAAGACACATACTATCAGTATAAACATTAAAAATTTGCTTTTAAAATGATATATAGACTATATCAGTTAGTAATTTTTGTTGGTTTTATACCATTTGGATGATATTTTGGTTAGGGTATTTAAATATTAAAACCGAGTGCACTAAAGAAGGGTTACCCAGTGAATAAGCGTGCGTTTGTGGTCAATTGCAGACCATAACAAAGAGAAGATGACAACCTCGACAATTCAAAAGAAAAAAAGTTTATATGGTTTCCTTTATTTACTTTTACGTAAAGTAGGAAACTATATCTTTGAACACGGTGAAGAATCAGTCTGTATCCTCCAACAAAAATCAAAGTATAATTGTCTCGCAACAATACGTCGTTCAAGTTTATAAGGTTATAAACAAGATGATAATGGCATGGCATGATTTGATATTTGGTACGAGTATTTTATCTACCTAGCCCAGAAAAGACCAAATGACTTCTGCCTTTGACAAATATTAAAATTTCATTAAAAAGTGAAGGGTTTATTTATCTAATTTTATCTATTTACCTTTTTATAAATGCTAGAACTCTCCGGCCTCTTCATGTTGGTAAAGCTTTTTAAAAAGATTATATCTGTTTTAAATAAGGATAATATCCTACGTAAACAAGTTGCATTTGATGATTGCCCCCCTGCGGATGAAGCCTGAAATAAATTTCAATTTCAATGAAATCTACCTCAAAAATATTATTGACCTCGTTAACATAAAACTGCATTAATACACACAGGAGTAAAAATATTTAATATTACATTTGAAGGAACAGATCAATTAAAGATCAATAGCGTTACAGATGCTGTGCGTCTGTATAACAACTCTAGAGATTATTAAGAATGTGGGTAATTTATGTTTCATAAAAGACTTGGTGAACAAATTGTGAGAAACGATTGGATCTACAAAAAGTCTAGACAATTTCAACATAGTAGGGAATTCAATCGGACGAACAATTATTTTTTCTAAACCAGGATTTGATTAATTTAATTTTTTTTACTCTCTGAGGACTAATTACAACTTACAACTTGGGCAAGATAAAACTAATAGAAAGTATTGAAATTTCGTTTATTTTACTTTCCATGTGATTATTCTTGACTATTAGCTAGCAGATGTACGAAAAAATGAGGGAACAGGAACAGGAATAAATGTTAGAAACGATACACGACGATAAAATAGTAATGAAGAGACTAACAGGGAACTCTTTTTTATAAGATTTCTAGAGCTTCCTTATGAAATTTCTATAGGGTCAGCTCTTCTTTACCTAAATGCCTCGTAATGGTCGTTCCGTTTAAACAATCATTTTGTAAACTTCATTAATTCACCAAAGGCCTATTGAGTTACTCCGGCCCCTAGAAAAGCAATTAACCAAAATGAAGCCACAGTAGAAACCGACAACGACAATAGGTACAAAATAGCAGTCCAAATGGTCTGAAAGCGAATACTAGATATCCGCGGGGGGCTATATTTTTCTAAGGTTATCTTGAATGTAAATCGTTAAATTAATGATGACTTTAAGGACAATTTTCTTTAGTATAAGATTGGGTCTATGTGGTGTAGTGGTTAGGTGGCTCACCACTTGCGCAGCATATCCTGAGTTCAAAGTTCATTGTTGGCAACGAGTTTGTGCTTGTGGTACTTCTGTCGGACTAACAACCTACTAAATCAGATAATAATCATTTGATTGAGCGTGATACTGACGCTATCACCTCGAATGTCGTTACTGTCATGTGATGAAATTCTCTAGGGAACCTCAACGCCCAGGATCGAATTGGATTAGTGCGAGATTGTTAAAAATATGATTGAAATTAGAAGTATTCTATGAAGTCTCACTATTCCTCCTTTAGATTAGGAACCAACAGCAAATTTAGTCTTTCTGGTTTCAATAACCATTTTGTTAGTCGATTTTTTTATGAATCCAGGTTACGTTTTTGGTTTTTGCCCTTTTTATTTAAAACAACCATATAGTTAAAGATTCTCAAAGACATCGAAATTTTAGGTTGCTACTGCGTTTGTATTTTTCCACTCTTAATAGTTTTTTCGTGATGTAATACCTGCTGAAACTGTGTTTACTTAACCCGGTGTCAATATTATCGCTAAATGTTACACCGATAGGCAAACTACCTTAAAATTTGTCAGTGATATCTCTTTCAAATATTCAAATTGAATAAACTTTGACAGTTCTTTAAATACTTACTTTATTGTGAAATAAAGATTTTTGAACCTACTTAACCCGCTTCATATAAATATTTAAAAAGCTATGAAGTTAACATAAATAGATAGCTTCAGCACAGGTTATAATAACCAACTCAATTACGGCTGGAGTAGCAAAACGGTTTAATTTTTGGGCTCTTGTGGCCTCCAAGCGTGCTGCAGATTATTCTAAATACGCTGTCTTAGGAGTTTTCAGACTTTCCATTCCCACGTTTTTCCTTGAGGTTTAGTCCTTAACAGTATTTCTAGTGTGCTGCTGTTCTGGATCTGTTAGGTTGATTTAATCGTAGTAGATAGCTCTATGTCTGTATAGGATCTCGCTTTTACTCATTTCCCGCTGGTGCAAAAATTTAAGGAAATCTTTTCTTTAGACCATGGTAAAGATGATTTCTGGCGATGGAAAACCTGACTGGAATAGTCACCTTTTTAAAGATGCATAGTTTATTGTTTCTGCGAAGGTTTCACTACTTTGTAAAATTTGCATACAAGGTACTTGTTGGGGTCTGTACTTCCTCGTTGCATTCAAGCAAAACTAAAAAGAAGGTGAACTTATAACTACCAGCACGAAATAGTGTTTTGGCTTTTTCAACTGAATTTATATTCTCAGTATTTTGCCTCACCTTTTTACTGACAATACTTGGCAGATGTCAAGATTGTGTGAATATAAACAACATTGACCCTAGAATTGAATTCCTGGAATCAGACCTTTTAACTTTTCCAGCCATGTGCATCATTAATGGGCGCACGTTTTATACAATTTTGTCAGTACGCTTTGTTAGTCATCTTTTCCAACACATAACTTTTCAATCTCCTTGTTTTTCATAATTATTCATTGTAGCTCCCGCAGTCTCATAAACGCGAGTGA
Source organism: Odontomyia ornata (assembly GCA_963969285.1). Lineage (NCBI taxonomy): Eukaryota > Metazoa > Arthropoda > Insecta > Diptera > Stratiomyidae > Odontomyia > Odontomyia ornata. Next base: position 73,102,127 of record OZ017739.1, read on the forward strand.
CATCCAGTTCCTCATTGAATTTCCACATTACCTTCTCACATCTTTTACATATACCAAAATTTCCTTGCTTACAAATATGAGTCCTTCCCAGCTTTGTACCGTTCTTTTCAGATATGCAAAGAAATTCAGCTGTATCGTTACCATAGGCTAAACATTATAGAGTGTGAAGCTCTGAGGAGAGATTAATGTGGGATATGTTACGAGATTAATATTTCACTATCGTGTTGAGGTTATACTCGTAGATCTGAGAGAAGCATCATTAGGAGGTTTGTGGTTTGAGATGGTTGAAAGACGTTCCAGAATATATTAAACCAGCTAACTACGTTCGTCGTGTAAACGTCTTGTAAATAAAAAAATCTGTTTCGGTATAAAAACGATTGCGCTACTGACGGGATAGTAAGATATTTGAAAAAATACTAAGCAATCGATTGAAATCATTCTTAGTTGAAAACTCTATCGTAAACCAACATCAGTTTGAGAGAGAGAGTACTTTGGTTGCCCTAAATTCTGTCACACGTTTCATCAATCTAGGACTTGACAGAGGTGATTATGTCATCGCAATTTATGTGGATTTGAAAAAACAATTGATACAGTTGATCATAACCTCTTGCTTCGTAAACTTGAATCGTATGGTATTCAAGGTAGTCCTAAGCAGTTGTTTAAGAGTTACTTGGAGGGTATGTTGCAGAGAACTTTAATCCAAAATGTCCTGAGCGATCGAGCACCTACAGAAACCGGAGTTCCCCAAGGCTCAATACTTGGCCCAACTTTGTTCCTGCTATACACAAATAATCTAAATACATGTGGGCTGACGGGATACCCCACATTATATGCTGATGACACAGTTCTACTTTATTCAGGACGAGACAAAACTGCCATTGAGAACACTATCAACGAGGATCTAGGAAAATTCCATCAGTGGTTAATCGAAAATAAGCTAGTATTGAACACTACAAAGACAAAGTATATTGTTTTTAAGCAAAAGAACAAAGGAGACATAGATGTCGAACTAAATATTAACGGCGAAAAATTGCAAAGAGCGCTAGAAATCAAATATCTTGGTCTTATCATAGACCATCGTATGACCTGGTTGCCACACATAAATAGCTTAAGGAGGTCATTAGCCCCAATAATAGGCTTGTTAAGAAGATATGAGTCTTTTCCAATGCACATTAAGAAACTTGTTCTAAATGCATATGTCCTGACGAAATTACATTATGGAGTACTTATTTGGAGTCAATCGGCAAAGCAACACTTAAATAGTATATCCAGAGTGCTGACTAAAGCGTTTAAAAGCATTCTGAAACTCCCAATGTTTACTGTTTAGCTTTTATATTTTGTGAATATTTTCAGCCCATATAGTTATTGCACCCACCCAACTATAGATTTTAGCTCAAGAATTTGCACATCATTTCTTACAGCTCTACTCTAGCGCATCGTGTGTGACAATGTCTCGATAACAAATGATTTGATAGCATAATCACACCACTATAATTGTTCTATGAAAAAACTAAAATTTCAGTTGATCAATTAGACCTGAATTATTACCGCCCGGTTGCACTTTTGACAGCGTTTAGTAAAATATTTGGAAAATTCGTAAACAATCGTTTAAAATCTATCTTAATGGACAATTCTATCATAAATCCGCAGCAGTTTGGTTTTCAAAAGAAAAAGAGTTCTTTCGATGCGTTACTTTCTTTCTTACGTCATATCAATTTAAATCTTTATAGAGGAGACTATGTTATTGCAACTTTAGCTTTCGATACGGTTAATCATGACGTATAACTTCAAAAACTTGAGTCGTATGGTATTCAAGGCAAACTTTTGAAAAGTTATTTGAAAAGAAGATCCCAAAAAAACATCAGTTAATAATGTCTTGAGGGATCTAGCATCAATAAAATCGGGTGTTCCTAATACCAGTGAAATCTGGTGTTCCCGAAGGCTCCATACTTGGTCCAATCTTGTTTTGCTGTATACTAATAATTTGAATATATGTAGACTGAAAGGTCACCACAGGCTGATGTTACTGTACTTTATTTGGGACATGATAAAGGTGCCATTGAAAACATCGTCAACGAGGATCTACAATAAATATCGTTCATCCCTTACCGAAAACAAGCTAGCATTGAATACTACAAGACAAAATACAATGCTTTTAAACAAAAGAATAAGGAAGACATAGAAGTTGACCTAAAAATTAGGGGCGAAAAATTGCAGGTTGTTTACTGTTTAGCTTTTATATTTTGTGAATATTTTCAGCCCATATAGTTATTGCACCCACCCAACTATAGATTTTAGCTCAAGAATTTGCACATCATTTCTTACAGCTCTACTCTAGCGCATCGTGTGTGACAATGTCTCGATAACAAATGATTTGATAGCATAATCACACCACTATAATTGTTCTATGAAAAAACTAAAATTTCCTTTATAGCTGCAAACCTGAGTTCATAAATTTCGCTGTCCTTGTTGCTTCCATTGTCAAAAAAAATGGACACAAGAATACTGTACGGAAAGTGTCGAGGTATACTTGTTGGGGCTCCAGAGTTTCAAAAATGAATACTAATTGCTCTCTGCAAACGTCCCAAGTCCAGGTACACCTTCGATGTCATCCCCGCTTGACTTTCCCTCATATGTTTCCATCCGATAGCACTGTCCGGGTTGTGCCCAACTACGAGATATGCCGTAGTAAGGGTCTGTTCCAGGATTGTCGAGGTGCTAGAATTAAATTTTCATTCAATTGGTGAAAAAATTACCATGGAGCTTAGTGACAAGTCAACAAGCTATTTCAATATCACAAATAGCCCTCCTAAGTCCATCTCCCATATTCATCAAACGAATAAAAGAGAAGTATTAAATACAATCCAAGATTTGAAAAAGAATGCAGGACTAGGTGTTGACAATATCACCACACATGAAATTATTCTAGTCCAAGAGCTGAACTATTGGGAAAGTTTATAAACACGCATATTAGGAATGGACCGTTTCAGGACGGAGAGAATCTTGCAAAAATAATTCCAATATTCAAAGGAGTTGATCAATTAGACCTGAATTATTACCGCCCGGTTGCACTTTTGACAGCGTTTAGTAAAATATTTGGAAAATTCGTAAACAATCGTTTAAAATCTATCTTAATGGACAATTCTATCATAAATCCGCAGCAGTTTGGTTTTCAAAAGAAAAAGAGTTCTTTCGATGCGTTACTTTCTTTCTTACGTCATATCAATTTAAATCTTTATAGAGGAGACTATGTTATTGCAACTTTAGCTTTCGATACGGTTAATCATGACGTATAACTTCAAAAACTTGAGTCGTATGGTATTCAAGGCAAACTTTTGAAAAGTTATTTGAAAAGAAGATCCCAAAAAAACATCAGTTAATAATGTCTTGAGGGATCTAGCATCAATAAAATCGGGTGTTCCTAATACCAGTGAAATCTGGTGTTCCCGAAGGCTCCATACTTGGTCCAATCTTGTTTTGCTGTATACTAATAATTTGAATATATGTAGACTGAAAGGTCACCACAGGCTGATGTTACTGTACTTTATTTGGGACATGATAAAGGTGCCATTGAAAACATCGTCAACGAGGATCTACAATAAATATCGTTCATCCCTTACCGAAAACAAGCTAGCATTGAATACTACAAGACAAAATACAATGCTTTTAAACAAAAGAATAAGGAAGACATAGAAGTTGACCTAAAAATTAGGGGCGAAAAATTGCAGAGTGCTAGAAATTAAATATATTGGTCTTACCCTAGATCATATCTTGACCTGGTTGCCACACATTAATAATTTGAAGAAACAACTAGCACCAATGATAGGCATGTTGAGAAGATATGGAGATTTTCAAAGGATGCATATAAAGAAACGTATACTAAATGCATTTGCACTAACAAACTTACATTACGCGGTAGTCACTTGGAGTCAATTGTCAAAGAAAAACCTTAATATTATATCCAGGAAGCTAACTAAAGCCTATAAAAATATTCCTTATCTTTCAATTCTCATTCCAATAAGACTGGTGTATCATTGGTCCAATTCATTCACCTTCAGCCAAATCATTACTATGGAGAAAGCTAAGTTTATCTTCAAATGTCTAAAATTCAGCAAATTGACACAAATCCTATTTATAAATGTATCACAAATAAATCCATATAATTCAAGAAATGCAAGCAATGTCTTAATATCTTTCGCCAAAACTGATCGAATAAAGAACGGTGCAACGAATGATGCTCAGCGTAATCTTCGAGAGACAGTGAAAGATGCGAACTAACTAGTAGTTTTTAAGGAAAAACTTGATGATAAGTCCTGGGGATTTACAATACAGTATCTGAGAGCTGTTCACGAATTGAACTATATTAGCAAGAAAGGAGTGCTTCACAGCATTTTGAGTGCCCACTTGTACCAATGTTTTAACATTGCCTGGGAGGCATACTTAGGAATCGATGAGGTGTGAAGTGTAGATCACACGAGCGTTGTGCGACGATGAAAAAGTAATGGAGAGAGTGGTAAGGAATGGAGGCTATTAAAAAAATATACGAAGAAATTTAGTCAGTTTAACTCAGTGGCACCAGAGTTATATCGCAATAATTTTATTCATTTTCAAATTACAGTTAATGTCCTTTGAGTACTATATTATCAAACTGGTTAATACCACCTAGGGGTAAACACACTAAATTTTTTTGGCAGTGAATGGGTTAAAATCGAAGCATTCAGAATCAAGATTTTCCCAAAAAATTGCTTGCAGACTCGATAATCATTAACCATCGTTTTAACCAATATTGCAACTCAAAGTGCCGATAAACCTTGTCTAATGCAGACTACCAGCAAGCAAAATTCTACAATCAACGTCAGTAATATTGAGCATGATCAAATATTATTTGGCGATATTATGATAGAAAAGGTTGCATTTCGATCAGCACTCAGTTACTAAGGATGTTTATTGTATTCATTCAGCTTAAAAAGTTCAACCTAATATTAATTCATTTGTCCTTTTTAATCCACTTGTATTTTTTAAAATATATTGCTTGGTCGCAAGACATAAGCTATTATTTGAATCAAAAAAACCTAACCAACATCATCTTCAGAATATGTTTCTCCTATCGGCCAGTACTTTGATTTTCTCATCAATCAATCAGGTCCATTCAACCGCAGCTTCGAATGTAGTAATAGGCACTTTGAAGATATGCTGCGAGCCAACAATCACTAAGATTGTTAGTATTTTTTAACCTCCACCCCTTCTACGCTCTACATTCCAATTATGAATTCGCACTGCTGGGCGAATTTGCATATTCATTTTAACATTATTTGCTCGTGTGCTCATGGTATGCTTTTGCATTGGTATAGGAAAAGCAGAACAGAACTTTCATATCATATAATCTTATGTCCTATAACATGACCAGCTCACAGAACCATTATGTGACAGAAATTGTGACGTATAAAAAAAAGTTGTGCTGAAAATGGCTGTCTTTTCCGAGTATCCATATGTTTCTCATAATATCTGGGTTTTACTCATAATATTATGTGTAGAAATACTTACACATATTCAAACTTTGTCATATCATTATTTTTTTTAAACCTGCATCCCCCACCACTTTCTTTGTCGCACAACGCTCGTGGGATCTACACTTCACTTTTTTAACGTTTCATCAGATGAGCCAGCCAAACATTATTTAGAACATCAGTATAAAGAGGCACCCAAAATGTGTTATTCTTTTAATCTTATTTTGTCCAAATCTTGACCAGATCTGAAAGACAAAAAATCATCTAATACGGCGCGTCAAAAAAATCTGAATGATGATAGGGTCAAAAATGCCCTAAGATATTGTGCTGAAATATCCTGGATTGAGATTCAATCATTATTCATTAGATACTGCTTAAGTCTTCTTAAAAACCATAAGATATTCCGCTGCCGTGAGCGACTCAGAAAGATTGTTATATATACGCAGAGCAGTTGTCTACGTCCAAATTGTTTGATTTCCATTAATCTGAAGTTTATTGCCATTAATTTTTATGTCAGCATCTATATCTTCTTTATTCTTTTGTTAAAAAATGACGTATTTTGTCTTGAAAGTATCATGTATGATAACCATTAAGCTTACATATAAACAAATTATTAGTTTATAAAAGAACTATGTTTATCCAAGTATGCAGCCTTGTCTGATTTCATACGTACCGGGTCAATTAAAAAGACATTATCCACTGCTATTCTGTTTAATGTTCCCTTTATGCATGCTACAACAGTTACAAGGTATGCTCGCTCACGATAGCTTTGTCGACATTTATGGCTTTTGTGACGTCACTTGAAAGGTTATGCTACTGAGTAGCTTAAAATATTCTTATTTACAATCTAATGTTAGTTTTTAATTTCATTCAAATCCATAGAGAAACTTAACCGCTAGAGGGCCAGAAATTTGAATATATTGCATTTTTGAACCACTGCCATTCCGAAACCTGCACTTATTGGATAACCATTCTAGATCTTTCCCCTTCTTTTACGTTCCAAATGTACAAATGTTTTTCCAATTAAAACGCTTTTTTCCCCCTTTATATATGATATAATTTTGACGAATATATATTTTGGGAGTAAGTTGCTCCTTTCTTCAAAGCCATTGACACTCAAGAAGGGAGCAACTTACTTTCGAATTGTATATTTATCAAAATATATCATACATAAAGGGTAAAAAGATAGCGTTTCAATTGGAAAATTTGGCTAACATCTACAGTGCGCGCAATTTGCTTAGTCGTATATCAAATTTTTAAGCTTGAAATCTGCTTAGAGAATGAAATTTCAAAACACCATTTAAAACCATTATTTATTAACAGAACATTTTCGCTCCTTTCACCGGAATAAAATTGAAAATTCTGTTGGGCATTTTTTCAATGAGAGTTTTCAATGAGAGAGTTCATTCCAACACCTAAAAGTTTCGCTTCGAAGCTCTCTGACCATATTGTACTGCCTTCCATTCAAATAAATATGATGTGATATTATGCCCCAAACATTTTCAACTGGGGTTAAGTCCGGGCTTAAAGCCGGCCACTGCATCAAAGGAATGCTCTGATCTGAAAACTATTTCTTTGTGTGGTATGAAACGTGGATGGCAGCATTATCCTGTTCGAAAATAAAAAGTCATTCTTCAAAATCCTCGAGATATGGTATCAAAGCGACGTCGATTATATCGGTGTGCTTTTCAGAGCTAGTTTTTGTTGGTACAACACATCATTGGACTTTTCCCTATTAAGAAAAGACAGCCCAAATCATAAGGATTCCACCACTAAAGTTCCCGCTCATGCTTGGTGGCTCATATGCTGTCAGATCGCGGCAACAATAACTATAACCATCCGGTCCATTTAAGTTAAATTTCTTCTCATCAGAAAATTTTACATTCTCCCATTAGTTTGTCCAATTCATATGTTCTTTCGTCAATTCAAAGCGAGCCTGCTTATGCGCAACAGTCAATCGATGTGATTTTTTATGTTTTTTTTTAAGCAAAATTTGGCGATGAAAGCAAAAGCTGTTGAACCCGCCTTTTTGAACCTAAATCAACTTAGAAACAATGCTTCTTCTCTTATTTGTATTGCTTGCCTCTTTGATATTTGTGAATTCCGTTTGGGCTTATTGCTGCATCCATTCAATAGGGTGTTTTTAAGAAATGTCTTTCTCAGATCTTCGTATTTTCAGAGCTATATACATACGATAAACCCATTTCTTTGCAAGTCGTTATTTGTGCTTTTTCTGCAGTCGTCAGATACGTCATTTTACTCTCTGAACTGAAAGTTAAGAAGAGTAAAGTCTCGAAAAATCACAGAGCTATTCATTAAACTTACTTTTATTTAAATTTCAACTTCCAAATATAAATTTGCACGTTTGTTTAGACTATCGTACTCCCAATTTAATTATGTCCAAGCAAATTACGCAGTGAAATAAGAAAGTATTGATTTCAACTAACAAACTAATCGGAACAACAGCACAAAACCGTATCAAAGAAATCGTCACAAAAATAAAATATGACGTAGTTTCCTCACATATTAACCCAAATGGAATAATTCACTTTTAAGAGTAAAGATCCCATTTAAAGTTTGAAATTCTGAGTGCGTCAAAGCAAATTGCGCCCATTGTATTCATTAAACAGTATAATGAACTTTTGTGGCGCCAAATTTCGTTTAAGCTATAGTTTGGTCAAAGCAGATATCACGGATTTCCGCCTAATATAACCTGCCATGTCCGATGTTGAATCGTGTAATTGATAGAAGAGCATTAAATGTTCCTTTGCTTTTCTAAAATGTAAATTGGTGTAAATTTAAAAACCAGTTTCCGAATATGAAGGATATGAGCGGATGATTAATATTTTTTAAAAATTTTGGTAAACTCTGTTTTTATTGCAATCCAATGATAGCTATTTGGATCCAAACGATCTCCTACCTTAAAAATTGGAACTAGCAACCTTTTTGTTATACTCAGCATAGTCCCTTTTCATTTGGTTTGGCTAGCTGCAAATAAATATGTCAGCCGCGCATTTTTATTCTTTTCTGCATTTCTCAGCATCGTGTCGAAACGAACTCTTCCTTTGGATGCACACAGCGCTCAAAATCTGCAATTTACTTCTATAGTAAAATATCGAATGTGAAATTATCCCCATTTCTAGCTTTGAGTGCAATTTTAAAGATGCCAACTACTCAGCAACACTAAAACACTTCAGAGGCTCGATTGTCATTGCAAATGTCCTTATTTCGCATCTCATGTTTCGGAACCTGATCATTTTCTTCCATTTTCAAGGAACCAATCATGCTTTTTAGTCAGTTTTCCGTATTCATTATACTGCTTCGGCCTGCTCCAGGAATCGGGTACTGTGATCTCTCAGCAAACGCGCACAATTTGGTCATCGCAATTATTGAAACAAATTATTAAGAGTAATAGTCATATCTCCATTATTTAATCATCCTTCAAATATTTCTACGACGTGGACACATTCCCTCAGCACTAAATACACTCATATTTGTCTGAAATTTCTCCAGGATTCACCTGAACAACTCCCACACTGTCTTTAAGAAAATTATTTTTTAGACACGGGTACTAGTTTGGCGTCTCCAATTTTTTATGTAAGGAATGCGCTTCTTTGTTCACAACTGCGCCGGATATCTCCAAAATAGAAAGGTAGTTACCACTTTCAATTCCCTCGTTGCAACCGATCACACTCTCATGCCCCCTCAATCAAACTACGCTGTCAAAACGTTATCGTTTGAAACTCATCAAAAGCTCTCCCTTGGATGGTTTAGTTTTCTTCTCATTATTTTCGCGTAAAACAAACAAAAACTACACATTCAAATATCTGGTATATACATCAAGATTTACACTGTTCAAGATATAAGATACATCAATATTTACACTTTTCAAATTTCAATGTACTATTATGGGCTTACTCAAAAATTGCCACTACTTCCGAGACATCAAAAACCACCACCCCTTCAACACTCAACCGTTCACCTCAAGATCTTTAACATGAATGACTGTAAAGGCAAAATTGAATTATAGCAAGAAATGAAAAAAAAAACTTTTTGTCTTTTCTAATCAGTTGTGATGTTGGTTTGGACCAAACGATTGACGGTATAATTTCATTTTAACAATTATTATTTCCGACCTTACGTAGCTACCAATCACAGAGTGGATACACCAAGAATATAAGCTCAAATCAACAACATGGCTTCTTATAAATGGCATTTAATTTGCTTGTTGAGTTTTCGTTTAAAACAATTTTTTATATGGGACTAGGAAATTTCACCGATCACTCCCTAAGCCAGTTGAGCGAATTACTTCCTCGGAGCATTCGTTCTACTGCTATATATATATATATATATATATATATATATATATATATATATATCCTGCTCATTTGCTTTTCTACTTACAGAATGATTTAATTATATTATCCTTTTGCACCCAAACGCTTTCGTAATTCGAACTTTTGGCGCATCTTTGACGTGAATGCACTGATTGGGCGTAGTGTAGTCGAGTCCAATCATCGCGTTTCCGGAATCTCGCTCACCAGTTTCCAAATCTCAGCTTCTATTGACGTTTCTCTATCATTTCGTCCTATTTTATGTGACAATTGTTACTGAAATGTTGGTGCAAGAAAATTCAGCATAATACAATAAATTAAAACAGGATATGTGTTTAAAATTAATTCGATGTGAAGCAACCAACAAAACTAATTGCTGGATTAATCAAACATCAAATCAGCAATAACTACTCTATATCCATGAAAGCAACAAACATTCTGTCTTCGAAAACAATGCGCATAAAATGAATTCAAATTTTAATTATTTAAAACTCATAATAAATATAAAAATAAAAGGAAATGTTTCTGTACCTGATCACATATTAAATAAGAATATTTTATTATAACAATACAAACCGAAAATTAAGTAGCAAAAATAAAAGTTGAGCAAAAAAAACCATTCAGTCGAATAGTATCTAAAACTATTACTCTACATTTAATATAAATAATAAAATCTAAACTATTAAAAATAGATACATTTGCAACTACATATATCTACAATCACCTCTTGTAATTAAATAGAATTCAACTCATGACTTTTTTGTTTATTCGTTTAAAAAAGAAACCTCTAAAATGTAAGACATAAGTAAGCAACTAACCTATATAAAAATCGCTACTCTCTACCACTCTACCTAAAACAATGAAAACTAAATACAATGCTATGATTCCAAGTGAGACAACAACTTAAAGAAAAAATTATGTATATGTAAAGCAAATTGAAAATGAAATATATTTTGTAATAAAGATAAAATTGATTGATCACTTCTTCCTAAAACCACAAAAGAAAATAACAAATTAAGAAAAGAATAAAAATAAAAAAAACTCCGATGAAACTCATACATGAAAAACCATACTAAAATGCTTTTGCTGTTGAAATTGAATTGATTATTTTGTAATGAATTGTGCTAAACAAAAGATTGAAGATAAATATATAAAAATCGCAGAAAATACAGAACCTAAAATAAGAAAATGAGTGAGATATGTATTAAAATAAAAAGAACACAATGTGCGAAAATTGAAAGATACGATTAAATGAAAATTTATGCCGTTGGTGGTACTACAAAGTGGATGATGAATTGAAAAAATATATATATTTATATATTTTGTTTAAAATGACGAAGATCTAAGAAAAAGAAAATATTGTAGTGAGTTACAGCTAAATTTAGAATCTAAAATAAATGGAAGAAGGATATGCTATCATTGATAAAAAATTAATTTCACATTAATGAAAAATTAAAAAAAACACACTTTGAAATGGACTAAGTTACATGATATATTGCATTAAAAATGAAATCGAATCTAATTGTAATGTGAATGTTGTGGAAGAAATTGATTTTCTCGATAATTTACTTTAAGCTCTAGTATGTATCTTAATTTTGACGTAATTATTGGTCAATATTTGAAAAAAGGGATATTTGGTTTGGAAGGGAAAAAGAAAAGATGATAAACATTCTGGATTCGTTTGAATCGGAATCATGAATGGAAAAATTTAATTGTCATCATGCAAGCGCTTAAAACTAACATTTGAATTTGCCATTACTTTTGAAATAATTTATTAGCAGCTTTTCTGCATTACTTAGAAATGTTAGCATTGAACTTGCAATTTAGATGAATATGGATGCAATTGTATAATAATGAATAATAAATTAAATCACATCATTTGAACAAATTATTTGTGCAGATTTCAATCAGAAAGTTTTTAAATCGAATATCTACTTAAACACTGATTGTGAAATTTATTTGAATTAAAAAATTTCTTTAGTAGCACTGAGAAGGACCTAAATTGCAGTTCACATGCCAGTAAAACTTATGAAAATAATATTCAAAATTTATTTAAAATTTACAAATACAAACAGAATTGGTTGAAGTAACAAAAAATATCAGGAAAAAGCATTAATACCCGAAAACCCTGCAAAATGTGCCTTGCATGTACAAACCAAAAGGTATAAAGTTAAAACCCATAGAATCTGCCCAACTACAAAAATACTATTCGAAATTTAAACCCAAAATTTTCGATAAACCTATTTACCACTACAATAGAATTTATGGCAAACAAATATATTTTCAATAGGGCTGACAAAACGTAACCTGGGTAAAAAAACAAAGAAAATAACTTGACAAAATGAATGCAGCTTGAAATTTGATAAATAAATCGATTGCATAAAAAGTACAAAAAAAAAACAGAAATTACTGTAAAAATATTTAATATGACAGAAAAAAATCTCCTTTGTTTTCACAAAACATAATAGAATCTCTTCGGCAGCTATTTTAAATAGTTTCACCAAAGGTAATATTTTTCCAGTGATATAGAAACATTTATTCAGTAATAAAAAACGAAAAAAAAAAAATCAATCAATAGACCAAAAACTATGTGTGTACAATAAAATAATCCAATTTATAAATATGTAAAATAAATAGATAGATAGATTCGAAATAGCTAACATGCATACTAAAATCATTCCAATCTAATACGTAAAAAATTACACACAGTTAGTAATAAGCCAAACAATAGACACATACAACCCCGCATAGCTAATAGACACAAAAACAGGAACAATAGAATCAATAGCAAACAGGTTTAAAACACATCACGATTTCAGATAATTGAAATATGAACCCATACCCAACTTTGATATAACTATTCAATCGATATAAAATGTGCAATAGATAGCTTTAATTTTTTTTCTCTCATCTAATTCCAGTTTTTATAAATAGCCGAACCTTTACGAATGTAGAAAGAAAGAATTTTTCCACAATTTATTTTACATTTTTATATAACTTTATGATAATGTATTTATTATATAAACTTCTTCATAACTTTTCTACCTATAGTTTCTGCATTTAGTTAGAGTAAAACTCTTACAATGTTAAAAAATTGGTGAAACAATTTATTATAGATGCTAAATTTTTTTTATTCGAATCATTGATAATAATAATGGAAGGGACGGAAAGGGATTTGCTTGTGGAGAAAAATTTTGCATTTGAAAGCAAAATATTAACAAAAAAAAAATTATTACTCGATACCTGCTGGCTTGAAAATGTGTCAGGCTGATTGAAATTTGAAAGCAATAACCAAACTATGTGGAGATTTTTTATGCATGGCTAGGGTTTTGAATTGAAAAACAACAAGACAATCAATCAATCCAATTGATTTTTGACACTATCAACATTAAAAGGACAGTCAAACAATTTGTGTGCTTAAAATGTACTATTTTCATATATTTAATTGATGATTTAACGAGATAAAAATTCCATTTTCGCGACTTCGGTTATATTTATTCGTCTTGCTTATTACTTTGATTTTGCCACATCATTAAGACATTTAAATTTATATCGACTCCAGCCTTCGGATTGGAGGTAAAGATTTTATTTGCAACTATAAAAAATAAGAATTCGTTCGTTGAATATTTTTCTGATTTATACAAAGTAAGACATAACTCCGTACCAACCTTGTAATAAGTCGATAACTCCAAAATTGATTGTTTTAAGTAAAATTTAAAATTCCAGTTAAAAGAATATACGAGTATTGCTAAAAAATTAATCGCAGGATCTAGTTACAATTCTTTATTTTATTCAAAATAATTGAAACTCATCTCAAAATCAGTGACTTAAGAGTTATTATTATGATAATATGACTTAAAATGCAGAGAATCATTGGGAAGGTAAACTATTATTACTTCAAGAATTGAAAATTATCATACTTGTATTACAGCATAGAAAAGCAACCGCTGACTTAATTACAGCACATTGTAAGAATTAGGTGTCCTACACTCAAACATCAATTACTCCTTAAAGTGGCTAGAGTTTCTCCAGCAGACAAACTTTTCATAAAAAGCGAAAGATACTTACAGTCTGCTTGCATCTTTGTTGCTCATCAACTAGGCAGTAGGTTTTTTCCTGGAAACAAATCTAAGCAATTCGTTAAAGATATTCTGTCATGTCCTCTGCGAAGCTATGCATCTTGCACTCCCTGCTATCCTTAAGACATTTGTCATAAGAATTATCCGAGTTAACGATGCCCCGTATGCAATCCAATTAGTATCTGCAGTTTTTGCATTAGTTGTAAAATACGGTTCTAAATTTCGTATGATTTTTCCAATGTTGAATTTCTAAGTTTAATGGTAGTAAATGGTCTTGGGGTCGCGCGTTGGGTTTACTGGTTCCCCAATAATGGGACATTAAATGCCGAGAAATGGCAATAACTGCAAATATATCTACAGCTCTGCCACTAAACTCTTCTTACACCTGCTTTGTGGTAGTCGCTGGTAGTTTTTACTTATTATCAAAGGCTGGTGTAAGAGAGTGAAGGCAAAGCTTCCGCGCCTGATAACGAATTCGAAAGTAATAACCATGCCGCCGGAATGGAGGTTGAGCGACGGACTAACTCCCCCTCCCAGGAAAACCCTACATTGCTTCATTGGAAGACGAGGTCGATAGATTGATACAGTTGGAAACGAGAGGGGGCTGTAGTGCTACGAAGAAGAAGATTTCTTATTTTCTTCAGGTGTCTCCGAACAAAAACCATCTCAATAATACTAAAGGGCTCAAGACTGACTAAAGCAGTCGCAACCGATTCAGTTTTAAGAGCATACAAAATTCTGATCAAATCGATTCATTTATTTTTATTCTACAATCTCGTTATCCATTTAATGCGGCGAAATTATAGTGGAAAATTAGTATAAAAACTGAGAAAAAGGTTGGTTTTAAAGGGCTTCTGAAACATATGTGTGTGTGTCAAATTCAATGAGATTATCTTAATTGCGGAGTAAATTCACTTCCACTGACTTTTCTTCGATTGCTTCAATTGCTGTTGCTCTAAGATAGCTCTGGCCTGACGGTGCGAAATCATAAAATTCTTTACTGGGCTGGTAATAGAATCTGTCCATAAATTTAACATCTCTCGATGTTACCAACCTTGCCTTGCCATTTACATTTGGTGCTGTATCCTAGAGAAACGCCTCGCTTTGACCTTGGGTCCAATTACCCCTTTTCCAGGTGCATTATCCTAACGTAGATTTCAGTTCCAAAATGCCGGAAATATGACACATCTGGAATTGATCCCAACCAAACTTCAAACGGTGTCTCTTGCCTTGTAATTTGCTCGTAGGGCATAGGTATTTGGCTCTTCTGTCGAATAAACCTCACCTCATACCAACCTGTCACAAAATAAAGACTCTTTCCCATCGATGCAGTCTTTATTTCTCCGCACTCATCTGGATGAATGTGCTCACCTAACTTCGATGTTTTCTGAGAACGCTACGGAATGGAGGTTCTGTTCAACTTTCCCTGGGCACAGACTTCGTCCTCAAATTCTTTTTTGAGGTTTACTTCATTGAGACTCGCACCTGCGATGCATACCGATCTAAATGCTGCTCGAAGTTCTTGGATATTCAAATGTTCCATCCGCACATGCCAGTCCTTCAATGAATTGTCAGGTAGTATTATTTCTCCTTTAACTTCGATGGTCTCGTTGCATTCTGGCGGGATTACATCTTTGAAATAGTAGAGTTCGTCCCTTCGTTTTGCGATAAGAATAACTTCTCTGCGAGAATTAACTATCTCGGCTTTTGATTTGTCGAAAATGAGTTAATGCCCCTTGTCTGTCACTTTTTCGATCGATACAAGATTCATTCTCAAGTCCAGCAAGAACAAAGTGTCACTGAATATAACCGTCTGTTTCTCACCATTGAGCTTCGATTCGAAAACACTTCTCCTTTTCCCACTATGTGTGCATTGACACTGTTTGCCAAATTCAATTTTCCGCGATCATTTTCTTCATCAATGTCCGCGAACATTTTAGCATCTTTGCACATGTGGGAAGTCCATCCACTAGCGAGACCCCACACACTACTATTTGCCGCGTCATTCGTCGAAATTTCACAATCCTTAAGTTGAGCAGGGTATGTCGATAAACTCACATCTTCAACACATTTAGGTTGTTTGACCGCCTTCTTTGCGCAGTTTTCATGCGGTGTCCCATTTCGTTACACTTGTAGCATTTTATTTTCGTATCCTTGTTTATGGCAACTTTTCGACCGTCCTTCTTTTGGAATTCTACGATTTATTCTTCACAAACATATCGTTCGGTAACGCGTCTCGTCTCGCCTCGCGACGAGAATCAAATTCCGCGGTGATTTTTATGCAATCCGTTTCGAGGGTAGGCAGCTCGCTCCTCGAGTTGATGGCGCATCGAAAATTCTCGAATTCTTCTGGCAAGCTGCGTAGGAGCATGACAACCAACAATTTTTGATTGATTTCAATGTTAAGTTCCGCCAACTTCTCTATAATATCGAGGAACGATCAAGAATGTTGCAGAATATAATCGCCATCTTGCATTTTTGTCGATATCAATGCGTTTAGTAAAGCCGCTTTTTGAACAGGACCTTTCAACTGGTAGGTTTCTTCGAGTTTTGTCCCCATTTCTTTAGAAGTTTTACAATCCTTGATCTGTATGATCTCAGACGGGCTCCTTGCAAGACTTATGTCCAATTGTGCTTTCAAGTCTGCGTCCATCCATCGTTTTGCCGCAGCCGTTTTTGTCTCCACACCTTTCATGATTTCTGGTTTTACAATCTCTCCGTTCATATATGCTCAAGCATTATTTTTAATTAAGATTGCGCGCATCTGAAACTTCCATGTGTCGTAGTTGTTCTCTCTCAAAACTTCGAATTTTACGCCTGCAGTGTTCATCTTTATTCGTCGAAATAAAGGACTTGGAGGTAAATGGCCGTTGCAAATGTTCTTTCACACACGTTTATTTCTCGACACTATTTCAGTTATTGCCGTTGGCGTTCTGGGCCCATAACATATTGATAAAATATCGGACAGACAAGAGAAAAATAGATATGACAATAACTTGAAGAACTAACGTACATTATTGAATAATTACAAAGTCGAGAAAATGTCAAACGTGTTCGCGGTACGGGACTCTAATTAGCACTAACTATAAGAACCAGATTGCGCTTGTGTTCAAAAAAGAATGGCGCCCTCAGTGCCGATAGATAGCAGTAGCCCAGCTAATAATTCCAATAGTATCAATAAACATTTTTACACGTTTCTGATGTTAAGAATGACTAAGCGAGGAGCCCTCAAACGGAAAGCATTTAAAATTAAGCGGTTATTATTTTTCAAACGCTTTTCCTCGAGACGGCAAGATTTGAAATTACATACATTCTATTTCAGACAGCTTTTAACTAATTATTTTCAAAATAGGCAGCTAGATTCTTCATATAATTACACTCTATGTGTTTGGAGTGATACCATTGATACATATAAAATTTATACGAATATTGGAAAAATTATGTTCTTCCCCTGAAAGGATCAATTTCAATTTTCATGGAAGCAATCAGATTCACATAGAAGAAAGACATATTATCTAAATAAATTTGAAGCCCCAAGAATTTAAGATTAGATCGCGTAAGCCGAAGATCCCTGATTCGAATCCCATTGGCGGCAACGACATTTGTTTCGAGCGATTCATCGAACGGACTATAAGCCCGTTCAGTTGTGATACGTGCTGGTTAAAAATCAGAACATATCAAAACTGGTTGGACGGACACACGACTAAAGCGTGATACTGACCATATCATCTTCGCGAGTGGCGACACATTCGATCAAGATAATGAGATACTCTAACTATTTCTAAGCGAAGTCTCGAACATAACATCTAATAGAAAGTTGCAGCTATTTTATGTACTAGGGATGGGACATATCCGGACGAAGAGAAACTTACAAAAGTAATTCCAATATTCAAAGGAGGCGATCAACTAGACCCGAACTGTTACCGCCCGGCTGCACTTTTGATAGCGTTTAGTAAAACATTTGCAAAACTCGTAAACAAAACAATCGTCTAAAATCTTTGTTAATAATCGACTAAAGAACGATGCAATGAATGATGCTCTGCATATACGAGTATATAAAAATTTTCCAGAGACAGTGAAAAAAGCGAGCTCACCATCAGTTTTTAAGAAAAGAACTAAGAAACATCTAAGGAATACTAATTGATGATAAGTCCTAAAGATTTACAATACAGTATTTAAGGGCATTTAGACTCTATCGTCGAGATACTTACAGAAACAGCTATTTTTTATAAACTCTAAATGTTTTTTATTGCGTCATATAATAATTTTGTTTTTATATCTGAGAGCTGTTCACAAATTGAACTAGATTAGCAACAAAAGAGTACTTCACAAAATGTTGTGTGCCCCCTTATACCGATGTTTTAACATTGCCCTCTATGCACACCTAGGGATTGACGAGGGGTGAAGTACAGATTGCACGAGTGTTATGCGACGATAGGTAGAGAATGAAAGTAATTAGAAAAAGACCACGCGGTGCCTAATGAATCGTCTCTCATTTTCATACAAGCTTCTTGTCTTAGTTTTCGATCGTACTTGATTATTAGAACTTGTATTGCTTGCCTTTGTCCATCAGTCTGAATATGGGATCATAATCATCTATTGCTCGATACCCCAAATTGGTTTAAAATTTTTAAATTTCGCCAATCATCATGGTTTTCCGACCTAGCAAAAATCGATCAGCTTCTATCGAGTCTTTCCATCGTGTTCGTGGCCTTCCTACTGGAAGTATTTTTTTCTACATAGCCCTTCCAAAATCATCCGTGACAATATCAATTGGTTTCATGTATGAATGTTCGTCAACTTTTAGCGATGTGTGGTTTTCAAGGTTTTTTTTCATTATCAAAACTTCGACTGGTGCCATTTTATCTACGTACCTGTAAGCGCTTGAACAAAAACAGCGTTTATTACTTCCATTTCTAACATGCATGTGTTTCTTATTGTAGATTGTCGAATTCATGTTACTTCACGAAGGTTTGCATCCAGTATGCTATCTGCTATACATCCCAAAACTTGGAAATTGTTGATCTAATTGATACTTATATTCAGTAATGAGCCTTTCGACGGAGGGACAATTGAAAGGACAAGCTTTTCTTTAAACACATGAAAAATTACTTATGGAATTCTTTGTAGCTACATGAATGAGTTGCATATTTAGTTATTTAGTTTAGCTAAGACATGAAAAATGGTTATTCGAACTTCTGGTTACGATTACCACTTTGGCCTAATCTACCTTTCACCGATCACAAACTCAAATGGCGTTGACGTTCTCAGTCTTCCACAGTACATCAAACACCTCAAACTCATCAATAAATCTGTCGACGAAATAGTAGATGTCGTGGACGTCAGAAAGAATCATTGTTTATTTCATATACACAATTTTTGTTTTGCCACTTCACATAGTCCAAGCAAACCGAAATACCAATGGCAGACTTAAGGGCAATTACTAAGAACAATATATTAAACACATCCAAGCAAAAATGATTCTATCAAAAACTATTCTTGTTGTTGTTGCACTATAGCCCCTTTCGAGCCTTCGCTTAGAGATATTTAGAGTAGCTCATCACGATCGAATGTGTCGGCACTTCACAAGGTGATATGGTCAGTATCACGCTTTGGGCAAACTATTCTTACCTAACCTCAAGCTTGAAAAAAACAAAATAGTGACCATTTTTATTTTACTTTTCGAATGTTTCAATCTGTAAAAATAGAAAAAAGAAACAAAAATTTGATTAAATCCGTTCTCAGGTTGAATTTATTCCTAAAATTAGAGAGTTGATCACTGAGGAAAGGGCTAGCTAACCCCCGAAACCATTGTCCGGTTTTAGAAATTAATTCAACCTGAGAACGAATTTAATTAATATGGTTACATTTTTCATCTACACAGAAATAGGTACAGAAAGGTTTCATTCTTATTGCACATTCCTCCTTCGGACCAAAAATTTTTTTCCTCGTACTTTTAGTGAAACTACACCTATTTTACAAACCGATCGACATTTTAGTGTTTAAATGTATTCTTGAGTGATTTCAATTTCTCCTCCCACGTTTCAAATACTTCAGAATTTTGCCTCTATGACTCTACAGTACAAATTAGACCTTAATCTCCCGGATACATCGCGCCTAGTGTTCTCGATAGATTGACCGCCTTTTCAAATTTGAAATATCCAACAGTTTTTCACTGTTTGCTTCAATCAAATCCTCCCATCGTTTTCATGGCTTCCTCTTGGACAGCTGGCTTTAATCTGTCCTTTTAGCAACATTCTACCTACCCTAGCTTCTGCCATACACGTTCACCGTGGCCGGCCCATTGTACTTTTTCAGTTTTTTTTGTGAAAGAAACTTAGGGCTCCTTAAGAAAACTATGCAACTCGTTATTGCATCGGATTCGCCAGATTCTCTTTACTTAATGGAGCCAAATATTTTTCGATGAACTCGACGTTCGAAAGCAACACTTGACATCTACTGACGAAATTACACGAATAGGCTACCGAAGTAACTCTTATACTCTTTGATGACGTCTTTTCTGGAAACGATTGTGTGCTTGCAGATTGTCCATTGTTTAACAGTTGATCATTGTGTTGAAATAGTAGACTAGCTTTTTAATTTTGTCGCAGTGTCTCCATTTCACTTCGTGGTACTGCAAATTTTCTCTCGAATAACTGTCTATCCTTCCGGCAGGTTTAAATTTCCCTTCATATAAGATTTTCTTCTTTTTTTATCTATTGCACTTTCCCTGTCACTTTCAATTGGCATATTTTGATATCCGACAAAGACACTAAAGCATCCCACGAGCCATTCGGTCGATATAAAATCGCAGAATACATTCGGTTTTTTTTTTCCTAAATAGACGAAGACGAAATGAACTGCTGCGTACCAGCTAATATAATGTAGTGCGGGAATGACCCTTCGCGCCAATTTCATGATCATCGTCTCTTTCTCGTTAAAAATTAACCCGGCCTGCCTTACTGACTCTTTCAACTTCTGGAAGACCACCCTCAGCCGATGGTGAGATCTGAAGGTTATTGGTTACTGCCACCAATTGTATTGTTTTTACAATATGTGTGCCGTCAACGTCAAGCAAACTGCTCGAAAACCTTCTTAACTCCTAGCCGAAATTTAAATTGCAGATTTAGAAAAAAATATTCCATTCATAATCGTAATTTATAAAATAGTTTTCTTTCTTTTTATTATTATTAAATGTAATTTTATATCAATTTTCCTTTATATTAAATGTAAACGTTTCCCATTCCTTATATTCTTCATTAGATTTAACTTTTATTACTATTTCAAATCTTTTTCACTTTTCCCTACTTCAGTTAATTTTTCTTGAAAAATTTTAAACCTGCCAATTAAAATTTCGGATATAGGAGCACTGAGTTAGTGCACCCCAACGGTGTATTACATTACCGAAGGCAAGCGAACCGGGCTGAGCGAGCAGCTGATGCGATTTACCATGTACACGGGAATAGAAAGAAGAGAGATTTTTGGGATGGGTCGGGAAGTTGACTTACGACCGCGGCACGGGAAGCACGCGCAGAAAGGCAGTTTTTATATCAATACTCTGTTAGTGCATAAAAAGTGTTCAAGTTTTGTTGTTTAACTCCCTTTAACAAATTGCCGAATGGATAAAATTAAATTGAATAATAAGCATTGCGACCAATGCTATAAAGAATAACGTGACAAGAGTAAAAATCGCATTATAAACTTTGCTGTCGATAAACCTTCAAACGCAAGGAAGGAGAGACCCTTTTGAAAGTGAAAATTAGCGGCCCCATTTGTCCTCCGTTCCGCATATAGGATCTCGACACCCCACACTTGAAATAAATTTGAAGTTGAATTTGTAGTTTTCTCCCAGTTCTTATTGATAATATATTATAACGAGTGAATGTGATATGGTTAGAAAAACAAATGCAGTGCAATTCTAACCGGCAAACATATAACCTAGAATGCTTAATTCCTGCGTAGTCGCGGATTATTTTGATAGTATTTCTACCAGTTCAGTGATGGTGATCTCTTGAAAGACTCCATTTTTCCCCAAAATACCTACCCACTAACAAAACTTCAACAAAATGTGTTCCTTTTCTTCCCATTAAAATTTCAAGAAAAATAATCATAAAATGCATTCATATAAATGCAGTTTCGAATGCACTCGTTATCTTCAAATTGTTTTCTTCATTCGAGCCGTATTCTAAAGCACATGCTTTCCCGCGAGAACCCTCACGATGAGCATTTCATCAATTTAATTACGATGGATTGTCATAGTTAGAATGCCGTCAACGGTTGTTCCCGTCACACGTGGTCGCCTTATTCGCTGCGAAGAAGCCAACGTAGAATGACCATGGTCCATGAATTGAAATTTTGCAGATTGTTGGAAATTTTATTTCAATTATACAGTATTCTCTTAATTTTACCACTGTCCTCTGCCCTGCAGTTTTTTCAACGAATATCTATTTAGGTACGCATTGTTCGTCCATACAAATCACGCAGCCATTTCATTGTAGCTTCTGCATTCTTACTATTGTTGAGATCTCAGACTAGTTAAATATTTCATATAGCTCGTGGTTTTATCTTAGTCTCCCCATTGGTCCCTTCTTGCTGTGCTCCGATTATTTTTCTCAGAACCCCCTCTCCAAGGCACTTCATATGTTGCAGCTTCTTGTGTGATAATCCACGTTTCACATCCGTGGCACCACAAGTCCAATTGCAGATTTGGATACTTGGAAGTTATTTATTTGAAGCAAATATAATTCATGTTTCCTGAAAAACTGTGCGTCTTTCTTTAGTATCAAATATTGGATACGTAAGAAAGGAACGTACTATCATAATATCTATGCATCATGAAATAAACAGAATATAATTTTGAGAAAGAAAACTAACTAATAGAATCTATATTGATTCTTTGCCGCCAAGTGGTATTTTCGCACAAAGAACTCGCACCTTCACAATGCTAGACGCAACTCTCTTATCAATGAAGATGTTGAAAAGAACTATGATTTTTTTCTTGCGCGGTACATATCCAACTTAGAGGATTCTAAAAATGGAGGACGAAGATCCAGAAAATAAAATGTTGCCATTTAACTGCCCTGCGAGTCCCCTTATTTCCATGTTTTGCTTAAAATTAGTTAGTTCTTCTTCGGAGTGTACTCACCCTTCACATAATCTTTTTCTAACGTTAGAGTGGAGCAGTAACTTTATTTTCATTCAAATTGTAAAAAAAGTTGGTTGGGAGTAAGTGATCGAACCTTTCATTGACGAAATCCTAGATCATTTTGATTTGTTTTTTCGTTTTAAATTAAGTTGTGCAGAACTCGTTATCACTGATAAAGTTGTTGAAGCTATTTTACTTCCTGAAGTAAGAGGATGTCAATTTATATTGTGAAGCCAGCCAAAGGAGCACCGTAAAATTATGGTTTTAAATGATAAGCATAAATTTCAGGCTCTTAAGTTGTAGTCGATTTCGATGCCAAACTTTTAACCCAATTCGAGATACTCGTATACCTAGTATCTGGACAAATGGTAGGTAGACACCTTTGTTAAAGCTTTCGCTCGAACGGTTTTTGGCTCGTGAATGGTATTTTATTCCACTCTCTCGTCTCCTCGATAAGGAAGTTTCTGCCTCAATCATCCGAAGATGCACCCGATGGGAATTTCGTCTGTCTAACGTATCATACTTTCTTTATTTTAATATGAAACGGTCTAGCACCACGAGTAAGAACAGCAAGCGATTGCTGTTCTTACTCGTGCTGCTAGATTTGCGCCTCGTGTAACTAAAAAATATATTTTTCTAATCTTCATTTTGGCAATTTGAATATTTTTATTTATTCTCTGTATCCTTATGTGCTATACTGCAAATTATCTTTTGTTTTCCGTTAAATTTTTTATATTCCGGCGCTTACCATTAAATCATTGATAAATTTAGCCTATCTAAGGCACAGAATGAATTAGATCAGCTCACTCTCACTCAAATTCAACCACGTGGCTTCGAATATCGTTGTTTTGTTTTCGTTTATAACAAGTTTTTGTATGGGATTACCTGATCTCGTGCTAAACTTTGCGCAGATGCACCCGCTGATCGCTACTCATCTCAATGGTTACTGGTAATTCTGGCAATGTTCCCTACAATCAATTAAATATTAACAAAATATGAACTAGCAGTTGAACTTGAAATTCATGAGTAGTGAACTGTGATAAAGTTGAAAGCTTAGAAATAAAAAAAAATAAGTTGCCTCCAACCTTTAGATACATCACTTTGAGAAGTATCTTGCTAGCAAAAATTATTCCTTTGAAATTTTTAGGGTGGTACTGCCGTTTGATTATTTTTCGAATACTGGAAAGATCTACCAGGCTCTAATATTTTGAAATAATTAAATCATCTGATTCTTATAATTTGCACATATAAAAAAGTGAAAATCAAAATAAAATAATATAGCATGACAAATAATTAAAGTTTTTTAAAAAATCGGATACATCCCTAAAATTGCTAAATTGTTTTTCGTTTCAAAACTCCCAATTTCATGTTAAAAAGTAATCCTCCTAACAAACAAAATATTGTCAGCCCTATTTATCTTGACCTGAAATTGTGAAACTTTGAGTTACAATTGCTGCATCAGTCGTGCAAAAGAAGCCATGCTTTTTTATTGTTTGTACATCCTTGAAATCAAATCTATGAATGCTTCTCCGACTTAAAAATAAAAATCCAGATAATATTATACTTACCGCAAGCAGAGAAAATATAAACTTGATTTTTCATTAAATTTCGAACGTTGTATCAATTGTTTGTATTTTAAATTTAATTTTCTGCATGCAACTATTTATTAATGTATTCTTTCCTGATCATTTAATAATTTAAAATGTAGACATATAAGTGAAATTTGCTATGAAAATATAATACTTAGTATACCATATAAATTGCGAATGTAAATATTTGATAAATTGCTCGTATATATCATTTTGCATTTAAGATAATTTTTTTAATATACAGAAATGAATTATGATATGAAGTTTTTAGTTGTTTTCTATACATATATGAAATGTAAATACTTGTAAAATATTCTGATTTTCTTCTAATTTAATATACTTTGAAAGATAAGAAATGATTATGGAATAAGAATATAAATATGTAGCAGTTGGTGTAAGCATTATTGTTGGAATTCTAATTTTTTTATTTATTATTATTCCAAAGTGAGAAAAACAAAGAAGGAAAATCGAATGAGAAAAAGGGAGAGAGAGAAAAGCTGTAAGGTTGAAAAATATGCATATGAATTATATGTGCACCAGTTACCAATAGTTTAAAAATTCATAGGCAAATAAGGCAGTGAATGTAATGTTGTTCAAGTATGCAATGTTTAGTTATGGCACTTTTTTCAGATACTTTTTCGATGGACGCGGACAGAAATGTTAAAACAAACTACAATTAGTACAAAGACGTAAAGTAACTTTTGGGTCAAATAAGTAATTATCTGAGATGAGAGTGTCATTATTAAATGGAACAACACTACCTTCATCAGCCTATAATTTTAATTCATTCACAACGGAACCAATAGATTCTCAATAGTAAAAGACACATTCCTGACTTTTAACAGAGACTGCCATAGAAATTCATTTGACTCGCTACTTTGAACAATACAACCTTGAGGAAAAAAACCAATAAACTCACATATGAAATTTTCTTGATTTAATTGATATTTTATTAAAATGCGTAGATTTTAGAAAGAAGAAAGAAAAAAAAAATACAAATTGAATTTCCTATTTCATTCGTTGTGCTAAATTATACTATTCAAAACAAAAGAGAGAATAAATAAATATATGAAAGCAATTAATATGAAACTAAAACTGTCCCAGAATGAGATATTTTGAAAGGAAATCGATGTACAAGCAAAGAAACCTAAAATACTGTTTTTATTGTGGCGATATACTTTGTATGTACGATTCGAACATTCGAAGAATAATATTAAAAGCAAACATTAAAATAGAAATGAGATGATGAAATAAATATATTTAAGTTATCATGAAATATTATACGTTGTTATCTACCTCAGTTTTGTCGTTCTACTTTTAATTCTTAACATTTAATTTATTATACATAAAAAAGAATATTTTTTAATATAACAATTAAGAATGAGATTGTGAAGCATTTGTATGTGTAAGGATAAGTTATTATTTTTCTTTCTGTAATGTTAGAAATAGCAGTGATTGTAATTGAATAAACATTTTTATATGATTTATTATTTGTACTATGCACTTGTTTCATGATTAATTTTGGGTCCTTTTTACTCAATTACGTAAAATGGTAATATTTTATCGGAAACCAAATGAAGCAATGGAAACATTGTGATGGTGTATAAGGTAAGAACCAGATAGGATGTGAAGAGAATACAATATTGTTTAAAATATTTGTTGTATTATTAATGAGATTTTTTCTTTTTAATTTATAAGTGAACGCTTATGAATTGCGAATAAATGATTTAAAAGGAATAACATTTTGTAGTTTGATATGTATGATATATGTTTGTATACACAGCTCGAGTTTATACTGATATTTTGTTAGCTTCGGAAACGTGGTTAACTTGGTGGAAGCTCTAAATAGAGTGAATGTTGTACAATAAGTATAACATCGTTAGGTACAAATACAGGCGTGAGAATCTATACAATGAAATATTGGAATCTATATAAAGTATTTAATACTAATCGTTATAAATGGAATCTATACAATGACAACTGTACATGTGTAAACACCTCGGCTTCCACTCTCCTTATGGGATTTCTAAGGGCCATAGTGTTCGGATTGTTTTAGTTACCTGGTTGATCTCAGCTCCGCGGGACTCGTTGATCCTGTAATATCTTCTGCAGTTGCTTCTGGTACTTGCATTGGATGGCCTTGAGAAATGTCTTCCTGTCGAACTGGCTACACTTCAGTCGCTGGGCTTTTGCTCGATCTTTGGCTTGTTGTATTGGTTCATTTATATCTGGGGATTTGGAATGAGGCTTGTGCGTAACATCAATCGCTCACGTTTTAGTCTAGTGATTCATTATCGTAATATTCGTTTTTAAAATTAGTTTCGCAATTCGTGGGTGTGATTTGGTCGATATTGCGAGTGTGCCTTTGGTTGTCTATGAGGACCTCGTACTGCCTATCACCCTATTTGCCGGGGATAATGCCATACTTCCACTTATAATATTTGTTGTTATCGAATCGCGCCTGAACTTGATCGCCAATGTCGAATTTGCGTAGATTTGAGTTTACTGGATTTTGTTTTTCTCAGAGCTCACTGGCTGTGTCTCACTCTCTTCATTAAATCCAACCTGGCTCGAATTTGTCGTTTGAACATTAGGTCTGATGGGCTGACCCCGGCTGTTGAGTTCAGTACTTTCGGGTATGGCATTTAAAATCGACATAATTTACTGCGCAAGTCACCGCGTTCATTCATCATTGCTAGTAGCGCTTGCTTAATTGTTTGGACATATCTCCCTGCTTGCCCATTCGAAGATGGTTTATAATATATTTATAAGCAATCCCGTTCGACTTTAGGAAGGATTCGAAATCCTCTGAACGCTGTGGTTTTGTCTGATAGCCGTAGAATCTTAATGGTGGTCCCGGGCGTCATATTCTTTGTGGGCACCGTTTTGATTCACTTGGTGTAAGCATCCATGATTATTAGTATGTAGGTATCGAGAAATGGGCCAACAAAGTCAATGTGTAACCGTTGCCAAGGAAATGTTGGATATTCCCATAAGTGAGGTACGACTTTCGTTGGGTTTTTTTGGCGTCACAGCGTCCTCCTCGATGTCTACTCCTTGCCACCAAACTAAGCTGCGAGTAAGAGCCTTCATACTTACGATTCTGACGTGGGCTTCGTGAAGTTCCTCAAATATGCGAGCCTGCAAGATTTCACTCGAATCCATTTGAATATGCATCCGTCTTCTATCGAAGAGTTCGATAGGGCTTCGTTGGATGGCAAATTTTCACCTCTTTGTAGTGCGTTGTAATATCTACGGCATTCCTCATCTTTTAGTGCTTCTCGCTTGATTTCTTTTCTGGTTACTGGGAGTGTAGAAATAAGAGAAATTTGAAAAATTATATCATAATCCTTAACGTTTGAATCTATTGTCGACTCTAATTGAAATCTTGAAAGAAAGTCAGCGTATTTCGTATTCGTATTTCATATCATAATCGTTTTCATATCGAAGTAATCTGGACGCGGATGTTGGTGGCAAGTTATTTTCAGCATGCAAAATTCTAATTAGCTGTTTATGGTCCGTAAATAATGTTATTTTGCGTCCATCACAATATTGGAAAAATTTGGTAAGACACCAGTAAATCGCTGTAGCCTCCTTGTCCAGCTGTGAGTAATTGCTTTCAGCTTAGTTTAGTGACCTGGAGACAAGTGCAATGGGACGTTCCACTCCACTTTTGAATACGTGTGATATAACGGCGCCTAACCCATATGGTCGCAAGAGTGAGTGGCAAATACGGATGGATGGATGATGGTTTATTTGTTGATAATGCCAGCTTGTTCTGGATGATCAAAATCTTCGTCTACTTTGTCCATTAGCGCGAAAGAAATCTATTGAGGCCGCATATAGACTGGCAAAATATCCGCTTCCAATTCGAGTCAGCATTTATAGTTTGAGATCTTCCTGACTTCCTGTTTAAATATGTCCTCGAATTCTGAAACCATGGAGTCTAGTTGCGTCTTGCACTCGTTCTCGGAAATGTCACTAGTGTCCGTCTGATGTAGTGATGGGATTTTTATTTGGTTTTTGAATCTAATCCCTTCCTACAATTGTTGACATCTTGTTCTTAAATATAGAGGTTTGGTTTTGCTTCTCTATTTTCGTACTGAGCTGTTATTTTGATTTTACCTATGGGATGTATCACTTCACCTGTATACGTTTTCAGTTTAAAACTTGTTGTTCGCTGGTTAATGCCAGGTCATGACTTTAGAAATGCATTTCCTGATATCTTTGAAACTGCGGCACCAATGTCGTACTCCATTATACGTTTATCATACTTGATTTTTATACTAATGAGAAATTTAGATATTTGCACGGCATGGATCGTATTAATTGAATTTATAAGAACTTCGTCGTCCAAATCACTGTCGAATTGAGTATCACTCACGCAATCAACAATGCGGTTGGCGACGTCTTTGTTGCTTAGACAAACTTCTCGAACGTGACCTTTTCTCCCGCATTTCTGACATTTCAAGTCTGTTTGTGTACACTCATTGAATTTGCACGGGGTATCGCCGCATTTGTAGCACTTTATTCGCTTCAATGGTTTGTATCCGTGTGACCTTGCGGGTTTGTCTATTATGGTGATGTTGTTTTCTCTTGATTGTACAGTTTACTTCGGCCCCCAATGGTATATTTTCCTTTGTAGCAATCAACGTGATGCACTGGTGTTGGCTACGTGGACATTTCTTTGCTTTCTAGTTTTGATGATTCGGTGAAAAGAGCCAACTTTACAGCATCCTTAAATGTTTTGGCAACGTCCTGTTGTAGGAGTCTTTCTCTGTCCCGCACTCCGCGTACAAATTGAAAGCGCAAGTGTATACTGTTCGTAAATTTTTTGCAATAATCAGACATGAAGTTGTAATTGGTTGAAAGTTTGCGTAAATCAGCTTGAAAATGGGTGGTGCGCACTGAAAATTTATGTTCAGCTATTTCACTAGCTTTAGGGCACAGATGCTCACGTAAAAGTTTTATGAGGCTTTTGGAACTCTGCGTGTTTGGTGGATTTGGAAAAGGGCCCGCAGATAGATAGCTGCCAGCAAGCGTGCGCGTCCCCAGGTGATGGATTTCCAGCGGAGCTTCTTGATCTAGCTCGCTAAGGCAGCATTTCACCGTTGTTGTCCTGCACGGACTTTTTGAGCAGCTTTAAAACTACACTTTGAAAACGACCAGTGTTGCCAGATTGAAAAAATGTGGGTAATGTTGCACTTTTGAATTCTCATGAAGAAGACGGCCCAGAGGCCATTTATTGCAACATAGGGACTCCTTTTCAGGCGTGAAAGCTGATGCAGAATAATATTTTGATATTTGGAACATTCGATTTAAAACAAAAGGGAAAATTTACTAACGTCTACGAATCAAGAAAAATATATTTCAACCAAGCAGCAGAAAAGTATTGGTTTGTTTTGTAAGTGTTAAACATTTTTCGCTATACTTCTCGCCAGTCAAATCAGTTTCACTACTGAATGTAACTTTTCAATCTTTTAGTTAGATTATCAAAAATAGTGGGCTACACAATATAATTCACAGTCAGGTTAGAATAATACGACTGGTTGCTCGGTCATCCTAGTTCATCTTTATCGTCGTCATTTTCTCCAGTTTGGAGGCCTAGAGGAAAACTACACCATCGCTTCAACTGGTAGGTAGCGAACACTCCCAGATACCTTCGTTTTCGGCTGACTGTCTCGGGCAGATCTTCTATCACGCGGCAAGACCTTTTTGGTGATGTATGGGCCATTATCCGTTGGTTAAAGTTTCAGAAATTCGCCGTTAGCCACGGCTGTCTGTTGTATTATAACCAAATTTTCGCACACGTACTTCATTGGAGTCTTGTGGTTTGCGTCTTGTAGCTTCCTCCTAGATTCGTTCTGGCGCAGCTCGTCGTCGAGTTTGCATTTGAACCACATCTAACATATCCCCTCTTCGTCGTTGCTCTCTCGTGCCATAACTAATTCGTTTGTAATAATCCCTCTGGGTCAATAATCAAAGACCAACTCATATGAAGACGTTTTAGTAGTAGCTTTTGGCAGCGTATTGATCGTTTACTGGACCGTTCGTGGCTGCTCGTCCCAATTACGTCTCTCACTTGAGGTCATTGCCATCAGCTGATGTAAAACCGTTTTGTTGACCCGCTCTGCCATACAATTAGCTCGTGGAGTAAGCACCGCTATTTTAATATGTCAAATTTGGTCAGTCGAGTAAAGAAGTAAATGCTGTCCCTTTATAGGTGACCAAATTTACATGAGCCCAAAACACTCATTTCGTTGAAGATAGAGATGACTGGTGCAGTTGACGTATTCTTCAATGGCCTTAAAACCACTGACTTGAATGTGCGTATTCGTGGTTTACTGATTGAATAAGGACCCTGATGATTAATGTATAGAGTACGGAACGGTATAGGTACTCGAGGCATATGATTTTTTTTTTTTTTTTTTAATTACCTCCATTCCCTACCACTCTCTCCATCACTCTTTCTTCGTCGCACAACGCTCGTGCGATCTGCATTCACATTACGTCGCTTGGTCCTTTGTGCCACCCAGACAATGTTTAACACATCGGTATAAGGGGGCACACAATATAATGTGAACTAGTCCTTTTCGTGAACATCTAGTCCAAAAAATCATGATCAGCTCTCAGAGATAAAAAAAAAATTCAATATCATACGACGCATTCAAAAAAAACTCTGAGTAACTGTCACTTCAGTATCTCGCCGATAGGGTCAAAAAGCACGCCCTAAGATACTGGGCTCATAAAAGCAGAATTACAGGTCCACGCTTCAATCAGTACTCATTCAATGCTCCCTTAGTCTTTTCTTAAATACCAAAAGTGAGTTTGCTTCCTTAACAATTTCTGGTAGATTGTTATATATACGCAAAGCATCATTCGTTGCATCGTTCTTTAGTCGATCCGTTCTGGCAAAAGGTATTACGAATTGATTTGCATTCCTCGCATTATATGGGTTGATCTGTGATACCTTAATTAATGGCGCTCGTTCCGATCCATTAGTTTTTAAATTTCTGTAGATAAACTTCGCTTTCTCCATAATAATAATTTGACTAAAGGTTAATGATTTTGCCAATTGGTAAACCAAACTAGTTTGAGTAAGCATTGGCAGCTTCAGAATGTTTTTATACGCTTTGGTCAGCAGCCTGGATATACTGTTTAAATGTTGCTTCGCTGATTGACTCCAAATAAGTACTTCATAATGCAATTTCGCAAGGACAAACGCATTTAGAACAAGTTTCTTGATGTGCATTGGAAAATCCTCATATCTTCTTAACAATCCTATTATTGGGGCTAATTGCCTTCTTAAGCTATTTATGTGTGGTAACCAGGTCATACGATGGTCTATGATAAGACCAAGATATTTTATTTCTAGCACTCTTTGCAATTTTTCGCCGTTAATATTTAGTTCGACATCTATGTCTCCTTTGTTCTTTTGCTTAAAAACAATATATTTTGTCTTTGATGTGTTCAATACTAGTTTGTTTCCAATTAACCACTGATGGAATTTTCCTAGATCGTCGTTGTTAGTGTTCTCAATGGCAGTTTTGTCTCGTACTGAATAAAGTAGAGCTGTGTCATCAGCATATAATGTGTGATATCCCGTCAGCCCACATGTATTTAGATTATTTGTATATAGCAGGAACAAAGTTGGGCCCAGTATTGAACCTTGGGGAACTCCTGTTTCCGTAGGTGCATGGTCGCTCAGTACATTGTTTATTAAAGTTCTCTGCGATCTTCCCTCCAAGGAACTCTTAAACAACTTCTTAGGACTACCCTGAATACCATACGATTCAAGTTTACGAAGCAAGAGATCATGATCAACTGTATCAAATGCTTTTTTCAAATCCACAAAAATTGCGATGACATAATCACCTCTGTCAAGTCCTAGATTGATGAAACGTGTGACAGAATGTAGGGCATCCAAAGTACTCTTGTTCTTTTGAAAACCAAACTGATGTTGGCTTATGATAGAGTTTTCAACTAAGAATGATGTTAATCGATTGTTTAGTATTTTTTCAAATATCAGCAGCAGCGCAATCGGGCGATAGTTATTCGGGTCAAGATGATCACCACCCTTAAATATAGGAACTATTTTTGCAAGTTTTTCTTCTTCCGGAAAAGTCCCATTCCTAATATGCACGTTTATAAAATTTGCCATAATCCGGGCTATGTCCTCCTTAATTATACTAATCTCATTCATCGTGATGCTATCAATGCCTGGCGCCGTATTCTTTTTCAATTCATTGATTACATTTAAGACTTCCCTTTTATTTGTTTGATGAATGTGAAAGATGGAATTTATTGCGATATTTGTATTATTTACATTGCCTGCTGAACTGGCAACGATTTCTTTAGTGATTCTTCCACCAATTGTTGAAAAAAAATTATTCAATGAGTTCGCCGCGTCACGTGGACACGATGTGTTAGAGGGCCCATCAGGATTCAGTTGAAAGTTTTGTGATATACCCTGGGTTGAAGAGTTATCCTTTACCTCATTTATTATTTTCCATATTTCGCGGGAGTTGTCAGCCGCTGTTTCCATTCTTCTTGAGAAATATAAGAATTTAGCCTCTTTCACCAGTCGTTTCGATTCTTTTTTCGCTTGCATATACAGAAACTTGAAAGCCTGGTTTCCACTGTTCTTCCTGTAGTCCATGTATGCCTTCCTTTTTTTAATACTTGCATCAATTACTTTTTTCGTTATCCAAGTCCGTTGTCGACACCTGATTTTTTTCTCAATTGTAGAACTTTGCTTAGCAGATATGATGATATTTTTGAGTTCAATAATACTATTTGGTTTCCGCTTTTCCAGTAACTCTCGTATGTTTGATTTAAATAGCTCCTTGTCTAGAAATCTGAACGTTTTGTAGGTCGGCTTCTGTTTGTTCAGGGTTTGGTCTTGAATAGCAATTTTTATCACACGATGATCCAGTTCCGGCCAGTCCTCAAATATGTATGTCATGCTTTCAGCGACTTTTAAATCATTGGTTACTATATGATCCAGACAGGTATTTGACACTGGGCGAGTAATTTGGTTGTTGTTTATGATTACCGTTCCATTCGTTTCTAGCGTATCCTTATAAATCCGTGTTTCTGGTGATTCCGTTAGCACATCAATGTTTGTGTCCGCTACTGTGATCAAATTTTTTTCAGTTGAGAATAATGTATCTAGTACTGTGCAAAAATCTTGCGCATTCATTCGATTGGGGTTGTAGTACGTCCCTAATTTTATTTTTTTACCTGCATGGTGTACTTCAATTATTATAACGTTATACTTATCAGGCATCACTCTCTTGGTAATGAAATAGATTGTATTTTTTACGTAGATTGCTGTACCTCCACCTCTTCCAGGTCTGCAGGAGAATACCGCATTATATCCTTCAATATTGTAAAACCGTGCTTCTTCTGGGTAAATCCAGATTTCATTTAGAATAATCAAATCTATGTCAGGATTTTGCTGCAGGTAAATCTGAATATCACTTAGCTTATGTCTTAAGCTTCTTATATTAGCATACATAAGTGTTAAATTTGTTCCACTTGATTGATTAGAAAGATTAGCAATCATCAAAGTTGTAGTCGGTACTCCTCCTGGCGATCAATATTCTGCGTTGAAACTCCGGACACTCTACAGAGTCAGCTCTGTGAGAATGATCAGCATTGTTATTGTTACCAATACAGTTAGAGCACTTCTCAATCGTGCTTTTGCAGTCCTTTAGGTCATGCTTTCCTCCACATTTTAGACATATTTGCTCCCCTTCACATTTAGATGTTTTGTGGTTGTATTTTTGACACTTATAACACCTCGTTACGTTGAAGTCCTCCTTCACAAAATACGATCCATAATCTATATTAATGTATCTATTCGCAACCCTCTTATACATGCTCCCGTTTACCTGGATGATGTGCAACCACGCCCATTGATGGGGCGCACTTTTCGCTCGTCCAACGGTCTTCTTCTAATAACAGCAAGTTATGCATGCAGACAAATATTTTTTTAAATAGTTTCTCATCCGGGAGACCCAAAACTACTTTCGACAAATCTCGAACGTTCTAGCAACTCATAAATGTCCAACATCGTTATGGTATCTCTTCGCAATTCACTAGCGTACTTCCCTTTGTACAGCCCGTCTGTCGCCTTCTTTCGTCTTTCGTAATAATCACCCTTTTCGTATACAGTAATCAGATTAACTATGGACTGACGTTTTAAAAAATTAATGAAATTTTTTGAAAACTTGACAGGAGCGATTAAAGACACGTCTATACGCAAAAACTACTAGACATATAATCCCAATGTTCTTTGCTCTGTCGGTAACAAAGATAAGCTGATACATGCTCTTTAGTTCCTCTACATAGCAGGTGAATATTACGTTGCGTCGGGTATCTATCACAGAGGTCGTTTTGTGTGTTGCACATCGAATTTCCAACCTCTAGAAGTACCTTAAAGTTGGCTGGTCTACTAACTGCAGCAGTGCGAATAATTTCACCGGAGGCCTTAAATTTCTAGTATACTTGGGCAAAGCATCAGGCTGCGTTCTTTACTTTCGCCAACTCACGACGATACATACGATCATAATAATGAGATACTCTATCTTTAAGTGAAAGCCCGAAAGGAGCTTTAGTATGCAAATTAAAAATTAAAAAAAATTAGAGTGATTAACCCTAGTTGGAAATTTTAGTTTTGGTTTCGCAATAATTTAATTTTATGGTATAGTTCATTTGACTATGTCACATTGAAGTTAAATTGCCATGTGACTTCAGGCAGCAAATGATTTTGCTCAGCATATTATCTTGATAGTATATCAACAATATTTCGACTCTTTACTCAACAAAAACGTTTAATATTATTTTAAAAACATTCAAGTTTATTCTAATAAATATTGTACATCAGGATTGAATTGCGCATACATATATATACTTATCTTAAAACTTCTTCCTAATTTTTCTCTTTAACAAATCTTTCGACGATTCTCTGCGAATTTTATCATTAAAAATAGATTTTCTCTTAAAATCTAAAGCAGTAGAACTCAAATATTCTGGCACTAGGGATGTTTTTTGACTTTTAATATTCAAGGGTTGCACGACAAAGTCAGTATTTGCATTAAGCGACGTTGGTTTGTACACCTTTTTTGATGCAATGCTATTTTCTTCATTACATGTATCGAAAACACTCAGAGACTTCCATATTCTCTCTGGCGAAGAAGAGCGATCTGCAAGTGTTTTCTTTTTTTTACTTTTTTTCGAAACAATTGGAACATCACTTTCTCCAGCGGAAAGAACTGATTTAACTTTTGAGCTTAACGTTTTGGGCAGTGTGGGCTGATCTTTCGGTGTTTTAACTTTGTCCTTTTTAGTTATTTTAATTTCCGTAGCTGTAGGAAGATTCTCCAGAATACCTAGTTTCTTCTTCTTTCTTGCTTCATTATTTGATTGCAAAACTTCCTCGTCCGAACTATGTTCATTTGCAGGAGTACTGACGGTAAAAGCTTCTTCAATCGATCTTTTCTTCAGGGTTCCTTTTGGAGCAATCATCTTAATTGGTATTGCTTTCCGGCTTGCCAGTTTAACCTGCTTAGATTCACTTTTTTCTGGTTTAGATTTGCTTGGCTTCGGTTTCTTTTTCTGGTTTGATGCTTTATCACTGGCATGTGTAGAAGTGGAACTTTTAACCTGAAATATAACCAGAAATAAAAGATGTAAGTTAGAAAAGGGAATATTTTCGAAAGCAAATGGGATTTTACATGAACTATACTTAAAATGGATCTTTTGTAAAGCATTTTATCTTTTACATGAATCAGTATCATCAGTTTGTAGAAAATAAGACCTGAATAAAACGTAAATGAAGCTACAATATTATTTTAACTAAAGACTTTATTTTAATTTCATGTTTTCTCTGTCTCTCATTTGTTTGATCTACTGAATTATTATACTTTAGTTTGAAATAAACTGTGTGTAGCAACAGTAGGGTCAAAATCGTCTTTTAATATTAATATTTTCCACAAAGTAGAACTTTACCAAGAATTCTTTCTTTCCGAGGTCTTTAGAAATTAAAAATTTCCAAAAGTCCGTACATTTTTGAAAAGTACACATACGAGCATGCATCAATTACAATGCACGCAATTTTTCAAAACATTTAATATTCATATTACTGAAAACTGAGAAGGATAAACCTACTTACATTTTCTACTTCAGCTTGACTTGAGCTAACTTGCTTTTCTTTAATTAAGTCTTTTAAGATCTGAAGTTCCAACTCAAATCGATTTTTCTTCGGCTCTGTATCATCATTTTGAGTTAAATCAATAATTTCATCGTCGGAACTGGAAGATAAATCGGTGACTTCTGAGGAAAATACAGGCAACTGCTTTGATGTTTTGTTGATTATTTGTTTTTTATGTTTGTTTTCATCTGGTTTCCTATTATTTGATGAAAAAGGCGCAACTATTAGTTTTTGGAGACATTCATCTGATGAATCTTCCTCTTCAGTGGAAGTGTAAATTGCATTTTTCAACGTTGTCCTTGATTTCGATCGTTTAATACTTTGAATTGACTTTAATAGGATTGCATCTACTTTAGAAGGACTTGAAAATTTCTCAGCACCTTCAGAATCACTTAAACCATTGCGGGAATGTTTTAAATTATTATCTGTTTCAGCCTCTTTTCTTACACTATGTGTCATCACAGAATTTTGAGTGAAATTATTGCGGCAGGGTTCTCGTTCTTTCTTATTAGTCTCATTACTTCCTTTAGCAACTAGTAAATTACTATTCTCTTCTACAGTTCCTTGGTCAATGTTTGAAATATCTTGGATATCATTTTCCTCCGACGCTTCCAAAGAAGTTATAATTTCGTCAACAGTATTATGTACTTCGCTATATTCGCTTCCATCTTCGGAAATTGGGTGATCTGTATCGGGAATATTATTAACTAATATTTGCGTTTCTTCCTCGAGGTTACTTATTCGCTGATCAGTATCAAGAGTCGATGCAGACCTGTCTTCACCGTTTGCTTGCTGATCAGCATCAATATCAGCTGCATCGACAGAGATGCAGGACTCAGGATTAATCTCAATGGGTTGAAGCTCCCCTTCATTTTTGCTACGGTAGTTGGAAGAAGCTAAATTTAAATTGGCACTTTCCTTTGTAGGTTTGGATTCATCTGTTACTTCCGCTGCTGAGGAAATGTCATTCGATTTAGTGGAATCACAAGGATTAATTGTCAATGAATCTGAGTCAGTATTGCCGTGTGGCTCGTCTTCACTGCACATAAGGTTCAAATCAACTTCACTCATTGTATGCCCGGATAAGCTAGTTGTTTCCTCCGCTACTAATAAATTTGCACTTTTATACATCTGTGTGGGTTGTTCTAATTCTGTACCGTTTAGGTTTGGGGTTAAAACTGTTTTGGGGCTGTTGCTTTTTGAATTAATACATTTTATGGCGGTAGCATCTGGAGGCTGAATTGGTAGATTATTTTCTAGGTCATCATTAGTCGCACAAGCTGTTGAATCTGGCTCACATTCTTGTGCATCATTTTGATCTTGAATTGGTTCGTTTTTAATCGTTCTTAAATTAGAAAAAAACTTTGTCAACGCATTGAAGACCCTTTCCTTAACCGCGTCTTCACACTCGGCATCTGTAATTTGAGTGGTTTCTTCGACTCTTTCCATAGTATTAGTAGTTGTAGTAACATTTGACTGGATGTTCGATTCAACAGCCTCAACAAGCCTTGTCATTACACTGATTATATTCGGTATCGAATCCATTTTGACGTCAGCAGCTTTCGAACCTTTGCCCTGTGCATTAAGACAAACGGGACTAGTAATTGCAGGAGAATCTATTTTGTGAGCTCTCATTGTAACTTTTGTATGTTCACTGCTGCTTGAGCAATCGGCACTTTCGCGGCTCCTACTTTGACCTTTTTCGTTGGCAGCTATTATAACTTCATTGTTACTAAATGCAATATGACTTTGTTGATCATTGTGCGCACTTTTATGACCCAAGACGCCACTTTTGTAAGAGTGACTATTTTCGCTTCCAAAGCTTTGTCCACCGTTATAGGTTGTGTTTTCTAAATAAAACAAATCACTCACTTGCAATTGATACATGTAATTGTACCTACCTCTACGAGATACATGACTACTATTGCTGTTCCCCGATAGCGTAGCTTTCTCACGGCATTGTAATTCTTTCACATTTGATGCTATTGCACTGCTTGGTATGTCTTTCAATAGCATGCATCTAGTTTCTAAATGTAATTTAGGACAGCGAACGCATACAGGACGTATTTTTATTGGTTGTTCCTGCTCCTCGGTTTCAGTTCTTGTAAATTCACAACCGTGACGAGCTCTTATTGTTTTTGAAGTGCATTCTGAACCCGCCGTTCCTATTTTATTGGTTATCAAATTACTAGATGAAATAGATTCTGACTTCCTCGATGAACGGGTGACTGAAATCGAAATTTAATTTTTAAGCTTGAACATCGATAGTCACTTATTTTCTGATAAATTCGACTTTAGTTAAACCTCAATAAACTCAGTAAACCTCCTCAGAACAATTCCACCGTTCTCATTCAGTCTCATTGACGACTCTATATTAAACCTAAGCTCATAATAAATAATGTAGGTCTGATTACAAGCAACTTTACAATATAGTTCAATTAAACAGAAATACAATAAATGAAAGATTTATACAAAATCCTTTAAAGCACTATTTATTTTTATTTGCCAGATATCGATATTTCGTCTCCTTCATCAGTGACGATATTCTGAAGCTTCATTTTCTTTACATCAGCTTTAATGAAATAGAATAGATTTTCCCCCTAGGGTAATTAAAGGTAATTAACATCAACGATTTTATAGAAGGTTTTTTTCCCTATGAAAAGACACATTTTTTAGATGATGTCTCATATACTGCACCGACTTCATCAAATCATTTTAACCGTTCCTCCGGAACTCGCGATATTCACAAACCATCGCATCCATCCAGTTTCCTCCAATCTATTGCTTCCTGCGCTATCTCCAAATTTTCCCACTCATTTTTGTGTTTTTCTTCAACTACGCGTATATGTCTAGCTACCGTAGATTTTGCTGTTTTTGTTGAATCTCGTTTGATAATTTGTTCCGCTTCTTTAATAAGCTTTTGCCACCTGATTTTCGCTAGTCGTATCGTTTGCCCAATATGTCGCACTCTGGGCAAATGACCTTGTAAATACCTCCTTTTTCGTCCTTGTTATTTTGGTCCTTCGTTAATCCTAAAGCTGCATGTTCTGCTGGTGAAAGTGTTGCGTTAAATCCTTCTTTCCTTTATCGCTAACGGATGCCTAGCAACCGATGGGTCGCGATTGCAGCAAAAGAATTTAGAATGCAAAAAACCGCATGAGGGCGACTAAAATGAATATATTTTTAAAACCGGCCTAGGTCACCGCGTCGGTGGTTATCAAAACATATTTATATTCTTTCTATATTCCTTTTTTGGTATATAATTTTATCAAAACATATTTTACAACCGTGTTACATACCAGCATACCTTATGTATACTGGCACGAACTGGGAGCTTGATATGATTTGTATCCTATACACACATCAAGGCTCCCGGGGAGAGAGAGATATTCCTGTATACCACTTACCTGCTACTTTATATTTGTCAATTAGATCATTGAAAAGGTGTTCGTTTATTTAATGAGTTAAGTTTTTATTTTCTTCTTTGTTTGGTTATACAATTACAATGAATTCTTCGAATCTAATTAATTTATGCCTACATAGAATATTAGTGGAACAGTTAATTTACTCGATTTATGTTTTCTTTAATTATATTTTTTAGTTATTCAGAGGGTTTTGCTACTTATATAATGAAATGTTAATGCACGTAAAGATATATTCAATTTTGGTTTTATGATGAACTGGAATTAATTTCAAATTTATACACTGTTTCGCCTATTTGTCTTCTACAATATGTTTTTTGTTTTTATTTTGAGTTCATTGATTTTTGTCAAATTACATGAAAGGCTTTCTGTTAAAACTTTTGTCTGTTTTTTTAATACTTATGTATCTATCTACTACCATGTGTTATTTAAATTTCACAACTTCTTTTAAGCTTTATTTCATTCTATTCCTTTTATTGTTATATTCATTTGCTTTCATCTTTGTTCAGATTTCTTTCAAGATTTAAACTGTATTATGTACGAATATAAAGTTCG
Organism: Odontomyia ornata; assembly: GCA_963969285.1. Classification (NCBI taxonomy): domain Eukaryota; kingdom Metazoa; phylum Arthropoda; class Insecta; order Diptera; family Stratiomyidae; genus Odontomyia; species Odontomyia ornata. Next base: position 73,142,975 of record OZ017739.1, read on the forward strand.
TTTGTTATTGCGTTAGCTTCGATACACTAATTTTTGTTTGTTTTTCGTTTTCAAACTTTAGTTTCATTGATGGTCGGTAGCAACAGTAATGTTTCCAAACATAAACAAAAAACAGTTTTTGTTTATTTTTACTTTACCTAATTTTTTTTTTCGCAAGAAAAATCCTTCGTTTGCATCATTTCTCTTCATAATTAAATTTCCATAGACTATCACGAAAAGCTTGCTAAATAAGATAAATTTTGTTAGTATATATTGCAAAAGCTCGACATGCTCTTTTGTTTTGGGAACAACCCAGTTAAATTGTACTTGGGGAATGTAAGATCGATATGATCGTTTTTGCTCGGGAATTATTAGCTTCGGGAGGAATTTTGCAAGAGAATAGCTTTTTATCGATGTGGCTTGCGAGTCGTTGTTGTTGCTTCATTGCTTAAGATAAAATTGGTTCTATGGAATGTGGGGTAATGAGTGTGGGACCTAAGGTTTTCTCTTAATGTGGATCGTTAATGTTGTTAGTGGAAAACCAAGATTGATAATTTATATGAAGGTGCTTAATGATACTTCTCGATTTTCTTGCTTCTATAATTTTCTTTTATAGTATAATTATGCTGACTTAATTGCTTACCAACTAAAATAATGAAGACAATTTACCATTTAAATGATCAAAGTTCAGTTTGTTTAATGCCATCTCTCTGTGACCGGTGCAACCACAAAGCTCAAGCTTTCGCTCGATTTTGCAAATGCGTGTAACCAATTCGTTCCACTGAAGCGGTACGTTCGATTGCGAAGTCTTGTATGTATACGTTTGATACTTAATACGAGTATGGATACACACCAACTTCTGCTAATCCATGATACGACGCCGCGCCCACAGATGCTTTGATTACAATTCGCAGCTTTTCGTATATGTATGTTGTCATTTACAGTACCCAAAGAGGAACGACGGAAGACGGACCGAGTAAAATATGGACTGCGGCTCCCGTAACAACCGTAAAGTAAGGTATGGGTTTTTTATTTTTTTTTTCTCGTAAGAAAATTTTAAATGTTGAAAGAGTATTTAAGTTTGTTGAGAACTTCAATTTTTATTTTATGGAATAAACGATGGTTTCATTTAATTTTATGAAGATTTCACAGGAAAACCAGAAAGATGAAATTTACAGTTTGTGGGTGACGTGGTTGAAAAGAGATATTCTGTGTCTTTAATTTCTTCTTGTTTTTAGGTTAGCAGTTTATAGTAATTATATTTATCATTTGGATGCGTAATTGATAAAGTATAGGAAAATGTAGAGTGATTTAAATGGGGGAAAAATCTTCCCGTTCATTGTTTTGGTTTAAAATCCTGCTTGAAAAACGTTTTTCATGTCGAAATATCACCTTTTTGTTTAATCACTTAAGTCACTTACGTTATATAATATATATTTTTTTATGATTGATAAGCATGAAAGTTTTCGCCAGTTGATTTAACTTTTATCTAAATGATAAGCTACAGTTTGCTTCACTCCGCTTATATTTACAATTTACTTCTACCAATTACAGTCTTCTACTCAGATGAATGTCACCGAAGATTGTTGGTTTAGAATTTACGATCAAAGATTAATAAAATGTCCTATTCTATCGTCAAAATAGAATGAATATTCTATTCAATTGTTAAATAGGACTATATATGATGATTCCTCGGGGATGAAATATGATTGGCCCTTTTGCCAGAAGCTACTCGATGCAGATTTCACTCTGATATTCAAGTCGCCATAAATGTCTCGACCAGGATCACATATTCCAGGTGCAGCAGCTTTATTATTCACCACAGTTGTCGGATTCTACACGACTTGACTTGCGATGCAACAATAAAACGTCAGAACTATCCGTGACCACTCTTATTCTTTCTTACTCATACCCTGCACAAGATTATTTTGTCGTATAAAGTTCAAATATAGGCGGAAAAGTCAATCTGAAAAAAGTTAGAAACAATGGGGTAAGCTAACCAGGGCATTTCGATGCAGTAATGACAGACTAAAATAATGTAATATAATGATAAGATAAATGGATATAATTATATGCTATAAAGATAAGATAATGGAATAAGAACATTATATACTATAATGATAAAATAATTACATGAGATAAAGATACGATAGTGCGATACGATAAAGGTAAGATAATACGAATCGGTAGCGATATGATAACGATAAGATAATGCGATACGATAAAGATACGATAGTTATATGCGATAAAGATAAGATAATATGATACGATAGCGATACGATAACGCGATAAAAATACGATAATTATAAGCGATAAGAAATAAGATAATTCTATATGATAAAAAATACGATCCTTAATCCAAATTTAATAATAACTAATCTTTCAATGCACTCAATACAGCTAAATATACAAAATATCGAACTCTAATGTTCCGATGATGTAACAAAAGCTGTATTGTTTCCCGTCTTTCTTATTATCCGTTGAGCATTTTAAATGGGCACCGAAGGTTTATAAAAAAGGTGATGAAATGAGGGGGATAATTACGGTGACGAATGCTCCAAGTGGCTGCTAGAAGAATGTAATATACTCCCCTCCAAGACCAGCAAGCGCTCCGTCAACACAATCGAAACAGTGGAACTAGCAGAGGAAGATATATTGGTCTCATACGACGACAAGTCTTTTTTTCCAAACCTATCAAGAAAGCAAGCCTTGGCAATTTTTGAAGACTGGTCGCTAAAACATGACAAGTCTCCACAGTGGAGGAAACGTGAAAAATGCTACACATAACTAGCCACCTTATGCATGAGCGAGAATTATTTTGTGTTTAGAGGAAAATTCGACAAATCAGCAGCAAGAGCAGCAATGGAAAACCTTCTCTCCCCTATCAGAAGCGATATCTTCCTGGTCTGGCTTGAGATGGAACTTCAAAAGAAGGAAATAATGCCACCCATCTAGATTAAGTACATAGATGATATCTTCACGGTAATCAAAAACAAGGAAGCGGAAAAGCTTTTGGAAGAGCTGAATAATATGCGTCCACGTATAGGGTTTATAATCGAGAAATAGAAGAATGGCCAAATACCTTTCTTAAATATCAACACAATCAAAGGTTCTGACAAACTTGAATTTGATATATATAGGAAGGAAACAAACACGCGAAGAACGATCAAACCACGCATACGGGCACAAAATGGCAGCATACAATATGATTCACCGGATGATTATGGTACCAATTACGAACGAGCGACGACCATTAGAAAAAGACTACATCATGGACACGGCAATCAAAAATGGATACAGCCGGAAAGTAATCGAGCAACTGATATGAAAAAAGAAGCGATAACAATGCAAAAATCAGTTGACAACATTTCCCAAACAGGGGCTAGAGCTACAGGCAAGAAGGATTCTTTTTACCCACACAACAACCTCGAAAAAGCTCGAGCAGACAATAAGAAAGACGGGGAAAAACACGGATTTCAGCAGAAAATACAGCCTAGAAGCAGCTTTTGAATCAACGAAGGACCAGAAGAATAAAACGAAAAAGGAAGTATTTACAAGGTCACTTGCCCAGAGTGCGACATGATTTATATTGGGGAAACGAAACGACTAGTGAAAATCAGGTGGCAAGAACAAATCAAAGAAGCGGAACAAATCATCAAACCAGGTTCAAAAGAAACAGTAAAATCTGCGATAGTGAGAGACAGACGAAGAAAAACACAATATCGTGTGGGAAAATATGGAGATAGCGCGGGAAGTAGGAGGAAATTGAAGGGAACTGGATGGATGTGCGAGAGATAGCACATAGGTCCACCTGATTTTTGTCCGTAAGCAAATTCTAGCTTATTTTGTGGATATGTGGCTATCTTTATTAACTAGTCCACCAAAAGTACTAAGCCTAAACAACTAAACACTTAATGGCATAGAATATATATATATATATATATATATATATATATATATATATATATATATATATATATATATATATATATATATATATATATATATATATATACATATATATATATAATGTAATGATTGGGAATTATAGAATCTGCAACATGAAAGTCATTTTGGGCATTAGGAGGCCAATCTACGATAAATCCCTACTTTTTACAACACCACTCGTCTAAACGTGAATCATTTTATGTACGGCGATATTTGTATGATCCCATTTTGATTCCAAATACAAAAACTTTTCATGAGGAATTTAACATGAAGAGTTGATTTGGAGACCAAAAGAAAAAAGGGGGAAAGAAAAGAAAAATGATTGGAGACAGGAAGTAATGAAGGATATTGAATCGGTCGTTAATGTCAATCATTGGCTTATTTGTTTGTTTGCTTTATTTTAGGGCCAGGTGGCTGTTTCGGTCCCTGTTGAGCGCTCAGACCTTACTGGACCAAGCAAGGTTTCGAGAACCCCAGCTTTTAGACCCAGCTCGTTATTTTAGAGTAACGAAGTAGGTCCACCAGATTTTTGTCCGTAAGCAAATTCTAGCTTATTGCTGTGATACTTAATATCTGCACCCTAGCATAAGCAGCAGATGGATTTTCTCATACATAATGCATGGTTGTCTCATACTCTTCTAAGCACCGTTGGCAAATAAGGTCTTAGTCTAGTCAAATTAGAATTTTTGCTGCAAAAAATGATGCAGTTCCAAATTTTTCACTAATTTTTAAAGGAAGGTCCCCTGAGTTGCGCCTAGTAAAATCATCTCAATACCAGGTGCCGCGGGGGTAGGAAGGCTAAAGGTTTCACTTTTCAGCTTTTGTCGCGAATCTCGAAAACGGTACGTCACATTGAAAAATTTGTCTGGCTCAAAGTTAAAACTTACTAAGTTCCCTTCAAAATAATACCCACATTTTAGGGTTTTGTAAAGTAATTTTACAAAACTACTAAAATCGCGTTTAAAGGAGTCTCCCCATGGAGAGCGGCTCCTGAAAAAAAGATATCACCAGGTCTTCAACTAACACGTTTTGCTTCGAGATGTACAGGGGGAGTGGAAATGCACGAAAATTTTGTGTACCCCCCTCGCGATTCATCTGAAATAACTGAAAAATATTATGTGGGTAAGATTGGGCTCCTTGAACTAGAGGAGCTCCTCGACCGCATTGGGGATGATCGGAGCAGCTGGTTAAAGGCCGAAGAAGAGCAGAAGCGCTGAGGAATAAGTGTAAAGGGCAAGCGCAGATAGCTCTACCATCAAATATCAATAAAAGAATGACGTCTAGCCCAATTGAAGGAGATCGGGATAGAAGAAAGAAGACAAAAGGAGCGAAGAAAGCCGTAAAGAAAATCCTTCAAAAAGTGCCAGAAAATAAATTTCGCACAGACGCCCAACAAGAAAAAAAAGACGATGGGAAACGGGAGAGAAAGAAGCCCCGACGAAGATCCCGGCAGCAGGCACTGCTCGTAAAACCCCAAGATGGCCGATCCTACGCGGAGGTGCTGCGGGATATCAGGGGAAATGTAAGGTCCGAAGACACCAACATTGTCAATCAAGCAGTACAACTGACGCGGCAGGGTCACCTACTGGTCGAATTCGGAGCAGAGGCCGACAATAGAGAAGCATTCTGCGACACAGTAAAGAAAGTCCTCGGTAAAAGCAAAACTATAGCCTCGCTCAAGCCGATGGCAACGATCGAAATAAGAGACGTGACGGATCTGGCCGAGGTAGAAGAGTCCATCAAAAGGGAGTTCCCTAGCGTGGGCAAGAGTTTCCTATGTTAAAAATGCGATGAAATGGGACATAAAAGAAAAGAGTGTACAAAGGAGGCACACTGTATTCTTTGCAAGGATGCTGATCCAAGACTGGAGTTTGGGCACGTCTTGGGATCAGGAAAATATCGGGTTTTCCAGAAAGCCCTAGCCAAGGCAAAATCATAACTTCGCAGCTAAACCTACACTATAGTTCAACTGCCCAAAATCTGCTTGAGCAGTTTGCGAGGGACATGAAAGCCGACTTTATGCTGCTGAGTGAGCAACACCATGATAAAAGTTCGGCATCATGGTATCCTGATGAAACATGCCATATGGGTTCGGAATAGTGAATTCCAGGCGGAGAGCTGTGGACGGGGGGATGGTTTCGTGTGGGTTCAGACCTCAGAGACCATCTTGTTTAGTGTATACCTAACGCCGAACGAACCGATATCATCTTTCCAAGCCAAGCTGAATGCTTTGGAGGGCGCTCTCTCGAAAGCAGACGGCAACGTGCTCGTTGGGGGAAACTTCAACGCTAAAGCAATCGAATGGGGCATGCTTCAAACAGATCCGCGGGGAAAACGAATCCTAGAAATGGCAGCCAGGACGGCGCTCATCGTACTAAACACCGGAAGTTAGTCGACTTTCCGCCGTATTGGCTGTGAAGGAACCATACCTGACGTTCGCCTCGGAGTCCTTAGTACGGAGGATACACAATTGGGGAGTATTAGAGACTACTCAGCTAGTGATCATCAGGGCTTGAGATCAGTGATGTTGTCTCCCAGCGTCTGTGCTCTCGGCTTTCTACAATTGGGTGGAACATCGGAACGATGGTGGTCGAGAGGTTCGTCGAGGTGCTCACAGCAGGTGCCCCGCTGCAGGGAGATTCGCAGGGGACGGAAGAACTGGTAGCTCAAGACGTGATGAACTCAACTATGGGCATCATCACGACTGCTTGCAACGCTTCTATGCTCCGTCGAACCCCGGGCACGGCAAGATTCTTCTTGCGATGAAAAACGTTCAGATTTGTGTCCTGCAGTTAGAGGAAATGTCCGGGATTTATTTCAAGAAATTATGGTAAGCCTACTTATCGGATCATTCGTCGGTCTGTCCGTCCGTCTGTTACAGCCGATTTGCTCCGAATCTACATCACTGAATAAGTTCAAATTTGGTATATTCATTTTTATGACAAAAATGCACTTGAAGTTAAATAAATCAATTTTAAAAATGCTATCCGTATGTTATATCAGAAAAAAACCACCCGTAAGATTACAGGTAAATTTATAAGAAATCATAATCTCATAAATTTCTTAATATTGTGGGTAAAAACTTGCAATTCGAACCGTTCAGTGCTGCATACTTAACCATACATAAATTGTCTCAAAATTCTTCCGAGAGTTGCATTCGTATCCTTTTACACAATAGATTATATTAGGGGACTTCAATATTATTATTAGGATCAAAACAAAAAATTAAAAATAAGAGTATCTTCTAGCAATCATATTCACAAATATACACAGAACTCAACAATAGACAATACTCGTATATTCAGCAATTTTCCTCTGCAATCAATGAAATAGTGGTCTCTGATAGACCAAAATAATGGCTTATGAGGATCAGGTGTTAGGGCGTAAGTAGATCATTATCAATACACAAAATATCAATAGAAAAAATATATCCATTTGTGTTTTCCACGTTAAAACTTTGATCAAATAATTCTCAAATAAAGGAATCAGGATGAGAAACGTTTGATACTCAATTCAATCATAAAAAAAGATTCTACTTGATATTAATCTGATTAAATCTACAATTTTTAAATACATACAAGGTGAGACGAAAATCTTGTACATGAACCTTCACAGTATGCATAATTATCAAACAGATAGCAATCGAGAGCTTACCTCGCTTTCTGACAACCTGCCGAATGTTAATCTTTGCTCTACAGGCATCCATTAAACCAAAAAATTCATGAAAACGTCCATATAAAATCGACAATCTCCTAGCCTACACAACACGTGCGACACTCTTCTATCTATACAACAACAATCAGTTTGATAAAGTGTCATCTGTCATATATCGAGCAACTAGTACTGCCATATTTTGATAATTTCTTGTTCCGAATTAAATAATTTGACTGCATATATAACGATTTTTCTGCAGAAAATTTCAAAAAATCCTCCGGCAACAGTTAGGCTGTTCACATATGACTTTTTGCACCCGTTTGATCACTTGGTTTCTCGAAATGGGTTGACCTAAGAAAGTTTCCCACACAGGGTTATTTATTTGATTTGTTGTATTTTCCTCGGGGCTTCTTGGTGGATTAGATCGTTGCCTTCTTACTCAGACCCGAAAACGGAAACACCGCGTCACGTCCCGAACTAACCTTTTCGAGCAACCTAATCAGCGCCGTCTAGTGCTGTTTACATTTTTAAAGATTTTTGATAGTACATATGACTGTAGTTTGAAATTTTATCAGTACTATTTCAACGATTTATTTTAAATATGAGACGTCGAAGACATTAGCGCGCAAATATATGTATTTCGATCCCGTTTGTATCATTTCGGCTAAATTTCATCTGAGAAATGAGCTACTGATTAGCTATTTCCGGTACGGGAAGTGACGTCAGGTACGTTAATTGATTTCCTTATGGGCCTGAGTAAGATGGCAACGATTAGATAGTTGAATCTATGGCGCGACAGCCCAACTCAGACCTTGGCCTCTAGGATTAATCTCCACTTTTCATCACGGTTCTGCGACCACACTCGCCAGTTGATCACATCCAACTAGGATGTGCTGTCAGCTTCTATCGTGTCTTCCCATCGAGTTCTCGGTGCTCTCGCTACCTTGTGCTTTACCCTTTAATGTTTTTTTTAGGTAGCCAGCTCTCCTTCATTCTTTTTACATGGCCCGCCCATTGCAATTTACGTAACTATACGCAAGAGGAAACAAGTGGATCATCAAAAAGTTTATACAACTCATCGCTGTAACGTAGTCTCCACTCTATTCCTAGTTTCAATGGGCCGTCGATTTTCTGGAGCACTTAGCGTTCAAATATGTCCACTGCTTTATTCGATTCAATTTTGCCTGTGCACATCTGTAGACCTTAGAATGGGAAGTACGGAATAATAGGCTTTATTTGCAGCGTTCATGTGGCGTGCAATCGCATCTTCTATCCAGGTTGGCTACAAGATAAACTAAGCTATCCACACTTTCAAAGTTATACTCTCCTACGGTCAGGCTTCCTCGGATGGAAGTGTTCTTACTTGTTTGAGACATGAATTATTCTTCTTCTTCTTAATAGAGCTTCCAACTGTCTCGATCCATTGACCGCGTCCTCCAATTTCGACATCCGAGCAGCGACGAACTGTCTTCGTTAACCGAGTCAGACCAGCATTTCGTCGGTTTCCCCACTGGTCTCCGGTCTTCAGTTCTCACAACGAATACCTTTTTGGGTATCCGTTATTCGTCCATACGATTCATGTGGCTAGCCCATTGCAGCCTCCGCAGTCTTACAATCATTGAGACCTCCGGGTCGTCAGAAATTTCATACAGCTCACGGTTGTATCGAATTCGCTATTGGCCCTGTCTAGCTTCGCTACGATTATTCGCCTCAGGGCCCGTCGCTCAAATGCGTTCAATATATTTGCGAGTGCTTGCGTTAGGGTCCATGTTTCACACCCATAGCATAACACAGGCCTTATCACAGATTTGTATACTTGGAACTTTGTTTTCCTGTTAATGCAGCTGGTCTTCAAGATCGTCAAAACTGAATAAAATATTTTATTTGTGAACTGTATTTTAAGGCGTATTTCATCTCTTTCATTACTGGTTTTCGTCGTTTCGGCACCTAAATACACAAATTTGCTCATATTTTCGATACTGTATTCGCCAAGTGTGATATTTTGAGTATTTGAGGTATTTTTCCTCGACTGCGTCATGAGCTTTGTTTTATTTTAATTGATTTGTAGCCCTATTAGTTTTGCTTCACTGTCGAGTTTCAGGAGCGATACCCGACAGAGATCTGTCATCCCTACACAATTGCAATCAGCTGACAAGTGTTGGATGACAGATCTCTGCCACTGAACCGCCACTTGTCGTCGGCAGTGTGGTGAATTGATTAGCACCTTAATCTCTGCCAGTGAATCGCGACTTGACGTCGGCCGTGTGGTGAAGAAAATGCCTGCTACGTGTGTGAGCACATCTGATTGTTCCGTGAGATTAATGTAATTTGTGTCCAAAATTCAAGTTATTTCATATGAAAGACTACCTACATATCAATAATTGATAATACACAACTTAAACGAAATCGAACATGCAATGTGGGGCAGCTCAAAACCAGGTGTGGACGTGATGGGTGGTGTTTCTTAATTGGTAATATTTTTCTATTCGTTCAGATTGTTCAATATCTTCAAATTTCCTAAAGAATACATACAGGGAAGTTTTCGATGGATGTCCACTGTAAAATACCATGGCCACGTCTACGATGGATCCTTGATTCGGATGGGATGGTGCGAGGGGTACCGCTTCCATCTGGATGTCCCACTCTTATCTGGGGGCCGTAAGTTTTCGGAGTTAGGATGAAATTGTCTCGCGTTCCCCGCGCGTTAATCGAGCGTCGGTCGCGTTTCTCCTGTCGATTCCTTTGGTAGGTTGCCTCGGCCTCGACACCATCGAGCCGGTATATTTTTGAGAACCCTGCGAATTCGCGAGTGCGAAAATAATTTGTAGTGGGCCCTTCCGCTGTGGGAAAAGAAGCCACCTCACGACACCGCAACGCTAGCTTGCCAGCGCATTCACGCGTCCCCAGGCAAGGCCAATCCAGCTGAGCACTGATCTTTCGCTTGCTGGGACAGCAGACCATCGCTGCAGTCCTAAACGGACATTGATAACACCCTGGTAAACACTACAAATCTCATCGATGCCCGGCGCTTTATTATTCTTTTGGGCCCCGATGGTGGAACGAACTTCATTCAAAGTTGGTGGGACCAATGCAAGCTCCCCGGGAATATCTATGGACTCCGGTGTTCTGGAGCTATGCGGAGGATTTTGAAGGTTCTTGAAATATGATGCCCATCTTTCCTTAATCCATTTTTATACATAAGATAAAGCAAGCTTCAAAACATTCAAAGAATTAAAAAGCAATGGCCCACTTGCGATTCTAAATTTAAACATTATTACAATTAAAAATTCTGTGCGGGGCTTCCGTCAATTTTATGTATGCGCTAAGATGATATTCGGTGGATTTTACGAGATTTGACTATTTGTCTACAAAATCAAAATCTCTTGGGAGGTTTCCCTTGTTACTTTAACCTGTTTTGCAATTAATATAAGTAATCAGAATGTACAAAATATGTTTTTTTAGTATATGGATGTGTAAATTTAAGGTATCTCGCGGCCATATAGTTTTATTATTTGTATATTTTTTAATACGCTTCATGTTTTCTGTAAAATTTTGTGGATATTGTTGATGAAGGAAATCAACCAGTAACGAATGATCGTCAACGCGAGTTATAGTTTATTTCTTCTTTGTAGCACTACTGCTCCTCTCGGGCCTTCGCAACCTGCATTCACACCTGTAGTTATGCCTATAAGCTTCCAGGAAGACAGCAAGAAAATATGTTATACGCAAGCGTACCCCAAACAATTTTCACGTGAAACAATCGAAATCATTAACCTATTTATTTCAGGAAATGTAAAAGTTTACAGCAACGTTTTTCCTGTAGATTAATAATAAATTGTGGTCTAGCTTTTACAAGATGGTTTAAGATAATTGGCTTTTTCAAAACATTATGTTGAAAATAATATAATCTTTATTACAAACATACTTTACATTTATTTATTTTTGATAACAAGAGTCAACATGTTAAAGACATGATGAAACAGATTAATAGTAATATTTTTAGACGCATAAACCAAATGTAATGAAAAACTTTCCAGAATACATTCTGTTTTAATTAAAAAAATATGTAGTATCTTTGCTTCCATTGCTTTACACAAAGAACTCATTTCAATTCATATTATCAATTAACATTTTGAAACATTCTTGTACTTTATTTACAGTCTTGACAAATCTTAAAGTGATCCCTTCAATACTTCCTCCTTTTGAAGGCTTGCATTTCAGAATCCGTTGCAAAGCTTCTCGGATGTTTCTTATGCTGAACAATATGATCCGCATCAGTGACTTGGAAGTATCCTACAGATGTCCAAACTTTTTCTCTCGAGGAAATTTTGTGCTTAATTTTCTTTTCTTTCAATGTTTTCCCGGGACATTCATTCAAATTGGCTTGAAGCGAGGTTACTTTCCAGCTGTGATGCTTTGGTGTCAGAGGCTTGACCTCGAATCCGTTCATCTTCTTTGGAGTTGCAGACCTTTCTTCAAAACCAAAAGGCAGATTGGCAAGCACACTTTCTCTTTTCTTTTTAGACAAGTCTGTTACCACCCAATCATTTTGTTGGCTGCTATCACTGTTATTAACACTAGTGAAGCATTTACTGTTGCTACTACTATTGGCGGAAACAATGGTTTCGTCTAATTCTCGTTTTTGTTTTATTGATCCATCTGTAGATTGGTCCTGGTTGTTTTTATTCGTTTTATAAGCTTCAAACGCGCTAATCATGTCTTGTGCGTTGGAGTTTCCGAAAAATCGCCCCTGTATCTGATGAAAAAATAAATTTGATTAATATTACACTTACCACAATGTGAGATACTGGCAGTCGCTAAATGAATGTCGAGCCTATGATACGAAAGTAAATTACTTACATTTTGCTTGCCTTTCTTTTTGATTTTTTCTTTCTTAGACTCAATGCTGTTGATAATCAACTCTTTCAAGACTTCACTCTCCTGGCCGAACTTCTTCTTTTTCTTGTTCGGGTGTATTTTGGTTTTCAATGAAATTGTTTCTTTGCTTCTGCATTTTGATTGAGGATTGTAGTTTTCAAACGAATTATCACTTGAGCTATGTGCTGTAATATTTGAATTTTGTTCAAATGCGTTTGCTTTCTTGGAGAATTTCGAGTTATGTCCGCTAGCCGATTGATTTTCAATTGTTGTTTCTTTTTTGGCCGCTTTATCGATTAGTTTTTCGTCGTTTGATGGTTGTTTCGCACCCTTAACCCTTTTCTGCTCAGTTGTGGAACTATACTTCACATCCATACGATTAATCGTAATATTTTCTCTATTCGCTGGTGTTGACTGATTCATTTCTTTCAATGACTTGAAAAGAAGACCATCGGATCTGGAATTTTCGGTATCATTCATTGTATCACATTTTGAATCTTGGTGTTTGTTTGATCTCATGATTTTTATTTCCTTCACAACTGAGATGCTATTTTGCTCACGAGAATCGCTAGTAGAGGAAGATTCGTTTTTGGAATCAACTCCTCTATTTTTTTTAGCTTTCTTCATCTTTTGTCGCTTCTTTCGCAACTTCTTTTTATTAACATTCTGTTCACGGAGTGCATGTGGCTTATCTTGATTTAAGTCGAACTTTACATAGTCCATCAGCGATTTACTAACGATTTTCGAGATTTCTTCCAAAACAATCTTATTATCAGATGTCTGACATTTCTTTCTTGCAATCATTATTACCTTATCCAATTCTTCATTAATCGACTCATCTAAGCGCGGATTTGCTTCCTCCATCGACTTATTTATGATTGAAACAACATCCGGCAATGTGATCCCTTCAGGATTATCTTTTTCTTTAGCCGATCCCTTTATCAAATCTTTTATTACATTCATTTTTCTCGAGCCATCGAAAAATATTTTACCATAACTCGTTGAAGCCACGTTTATTGCTACTTCCTCATTTTGTTTGGCGTTTATCAATGATTTGGATTTTTCACTTGATGTATCTTCAGAAGAGTCCGATGATTTGGCATTAAGGGATGAGTTAACCTGACTATGGGTTGAAAGTGAGTGTCTTGGTTTTATAGCAGTGGATATTTTTAAATCTTCATGTATTTTCTCAACTTGTTTCTTTCCCAGAATTGTTTCCCCACTAGTATTTAATGAAGTCCTTTTCTTGGGTGATTTCGTAGTATACAGTGAATCTGTTCCATTGGATTTCATAGATTTATTCATTGGCGAGTTTTGGGTAGGTTTTGGTACGGTTTTTAATTTAGATGAACTCCCTTTGCGTGAGATATTTCCAACTTTCACAATACTATCGGTTTCATCTTCTGATTCCGCGGTAGAATCGGATTTTTCCAGTTTTTGGTGTAGAGCATCTATTATTTTAAGCTGCGTCGAATTGTTTAGAGTTTTGCCAGGTGTAAATGTATTATGTGATTGTAGAGATACTTTAGATTCAGTTTTCTGATCAGATTTATGTTCTTTTGAAGATGAAACATTTGCATACTTTTGATCAACTACTTTATTTGATGAATTTATTTTATTTTTGTTTCCAAATGATACATCTTCAGAATTTTCTGTTTGCGAGGTAGAATCAGATATCCCAGATTTTTCAGGTTTCTGATAGATAAGCTTTCCTTTTTTGGGCTGCATCGATTCGTTTAGACTTTTTCGAGGCGTAAATGATTTACGCGATTGCGGCGGAGAAGTTTTGGATTTATTTTTCTTTTCAATTGATTCTTCGTCGGAACTTTCCGATTCCGACGTAGATTCTGATTGCCCAGATTTTTCACGTTTTTGATGAATAGGCACTTCTTTCTTAGACTGATGCGACTCGTTTGGACTTTTTTGAAGAGGAAATGATTCAGAGTTACTTTTATGGTCATTTATGGATTTATTTTTCTTTTCAATTGATTCTTCTTCAGAACTTTCCGATTCCGACATAGGATTTTGTTGAATAAGCATTTCTTTCTTAGACTGCTTCGCTTCGTTTGGACTTTTTCGAAGCGTAAATGATTTAGACTTACTTTTATGGTCAGACTTGGGTTCATTTGAAGCGGAGCTATTGTTTTCAACTGATTCATCTTCAGAGTTTTCCGAGAAATTTCCACAACGCTTTGTTAAACTGTTTCTATTTTTACTTATATTATCAAGCGAATTATTCATCAAATTTGTTTTCTCACCTTTAACATGGCCAGTTATACTCTGTTTTATATTCTCGTTTTCTTGGGAATTTCGCTTGCTTATTAATTTTCCAGAGGACTCTGATTCATCCTCAGCGTCAGAATCGTCATCTTGAATTTTTCGTGTACTTTGATTCAATGATTGTTGAAGGATAGAACGGTTCAGTTTGAATGAATTATTTATTGAAGTTTTCCCCGCTCGATAAGAATCAGTTTTACTTATTTCAACGGTACTGCATAGATAATTTTCTGAATCTGAGTTTTCCGATGATTCTGATGTACTTTTAGATTTTCTTGTGATTGACAATCTTTTACTTTTAACCAGTTTAATTTCATCATTTGCCGGCAGTACTTGAAGTTGAACTTTATCATTTACCTTCTGCTCTTCTCTGGTAATATTGATTTCCCCATTCATGGAATTATTTTCCACATTAGAATCAGATTCATCTTGGGAAATTTCCTGACGAGTGGTTTCCAGGTTTATTATAGTGTTACTTGAATTTTTGATTTTCAGACTAACATCACCACTATTTCTTCGTTGAATTTTTGTTTTTTTCTCATTGGTGGAGGGATTTGTACTGTTCTCCGCACTGAAATCACTGTCAGACGAATCAGTAGAATATTCTACTGCCAAATTACTTTCCCTTGATTTATTTACTGTTTTCAATGCCCGTTCTAAAGTCTTAAACTTCGATCCATCTATATCACTATCACTTGTTGAATTATTTTCGGAAGAACTCAATTTTTTCGATTTCCTTCTCATCAAAGATGTTTTACTTGGTTCAGATGAGTCTGCCTGACTCGATTTTCTTTTACCTGCACTAGTATGTCCAACAGAATACCTCTTTCTCTTTTCAACACTGTTTCCAAGCAATCTTTGTTGATCAGATGTTGTGCTTGGCAAAGATATTCGTTTGTACCTTTTTACGTTCGAATATTCAGATGATTTATCAGACTCAGTATCATTTCTCGTTCGTTTCTTTGGATTTTTAGAGTCGTTAAGTTTTTCAGCCTTCTGTATAGATGCATTTCGGGATATAGTAGGCTGGTTTAATTCTCCGCTATCACTTGATGAATATTCTTGGTTATCCGATTCAGTGGTATTCAGATCTACGCCCTTCATTGAATCATCATTCATCTTGGAATCCTTAAAATAAGGAACAACTGTACCACAACGTCGGCTTTTTGGAGATATAGTGATTGGTGAAGATTTAATCGACGACAATCGTTGCTTTGGGGAGCGTGCACTTTCATTCAAATCATGTTTTGTTTCAGATTGAGGCGTGTTACTAATTTTTGGTGATGATTTTTCGGTTGTCGACGCTGAGCTTTCTTGGTTCCTTTCAATATTTTCATCTGTTTTTTCGTTATCTGGTTGGCATTCCAAATGGTCTTGCTTATTGTTATCAGAACTTTCACTAGAATTGTTTACATTCTTTTCCGTTTTTGATTCATCTTCGTTGCTGCCAGTGATTACATCTGAAGAACTAGCTTCGTCTACTGAGCGCTTGGCTGATCCTATTTTATTTGGTGATTTTATTTTCGATTGATGTTGACTTTGATTAAGAGATTCCGTATCTTCTTTGTTACTTATTTCACCGTGAGCAAACGTAGCTGTCGGGTTTTCATTTTTACTCATGTCGTTTCCGTCGCTATCCTCATCACTGGAAAATTTAGGCGAGTACGATTCATCGCTATCTTCTGCATCAGTATCTGCTTTATTTGATTCAACCGAAGAAGAATCACTATTTTGAATTAAACGCCTGAATTTTTTGTTCTTCCTAACGATTTTCTCATCTTCAGATCCTAGAAGAGAATCATTCCCTGACAATTTGTCGTGCTCCGATTCAGATATAATAAAGGATGCCATTTCACCATCCTCATCATCATCTTCTTCTTCTTCTTCATCAAGCTCATCGTATGTATCCTCTGAGCCAATACTTTCTCCCTTAACTGGAACTTCATTTTCCTCCAAATATGCACGTTCACTGCTATTCAATGAACATTCATCCTCCGATACTTCCATTGCTTCATCATCTATAAACTCATTACGAGAAGCTTCTGATTCGCTTTCATCATCTTCTTCTGCATTCATTGAGGAAGTGTCATTCAATCGTTTCGATGCATTCGATTTTGGAGATGTTTCAATCGACGCTGAACTTGAATTTTCTTTATCTTTGATTGTTCTTAAAGATATTGCATCGATAAATTCAGGCTCCTCTGGCGATTTGGTGGTTGGTCCCTTCACTGATTGATTCCATGATTTGGCAAACGATATTCTCTTAGGCTCGCTTGGCGAAGAAAAAGATTGTTCATTATTTTCTTCGATTTCTTCCATCGACTCAGTAGGATTGTCAATTTTAATACTTTCCTCAGGCTGCACCTTTTCCTCCTGTTGTACCTGTTCGGCGGGTTTTCTGTTTTGATCGTTCACTGGAGTAAGCGATTCATTGCCAGACGGAGAATGTTTTGAAGTTAATTTAGATTCTTCATCAGAAACATCCGAATTTTGCTCAACGGAATCTTTAGTTAAAGATTGCGGTGTTTCCTTTGTCAGCACAGGTTCCTTCGGAGTACTTAGACATGATTCTGGAACAGGCGTATGTTCATCGATACTTTTCCTAGATACGCTTACAATAGAACTCGATTCGTCCTTATTTATTCCAGAGTTAGCAATAGGAACAACAGAAATATTTGATTTAGATTCATCACTTTTTTCAATACTGTTCATCGATTTCATAACAACCACAGGTGCTTTCTCGCTGATTAGAGACATTTCGACGTCAAACTTGTCCCCTTCGGGAGCGGGTTCACAAGTCACTAAAACTGATTTTAACGAATCTGTCGCGACTTCTGCTGCTTCAACAACGGTTTCGTTTATTTCGACATCAGTATCAGATACTCTTTGATCAACTCCACATTTCGATGGCTCCTCCTCATTTTCAATTTTACTCATTTCCGATATCCTTGATGCGGATTCAATTGTATCGGTAATTTCTAGACTGGTATTTGCAGACGCGGTTGTTTTTGATGCGTTTTCGGAATCAATCACAGTCACTTCTGCAAGTTCATCTGTTTTGGTATTGGTTGCGGATACATCTGAAAGAAATTCATTTTCTTTCTTTGAATTCGTTGATGGCCCAGGCGGCTCTGAATCATGTTTGGATGGTTCGTTCGTTGCATTTAAAATTGATTTCGATTTTTCCGAAAGCTTCGAATGGACATGATCATCAGCTGTTTTCACAGGTGATTTAGTACTCGTATCGGAAATTTCTTCCTTTGTCCGTAACTCCCGCGCAGTTTCGGACGCAACAGGTTTCAATGAAGTCACAGTATCAAGCTGGAGTGAAACTTCAATTTGAGCACTTTTGTTTTCAGAATCTGCGCCAACAATCTGTTCTCCAGTTTCAAAATCTTTAACGGTCTTGTGTTGATAAGTACCTCCTTCTTTGGGTATGTTTAGTGTCTCATGTTCCACAACACTTGAAGTCTCTTCGTTGGTTGTGAGAGCTGCTTGTTCCTCTTTATCATCAGCTATGACATCATTTGGTGGTTTCATGTTCTTAGAGGCTTCATTTTTTGGCTCCACCTTTCTTTCTCTAATCGAATTTGGTGCTTCCATATTATTTATATTTTCAGTACTATTTATTTCTTCTGTTCGATTACTAAGAGCTTCCTCCTTGCTTTCATTCAAAGTTTTTCTAGTTCTGCGTTTGACTGGTGACACAGAAACTTCCCCCGACTCCGAGTTCACTTTTCTCAATTTAACCACTGTATTACGAATTAGCTCCTTAGAAGTATTTGCAATTAGATTGTCGGGCTTACGAGGACGTCCTACATTTCGCTTAGGAGTACCTCCATCTGTGTGTTCTTTATTATTAGATCCTTTCGATGGCGAAGGATTTATAGTTGGATCGCTTCCTATATAGGAGAAATACAAAAAGAATTACATTAAATTTTAACTACTTGCTAGGGATACTTTATTTCTAATATATACCATTTTTTGTAGTCTTCTCTTTCAGATTTACATCGGTTTTATTTTGCTCTGTATTTTTTCTGCGTCTCGAAATGCTCGGCGAAGTTCGTTTTATTTCTTCTTCTTCTGGAACGGGCTGTTCAACTAAAGCTAAATTGGCGCGGACTCCTCTAAGTGATCGCGTTTTAGATGGTGTCGGTACATCTTCAGAATTTATACTCAATCTGCGCGAGCGACGCATAGGAGTTCCTGCCGACTCTTGTGGTGTATCCGCCAAAGACGCACGACGTGTCCTCACCTTCGCCGGTGTGCTCTGAGAAGGTGTTCCGGCAACCTCTGGTGTTATACCTCGTTTCCGACGTGGCTGCGGGCTCTCTATTCATTGGAAAGTCAGGATGAAATACTTTTTCTAAAATTCAGCTGGATTGATTACCTATTTGTTCAGCTGGCGATGCCGAAAGAGCTTTTGAAGTAGCGCGAGTGGCTGAAATTTAATATAAAATGAATCGTACGAGCATATGAGCCATTCTTTTACGATTTTTTAACACTATACAAGGAATAAAAATGGTGCTTTTGGTAACATAACAGACAAGTTTGACTTCTTGGCGAAATTGCTTGTCAATCCGGTATTTTAAATGCATGCGCATTTGTGCAGTGTTTACTTTCACACACACTCCTTTGCGTGCATTCGATATAGAAATTCGAATTAAACAGCTACAAAGCGGCGAATGAAAACAATTTCCTAAGTAAACTATGCAAGCAAATGCAAAGCAACCCGAAAATTTGGTGTTCAAGTACATCTAAGGACTCCTGGATTTATCCATACCCAAAATAAAATAATTACCTCTTCTTTCAACTTGTGGAGCGTCAATTTTATTCTTTCGTCCTGCCATTTCAAATAAAGCACTAACGAATGTTCGAAATATTTCACATTATACGTAAACATAAACACGTGAAATTAATGCGGCAAAGTGGATGTCAATTCAACGTCAAATTTATCTTGTCCCGTTCCCTATTTGTTAGCCGCTTGCTGTGCAGCTAACATCCGAGTCAGACTTTGACACAAAACTAGCCGAAAGATTTGAATAAGCAGACGTTGGCAGATTGTGATTTGGTTTACATGTTCAGGCAAGGAAACAACTGATTCATTAAATGTTCTAAATTATAGATGCATTCATTTTTCCTAATTTACAAAACAAGATTAAAAATGCTCCATCTGAACAGTACATTCGCTGACCCTGGCTTTGTGTAGCCTCAACGGTATAATAAAATTTCATACGCGCCGCTATTCGGTACATAAAATGGTCTTTCGGTAAACTAGAGATAATAAATTTTTCCATTGTGATCGTTCTTATAAACTAAGCATTTTGATAGAAATTACATTTTTTCTTGCAAACGAAAATACATTTCTACTTACATCGTGGCATTTTTCAAGAGATCCAATATTCAACTGTGTATTCGCCGAGACTCAGTAATTTAATTTTTAAACAATAACTTTATCAGTACAACAAGATAAAACATTTAATTACCAAACAACACTAATCCTTGTCCAGTACTTTAAACAACTAGCCGCTAACCGAAGAAACACATGTTTCGTCAAAAATACTTGAAAGTTATAGGGTACGTTCTGAAGTAATATTCTTCACTACTAAATTTACACTTAGCGTTATTTACATGAATCCATGTCGATTTTGAAAATAAAGTGTAATCAGTTCACATGCATGATTTGAAATCAATTTTAAAAGTTTTAGATGGGATTTGAAAAAAAACATGGTACGAAGTAAACCGTGTACGAAATTCTTGTAAATTTAATCAACAACAGAAAAATTTAATGATTCCAAAATAATCTTGTAGGTGTGTTTGCTATGAGAAAAATAGCGGAAGTCTACTTTCATCCGATCTTTCAAGCTAAAATCTACAATCATCTATTGATGTTCTTTCCTCGTTCCTTCTTATTTCCAATTTTTCAAATTGATTTGAAATCATGTAATGTAAAGTGTGGATTGAGAAGATGAGCGCTGAAAAACGATTAACGATTTCATTGACTTCTACATACAGAATGTAAAGTGTTTGTAATTATAACTCCTTAACAAATATATAATGTAATCCAGTAATTTATTTACAATGATGTAAGTGTTGCCAACTAACGATGATGATGTGTAGAATAGAGATATGACCAGCGCCTATGCATAAGCAGATCAAATTCGAATCTCGAGCTGTCAACTTGCATCCATATTTATTTAAGATTTCACCAATTACTAAAACGCCAGTACCCCAAAATGTGAAGAAATTGAAAATTTTTTTTGGGAATAGTGAACATTTATTTGAGATTTATAAAAAATACTCCAGGGTAGTTTCTCCCTTTTATTGACTCATTAGTAAAGATTGTCCGTTTTTTGGTCTTGTAAATGTGAACAACAATTAATTTGGGCGAGGTACTAATATATTATGATCCTTAGCTACCAGTAAATAGTTAAAGATATTCCGCCTTTAGTAGAACTTTCAAATATAAAAAAATGAAAGAAAGTAAATTCCCTTTAATTCTACTGTTTTTATTTTAAATTTAGTAGACAATTGTTTCATTCTTCAGTTGAGAGCTTCCTCAGTACTACTATAGTAGTGAAAAATAGTAGAATTAAAGGGAATTTACTTTCTTTCATTTTTTTTTATACCAGTAAGGGTCACGTGCGACGCTTTTGCTAGTGTAATCGGTGGCATCTCAGCACAAACATTAGAAAATGGCTCAAAACGTTCGGTGGCAAGCAGTTGTGAACGCGGTAAAGGCCTTTCATCAGTACGTTCATGGGCGGACATTTACATTGGAAATCGATCATAAATCGTTAGTACATGTCTTCGGTAATAAAAGAGGTTTTTCGTAGATGGCGACAAGCCGCTTACAAAAGTGGAGCATATTTTTATCGGGTTATCACAATAAAATCGAACTTATCAAAGGGGAAAAGAACGTGTCCGCTGATTGTTTGTCACGCTTGCATGCAGAATGAAGTGCTGAAGATACGGCATTGGATTTCTCGTATTTAAATTTTGTAAGAAAAACCGTTCAAATAGTTACGTCAGATACAGTGCCACACAAAACAGATAAAGATAAAATATTATGTAACGTAAGAAAATTGTTAGCAACGAATGATCAAAAGGTGTACAAGAAGTGTGCAAATGTTTTCAAACTGAAAACGCCGAGCTAACGATAGAGAATGACAGCCTCATATGGGCCTGTCGTTTGGTTATTCCTGCGTCTTTCGGTAAATTAATGATGAACTACACAATGCTCATATGGGTTTTGTTAAGATGAAGGTACTAGTTAGGTCATACATTTGGTGTAAAGCTTGTGAGTTATGTTTAGAAAATCCAAATAAAATTGTAGTAATCGAGCAGTCAGTTTCAACTGCAGATTTGAAAAATTTAGTTACGCAAATTTAACTTTTTGGTAAATTATAGAATTTTAATTTTTTTATAAACATAAATTTATATTGTTTCTTTTTTATTCCGTTATACGTAAGTTGTTTCTTTGCATTGATATTAATTATAATATTTATCCTTTTATTATGATTTAAATTTTTAATCTATTATGAATTTTATTAACTTAATTATACAAATCTGCAAATTGTAATTTTGGACATGGGAACACTGATTTAATCCATAACACCGTTGCCTTCTTACTCAGGCCCGAAAACGGAAATACCGCGTCACGTTGCGAGCTAACTTCTTCGAGTAGCCTCATCAGCGCCATCTAGTACTGTTTACATCAAACAAATTTTTTAAAGACTTTTGACAGTACGTTAATTGATTTTATTATGGGCCTGAGTAAGATGGCAAGGATCACACCCAAGGATTGCATTGCGAATGGAATCTAACGTGTCTGAGCTAGAAGCTTGGAAAGTTACTGTTGCGACACGGAAAAGTGGACGACCGACAGAAAAGAAGGGGAGTCTGTGAGGAATCTTCACGGCGGACACGTCACAACGCTCAAGGAAGTGTATACGAATTAAACCTAAAGAAAAACATCTCATTAGATCCTCTCGTCAAATGTTTCATAGAGCCATGTGTGCTCATAATCTAACCTGTCGCGCAATAAGTTTGCCAAATTGATATCATTTCCTTTACTTATTAAGTGCATTCACTCCATTGTTGCTTATTAAGTGCTCCTACTGAGGCATTATCCAATTTTTGTATGAGAGATTTCATAAATTTCCCGAAGCTGCCACGTAAAGAGATTCTGCTCAGGGACGTATGGACCACCACTGCAACACCTTCGTTTGTTTCGCTGATTATGTTTTATTTTCGCATTCGACTGCAGTGATTTCTTGTGTGCTGCATGTTTTTTTTTGTGTGCTGCATGTTTAAATGTGTACCCGGCGTACTCGGTTTGTTATTAAAGGGCTTTAGTTGTTCATGTGACCGCCATGCTGAGCGAGTAGTGATTTGGTGCGAAGTTTGGTGCCCCTGTGTGGAAATGATCGGTTAGCACATTAGAATATTCCAGATTCTAGCGGCATCCCAAACTCGCTCTCAAAATTATCGGCTGTTTCTCTCTTCCCCAACCATTTTTACGGTATCAGATCGAATGCTGTGAATCGTGCGGTATTTTTCTATTTTCATACTGCACAAATACAGATGAGCTTAGATGTTTACCTCAAATAATAAATAATATTCGAGTGTTAGCAATTACTTTCGTGTGTAACGTTTTAGTTAGCGAGAATATTTCAAAATTTGTCCGAGTTAAGCTATTTGTGGGCGCAATTGTTATTTAATCTTGATTGTGATTATGTACATAGTAAAATCCGGTTGTTGACAAGTCCAAAAGCATTAAGATGTGAGAAACTGCTGTACGATAATCGAATAAAGGAAAGTGCTTCGACCTCGTATGTGTCGGAATAGAGATTCCGAGTTAGTGTTGTCTTCCGTGGTTGAATAACCAAACTAGCGGGTTGAATTTATTTTCATGGCATATAGTAACATTGTGTCTGCAGAAGCTGCAATGGGTTGGCAACATGAATCGTATGGGTGAACAAAGGATACCCAAAAAGGTATTCGTTGAGAGAACTGAAGGCCGGAGAACAGTGGGGAAACCGACGAAGACAGTTCATCGCTGCTCGGATTTCGAAATTGGAGGACGCGGTCAATGGACCAAGGCAGTTGGAGGCGCTATTTGCAGGAAGCGAAGGCCCGAGAGGGGCTGTAATGCTAAGAAAGAAGAAGAAGTAACATTGATACTGTTGCACGAAAAAAAAGAAAAATTAGGTGTCTTTGTTCGAAATATTTGTCAATGGCTTATACTCGTATTTCTTAATTAGGTTAAATTTTACAATGTATTATCCGGAAGGACCTTGTGAACAATCTTCATCAGCAGCGGGCGCCCGGAGAGGATGAGGAGAGTGAGCACCCTTTTTGTTGCTTTTTCCTATATTTCTTCCATTTTGAAAAAAATATTTATAAAAATATATATATAAAGCTTAATTGTGATTTAAAGAAAAGAGTAAAATTTAGTTCGTTTAATCCTCCGTTCAGCTCCAGAACATCGGCGCCTATATATGTTCGTGGAGAGGTTCTATTGGCCCCACCAAGTCTGGATGAAGTTGGTTTCACCACCGAAGCCCAAAAAAATAATAAAGCACCGGGCATCGATGAGATGCCAGTGGAGCTTATCAAATATGGAGGGATCAGTGTTCATAAAGCTATTCACAAAGTCATTCAGCACATTTGGCAACAAGAACATCTGCCAGAAGAGTGGAGCCAATCAATTATATTCCCTATCCGCAAAAATGTGACAAGATACAGTGCGAAAATTATAGAGGCGTATCATTACTTTGTATGGTGTACAAAATATCTTAGAAAATAAAATCAGATCATACGCCAAAAGAATTATTGGGGAGTATCAAGGTGGCGTTAGAGCAGGTAGATACACCAATTGTTCACAGTCAAGTAAGTACTTGAAAGATGCTGGGAGCTCAGCATAGACGTACACCAAATTTTCGTTGAATTTAAGCAAACATATAAGAATATTGACCGTAACGTACTGTACTGAATAATACTTTGCTTTGGCATCCCAGCCAAATTAGTCCGTCTTACCAAAAAGACAATGAGTTCAACGACCTCTCGGGTTCGCATCAATAACCAACTCACCGATGCCTTTCACACAAATATTGGTCTAAAACAGGGAGGCAGGTGACCCTATAGCTATTCAATTTGGCTCTGGAGTACTTCATAAGGAAGCTGCCTGTCGATAGCCGAAGTACATTACTATACAAGTTGAGTCAAGTAGTAGCCTATGCAAATGACACCAACATTTTGTTACGGTCATTAATAACCGATAGCAAAACTCTTCCTGAAAATCGACAGCGAAGCAAAACTAGTAGAGCTACAAATCAATGAGAATAAAACAAAGCTCATGACGCAGTCAAGGAAAAATACCTCAAATGCTCAAAATATTACACTTGGCGAATACATTTTTCAAAATGTGGGTGAATTTGTGTATTTAGGCGCTAAAAAAAGAAAGAGACAAAATACACTGAAGAATACAACTCACAAATAAAATATTTTATTTAGTTTTGATGGTCTAAAGGGCCAGCTGCGTACACAGGATAATAAAGCTACAAGTATACAAATCTGTGATAAGCCCTGTGTTATACTACGCCCTAACCCAAGCATCCGCAAATATATTGAACGTCTTTGAGTGGCGGGTCCTGAGGTGAATAATTAGAGTGAAGCTAGACGGAGACCAATGGTGAATTCGATATAACCATGAGCTGTATGACATTTTTGACGAGCTGGAGGTCTCAACGATTGTAAGACGGCGGAAGTTGCAATGGGCTGGTGGCATAAATCGTATGGACAAATAACGGATACACAAAAAGGTATTGGTTGGGAGAAATGAAGGATGGAGACCAACGGAGAAACTGAGGAAACGCTGGGCTGACTTGGTTGACGAATACAGTTCATCGCTGCTTGGATTTTGAAATCGGAGGACGCAGCCAATGGACTGAGACAATTGGAGGCACTTGTTGTAGGAAGCTAAGGCCCGATATGGGTTGCAGTGCTACGAAGAAGGAGTTAAGGGTTGAGTCACCGGTGAACTCAGGTCCTATGATCAATCCCTTTAAATCTTGGTCCTCCATGCACTCTTAGAATGGAATGCTCACAGAAGTTTTTGTTGATCATCCTGCTTTGTGGAATTGCTGTTAATCCTCTGTCTAAGCTACTTTGATAAAGTGCCATCACATACCACAGCACAATTTTGTTACACCTCACCATGTACACCCTGTACAACTTTTGAGGTTTATCCTGCAAATTTACACCACAGATTTGAGACACAGAGTCTGTTCACCCACATTTTTTCATAGGTTATAGATTAGAGCCTGGTTTTCGCCTTCATAGTTGCACAATGATTGGTTGAGACCTGTAGGCTGCTGCCGACTTGGCTGTATGTTTCACACCGGCTCTTGCTGAATGGATTATTGGTACGCTCTAATTGTTTACACTTAAAAAATGGTGAAGGTGTTCTGGCCATTTTTACACCGGATTTTCTCCGGTCTTCACAGAATTAAAAAAAAAATTCTTTCCTCTCTTAAAGCTATGTTCATACTTTCTGTGTTTATTGATTGTAATATATTTCATGTATAATTTAATTTAAATATTAAACATTTTAAAGCAAAATATGAGCGTAATAATATAATTTTTATTGCTAATGGTTAGGAGTTCTGGTTCCTTAGCTTTATAATGTCTATATCTTAACCTCCCAAGTCTGAATCAATAGTTACATTTGGTTAGTGTGAACTTTACCTTAGCAAATACGTGATAGATTAGTGAAAAACTTGTAGTACAGTGAAATTTGGAGGTCTGGACAGAAAATTTGTTGATTCTCGACCCTGAAATCTTATTCCTCTATGCACTGAACAGCCTCGCGACCAGAGCATAGCACTTGCAATCAAGGAGCAGTCAAAATGAAAAATAAGAGGCAAATAAACGTGACAAAGATGGATTAAAGTTTACCATGTACTTGTGCAATTGCTTCCAAAATCAAGTTTTTGTTTACAATACATATGCACTATTAATCTATTCCTCTGTACCCTATAAATAACAGTAGGAAATAAATTACTTTCTAATTGTGGCTGCTATTTGGTAGATATGCTCTGCTCGTGACTGTTAGTCGCTGTGGGCGTTAAAGTGCGACTTCCAATCGCTGTGGGCGTTAGTGCATATGCGCTGCTCTAGTCAAGACTCTGCACGTGATAACTTAGCGGCAACCTGAACCTGTTTTATCCGAACTGACCTTTTTCACCACAGAGTGGTTGTAGTCGAGCCAGCTTCACTTATTAAGCCCGGATCCACACCCTTGAGAGAAAATGAGCAAAATAGGTTCCAATTAGTGGCCGGTGGTGAGTTTTCATGGTCGGTTCAAACCACAACTCATTTCCGTGCGTCAATCTTTGTGTGAGGTGGTGTGATTTCGCGCGGTGCGAAAAAATACATATTTTTACTTAATAAGTGAAAATAAATTTAAGAAATTGCTTCACAAACTCGCCTAAGCTACTTATTTAGCCGTTATCGACTAGCGCCGCGAAATTGTTTGCGATTTTGCAGATAGCCGTCTAAATTCTTGACCAAACCGCAGTGCAGAGCAGTAATGATACGTTCCCGGCAAAATTGCTGTCAAATTTCGGTGGATAGCCAAGCAATTTAGTTATTTATAGATTCAAGTGCGAAAAGTTCAGTGATTCAAAATTGAATACATTTGTTTATGCTCATAGTAAACCGTGAATTTTGTTTGAAATCAACGGATAGTTAAAAGATAAGAAATTGAAACAGAAATTTCCCTTACACGAAATGAGGAAATGTAAAATTTTTCGAAAATTGAATACATAGGCAAGTGCGAGTGTGTTTCCTTTGTTTAGCTTGGTGTGAAAATCGAGAAAACGGCAGCGTTTCCCCTAACGAGCTTGTGTAGATTGGCTATGTGCGTTGACCGCGCGTGTGTTAGTGGTCCTCTATAAACACAGTGAACGAAACACGTTGTGTGGGAAAATATAGTTTTGTTTACCGTTTAGTATATAGGACGGAAGATATAGCAGGGAACGGCAATATAGGTAATCAAAAAGAGGACGACGGGGAACAATCACGTGGAAAACATTGCACGAACATCTGCCGCGCGTTTTCGTAGTCGACGATTTCTATCAGAAACGTTCGCAGAGGGATTGCTTGGAGTTCGTTTTGTGTATTTGATGCGATTTCGTTTGGATTCGGTGTCTCTTGTAGTGCTCGTCCGTGAAAGTTTTGTTGACAAGGCGTAGGAGTCTATGAAAACAAAGTAAAGTGAGTCGGTCGGAAGGGAAAAATTGAATGATTCTCTTGTTTAGTGCATCCCGCGCGATATCCTTGCGAAGAGGAATAGTGAGTGAAAAGGCGCGAACCTGATTCGAGAAACTGATCGATTTTATTTGCCCAATGGATGTTGGATATCATTAGTGGAGAAAATATATTTTATAGTTTTCCGGATCAGTAGGAATTGGGAGACTGGCTTTTAATTAGAAAATCGCAAGTTGGTGGATTAAGCGGAAGAAAGGATTAAGTTCAAAATGTTCGAGTGCGAGGATACTTCGGCAGGGTTCCATGATCTGTTCCTGAATAAATATTCGGTAAGTGGACTTGGATAGAGGAAGGGGGTGATTGAATATAGAAAAAACAGGTTTATTGGGCAATCGGTCATTCTGCATGCAAATCGGAAGTGGTGTCGATGTACACAGTTTTGCCGGGTAGCGCGGCCTTGAAATCGCCCCGCCAACAGAAGAAGCAGCAGATTCGGTGAAATAAGTTGAATGGAGCCGACAAAATGGTCTCTGAGCAATTGGTTGGGGCATGCTTGGCCATGGCAGAAAAAGACGAGAAAGTGATGTGGAACGAAATGCCTGTAGATAAGTCAGGGGGGACGAGAAGTGGGTTGATTGGCAGTGTGTTGGTGCTATAAAAGGCAGATTTATGTACAATGTACGAGCTCGGATGGGGCTGACTATATAATATAATGGGAAATAGAATTTTGAATGAAGGGGACTTGAGTAGTGCTTTTGTTAATTTTCGCTAGCTTAAGTTGTATGAGATGTTTGTTTTGATGGTATTTGGGGGAGCCGGCAGGCCGGTAAATCTCCCGCTCATTTAATTCTCGTGTGAATTTTCAAAACAAAAAAATTGCTCGTAGTGAATTTGCCGGCTGAACCAAATTCATTGTTTCATGTCCATGGGCGGTGGGGCATTTGAGAAGCAAACCGTGTAATCGTGGGACGAGTGTAGAAGGAAATATTATATATTAATATTTGATTTACTTTCGTTGGCTTATTTTATAATATGTACTGTTTGTATCAAATGGTGACATCTTAGCGCCACATATTTCCAATGCCACCCCCAATGGTTGTGTAATTAATGATTTGGCTTCCAAATGATTCTGGAAAGAGGATGATATTGCAAATAAAAATATTTGCGATAATTGTTTGTTTAGGGAAAGGAGGGAGGCGAGGGGGTAAGTATCAATTGCTGAGTTTGGGGTCTTTGACTCTTTACGTCATTGCTAGTAGATAAGAATATCGCAGATAGGAAGAGGTGGTGATTGGAACGATCAATAGAAACATGCGTGGGCTTTTTAATCCTAAATTCTTCTAATGGACTACGCATTGTCCCTAGCTTTGCGAACTAAGTATGCAACGAACAGACTTCAACTTGTTCGTTATCTAAACTGGGACAGACAGTATAGACTAGGGCGGATCTGTAAAGTAACCATTATATTTGGCTGAGGGGGCACACTGATTTTTGCAGAAAAAGTTGTGGAATAACTTGTATAACAATAATTGACATCCTCCTCAAAAAAGTTAGGAACATTAATAAATAAATTGAAATGTTTAAAAATTATTAAAAGAAACTCGATTTTTTCCTTTTCTCAATTCTAACTTTAAAATGATTTATTGAGAACAAGGATGTGAAGAAATAAAAGTTTCAAAATAGGAATAAATATTTTAAAACAGGTTGGGTAGATAGAACTATGCTCATGTCAAAGGGTTTGGTACTTAACTTGATTTAATTCAAGAAAATTTTTTAAGACATGCACAACAAATATGTTATATTCTTGCTTTAAAAGAATTTTTCGAATGTTCCTGCTATTTTTAACAGCTCCAAAAAATAGGATTTGCCGAACTCTCCGAAATACGCCTCTGTCTCGGCGATGACTTCCTCGTTTGAGCTAATTTCTTCATGTTAGGGAACAAGAAAAAGTCGCAGGGAGCTAGCTCGGGTGAATACGGGTGGTGCGGCAGCAATTCTTGAGGCATTTCATGGCGACAACTCCGGATGAATTTGCTGGTGCGTTATCATGGTGAAACGGCACCCTCTTTTTCGCCAAATGCGGCCGTGTCTCTTTCAATTTTTTGTCGGAGCGGTCCAATAAATCACTTGTCCAGTGATCGTTCTTCCTTCTTCTACAAAATCCATGTGGACGATGCCGTTTGCATCTCAAAAAATCGTCGCCATATCCTTTCCGAGCGATGGGACAGTCTTCGCCTTCTTTGGAGCAGATTCACCGGGAGAAATCCATTGTTTTGATTGTTGCTTAGTTTCTGGTGTATAATGATAAATCCAGGTTTCATCAATGGTGACAATTCGACGCAAGAAGTCCTTCGAATCTCGCTTAAATTGCTCCAAACACTGCTTCGAATTTAACAGCCGCATCCACTTGTCCATCGTGAGCAATCGTGGCACCCATCGGGCCGACAATTTTTTCATCGGGAGCTTATCATGTAAAATATTAATTATTTTTCCGGTCGACTTACCTACGGCCTCTGCTACTTCGCGCACTTTCCTTCGTCGAGAATCATGTCGTAGACTATTTGAATGATTTCCTCGATAACCACGTCTACCGGGCGTCCTGGCCGCTCATCAAAAACAGATGTTCGCCCACGTTTCAATTCTTTGAATCAATATCTAACTGTGGTCATAGATGGCGGTGTCCCCATAAACAGCATCCAATTTTGCTTTTATTACCTCGCATTTTTTTCCATGCAAAAACATAAAGTGAATTACCGAACGATACTGCTCTTTTCCCCAACTTATCTAACATCACGAAACACGTTTCACTTGTATGGCTGCAAAAGCTAAACTAACCTATCAATCACTCTGAAATATGTTTTACTGTCGTTTGATTGATGACAGCACACAATGATAATACCAACTTCCATCAGGAACGCCCTCTGTCGTAAAACACGGACACTTATTCAACCGCCCTCCTAATTGTTGTAATCGGAGGAAATTCAAATGGCTATAACGTCGGTCAATTTTATTGAAATGATATTTTAAAGAACTACTTAAAAGGCTGATTTTATCCAATTCAATAATACTAGTACAGTTTTACTGACGAAAATGTTAAATCCTACTACTATTTGCAAATTTCAACGAAATTCAGCCTCTAAGTTACTTGTTATTGAATCTACCATCATAACCTTTACGGCTTTGTGAAAGAAATTTTGCAAAAATCTACTGGTTTCCCGTCCTATCTGTCCGTTCGTCTGTCGATCTGTCAGTTTATCCGTACGTCACAAGAAATTTCTTCCGAAACTGTAGAAGCTACATCGCTCAAACATTGTGAAAAAGTCAGAATTGGTAGTCTCTCAAAAGTTTAGGACTTATCAAATATATCAAAATTTTTTAACGGGGTTCCTCCTTTTTAATTGAATTTAGTCGAGTAGAGTATCAAATGAAACGTCTTAGAACTTTCAGAATCTGAAACAAAAAAGTCATTTTTTCCATTAGTGATCCAGGGGAAGGCAAAATGCACAAACAATTTGTGTCCTCCCCCCCTCGCGATTGGACATCTTTGAGCCGAAAATATGAAAAAAATCACAAAGGTAGGTCAAAATTCACTCAACTCTGTTAATAATAGTATGACTTGTAAATTTAACATTCTCCCCTAAAAATCGAAACGTTGCCCTTAAACTTCTTGATGTTTTACATTTATGTAGGTTGATATAAGACCCTTATGTCTACGAAATTTCATAGAAATCAAATCATAATCAGGTGAGATATCGCCATTTAAATTGTATGGGATTACAAAAACAAAAAACACATGTTAATGCATATTTCAAATCGACCAAGGCACTGTTATTTTCTTCGGATTTTCATGAAACTTTAAGGAATAGTTGTTTACTTGAATATGTTCAAAGAGCAGAGTATCCAGAAAAATTATTTAACATGGAACAAAATCGCGGCTATTATGTTCTTATGAACGAAACTCTGCATCTTTTGGATGAATTCGAACGATTTCTTAAACAAGTATTGATTCAATAATTCAAATCGTCAAGTTATGGCACCAAAAATTTTTTTCGAACCCTAGAATGGTAACAAAGATCTTCTGTTAGGAGCTTTCTCCTGCCTCCGCGACTTGTTTCACGTATGAGTACTAATTGTAGGTACTCATCTTCAGTCATTGATTAAATTGAATCAAGTGTTAAAAGCATGTACGGTAAACGTACCTAGTTTGTACATTTCCCCTTCCGCTGTCCCCCACGGTACCGATAAGGCAGTTTTAAAAATTGTTTTGAAAAGAT
This sequence comes from Odontomyia ornata, assembly GCA_963969285.1. Taxonomy (NCBI): domain Eukaryota; kingdom Metazoa; phylum Arthropoda; class Insecta; order Diptera; family Stratiomyidae; genus Odontomyia; species Odontomyia ornata. The sequence goes on from OZ017739.1 coordinate 73,175,260, forward strand.
TTCATTAAGACCTTTCCAATGACACCCCATTAGACGACCAGTGGTGAAAATTTTTTTGGAAGGGTTACCTCCATATACGGGGAGACTCCCTTAAAACCCTTTGAAAAAATCGTTCACCCTTGAACTTTCAAGAAGTCACCACTTCTGACTTTTCCACAATGTTTTATAGCTGTAGCTTTTTAGTTTCGAAGAAAAACTGCTGTGAAATACAGACGGGCACAGGTCGTGATTTCAATAGGGTTTTGTATTTTAGTACCTAAACCCTTAAAAGGGGGTGTAAAAGTCTTTTTATTTAATTTTTTTCACCACCTAGAATGCACTTAGGACCTTCATAATTGGCTTAAATTTTTATATAATAATAAAACAAAATAATATAGTAGATACCGCATAATAATATCGCAATCTAAATTTAAATAAAAAACAAATCAAAAGTTTTAAAATCATGCTAGTCAGAAACGAAATCATATAAATTTTAAATTTCTTTTTACGTATAAAAGAGCACTTCACGTATCAAACGAACTTTGTCAAATTAAGATCGAACAATAAGGCCGGCCTCAGGAATTTTTAAAATTATAATAATAAATTTATTTAATTTTTGATCAAGTTAAATTCAAAAAATACGTTGTACTCTAAAAGATGATTCTTTTTTTAAAAAAGTTTATTTATGTGCATCATTTCCTTAGATAATACCTATCAAAGTTGACCAGCATTTACGACGAAGTTATTAACAATAGGATGGTAATGTTTAAACCATTACCTTTGTCTTTCGAAGCTCTTCTTTCCTAATAAATATTTTCAATTCTTTTTACTTATAATAATTTATATTCCAATATTAAAAACAATCGGTATCGCGCGTGAAAAATACCAAAAAACCTCGTTAGGAAAACTGAATTTTAATTTCAAAATCAATATTCAAAAAAAAAACAGTGCATTTTCTCTTAATCCGATGTAACTCGAACAGGATTACACATAATCCCAAAAATGCTTTTATTTAGTTACAAATAAATTTATTTATAACAAAATAAAACCACATATTTTTTCCTATGCAAACAGACTTTTTTCTAGAAAAAACTTTCTAAACATAAGGTATGTATATGTTTGGAAAGTTTTTTGTAGTAAATACAATTGTTTTCATTTGTTTAACCAAGTAAAAAAAATTTTTGTTTTTCTATTGGTAATTATTTTATGATACATTCATAAAAATAAAAGTTTTATCATTTTGATATGTTACTCAATATTTTTCATATTGAATTTTATATAGGAACTTATCATTTCCATTTTTTTTTTTTTATTCTTGTAAGCGTGCTTTCATGCACTGTGGACTGGAAGGGTAATATATTTCTTCATAATCTTCATCTTGAAGCTGGAAATGACTGTCCAAATTGTCAAATTATCATTGTTTAGTTCTAATTCGATCATCAATAAATTCCTCTTCGAGATTTATAATATTGTTGCTGTTTGAGTTTTTGCAAAGTTTGCTTTGTTTGTTTAGTATTAAATAATCTTTTAGAGTACATACTTTCCGGTGTCTTTTAGAGTACTATCCAGCACATTTTTTGAATTTAATGTAAATCAATAGTTATAGAGATATTCAATTGATTTATTAGCAAAAAAATGTCTATAATTTAAAAAAATACCTGAGGCCGCTCTAATTATTCGATTTCAATTTTATAAAGTGCGTTTGATACGTGAGTGCTCTTTTATATGTAAAAAAAAATTTTTTAACTTTAATATACTTTAGTTTCGAACTTGCATGATTTAAAATTTGTTGATTTTTTTGAATTAAATTTAGATTGCAATATTATTCGAAATCTACTGAATATATTTTTATGAAAATTTGTGTGCTGTTTTATTAGGTCTTTGTTAAAAAAATTGTTTACAAAGACCTGCTAGTTTCGTGACCTGTCTGTCCGTCCGTCTGTCCAAGCGTCACAGCAAATTTCCTCAGAAACTATAGAAGCTAGAATGCTCAAACTTTGTGAAAAGGTCAGAAGTGGTGGTCTCTAAAAAGTTTAGGTATTACAAAAAATTTCACCATTATAACTAGGGGTCCGGGGGAAGGCAAAATGTACCAACAAATTCGAGTTTTTACTCAATTTCTATTGCGTTTACTCGTAGATAGACAGTTGCTAGACACAAATTAAGAAACTATTGGGTTATTTGAGAATGTCATGTTGTGCATATTTCATGTAGTAGTTAGTGCATGGCTTAAATTATTATATACTATTTTAAAGATTAGACTTTACCCTATCTTCAGCCAAAAACTGAGCGTCATTAGTAAACAACAAGTTGGATAAAAATAAAATAGTAAATTGACAATCAAAGAGAGCATTATCGGCAGTTTTGTTTTACTTCCGAAAGGGCAAAAAATGCGGTGAAAGCTCGAAAGAAATTATGTGAAGTTTATGGTGAGTACTGCCTTATTGATCGCCAGTCTCATCGTTAGTTTACTCTCTTTCATTCTGGAAATTTTAATGTGCAAGATTCACCACATACTGGTCGTCCAACCACTACTGGATGACGACAAAATAAAAATCTAACTGGCGTATGACAATAGCAGAGGAAGCTCAACATATCGAATTCAACCGTTTACTTGCACATACAACAGCTTGCTTACGTAAACAAATTGGATGATTGGGTTTCACACGAATCAAAGGAAATCCACCTCACCAAACGCATTAACATATGCGGCTCTTTGCTGAATCGTAACCAAAACGATAATGTAGTGTGAAAATGACTTGGACCAACCATTATGAGCCCCCACAATCGGCATCCAAAGCCAATATTCACCAAAAGAAGATTCCAAGGGTGTAGTCTGCTTTACAAGGGTTTAGTCTGCTTTGAGCTGCTTCCAAGAAACTATTGATTCGAATGCCTACTGTCGCAACAACCCCTGCGACCACTTTTCCTACTGCTACGCTCTTGTTTACAACCTAAGAGAGAGCCAAATTGCACAAGCAAGCATGGCTGTTGCTCAATGAAAACAAATTTTCATACAATCCTAAAAAATTGTTCTCTATTTCAAAAACCTTCACCATTATGAGGAAAACATGCAAAAAATTAACATATTAACTACTTATCTGTAAAAGGAAACACCTACAGATCCTTTTCGACTATAATTTTTACACGAAGGCACTACACATTTCACAGTTTTAATATTGGACAAAATTCGCGACGAAACTTGCAATTTGCCATTTTGGCGTTCAATTTGGATCAGTCAACTTGACAGACAGATCCAATCCAATGAGCTTCTGGAAGAAGAAAGTGAGCGGCAAGAGGCAGAGGGAGAGGAAATGACAGACAGGTCCTTTGGAAGAGAGCAGAAACCGGTCGCATGTTCTCCTATCCGTTTTATATGAGCTTAGCCCATCCAGTTCTTATTCATCTGAGCCACATCCACCCTATAGCCGTGACATAGCATCATCAGACTATCATTTGTTTCGCTCCCTTCAAAACCATTTGAATGGTAAAACTTTCGATTCCAATCAGGCTGTTAAAAATAAGTTGGACCAGTTCTTCGCTTCTAAAAACCAAAGGTTCTTCGAACGAGGAATTTTTCAACTTCCCGAAAGATGGCAAAACGTCATCCAACAAAATGGTCAATGTATCATTGATTAATGTTTGTTGTTAATATAAATTTACTTTGAAAAACATGAAAAGAAAAAACGGCAACCCAATTTTTCACATTTTAGCTCAAAAAATATTTGAATTGAGAATAAATATAGATATTATGAATGGATTGTCTTTTATAACGTTTAATACACAGTTTTCAATACGAGAAGGAAGAAAATAACGCCAAAATGATGCTGGCAAAAGAGTCAAGTCTCGGCTGCTTTTCTATTTTAACAGTAATGCTGTCGTTGAGATCCACTACAGCCTCAAATTAATGTGAAATTTCTCCGGATTTTGCTGACGCACCCTGTATTGGTAATCTTTAATATAGGCTCCCTTTTCTTGGTTATCCACTATTCTAAAAACCGAACACAATAAGCATTTGTATCATATTTGCCTATGATTTTTTTTCGGTTTCCGTGAAGGCAGTCCTTTTCCAGGTCATAGATTGTTACTTCGCCTTAGGATCGTAATGATACTACTACTTTAAAATTGATTCAGCTTGGCAGTTTCCAAAATTTGCTTTTATAACTCCAACTCGTTTCCTTCTTTGCGATTAATATTCTGGGCACCTAATGCACCAACACCATGTTCGTGTAAAGTTTGTCTTTGAAGATCCTCAGAATGCTACCATATGAGATCAGCTAAATGTTTGATGCTCTCTTCGATTAACTAGCGTAAGATCGTCTTTCTCTATGCTCATATTTTGTGGATGTTCGCCCCAGATTAAATTTTTTGTACGATGACCTGTAAAAAATGAAGGAGCAGACCATCACAGTTTCTAACAAATCGGCGGTCGTCGGTTTGTACTATGACTCTAATTGTTCGTATTCAAATGAGTTATCTGCAGAGATTACGTTTTATACTATTCATATGAATTAATATACGAGTATTTGCTCACTTAATACAATTTATAGTATGTTTTTCTCCGAAACTATAGCAGCTACATACACCAAATTTGGTTGGTAAATCAGAAGTGATGACCTCTTGAAAGTTTGAATATCAAAAATGTTCTCAATGTTTTTAAGGCGTGCTCCCCCCAAATCGGAAGGAGATCCTTAACAATTTTCACCGAAGATAGACGTGTAGATGTCAAATGAAAGGTCTTATCCCATTAAAGCCTAGCGTTGCCATATGGCAACGTTGATGATCGGATTCGTTTACAGATCATATTTCAAAAACTTTAGATCGTAACCGTTCACTATTACTTAGAACTCGTTGCTAGATATACAAGTCAGTGATAAGAAACAATTGGTTGTGAGTGGTGTTTTAAGTTTGAAAGCAGTTGTTATTTCATTTGTCGGGTATCAAAAATTTCGCAGAAATGGCGAACCGGAAAAGGTTTGTTCCCTTAATTTCTATTTTGCGCATTGTTTCGTGTTTTATCTGATTATAATTTGTTCAAATTTATCTAAGACTTGTAATAAGACTAAATATATTTGAGTTTGATATTTATATTTGGCGTCACGGAGGTCTATCGTCTGTTGCCAAATGGCAACGCTAGGCTATTATAGGGTCATTTTTTCCTAAAAAGTAGTTTTTACTCCTTTCAGCTTAACGTTGCATGAGATTGCAAATTGACTTGAACAAGATGATGAGGATGAGTTACAAGACATTTATATTGAGCCCCCTGAAGTTGCTGAGCAAACAGATGAAGACTCTGCTGATGAAGACTTCGGGGGGCTCATAGACAACCTTACAGGGAGACAACTTCTGGCGGGTGCAGAAATCGTATCACAAAAGAAAAATGAAGATGCTGATGAATGCCTAACGGATACAGGTCCATCCAATAAAAGACGCAAAATAGCATACAATTGAAGAAGTGTGATCTTCCTGACTTTTCTTCACCGGCATTCATTCCATCAGAATCATACAATTATAAAGATATGTCATGCACCGAAATTTTTGAGTTATTGTTTGATAAAAACTTTGGGAATTTCTTGTAGAACAGAGTTCTAGATATGCACTGTTTTTGAACTGCCCAGATCCTCGCATTTCCCTTGGTGAGCTCAAATGTTTTATTGCCATTTTGATCCTATCAGGGTATAATAAATTACCGAGTAAAAGGTCTTACTGGGATAGTGGTGATGACAGCGAAATACATTGGTTTATAATGGCTATGCGACGTGACAGATTTATCCAGATGCGTTTTATTCATGCAAATGACAATAATAATCTTGATAAGAAAGACAAAATGACGAAATTGCGACCATTGATGAATATTCTTAAACGAAATTTCCTTGCTCATAATCCAAATGAACAAAATCTTAACTATGATGAGAGCATGATCGAATACTTTGGAAAACATGGCTGCAAACAGTGTATTCGCAACAAACCCATCCGATTTGGGTACAAATGTTGGTCTTTGAATAATAGTAGTGGTTATTTGGCAAATTTTGAAGTGTATCAAGGTTCTATCCCAGGTGCGAATATAGAACATGAACAAAATTTTGGTAAAGCAACAGCAACCATGCTTTCCATGATTAGTGAATTACCAGAAGTTATGAGGAAACAAAAACTACAGTTCTATTTCGACAATCTTTTTACGGGTATTCCACTTCTTATTCATTTGAAAAATAAGGGTTACGGAGGAACAGGCACACTTCGACAAAACAGATTGCCCAAAGAATGCCCAATCACTAAGGTGGAATCGATGAAGAAAAGAGAAAGAGGGTCATACGACTTTGCGTCTCAAGGTGATGTTGTTGTAGTCCGATGGATGGATAACTTCTTTGTAACTGTTGCTTCTACAGATCACAAATTAAGTCCAATAGGATTGGCGGACCGATATTCTAAAGCCAACTTACAAAAAGTTAAAGTACCAAGGCCCAACCTAATATCAATTTATGATCAATATATGGGAGGCACAGACCTCATGGATGCACATGTTAATAATTATAGGATTGGAATCCGAGGCAAAAAATGGTGGTGGCCTATTTTTACGTGGCTTATAGATGCTACTATCAATAACTCCTGGATACTAATGCGCAACTCAGGGAAAGATATTTCGCAGCTGAATTTTCGTCGTGAGCTGGTCCAAACATATTTGAGGAACTATGGAACCTTTCCTAAAACTGGCGGTCGACCATTTACCTCAAATTCCGCATCCAGAGTTTTGGAAGGCATAAGATACGACGAAAAAAATCACTTTCCGCAATCAATTGAAAAAAAAAACGTAGATGTGCTGGAATTGACTGCAAGACGATTGGGAGGGTTATGTGTTCAAAATGTGATGTTGGTTTGTGTATCAAATGCTTTCAAAATTATCATTCTAAATAATAAGGTTTATATTTTTGACATGTTATAATAAATAAATAAAAAAACTTGTCAGCATTTCTCTTATTCTTAAGCCGATAATATACAAATTTTAGTACTCATATTGACCTAGCGTTGCCGTTTGGCAACAACCCAAAACTCTAAACTGGGACTTTTAAAATTTTTTTTTTCTGTCAGAATGCTGTTGCCTAGATGTTATTCAACCTAAATATAAGTGAAAAACGATTTTCAGAAACTCATGCTCTAATGGGTTAATAAGAAGCTTTCAAAACAGTTCTTCAAACAGTTTTACCAGCTTACTGGAGTGCAGGGGGAGGGAAAATGTACGAAAAAAAATTCTTTAGTATGTGCGTTCGTTGCTAGTCCCTGCGTATCGTAGAATCAGAGCAAAACCTTTCTGATAAGAGCATAATTCTGTCTATCCAACTTGATTTTAGCTAACCAATGATAGTATTAGCAAGTTACTATAATTTTTACAAATTTTTATGATTACTTAAGATGTCCTACAGCCGTTATTTTTGGATCAGACCTCGTGTAACCTTGCAAATTTCAAGCAATACTCGATTTATTAGTCCAATCCAAGTTGCCTTTGCTGGATAGTCAATCAAAGAATTTTTTTAATAAGCTATCAGAAAAATTCCATTTAAAATATTTGTATGTTTCTTCCTACTTATACAAATTAGACTGCTTTATTAATGATAATCAATCGTGTATTTTTACTTTCGTATGTAATGTATTCTTGTAGCATTTCTTTTCTCATTTCGAAAATATAATGAAATGAAAAATATCAAATGTGAAAAATGGTGCTAATATTTGGACATTCATCGTTCCGATATCAGAAATACAAGTAAAAATGTATATACTTTCTCAAAAATCCATTTATTTTGCAAAATTTCCCCGCTCACAATAGTTTATAGTTTCATTGCCATGTGAATTTCTTTTGTGCCTTCCACTTAAATAAATCTTCTATAATTTTTGGGCTGCTTCACGAAACCCTATGGTGTTAAAAACAATAAACCTTTCCTTAGCCTTCAAAAATTTCCAAATCTTTCTGCTCACACGCTGTGTCCAGATTATGAAGTCAGAGTGGTCTTGAGAATTTTAGTATTTGCGTTTGCCTATTTACCTGGCTATAATTTGGAAATAAATCAATAAAACATGGTAACCTTTCCGAGAAAATAGGACCCTAGTACACTAATTTGGTTATTTTAAACAAAATGCTAAATTTTTAACGCCAGGTAAGCGTATTACGGTGAATAGTAACCCAGAAAAATAATTATTCGAAAATCTATATTCAGATTTATATTTGATAACACTTTTTGATATGAGGATCAAGGCGGAAGATCTTCAAGGATGGATATTACCTGCAATATGAGAAAATCAGAAAAAGGCTTTTCATACGTATGTATACTGGGAGTTATCTTAATCTTATTCCTTCTAATACCAGGTATACTTTTGGCCCGCCCATAATGTGATTTAACAGTAAATTTGAAATTAAATTTTTTAATTGATCATCTTGTGTTCCATCAAGCATATAATCCGCTCGAAGGATAGATTTCAAATTAAGATTGTTTTTGCATAAATCGACTTATTAGATAGTAACTCTTTTCGTAGGAGGAAACTATACTCGTAAGAACTAATTTATTTGAGGGTGGCGTAAAAGGTATAAGTGTATAATATTTGATGTTATTCAGTCTGCATTTTGTGCATCCTTTGCTCTATGTCGACATATCAATAGCTCTTTAAAGAAAACTGACCTATATTGATATTCTTCCACTCCGTCATCTCTTATTTACACAAAGCGAACACCTTGCCAGTGATTAATGCGGGTCACTAACCTAACAAAGTTCACTGTCTGTCTAGCGTATTCTTACATAATCGTGTTGAGATATCCCGATTAAACAGATTATATGCAGGCACGCGTTCTTGTTCTCATTGACCCACCTGGAAATTGAACGAAACGTTGCTGCTAGGGCATTCATTCAGGAATCATGAAAAACCGCATCACACCAAAATTGTGTGTAGAGAGCAAAGTCTCGTGGCTCTAGTTGCTCAGATTTCCTTTTTTTCGCTCCTCGATTCTCGGTCTGGGTGCAAACAAGTACTCGTTATGTCATCATCGTAACTCCTTTTCGATAGCATAGCTGATATGTATTCCAGCCACCACCGTCAAGACCAAGACCACTTGATTATGCTGTTGAAAGTGAAATTGAATTGAACTGGTCGCGGTATAGCATGCATATATGTATATCCGTTTGTTCACGTGTGGTACAAGTAGCGAGCAAAGCCAAAGACTTCTTGAATTGTAATCACGCATGGCGAATGTACATAAATAATGAACTTGGCATAGACTCGAGAAGTAAATGTTGGATGGAGACTGTGGAAGAAAAGCAAGAGAACACACACGATGTGTATATGGTTTCGCAATTCTGTTTTATATACTTTTCAAAAATTTATCAAGGAAATGCTTACATCGCAGAACTGAACGGGTGATGAATGAATGAAAAGTTGTGATTTGAATGGAAGGGCTTACTAAAAAAATGCTCACTCTTATTGCCTTACATGCTAATCAGTTTTAGATTTCCGTATTATTCACATGAACCGGTCGTGGGTAATGACCCACTCTACAATATTTCGATCGAGATTGAAATACTTGACTTAGATTAACGAGTTGACCTTTTTTTCTTTCAATGTAAAGAAAAGGAAAGTTTCTTACAAGAACGACAAATCTAATAGAACTTTTTAGGAAAATCGTTCAGAATCAATTTTCATATTCTCTTGGCTTGAAAGTCATCTGAATTTCTTTATCAGCGTACCATTTTTAAATTTAAAGATCAAATGATATGATATGATATTCCTTGAATGTTTCACAAATTAACAATTCTATCTTCTAGAATTTCTCGAAACATACGCCAAAAGTTGTTAGAAGCAATTGTTTGAACGCTACATGCTAAAATGCTATCCAGGAAATCAGAAAGAATGGTGAACTGCTGTATTGCAGGTCAACGTTTCCTCTCGCGTTAGATGAACAAACACATTGAATACTGATTGTTGTTGATTGTGTAAGAAAGTGATTTAATAAAAAGAGCAAACATTATAGTCAATCGGATTGAGTTGAATATTTGTTCCACGCTATGTTCACAGGCATTCGGAAAATTTAATTTTTATATTGAAAGAGACTTTAAAATTTATGAGAATTGGTCAGTTATATCTAGAAAATAGTTTTGTGGTAGGAATTCAAATCGGTTTACATAATTCATAAAAAACATTCCTGGAATCACAAATCTGCATTGTTTGGCGACGATTATTATTAATGTAAATGTAACTATTATAGTCTTGCATGGATTTGAAGAATTTCCGGACGATTTTATGTAGTAAACGTAGAATTATCAAATCAAGTTATTTTATCTTAAGATTGTCGACTTTTTACTCAAGACCTTCCTCCATCTTATTTCAACGATTTATTAACCTTCTCTATATCTCCGGACTTATTAACTGAATTTTTAATGTAAAAACTTCTAAAAGTGTTCCTAAAGGCCTTCCATTTGATATTGTGTATAATTGTTTGCAGTGTCACTTCAACACAAGGATAGGTTTTTTAAAAAAAGTTGTTTCTTTAAAAATGTTTAAGTGGTCACCACCATCGATTTTTCTATTATCTTGAGTAATTGACGTTTGTACAGACATTATCATCGCGTTCATCTAGAATAGAGCAGAAATTTAGGTTGCTTGAGAATCAGGCTCTAACAACCCAGACGAAAGCGTTCTAAGCTTTTTAACTAAACTGACCTACTAGAGAAATTGGAGCTCTGAATCCAGTATGCACCTCATAGATCCATATGCAATCACACAGACCTAAGACTACAGAGGGAACAGAAATTGGGAGTATTTGGCCTCAAGATAAAACGCTATGGACTGCTGGGGATGATGTCAAGAACCTTCTTGGCGGAGGTCGCAATTGCAGAAATTGGGCAACGATGCATAGACAAATGATCCAGGGCTAAAATGAAAGCCAACTTACCTAATAGCCAAGCAACTATTAAAGCCCTAGAATCATCAACAAAAGCACGCCGGAGTGAGTGCTGGGGAAAGAATAACCAGACATCTTAGCGAGGAAAGGGTTAAGGGCGGCATTCGTTGGTCCCGAACCCTTCAGTGCGATCGAAAAGCATTTTGATCAGAAACATCTAAAGGAAATATATAGAAGCTAGGGAACCTAATAAACTCTTATCTAAGGCTCAAAATATCAAAAGTGTTTGATGATGAGAAACAGGTTAAATTGTACATTAAACTAGGAAAGAATTAACTTAGGATCCTTACAAGATTTTTCACGAGGCATTTTAACCATAATAATCATTTTATATAATAAACAGCAAAACGCTGAATGTTTTTCAACGTTACATTTTGTGCAAATATGGGGTACACATTTATTGCAAACTCTACACCGTCTTTGAGACGCACTTTTGCCCGGCCAATGATGCAGTCCCTCGTATTTAATTTCGCTTGAAACATTGCTACTGCGGTGAGGGACTACCGATTTTGGGCGGCTTATCACTATTGCATCTCCGTTTGAATTCAAAAAGGGAAATTTTTGGCTCACTTTTTTGATACAGCATTCAAACATTGACTATAGCTCCATTCAAACTGAACCGTACTATTGGCTAGTATCATTTTTTGCTTCGAATTGATGCACGATATTTGCCTCGGTTAATATCAAATAAATCTACGCCTCCCATTCCTTTATTATATAAATTTATTACTGATGGTTGTCGAAATTCGACTTTCTTTTTAGCACCTACGTTGTATCTGACACACTTTGTTTTTGTCTTAACTAATCATCCGTCCTGTTTGTAGCAATAGTTACTTGGCTATTATCATGTATCAATCGGAGTTATTGCAGGCGTGATACCTGTTGCACTCCTTGCTAGAGAGCGCCGCGCTATTTACCTGCGTCGAAAAGGACGCGTGGGAGACGGTTGTCCGTGAAGAGAGACAGCATTCACTCAACGATTGGCAGCAATTTTGGGTGAATGGCACGAAGGGAAGGGGCTGCGTGCCCCATCTAGGATGTGAGACCGTGGTTAAATCGAAGGCATGGTGAGACTGACTTCTATCTGACCCAGCTTTTGAGCGGGCATGGTTGTCACGGTCACGGTCCCTCGATTGTCGGCTTAGAATAGGAAGGCGATGCCTGCCACACATTTTTCGCGTGCAAAAAAATGAAAGAGGCTGCAACTGTACCTCCACAGGGAGACGGAAGCTCACCCCGGATAGTATAGTCGCGATGTTGTTTGAATCGGTTGACAAATGGAACCAGGTAGCACATTATGTTCGGGCAGTCCTAAAAGATAAAAATGCTGATAGATCGCTTGTCTGGCAATTTCTCCTCCTGTCCCGCCGGAAGAGGGCTCCCCCAATTCGAAGGCGCCTGACGGCGTAACAAAACGAGACCTGGCCCGAAGTAATGTATCAAACGGTTCCAGGCTGGGTTTTCGGGTTGGCAGGGGAGGTGTTTAGTGGGTAGTCCAATCGCTTGCGAGCATGGGAGTCCCACACTCTGTGCGTAAATGACATTCACCTCCCAACCAGAAAAATCATGCCATCTGTAAAGAGTTATCCGTCGTTCCTTGTCTTTCAAGACATGCATTGAAGGTGCTTTCTCGATACGATCACTTCGTATAGTTCCAATGCAAAATATTTGCTTTCTCTTCAAATGATATAATAAAGTCAATGAATTAAAATAATTGTCAATGTAGACCTGACTGTTCAAAGGAAGTTTACCTTCAACCATTTTTAGCATTTTATAAAATAATTTTACAAAACGCTACTAAAATCGCGTCCGTGTGTCACAGCACTTTTTCTCGCAAACTACCAAAGCCACAAACATCAAATTTTGTTTGCAGGTGTAAAGTGGTGCTCTCTTCAAAGTTCAACTACAAAAAAAAATAATAAGGTATTCAAGGGGGGTCTCCCCATGTAGGGGAGTGGCCAAAAAAAAAATTTCATCAGAGGTAGCCGATATGGGTTTCAAATTTAAGGTCTTGAGAACTTTTCAAAACAGGTTTCAATTTGACACTTTTTGTTTCGAGGGGCGCACAGGGAGGGGAAATACACGAAAAATGTGTTTCCCCCCTCGTGATTGGACACCTGTGATCCGAAAAATCTGAAAAATTATGGAGGTAGGTGTTTATGAGTACAACAACAACAAATACCTTAGAAGTCAAAATTCGCTCAACTTTGTTGATAAAAGTATAATACTCAAACATTTTTGCCCCAATAAAATCGTATGGGTACCCTTAAACTCAACGAAATTTAATATTTAAGTGGTCTTACAAAAGGTTCTCATCCTTTGTAAGTTTGATGAAAATCTAATCATACGCACGGAAGTTAAAGCCATTTGAAATTGCTCCAATTACAACAACAATAACACATGATTTTGGTATTTTATGGACTTTCCATCGAATCAGTCACTGCAGTTTTGATTTGATCTTCTTGAAATTTTCAAATAAGGTCAATAACATCAATTTTTTTGGGAATTCATGATTTGAGTGATTTTTGTTGGTTTGCAACAAAATCGCGACCGTTGAAAATAGAAAAACAATGGATTTTCTTTTAAACGTGCACATCTCCTTGCCATATTTCTTAACTTTATTCGTTGCTGGTGACTGCATTTCTGAGAAGTTGGGTACAAAACGCTTCTGACATGAGCGTAGATCTGTCTACCCAACTTGTTTTTTTCATCCGAAGATCCTAAAGTTATACCGGGCACTCTTTCTCCTCTGCCCTGATACATATCAAACTTTACACAGTACCCTTCGGGTGTGGAGAGGCACCAACATTTGAAACCAAATCTGATCGGCTTTCCACGTATTAATTGCTTCAGATGATGCCTCCCGTAGTACGAGTATGGCTCCATGGCTTCGTCAAACTCCTTTTTCTTTTTTTTTCAGGTCTTGCAAGGGAATAATTGTCGATAATTGTTTTTCAAGTGCATGATCAACCGGAACTTCAGCACCATCAAAATAAAGATCCCTTTTTTCCGACTGAAATGTCGTCTCAAACTTCTGGCTGCGCAAGCACTCTCTTCGCCCGCAGTTTTACATCATCCTCAACCACTTCCAGTTCCTCATCATCACTTTCGTTTTCAGCTTCAGGACGTACTAGATTTACCTGAAAACTTTCAGCGTTTTTGTTTTCAATTCTGTTAAGAATCGCCAGAATTTCGTCAACGTCGATAGATCTTAAAAAGCAGCGACTGTTTCACAGTACATTGTGAAAGCCTAGCGTATGAAAATTCATCCTGGAATATCGTAAACGTTATAAAAGTAGCGTGTTCCGGGATAACATTAGTATAGGTAATTATATCCATCATACAATCGATTGTGAATGAATAAAGATCTCAGAAGGTGTTCCTACTTTTCCTTCTCTTCTGCACTGTACTCTCCTAAAAGTAAAATTTAAACGTATGAAAAATTTTGCTGTGGGTTTTGTTGGGTTAAGAAAATGGGTGTAAAAGAGAATGGCGAGGGCAGGTTTGCAGATGAAACACCAGAACATCTTTTGACATGCTATGGGGCTCTATTTCGGAGAAGAAGATACAGTCTGCAAACTTACTGCCTAGATGAGGAGCATCTTGGATGCCTGGAGTCAATGAAGAACATTTACTTTTTATGCGAGATGGATCTAATTGAGGAGCTCTAGGTATTTCAATGAGAATGGGGCACAATAAATCTGACAAGATTTGAAGTGCGTTAAAAAAATTTTAGAACAACATATAACTGGTTTAAACGTGTCCTTAAAAAGGGTGAAGTAAATTTAATAGAATCGGTGCCATATCAGTTTTTCCCTGTTTTATTCATGTTCATGTTGCTTGCAACGGAGAAATTGATTTGGCACCGCTTCTATTAAATTTATTTCACTCTTTTTAGGGCACTTCGAATTCGGTTTTCTTTTTTTTTTTTCTAAAGATGTCTTTCACTCGTTTTAGAGGCAAATTCTTTTATCAAATTTTATTAAAATTCCGTTTCTTAACTAGATTGTACCATCCCATCATCTATGAAAATTATGCCGTCAAATCCATTGAGTATAGAAAACGATTGCATCCATATGCTTACCTACCAAAACATTTTAGTCCCAATATATTGTCCATCACAAAAAACGGAAGGTTTTTGTTGTATCAATAAATGTCCTTTGCCTTTATTGTGCCTTTAAATAGAACCCAAAAGAAAGTAAATCTAATTCTTCACTAAAAACAGGACTAAATGTATCTCCGTTCAAAATTTGTGCTTGTCAAAAGTGCTCTTTACCGTTGCTAAATTCCCTTGTCCTTCAAATCGGACCAAATAGACAGTAAATCAGACAGTTCAGTGGAAACAGTACTCTTCCACCTATCGTTCAAAACTTATGCAAGGGTATACATAAAGCAAGTTGAGTGGGCAGAAGAGTGCACCAGGGCCAACAAATTTTCTGATGGCATGAATCGATGACGACCTATTCATCGAGTACTATAAAAAATCGTTCAAATTTATCCCAAAGGTGCAGTTTCTTTCGTAAGCACATAACAGCCGCCATTTTGTTACAGCTTAAATATTATTTCTGAGGGCTCGGCCAATTGAACACATTCAAATTAAACACTTCCTTAAATTTTCAATTGAAACAGAAGCAAATAATAGTGTCTAGTTCCATTTGAACCATACTTGTGATCCATACAATTGAGATGGCTATAACTCGCTTGATTATGATCCGATTTCCATGAAATCCAATCTGTATATTTATACCAATTTATATAAGCTAAGAAGTTCAAGGGATTATATTATGAGAAAGTTGCGTATTATTAACATTATTTCAAATTCTTCGGCTCAAAGGTGTCTAACGGCGAGGGGAGAGACACACATTTTTCGTACTATCTGGGTAACCATACTCTTCAATCATTGTCAGAAATCAAAGATCTGGAAGTGATTTTTGATTCTACAAGTAAACTCAACAATAATATTTTTTCTATAGTTTCTGGTCGAATTCGTTGTAATAGATGTACAGGCAGGACTTTCAGTTGGTAGCTTTTTTAAAAATTTATATTTCCGCAAGGCCATTAAATTTAATTGCTAGAACTTTGATCCGCTTCTCCATCAACAGAAAAAAAAACTTCTCTAGGCTGACTTTCAAAGTTGGAGTAAACCCCACTAAAACCGTCGTATCTCTTCGTTCGTCCGTGGATCACAGCAAATTTTCCAATGAAATTTGCTAAAAACTTTTAAAGTCAGGTGATTCAAGTTAAGTGACAGAGCTGGGGTTTGCGAGGGACTCAATATATGTACAAGATCTGGCCGCTCCCCTTGGCAACTCGAGCTTAAAAATCAGAAAAAATTGCGGAATTAAATCTTTAAGAGTACAAGTTCCTCAAATGCTTCAGATGTCAAAACTCAATCGCCTTTGTGTGGGTAATAATGTGATAATGAGCATCTTAAATTTAAGCCCATAAAATGGAAAAAAACTCTAGAAATTTGTCATAAATTTATAATCCTGATTCCTACTATAGTAATTGATAATCTATACTTTCATTACAATCAAAATCTTTAGTATGGCATAGGATCTACAGTCTAAAATGGTGTTCCGAATGTACCCAACAGCAGTACGTCCAATCTTAACTTAAGGGTCACTAATTTGGCGGCCTGCCCTAGCTGTAAAATAGAAAACCTCGCTAGCGTGCAGAGAACTGCAGCTTTAGATGAATATTACGGGTGCTTTGTTCTCAACTTTATGGTATCTCTAAACGTCCTTCTCAATCGCCTTCCCATTGACCTTTACATTAAATACTTACGTCGCAAAGTGCAATCAGATTTGTAGAGTCAAGATGCTGGTGCGCTCAGGCATACGGTCAAAATGCTGTCCTAGACTCCGCTAAGCGCTATCCTACACAAACGAGGAAATTCGATTTCCTTTATGAAGCACATGGCGGTACGCTTTCCATCCTGAGCATATTGGAGGAATGGCCAAGGACTACAACTACGGCATAGAAATCTTCACAGTTATTTCGAAAATAATAATGCTGTCTTGGAGATAATCTTTCCGGAAACATAAAATATCTTGAAAACCTTCCCCTCCTTAACCACGCCAGTGTCTTCCTGGCGAAGGTGCTCGCCATACGAGAAGCATGCGGTATACTAAAACATCAATCATTTACAAGATGAGCTTTGCCATTTCCTCGAAGTGCAAGGCTCTTAGTTCGGCTACCAAATACTCTAAACAGATAAGACAGTTCCGCGGATAGTTGACCACCGTAGGCAGTTGATTTGAATTAACTTTTCTCGGTCCCGAACATGGGAACATTTAGGGAAATTAACCAAATGGCCAGACAGAGCTCAGCCTTTAATGCTTCTTTCGCGAAAACAATTTGTAAACCGCTGGGAATTGTAACACTCCCACTGGGATAATCTTACCACCTACGCTCTATCAAGGGGGATACGACTAACTGACCGCGGTGCCAGCACGGGTAAACTTACTTGCTAATATCGTGAAGTCATATTCAGGGACACAACTACCAGATGACCCATTGACCGATTGAAACCCATGCATACATGTAACTCTTAATGCCGTAGTTTATAAGTACGTGGCCCAAGAGTGAACGATTTTCCACATCCTCTGTATTTGCCCGGGACTAGCTAGAGTCAGACAAGGAATACTAGGCAGACCTTGGGGTACCTCCAAAAATAAAATAAATGAGCTTTCCCAATGGATTGGTTTGAATTAAAAACTCCAGAGACTATCGGGTCGATTGATATCACAACGGCATCAATTGTTTGCTGATTAGGGCTCCAGGTTGGGGCAACAGTATCAGAATTATAGGAATATTTCGGAAATTATTGATGACTTTGATACATGTGTTACCGTCACTAGGCAAACCATAAGGTCAGCATAACGCAAACAAATTTAAGCCATAATCATCATCAGCTATGGCGCGATAGTCCAAACCGGGTCTTGGCTTCCAGGATTAATCTCCTCCAATATCATCACGTTTTTGCGACCTCGTCTGCCTCGTAGGTCAATTCGGTTTGTTTTAGATTCTAGGCTCAGAAATGCTCCTTCGGCATCTCAGATTGAACGTACCATAATATTGAAGTCAGCAGCATACGCTACCATTTGTTTGCACTTGAACATTAGTGTACCCGAGGTTTCCGCTGATGTCTTCTTGATGACATGCTCCAGCGCAATATTAAAGAGCATTGGGGCAAGTCCATCTCTTTGTTTTAAGCCTGATTCTATTATGAAGCTGTCCATTCTGTGTTTAGCATTAAATATGCGGACTAGTTTGTTGGGACGTTAAAGTGAAGCATTATTTTGTACAGCACATTTCTGTCCACTGTCGTATGCTCACATGAAGTCTACAAAGTTGGTGCAAGTCGATGTTATATTCGCAAAACTTATCGAGCACCTGCTTAACTGAGAATATGGGGTCTATTGTAGACCTTCCACTTCGAAAGCCTTACTGATACTCTCCCATCATACTTTCCTAGTAAGGCTTTAATTTTCTTTCTATGATTTTGGAGAGCACTTTATAAGCCGTACAAAGTAGAACGGTGCCTCTATAACTTTCATACTTTTATAGATTCTGGAAATATTACATATTATTTTAATTTCGACTGGGTTACCTATGATTGCCTCTTGTGCACTTTTGCAAAGATTTCTTAGTGGATTGAAGCCTTCTCTTAGTTTTTTAATAGAGGCAAACGCCGATTTGATTTCATGTAGGGTCATGATTTCAGTTGGATCTTGGTGTTGATGGTCAGTCGTTTCTTCCTTCGGCACAGTTTTTAGCTCGTCGTCGGAGGGTTTTATATTGTTTTTCTTCAGTCCGAATAGGTTCCTGGTTCCCTTTTTAACCGCTTCCTTTTATTCTTCGACGTACCATTCGTTCCTACTTTTCTTTGGTTGATGCCCCAAGACCTCTTCGACTGCTTCTGTTACCGCATCTCTTACTGTCTTACACGTGGTTTTGATGTCATCATTACTTTCTCTCGTCTGTGGGGATATGTTGATCCGATTTTCTACCACTGGCATTTACGTGAACGTTATTGAGCTATCATTTGCCTGTGTAACTGGCTCTTTGGATAACTGATGTTCTTTATTTACAGCTTTTGGAGATCCACAGTCATAATAACCATATTACATTTGGCTAAATCAATCGTCAGATTGATTCCTTTTATTAGCCAGATATTTAATATCAAAATTTGTTTACAAACCCCTTCTGGCAGGAACATTTCCTGCTACCTCAACTTGTACTCATTATGCATTCTTGACAGGTAAGTTCAAATATTCAATTGATTCAAAAATCATAGACAGAAAAAAATAGCTCCAAGATAAAACTTTGAATTCTGTTCTTTAATTAGAATCATCCGAACTCGTATAATTTTTTCCTTGACATTGTCTAGACTGGTGTTCACTTGCGTGTATGGACCAAATTTCATAGTTAACAGCACTTTTACGGGATTTATTTAAAACTTTAGCTGCAAATCGTGCTGGCTGAAATTTTTTTATACACTATGTACTTCATACACAAAAAGCCCTGCTTGCATACATTCTTAATTAGTTTATTTAGGCGCATATAAATATTTTTCGATCATTAAAGCAGTTAGAAGATGCTCGTCAAAAATAAAATATTCAAAATTGGCATCCGTAATCAAAATGCTTAAGATTTCCTTTAGAAGACATTTTCTATCGGTTGTTGCCATTTCACAGATACTTGAAAATTCTGTAGATAACAAACTAAAATTGGAAATTTTCCGATATAATTGTACAATTCATAATGTAAATAAATCGCACCTGCCCTCCATCCTATGAATCGCTAAGTGCATGTGACATATTCGCAAGAATTGACTTCTCCATTGAATTAGATACATATATTTAGGCGTTCATCGAAAAACTTGAGTACAAGTTGAAGCGATTCCATCTCACTTGGGCGCGATTGTAAGTAATTGAAGCCCACAACATTCCAATTCTGTTGCCTCGGCATCATTTGGAAATTCAACATCGAGCCCATTGATATCAGAGTTGGCGCTTATTTGTCAGCTTCATGCTGCTGAAGCTTAGATTGACGACGAGCGGCTACATACGATGAATGGTTCTAGGCATGGCAAATGTCTCCAAGATCCACCGCGCTTTCGAGTTATCTATGGCAGAAAGTTGCCAATTAGACCTATGGTCAATATGTCTACGGATCCCTCAACTCGGTGAAAAACAAAAGCACGACTGGGTACGCTCGACAGAAAAAATTATTTAAAAACACGTTCAGGTAAATTTATCTCAGAATGCAGTTTTTTTTTTTACGAATTCGATGAATTCTTTATCATTTCGATTCCCCCTGCATATTATTTAATTCGCTTATTCCGTTTTCTGCCTGTGTGCCTGCCTGCTCATCGACCGAACGGCCGCCATTTGCCTTGCACCTCAAATGTTTCTTGCTCGTAGCCATACACAGGCTGCACGAATCGAAGGGGCGCGTGCTGAATCGAAAATTCAAAAGCATTTTGGCGCGACTGTACTTTTCCTTATTTCCAGCCGCGTTATAAACACTTGTGTATCGACAATTCTGAGTACATAGGATAACAGTGGTAGTGGTTGGACTCTGAAAAGTATATAAGGGGAAGTTGAGAAGGAAATGTGAATTGGATATGAGAATGCTGAGGGAAAGAGTAGAACGCTGGATTCTGTGGTATATAAGTGTATTGAGTTTTGTTTGAATTTGGAGGGGTGTCGTGTATCTTACTCAGGCAGGTAAGCGAGAGGCTGGAGAAATTTACGATATGAGCAAAATATTCTAGCAGTTAGCGTGGATCTAATCCCAGTTCTACAGAAATTATCGGTTTTGGGTTTGGAGCTTGAAAAGTTAAAGCAACATGCTGAATATCTTAGTAAAGATTCAATTCTAGTTTAAATTTAGCAATCTCCAGAATTTTTTGAGAAACAAAATTGCAACATTGACGGAATGGAATAACCAAAATGGGTATCGTAAAATTGACAAAAATATTACAGCAAGAAAATGGAAAAACTTACATAATATTTAGTAAATGTGACCAGAAAATCAATGACCCTGAAAAGTATTAACTAGCGAAAGATATGGTTAATTGCTGTTACGCGGAGTGAAATGGATACTTTGTCCTTTGTCGGTTTACTTACACGTCACAACGACTCTTGCAGAGGCAAAGGCCAGAAACTCGCATAGAGAATGAGCCTCTCATCCTAAACACATTCGTAAAAAAGGTCAGCAATAATACCTGCATAACCGTATGAGCACGGAAGGTGCTGTGTCATTGTAACAATCTAATCAGCCCTCCATTCTTTCTTTTTTAATTTGAGTGAGAACTAAGTTCAGTGTGTGTGGCCTGGTGGTTAGAGCATGAACCCATAAGCCGAAGGTCCCAGGTTCAAATCTCGTTGGGAACAACGTGATTTCGTTCAGGGGATTTTTCGGACAGGCTACGAGTGTTCACTCAGTGGTGATATGTACTGAATCAGATCATATAACTGAGCAAGCACACGGGAGCATGGTACTGACCAAACAACTTCCGGAAATAATCAATACGGTCATGAAAAATGAGATACTCTATCTCTAAGCGAAGGCCCGCGAGGGGCTGTAGTGCTACAAAGAAGAAGAAGAAATAGTTCAGCAATATCTGCAAAAGTTATCTTCACCAAATTTGACGAATTAGTCTTCATCCAACAACACCAAAAAATGTATTCTGGGGCCTCATTAGTTTTAGTGGCGGATAAAAGCCTACAACTCCTTATATTTAGATGCTGATTAATTGGAAGCTTTAATTAAAAATTATCACAACAAATATATTTACAAAAAAAAAACTTTCACAACAAACTTAAGGAGAAATTCATAAAAATATAAAAAATTGAATAAAAAATAAACGTATCGAAAATTTTAAAACTTTACTGGAGCCTATTTAGCATCAATTACTGCTTGCAGTCTTCGGGGCATAGAGACGACTAAATTACCAGTTAAAGCAGATGTAATTTTCTCCCATTCTGTAATAAGCGCTTCCTTAAAAAAAAATTTGTTTTTTATAATAGATTTACGAATTTTCCGTTTGAGGAGCTCCCGTATATGTTCTATTGGATTTAAAGTCCGACATTTTTTGTGGTTGGGAGATGAATGTCCCATGCTCGCAAGAAGGCAACTGGAATACCCACTACACACCGCCCCTGTCAACCGGAGAACCCAGTCTTGAACCGTTTGACACATTACTTCGGGCCAGGTCTCGTTTTATTACGCCGTGAGGCGCCTTCAAGCTGTGGTACCGCTCCTCTAGCGGGAGGGGAGAGGGGAAGAGGAATTGCCAGATAAGCGATCCCCCAACCTCAACGCCCCTGGCTGCTATTAGTCCGTTTTATCTTTTAGGATTGCCTGAGCATCATAGTATACTCAACTAGTACCCACACCTTTCATTTAACCTACGTTGCACACTTTTTGAATTTTCCCAGGGGCACGTCAGCTGATCCGGGGCATGACAGCTGATCCCATGTTTGGCGCGTTCAAGAAACAAAGCAAAATGCAAATAAAATTTCCGACGCACGTTTTCTTTTACGCATTTCAGAACATAGGAGTGCTGCCAGATCCTAATAAAAAACTAAAAGATTGCATGGAACGAATTTGTTTTTCTGCAAAGTTATTGATTTTTTGAGATATGGTAATCCTGAAATCTCTCATCGAAGCATATATTTATATTCGCGCCAATCCTCGCGTCAGCATTTACCTACCTACCTGCTACCGAAGATCTATGGCTCGCTGTTCGGCTTGTGTTCGGATTTTTCCGGAGGGTTGATGGAGTGTGGTTACTAGTTGAGTATACTATGCTGAGCATAATGTGCCACCTGGCTCCATTTGTCAACCGATTCGAGCATCACTGCGACTATATAATCCGGGTGAGCCCTTCCGTCTCCTTGTAGAGGTCGTTGCGTAGTCTGCTCCATTAATTCGGACTTTGGGATGGCGTATTAAGCTGCCTGAAAGCGTAGTACAACAATCAATTCTTTTCGAAAAGTGTCCAACTACACTGATAACTTCAAATCTTGTTCCAACAGGTTCTTGTAAATAGCGAATCATAGTAGTTTCAACAAAAGCCAATCCACCAACCCTAGATGCAGCTACAGCTTCTCAAACCATAACGTTACCTTCACCATGCTCGACAGTAGAAATCAAATTCTTGGTCTCCAAAGCCATATCCTTTTTCCTCCATATTTTACTACGACAATCACTTCCGAAAATGTTGAACTTTAACTTTGGTGAAAAGGACGATATTCCAAATATCATTGTCCTTGCCAATATAGGCCTTGGCAAACTGGAGACGCAGTAGCCGGCTTTTTGGCGGATATTAATGGTTTTTTACGTAGAGTTCTGGTTTGAAAACCATTAAAATTTAATGCTCCGTCCAATATCCCTTCAAGTCATAATAGGACACAATTTTCCAACTCGTCCCCTTTTAGTTGGCTTTTGGCTTACTGACTTCTGAGCTTCATTGCTTAAAATGGGGGTTTAAGAGGTGGCTGGTAGGTGGGGATCAGGTGTGTTTATGTTATCGGGCAAAGGGCATAGAGTGTGAATAACACGATCGAACTCTCCTGACGAGGTTTTAATTCGAAGTACTCTATTATGATTGTCAGATTCTGGCATTTCCTTTATCACTCGCGCCATATTCTGTTGAAGTGGAGCCACATTATTTTCTTTTATTTACGCTAGTATACTGGTTCTGGTGTTTGGCAGATTTCACTACAGCTTCTCAAAGTCGATTCCAGTGTTGCAACAAAATGGTTGAATTGCTTCTTGTCCATTCTTTTCGAACATCAATTCATATAATGCTTGTACCTCTGGTTGTGTTTCAACAAAATTAGTAACGTTGTCACAGCAATTTTTGCCTGAAAGTTCACGCCTCGATATGAATCCTTTCAGATTCCCAATGAATCTGGAAATGTTTCAGATGATAGCTCCAGGCGTACTGCTTTTGATAACTATTGGGTGTTTTGACCGATACGGCAAATTGCTTTCAGGAATTCTCCCTCCAACGCAAATTATTCTATTTACATCTAGAAGAGCAGCTAAGGCTCTTTGATTGCTATCACTCTTGACAGTTTCATTTTTCCGTAGATACTCTTAAATCTGGCGCAAAATTCTCGTTCCTCATTTTGTTGACGATGAGTTTTAGCGCTGTACTAATTTCAGTTGGGTTTGGTTTACCAGTTGCACGTTTGTCCTTTCGAGTTCTTGTATTACTTCCAAACCTTATAATGAATGCTAGAACATCTTGCAGTCGTTGAAACTTGTAGTGGCGAATGTTAGCTATTGCGTCATAGATTACAGTTGAAGCAGCGAGTGCAAACTTCGTTCCTTTTTTCGGGTACCGGCTGTATTGTGCTCAAATAATCAGGAGTTGGGTTAGTTCTAATTGGACAGCAAACAAAGCTTGGTCCCTTAAACCATAACTTTGTAGTTACCAATTTGGATGGCAGTATCCCACAAGAGAAGACTTTATCTGGTGGGTTGTCTCTGGATTCAATATGTTGCTAAATCGCAGTATTCGTGAATGCCTGTATCAATTTGACGATTGACCACAAATTTTGTGAATTTTGATAGCGGTGAGGAAATTCACTGAAGAACAATTGTTGAATCTCTTCATAAAAACGTCAATAGAAAAAAAGCAGCACATGTTGAGTTAAATTAACATGATCGGGTAATACTTTTTTTTTCTTTGTTGGCTTGACTCGGCTCTTAACACATACCAATGATGTCTCTATTGTCCCGTTCACTCCCTCTGATATTAAGTAGATACAAGCTCCGTAGGCCATCTCACTGGTATCTGCGAATCCATGGAGTTGGAAACTATCAGCCATCATCAAAGTGAGTCTACTCTAATAATAACGGCCGTGAGAACGCTTTAACTTGGGTTTCACAATGGGCTCCCGAGTACCTACGTGAGACCTAACTGGAGAGTTCTAGAGCAATCTGTCACATCACTAACCTACCTACCAAGGTAGACTACTAAATAAAGTCTAAGTCAGTTTTTATCCGACTTAGATCTTTCTTGTCTGGGCTTTGAATTAATTTACGATGCATTAACACGTGGCCGATTTTTTTCTTCGTACTCAAGCATAAAAACCGCTTGCTTGGCAATGGTAACCTTTGAATCTGACTTCGGCGTGCACAGCTGATTGTCTGAACTTGAATTGTAGTTGCATTTGTATGCTAACTCCTGTAAAAATGTTCCATATATCAATTTTTAGGGTTTTTTACTAAAATACAAAACCCTATTAAAATTGGTATGTGTCCGTCCGTCTGTATGTCACAGCAGTTTTTTTCCGAAACTATAGAAGCTACAGCCATGAAACTTTGTGGAAAAGTCGGAAGTTATGATAAAAAATTTTGGGGTGAAAAAAATTATCAAAGAGTTTTAAGATTGATTTCTCTTATTTTCTTATATTTGTTGTACATGTCATTAAAGTTTTTATTGACTTAAATCATTCTATACCCGTATGTCTGCATATCTTTTGTTAAATACAAAGCCCTTCTGATACGAGTGTAGTTCTGTCTACCCAACTTGTTTAATAATTGATTGTGCGACACTCCAGCTTGAGCCGATGCATTGAGATAACATATGTTAGAATATTTCTTTCAGTGACTCTAATGGTACATTATTACCCTTGACCGAGTGGTTGTTTCTTGATTTTTTAAATCGGCATCGATTATAGATCGATTAGCTCATAATCTTCCAGATGACGTGTTCACAAGCAGTGTACTCCAGTATAAGCAACAAGCACTCTACGAACTGTACACCACTCGCAAGCACAGTAAGCACTGCCGACCACTCGAAACCATTTACTCGTATAAGCTCAGAAAATCGAATCATACAATGATCTAGTTATGCATCCATTCAAAAGTCAGAGTAAGTTTGGTCAATTAATACCGGGTGGGCAATATAGTAGTTTCTTTTTAAATCACATGTTATTTTGGCACTGCCAGCTGTTTCCCTCTCAAAATTATGTTAGTGAGTCAGTATTAACCTTCCGCGGAACGAAATAAATCGCTTTACGCTTGAATAACATTGGAAAATATTGAAATCGAACTGGATGTCGATTTTTTTCAAAAAATCATCTTTCCTGATGAGGCACATTTTCATCTCGGTGGTTATGTGAACAAACAAAACTGCCGCTTCTGGGGCTCGGAAAACCCACACGTGATTGTCGAGAAGCCAATGCATCCTCAGCGAGTGACAGTGTGGTGTGGATTCTGGAGTGGTGGCATCATTGGACCGTTTTTCTTTGAAAATGAGGATGGATATGCTGTTTCGGGCAACGGGGAGCGCTACAGGGGCATGATAACCGACTTTTTGTGGCCGGAGATTGAGGATTTGGGCTTGACTGATCTTTGGTTCCAACAAGATGGCGCGCCATGCCATATAGCTCATCAAACGATCGATCTTTTGCGCACAAAATTCGGAAATCGTGTAATTAGCCGCCTTGGCCATGTCAATTGGCTGCCTCGAAGCTGCGATTTGACACCGTTGGACTTCTTTTTTTGGAGCGCTGTGAAAGATCGATGTTATGCGGAGAATCCACAAACGATTCAAGCTCTGAAATTTAATATTCAACGAACCATTGCTCAGAGAAGGCCCGAAATCATAAATAATGTCTTGGAAAATTGGGCTGAGGGGATGGCCTACTGTCACGCCAGCCGTGGCAGCCATATGAATGAAATGAAATTGCATTTCACAACTGACGGGAAGGTTTGTTCTTGCGAATAAAGCCAAAAAATAAGAAAGAAATTGCAGCTGGGTGGACAACCACACGGCCAAAGCGTGATAATGATCATTTCACCTTGTGGAGTGCCGAAACATTCGATCATGACAATAAGATACTCTAACTATCTCTAAGCGAAGGCCCGAAAGGGGCTGTAGTGCTACGAAAAAAAATATATATATATAAGAAAAAAAATTTGTTGTTTGCTGATTTTATTGCATTTTTAAAAAGAAACTTGTATTTGGCCCACCCTATACAGGAGCTAACTTCAAATTTTGTGGAATGGGTCAGAAATGTAAATCTAATGAACGTTTTGGTATCTTTAAATTTTCAAATTTTTTAGTGGGAAACTTCTCTACTAAAGTAAACTGTAAAAACCAATAAATACGGGAACATCAACTGACAAGAGCGCTACGAGTCAAAGCTAGCAATGCCCCTTAAATGAAATATTCGAGAAAATTATTCAATTCGAAATAAGTCACGGAAGAAAACATCAGGCCGCTCTTCATCATGGTATACTCACATGGTAGCTACATTTTCTAAGGGCACTGAACAGTCCACTTTCAGAATTTTGGCATTTTTAATAGAAAATAATTTTAACAAAATTTTCGAATGACCTGTTTTTATGTGCAATTTTAAAAATAGAAGCATTACCAAATGCATGATCTACAAAATTTCAATATTCATAATAAACTGCATGTGGTATGTTGAAATACAAGTAAGCAAAATAATTAACCCGAATGAATATGGTAACAATGAAATATCTTTTCGAATCTCATAGTTACATTCCCGCAACAGCACTTCCTTCTTTCTATTGAACAGTTGTGGAGTGCCACTTTATACGGGATGTAGTGTGGCTACTATGTGAATAGTATGATGGTCTTTAATTTATGTTGGACCAATACACCCATTAATACACACTCAAGGGCTGGGCTGGAATCGAACCCTTACATCACGGGACACAACGTGGATAACGCTACTATTGAGCCATGAGACCAGTCGTTCAAAAGGCCTGACAAGGGGATATATGGTTTGAGGCTAATCGATTTTGATGAAATTTTCAGGAAACGTAGCCGTGGGCTACTGTATAAATTGCAATCAAAGTTAAAAAAAAATAAACGATACAACTACTTACTCAACATATTTAATTTGAAATGCATATGCAAAAAGTATAAAAAATAAAACGATCTGCAAGAAAAAAAAGCCGTACACTAGCGGTTCCACGAACCATGGACCCGCCACGTCATAGTTCGAAGCACTGTCTACTCGGCTAGGTGTGCTGGTGAGACAAGAAAATCATATTAAGTAATTTACTTTCCAGGATTAGATCATTGTCCCAAGGTACATTCTTCTTCTGCGTAAGCACTGCAGCCCCTTTCGGGCCGTCGCTTCCTGCAACAAACGCCTCCAACTGTCTCGGTCTATTGACCGCATTTCCCAATTTTGAAATCCGAGCAGCAATGAACTGTCTTTGTCGACCGAGTAAGACCGGCGTATCCTCGGTTATCCTGCTGGTGTCTGCCCATCAGTTTTTCCAACGAATATCTTTCTGGGTATCCGTTGTTCGTCCGTACAATTCACATGGCCAGCGCATTTTAGCTTCCGCAAGCTTACAATCGTTGTGGCCTCCGGCTCGTTAAGAACTTTATACAGCTCATGGTTGTATCGAATTTGCCATTGGTCCTCGTCTAGTTTCGCTCCAATTCCCCGCCACAGGACCCGTCGCTCAAAGGCGTTCAATATGTTTGCGTATGACATATACGAACTGCGAAATGTAGATGAAAGTCGTGTACCTTAAGATAGAATTTGCTAATATTAGTATTTGAATGAAATTGAATTACAATTAATCCCCGTGAAAGAATCCAGTTTTAAGGAGTGAATGGTAAGAAGTCGGCGCTCACTATATAACAGTGCAGTGCAATTCGTCCCAAGGTACAAACAGGTCATGTACCTTAGGACAGGGG
Source organism: Odontomyia ornata (assembly GCA_963969285.1). Classification (NCBI taxonomy): domain Eukaryota; kingdom Metazoa; phylum Arthropoda; class Insecta; order Diptera; family Stratiomyidae; genus Odontomyia; species Odontomyia ornata. The sequence goes on from OZ017739.1 coordinate 73,203,900, forward strand.
TGGTTGTACATTGGGATAGGGATAGAATCATATTGTATGAATGAATATGGGTATTGAATTCATTTTAATAATAAACAAGTTGAGTAAGCAGGAGAGTGCTCCTACCAGAAGGTCTTTGTAAACATCCTAGGGTTAGAAACAAGTTTTCTAATGGCGTGAATCGATAACTTGAATTATTTATCCAATACTTAGATATGAAATCGTTCAAATTTATACAAAAGATGCGCAGTTTCTTTCATAAGCACAGTGCAGCCGCCATTTTAATCTAGCTTAAATGATTTTTCTGAATGCTCGGCCGATTGAACATGTTCAAGTTAAACACTATTCCTTAAATTTTCATGAAAATTGAAAGAAAATAAAAGTGCCTAAGTCAATTTTAAATATATATAGGGTTTTCCAATAAGAGGTGTTATTTTGAATAGATCTTCTGATTTAACACCTTGCGACTTCTTCCTTTGGAGCCACGTGATAGAGAAGGCCTATGCCAATAGCCCAGCGTCGATACAAGATTTGGTTATGGAAAATTTCATGAAGAGGATATGATCCTGTAAGCGTGTCGTAGTGGTTATTTGCTCAATTTTAATTATTGCTATTAACGGCATATCTTCTTCTTTATAATGAAATAAACATTCGATCATTTGTATTAAAAATGGCATTTTTCCTTAAATATCAAAATAACACCTCTTATTGGAAAACCCTACATCAACCATAAACACGTGTTATTGTTGGTATAATTCCATATAATTGAAACGGCTATAACTCACTTGATTATGATTCGATCTCAATTAAATTTTGTGAACATATATATCTTATATCAGTCTATGTAATTGCGAAATTTCAAGAAGTTTAAAGGTACCGTTTTGATTTTATGGGCAAAAATGTAAAATCTACAAATCATACTATTATTAACAAAGTTGAGTGAATTTCGATTTCTAAGGTATTTGTTGCCCTTGTACTCATAAAGGTCCACGTTCGTGATAATTTTCAGATTTTTCGGCTGAAAGGTGTCCAATCGCGAGGGGGGGGGACACAAATTTTGGGTACATTTTGCCTTCCCCTGGACCCCCTAATTCATAAAATGATTTTTTTATTTCAGATTCTAAAAGTTTTATTTAAGACCTTTCATTTGATACCCCACTCGACTACCTTTGATGAAAAAAATTTTTAAGGGCCAATTCGTTATTAGGGGGGACCCCCCTTAAACATTTTTTAAATTTTTCTTACGGCCTTAACTTTTGAGAGACCATCACTTTTGACCTTTTCACAAAGTTTGAGCATTCTAGCTTCTATAGTTTCTGAGGAAATCAGCTGTGACGCACGGACAGACGGACAGACAGGTCGCGAAACTAGTAGGTCTTTGTAAAAAATTTTTTTATAAAGACCTAAAAATAAGTATATATAAATGTTTATAATGAAATTCATACATTATTTAAGGTTAATATTCGTTGAAGGAATGCTGTCCTCGAAGTATGGTAGGTTCAGGCAGTACCTTCACTATGCAGGGCCTGCTAACGAAAGTGACATCTTCAACGTCAAGAAAAACGAAGTGAACTTGTGGCACTCGCTGCAATTTCACAGTAGCCTCCAATTCTGTGACATTTTCGACTATACTGGCAATAATAGACACTGTTCGACGAAGGTTTCCCAAAGACATCGAACTTACTAACACCCAACTGTCCCTGGAATACTTGAGTGGAGCTGCGTCGATGAAATCCGACTCATATTCTTCAGCTTCAGAGCTATCAGCAAACGACTTTCATCGGAGCTGTCTTGAAGTTCGGGTTCGGATTTGTCCTCAGCTTCAGATTACGATAGAACTAAAACTGTCGCCCGAACAAAAGGCTTGTTATTTTTCATTTTCTGCAGCTTGATTTCTTGAAAGTTGGTGAGTCGGTGGCAATCATGCTTTTTCCAGGTTTTCGTCCTCCTACATCACACTTGCGAGGTGGTACTTCATGAAATGGACGAAGTTCCTCTGGTGTCTTCACTGTGGTAGGTACACTGTTTATTGATGGCGTTTCTAGGTTCGTCTCCTTCTCTTGAATTATGCTTGCATCATGAGGTTTGTACAGTCTGTTTGTTACCGCTGGTAAGAACAAATGGTTTTCAAACACGTTTGCATTGAATGGCCATATACCAGATACTTTGAATCTCGCTAAGATGTTGTTCGGTGTAAAAGTAAATGGAAATGTTTGTCCTACTAATGCCGATACATTGTGAATTGAAATGGGCTTACCAGGATGATTGAACATCCAGTCTTTGCTGGACCTATTGTAGTAGCTTTTGAACGGTCCCAAGGTTGATCTATCGAAAGGTGGCTCTCATGATTGTCCATTATAAGTAACACTTTGTTGTCCACAATGAAAATAAAATGCTCAGATATTGCACAAACAATTGCGCATTAGATCACCCACTTGAAGTCGCCACACCAAGGGTTCCAGGAGGCACACTATTATTCATATGATCCTTGAAGTGGACCCGTAGGAAAATGATTGCTGGTGGGATGAGTGTACCTTCAACATTAACGCAGGCTATCACGGTTATATTCAGTCCTCTTTCACCAGAAGTGACCGCTCCTATTTGCTTTGCTTTAATATCACTTAGCAGGCTTGTGAACAGTGGAACAACCGATCTCGTCGAGATTCAACGCATTCAGAGATGTGAGTTTATATCTTGAATAGATATCCCTGTTTATCAAAAAAAACTTCACGATTGCCTTGTTGAAACAGACCATTCTAGCTAAGCTCGTTGCTTCAGGCTTGCGGAGAAATATTAATCTTTCGTGGAATTTTCTGAAGTGCCTGTACCACTGTCGACCAGGAGCTTCATTAGCATTCCACGAGTCGGGCATCTTAATGCCCCTTGCACAGTGGTGAATATTTTATCACATTGTTTGCAGTATACTCGTACATGAAGTTTGCTTCTCCAGATAATTTATGTTTTTTGGTAAGTATACCGAACATGGTTTTTGTTGAAACACTGTGGGCGCTGGCAACTTACCGTAACGCTCCTTTATTTAGAACTCTCCAACGGATACACAACTGGTTATAATCTCTTCTTTCCTGTAGCACTCCTCCCCAACTACAATAATATCATTAACAGTGGTACGGATTGTTGTATATATCTGTTTGTACCTCGGAACACGTCCCATGGTGCAACCAAAACTGTCGCAAGATACAAAATCAAAATCACAACTGCAGAGAATTTTATAAAAACCACCATTTGTCACCAAGAATGAATTGCCGGTGCGCCCGTTTACTCACGAACACTGTTGCCAACATATGATGTAGTTCTTAGATTTGCCAGTAGTCTTCAAGAACCATAATAACGATTCTCCCAAGGTAAAACCGTCGCAAGGTACACGCCTTCCCTCTAATTTATATGCAAAAAGTATAAAATATAAAACGATGTAGAAGGCCGTGCAGAGCAAGGCAACGAACCATGGACCCGACGGGTCATAGTCCGAAGTACTATGTCTATTCGGCTAGAATGCTGTTGGTGAGAAGATCGTATTAAGTAATTTACTTTCCAGAATTAAATCACCTTTAAACTCGAATTGCGCGAATATCCTTAAGAGGTGCGGTGAATGGCTTTAAGGAAAGATTATTGGTGATTAGAAAAAAAAATCATCAAAATGATGACCCCCTAAACCGTAAGGTCCCCTAGTTAGTCGAACCATTCAGGAAATAATTGAAGTGGATTAAAGCATTGAATATTAGTCCTTGTTACAATACTTTACATAAAAATTGATGTAAAAAAACTAGTTAGGAACGTAAATTTTATTCTGTGTTAGGGTTATGAAGGCACTTAGGCTTATTCTTAAATGACCGAAAATTTTAAAAAATTCTGAGAAATGTATGATTTAAATATTTAAAAGAATTCGATATTCTAATAAACTTTTATTTGCTTTTACATTACAGGATCCATCAAGTGCAATAATGGATTTTTTCATATCAGATTCTATGCAAGATATGCTCGACATTGATATTCGAACAGAAGTCGCAACAGTTGTCGGAAGTGTGAGCGAATTTACTTCCCTAGTCAATGACTTGCCTCCGTCAATTGATAATGATAATGCAAATGCCAATGAGGACATTATTGAACCCGATCGATGGCTTGTGTCCGAATCTAAATGGACAGGATCACATGAAATTTATGCGGATGTTGGTGCGTGTGTAAATCCTAACTCGGTGATGCCACTGATCAACTCATCGCTGCTCAACTCACCCCGATCTCAAATCAATCTAAATACAAACAATTTCCAGCATGGCAATTCGCCCTTACCTAGTCCGAAAGAAACGAAAAGTCATCTAACATTCTCACCAAATCAAATTAAAATACGTCCCATTGATGACCACAAGCGACCAATGAATGGAGCGCCGAGCATTTTAGGAATGTCACAGCCTAGCAAGCTTGGGGCCGCCGACGCTATAAAGAAGGATCTCATAAACGAATTGAAAGAGGAAAGAAATGTTAAGTCAGCAAACACTGCCAACACACCCGTAATTCCAGCTACGATAGCCGGAGGGAACACAATTAAGCTAGCACCAGGCCTTGGAGGTTTAACATTTGCGAACGGGTTGGCCTATACAAAGATAAAGCAGTCGACCTCCGATAATCCAAAGATCATACGATCCAACAATGTTAATATTGTAACGCAAATCAAAACCGAAAATGATTCCAATTCACTGCCACAAAAACAACAAACAATTACTACGGGTTCCATTAACGGAACTATTTACACCAATAATGGGATGGGTTCACCGAAAATTATTTCTCGGAATGTTGTTATATCATCGAATAAAGTATCCAACTTGGCATCGAGCGATGGCCATTCTCCAGCAAATCAAATGAATAATGCAGGTAGTTTGGCCAAAGTCAAAACAAAAACTAGTTATCACGAGTACCCAAAGCCGCCGTATTCGTATTCCTGTCTGATTGCAATGGCACTTAAAAATTCGAGGAGTGGATCGTTGCCAGTGTCGGAAATATATAGTTTTATGTGCGAGCATTTCCCGTTCTTTAAAACAGCACCAAATGGATGGAAAAACAGCGTCCGACACAACTTATCTTTGAACAAATGTTTCGAAAAAATAGAAAAACCTGCAACAAATGGAGGGCAACGGAAAGGATGCCTTTGGGCCATGAATCCGTCAAAAATAACCAAAATGGACGAAGAAGTGCAAAAGTGGTCCCGAAAAGACCCCACAGCGATTAGGCAAGCGATGGTGTGCCCTGAGAATTTAGAAAGTCTTGAAAGAGGAGAAATGAAACATGGTAGCACTGGGGATTACGATGGCGAAAACGATGCACCTTCGGACGTTGAAGAAAGCAGCGATTTAGAAGGTGAGCTGGATGAACATATAATAGAAACGCCAGAATCGATTGATGAAGACGAGGAGGAAAAGTACGAGATAGAGGTGAGAAAAATTTTCTATTTTAAACCACAATTATAAGCAAATACTTGTCCTCATTGATTAAATTACTTAAATGATATAATTCCTTAGGTATCTAATATCTACGATGCAATTGAGCTTGGCGGTAGCAGGGGCAAAGAAACGATTCAAATGGCACTAGGCAAGGGGGATATATATGAACTCTCAGAAAGTGATTCGCCCGTGGCGAAGAAAGCCAGACTCGATATAAACTATTCGATAGCACCGGCAAGCGTTTTCGAGCACTCAATACAACAACATCAGCAAACATCATCGCAATCACATCAACAACAGCAGCACCACAACCGAAGAAAGATGCAATTGGTTAATCGAATAGTTTAATCTTAAACCGTAAACTATGTTTATTAGTATTTAGAAATTTTTCTAACTATTTTTTTTTTATTTTACAACACCAAGTGATTGAGAAAAGTATGTATAATATATAAAGATATTTTTTTACTTTCGAGTTATATGTAAGGTAGGCTTAGATTGTGTGTAACAGTGCAGAATGGTCGACAGATCGCGCTTTTGTGATTAATGAGAGGTAATGAAACTATAATATATTAGCTCCTAGCGCAATAAGAATGTGAAATAGATCGTATGTCCTGATGAGCGTACTTTGGAGGCGGCAAGGAGGTACGTTCGAATGTAAATCTCAATTTTTTTGCTCATTCATGATACCCTTACGTTTGAGTATATAAATGCTGTTCTTAAGAGCCATTGTAAGATAAGATCAGGATTTCAACCATTTTCCTCATGTAAATATTATTAGTAAGTAGTAGTAACGTCCCTTAAGCTTTTCTACTATTCGTAGCATAGATAAAATTAGTTTCTCGAAATTAAATTAGAATAATTCCTTTGGGAAACGAGGCGTCATGATTGTGTAACTTTAGTTGCTAAAATGTATCGTAAATTATGTACTGCTAGCCAAGTTCTGTTGAACGAGACGAACATACTGACTAAAATTTATTTGGAAACAATAACCTTTTTTATTTTGTGATAAAATTCTACTAATTTTGTTTGATTAAAAGGAAACTTGTTTAATTTTAACACTTGACACATTCAATACCGTTACTAGGTTAAAATTTGAAACAACATGACGCTTGAAAAAATGATCTCTGTTTAGAAAATAAGAGGGAACGAGGAATTTTCAATAAAGATTTTTCGTTCTATTAATCTAAATTTCTTTGAAAAACACAGAAATGTTGATACAGGGACAATATGTTTAAATTGATTACTTTACATTGAGTTCATTTAACTGTAGGCTGTGTACGTAATTTAAATAATTTTGCATTGACGAAAATTGAAATGCAAAGTCTATATTCTGCCTGTATCAACATTTTATATCAATTGTTACTCGGATGTCGTTGTATTCTCGTCATAATTTGAAATATTAGAGTGGGCTGACTATTGAAAAAAATGTGGTAAAGAGCAAGTTACTTTCAATCAAAAAACAATTATACATTGTACTTAAATCCTCTTTTCTGCTTGTGGATAAGTTTGCAAGAAGGTATTTTTAAAAATTCCTCGAAATTCGGAAAACCTGCGAATAATGTTTCATATCTCAATTTCATTATACGAATGCAGTTCAATCCAATGACATCCATTAGTATAAATAAATGCAATTAAGAAATCGGACAACTTGAGCTAAAATTCCATGTCTTTAAAAATTCGAAGTTTTTAATGCGTTTAACATGATCAACTCGTCGTTGGGCAACGCTTTTATTTGGCAACGTAATCCGCTCTACGTTTTCTCATGAACTACGTCGAGAACAACATACACGAATATATACATAGTTCAAGAAGATTTTTCATTAAATTACAAATTGCTTTCGATAGTCAAAATAACAAAAAAAAAATCTACTACGGTAATAAAGCGCCACTAGAAGAGCAAACCACCTGAAACACGTGCCAACAAGTTATCGCCGGGTTGATCGTGTTGATATTATTGAAATCTGAAAATTGTGCAAAAGAATAACAGATCTGGGTTCTAGCATTTGATTCTAAAATAAAGATTAAACATGGTATTTCTTGTTTAATCATTAGGGTTCATAGCCACTGTTATCAACAGAATGTTTCCTACTAGATTTTTCTTCATCACAGCGGTGAAAGTTTAGGACAAATCTTTTATTTTTGAAAGTACAATGCACTTCGAAATATTGTTAAAATTATATGCTGAGTCGCATCAAGTACAAAAACAAAATTCATAAAATCTTCTAACCTTTCATCGCTGATAATTATTTTTCTCATTTTAACGTAGATTGTGTTTCTCGAGAATACACCATATGATTTACATGTATAGAAATGTATCAATTATAATTGATTTACTCTTTCATGAAACCAAATGAAAAGTAAATGTTGAGAATTTTGTATCGTTTTTTGATACGAATAAAAGAGAATAGTACAAATTACTGTAACTTTTCTACCTTTAAAAGAAAAACAAATATAACAATGTAATTAAAATAAAAAGTTATCGTCACATAGTTATTAATTTGATTATGTTAGTTAGTCTAGATATTAGTGTTCGATAGTAAACATCCCCATTTAATGTAGAATTAAGTTTTTGTAAGAAATGATTTTGTAAAAAATATCTTGGGACAAATATATAATAAAAAGTTACATTTGATTGTTTTATTCCCCTTTTGTTAGTTATGTGGTGGTTTTCATACTCAGCCGTATGGATAATAAAGAGACTAATCATTGGCACTAGACCTAAACTGCAGAAGGAAGGCGTCCATATTTTACTCGATACTTCCATACTGGAGAAAATGGAATGCATGGCTCGTCGTTTTCAGCGGTCCAAGACAGTTGAATTGGCGGCACGATGTTCCAACTTAGAAAACATATATTAAATAAAAGCAGGTAAAAAATCCTTTAACAAATCGGCTCTTTAGATATGAACGATACATGACTACATAGCTTTGTGGAGAGGCAGTTTTGATTCAAAATAAATTGTTTTTGGTGGGCCACATTGTCCATCGAAATCAGTTTTTTGGTTGAAAAGGAGGCGGGACTTTGTAGTGAATTGGAGTATATAAAATGTCCGTAGAGGACTGCAGCGATGGTCTGCTGGCTCGGCGAAAGCGGATGATGGGATCCGCTGAGACTGATCTTCTGTGAGGACGCGTGAATGCCTTAGCATTGCGGTGTCGTGGAGCGGGTTCTTTTCCCGAGCACAAGGACCCACTACAAAAGAATTTCGCACTCACGACTTGAAAAAGGGTCTAATGCCGATCGACTGGTGTCGAGGCCTAGGTAACCTACTAAGGGTTGAAATTGCTTATAGCCAGTAACAAACAGGGCCGGGAGAAAACAGACGGACTTAAGAGCAGACTTCGACGATACTTATGGCCCAAAAATAAGGAGTGTGGCATCCAGGTGCAAGCAGTGCCCCCTCGCACCCTCCCACCGGATCAAGATCCAAATTTAGACGTGGCCATATATTTCCCATTTAAGTGAAAAACTCGTACAAACATAATTTGTATGAATTTTTCCCTTGTATGGGAAGCATAAACGTCACCAATTTATGTTATAGTATTATGATAAAAGGGCACACGAGCGGAAGTTGCGACGAAAAACCTCATCCCCTTCTTTAAAATCGGAAGGTGGAGACCTCAGGTTGTAATGCGTCTCATTTGCACGTCCCGCGGCCTTTTTCTTCCGTCCGATTTGTTGGCGGAGGTCTTATAAAAGTTCGTGGGGTTGCAACGCAACGACGGGATCTCCCAAACACTTCAATTGGCGTATTAGCCTGTATGATTTGCCATGGCAAATCATGTGCTGTCATAAGGCGGCAAAGTAAGGCGAGACACCGGTGACGGAATCATAAGACGACCGCAGAGCGCAAGTGATGGCGGACAATCTGCTGTCCCAATCCTTCTGGGTTGGATGGACATAAGGAACGGATCGCGGCTAACAGGGTGCGATTCAAACGTTCTGATGCGTTGAGGGGAGAGTAGTATGTTGGCGTCAGGTGGTTTTCGACACCGTACTGTTCCAGTAAACCCTTAAACTGCCGAGATCGGAACTGTACTCCGATGTCCGAGTACACGCTTTCTGGTACACCAAACACATGGAACACCCGACTCTCTAAACATAGGTTCCACCAGCGAAAATCTAGGGAGCTGGTCTAGCACAACGATAGCTCCAATGTGTCCCATAGAAGAACGAGGATATGGACCGAGTAGATCTATATACGGATGTTGGAATACGCGCTCCGGAACGTTGAGTTGCCTTTACAGGTCTCACAGGCGCTGACGTAGTCTTTGACCTGGGATGACATTTGAGGCCAGAAGAAGTATTTCTTAAGTCGCCGAAGCGTCCGACCGTAACCACCGTGGGCACTTAAAGGATGGTCGTGTGCGCGGAGGATCAGATTGTGAGTCATTTCCTCCGATACCCAGAGTTTCCAGGACTCTTCTTCCTGCCATGGATCACCAGTGGCGTATTCATTTCGTCTATAAATGGAACCGTCTATCACCTTCAAATCAAGCAACTGTGTTTGTTGGGTTACGATGGTTTGCCTCAACTCGTTGTAGCTGTCTTAATTAAAATGCGGGCTGTCTAAGTCTATATCGATAGGATCATCGTCACTTAATGCCAATTCCGCTCCCTTTGGGCCGAGTTCAGTTTACTGGACAGGAAAGCAATGGAAGCTTCTTCTCCCTCTTCGGTCAATTGCGCTAGGACGGCCCCAACTCCATGTTGACTTGCGTCACAATAAATGGAGAAGGGTTTCTGAAAGTCAGGGCTGTGCAAAACTGGAGCAGGTGTCAAGGCTTGTTGAGCTCTTGAAATGCCTTTCGATTGAGTTCGGTCCAAATGAATTTACCTGTCGGGAGCATATCCGATAGAGGCGCTGAAACTTTTGTGTAATTCCGAACGAACCTTTGGTACCAACCGCACACTCCTAGGAGACGTCGTAGCTGCTTAACGGTCTTCGATAAGGGTTCTCAAGTTGACAGGGAGGTGATAAGTGGGTAGTCCAGTCGCCTTCTTGCGAACATGGGAATCCCACACTCTGTGCGTAAATGGGCATTCACCTCCCTACCACAAAAAAGGAAACTCATCACTCGCCCGAGTTTTGTCCGGATGCATTTTGATGGTACCATGTCCGATGACATGTCCTAGGTATCGGACAGTGCTACTTCTTGCAACAGAAGAAGATGTTGGTCAAGCGTTTCCGTAATGAGTAGAAGGTCATCCAGCTATACGAGCACTTGATGTTTCAGATGAGGTGGAATTACTTTGTCCATCAACCGGGTCATCGTTTGTGGAGCGTTACACAGGCCAAAAGGCATTGTGACGAACTGGTATAGTGGTTGTCCGGACACTGAAAGCGGTTTTATCCCTCGACCCTTCATCGAGTGGAATTTGCCAGAATGCATCTTTTAGGTCGAGACTTGTAATGTAGTTTGCTTTCGGCAGTCTTCCCAATATTCCATCGATGAGCGGAAGGGGGTAAGCGTCTTTAACGGTCTCTGCATTGGCTTTCCGGGCATCTAGTCAAAGACAGACTTTACCTGGTTTCACCACCAACGTTGCGGGTGAGGACCAGGCACTTTGGGACTCCTCTATGACCCCCAATTCTAGCATCCTGTCCAACTCTGCGTACACTAGCTTTTCCATGGCCGGTGAGATGGCGTAGTGTCTCTGCTTTATTGGTTTATTATCGCCAACATCGATGACATGTGAGACCAGAGTAGTGTGGCCAAGGCCTTGGGTAGCGTAATATGAAAAAGCAGCGATGGATGCTTCCAGACGTTGTCGTTGGTTAGGCGTGAGCCGGCGAATAGGTCTGAGGCCAAAAGAAATTGAAGGACGAAATCGACGCCAAGACACACGTTCTGAGTCAGTGAAGGGATAATGAAGAAAGTAATATCCTTAGTTTAACCTCTGAACGTCACGGGTGTTGTCAATCTACCCTGGATAGGATGTTTGGTGCCATCAGCTGTGCTGATTTCGAGCGCCAGGGTTTTACTACCGTAGGGAATTCATGGAGTACATTTGAGCCGAGGCTTGAAGCAAGGCAGGTAATACTTGCACCCGTGTCAATCAGTGCAATAGCGATTTCGCCCAACACTTTGATCGGTGCGTAAGGTCTGGTTTCGTTCTCAGAAACCTCCAAGATGTTGCATAAGTTTAGCGATTGACGGAAGTCCGCACTCTCTTGTGGAAACTCCGCCAACGATGAGTTGACCACTTTACTTTGCGCGGGCGAGAGCTGAGTTCTTCGGAAGCAAAGATTCGCTCTCGAGCCGCATGGTATTCCTGCAGTCGAACATAATATGGCTTTAGTACGCGAATTCGTGGCTGCCGGGGTTCATCAGGCAGTAATTGCGGTGGTCGCTTCAAAACGGTCGTTGTAGAGAGAGAACCCCCGCAGTCATAATTGTCAAGGCTGGTGTATTGTCGTCAATATTGGGGTTTGCAGGAGGCTGGCAACCTACTGTTGAGCTTTGGAGTACCGCTGAAGTGGCGCTATCTAGACAATCCGGGAAGTAGGTGTCAGGTTTTCCGCATCCGTAGCAGAAAACCGTACCCTCTGCCCGACATGCAATAAACCGATGTCCGGTTTGCTTGCAGGTCGTGAGGTTCCCCACCGCGGCTTCTGTAAGCTCGTCTGACTCCCGGTCGGTGTCCTCCAGATCTGGAGTGGTGGTCTCTTGTACCACTTCCGCGCCGCGAACCTGGTCTAGTCCACAGGTATGGCCGTTCTCGGAGATCTCCTCGACTCCTTCCTGGCGACTGACGGCTCTTAGAAGCGATGCCATGTCTTGGGGGGCCATAAGTATTGTCGGTAACGACGAAGTCCGCTAAAGTCCGTCTGTTTTCTCCCGGCCCAGTTTGTTACCGGCTATAAGCAATTTCAACCCTTAGTAGGTTTCCTCGGCCTCGACACCAGCCGATCGGCATTAGATCCTTTCAATTCGTGAATGCGAAATTTTTTGCAGTGGGTCCTTGTGCTGGGGAAAAGAACGCGCCCCCACGACACCGCAATGCTAGCCTGCCAGCGCATTCAAACGTCCTCAGACAAGGCCAATCTTGGTGAAACCCACCATCCTTTTTCGCCGAGGCAGCAGACTGCCGCTGCAGTCATTTACGGACAGTTTAACTTCCCAACTTCACTACAACTTAAATAAACTTGCACATTATCGCATATGGTTTGTATGAAAACAATAATAATAAGAAGTAGAGCTAGCTATGATTAGCTGGAACTACGCCTACGTGTACGTTTATCTAGCTCTTCAAGCCTAGTACGATTCATTCTAAAGCTTGTTGATGGTTTTAAATGTTCGCTTGGTGATTTTAATCAAATTTTCAAATTTTAGTTAATATTCCGTTAAATCTTGTCTAAAATTCACAAGTTCATTGTGCAGAAAATGTAGATTTCAAACACTAAAAACATTTTTTTTTGCACTTTAAGTTAGTTATGCTATATAGGAGGAAGAAAATGACAACGACTATGACACAGCAATTGTCCCACCTGATCCAGTTCAGGTGGCTGACGAAAATGAAGATTAAGACAGTTTGCCAACATTAGAACAACCAAAAAACGTACCAGCAACTTTAGGGGTAATGTGTCGTCATAGCTCATCTGAATGCAATGACAATGAAGATGCATCCCAATCTAACAATAGACAGCGCATAAAAAAATGTTCCAAGGTGAAGAAATCGTGCGCTATCTTACTCTCACTTATCAAGACTACCGAGAAATGCATGTAAATCGCGTAAAGATGGTATCAAGGACAAACTAAAAAATCTCGCCTGTGGATATATTCGAAAAATTATTTGATGAAAAGGTTTTCGGCATTATATGTAATACCATGATTCTATACTCCAGGCAGAACAATAGCAACGGTTTCAAGCTGGCTAAAGATGACTTGCGTGCATTTTTGGGTGTTCTCGTGCTTCCTGGATATCATAGACTACCAAGAGAACGGCAGGAGCTGTGAAACCGATCTTGGGTTGGTTCTAGTGACAAAGTGAGTGGCTAGAAAAAGATTTTTAGAGATAAACAAAACTTATTTGGTGGATAATGGTGTGGCTCTACTTCGAATGATAAAATTTGCAGTCAGACCACTTGCCGATTTTTTGACTGGAAAGTTTTGTCAAAATGTCGTTTTTTCGCGAAAATTTCTGATAAAATATTATGATCACACAAACCAGCCAAACCATTCATCACAGGAAAAACAATTCGATTCAGCTACAAGAACTGGGTAGCTGCTAGTTCTTATGGATATTGTTACAGCTTTGATTTATACTATGATAAAACCACGGAAAGTATGGAATCGCCACTTGAAGTTCGCGTAGTCAAATCACTTCTTTCAAAAATGCCGCTGGTTCCAGAAGAGCATATAGTGTACTTCAACATTTTTTTCGCCAGCTGTGATTTATTGACTGATTTATGAAAATCTGGCTTCAGAGTAACTAGGACAGTATGCAAAAATCTGCGATGAAATATCCCTTACGATATGTAAAAAATATGAAGACGTATGCAAGGGCCGAGTACGACCTTATGTTTGAAGAAAACAACGAGCTGCTATTTGTCAGGTATATTAGAAGAAAAACTGCGTTTGTACTATTTGGACGAAATTCGATACCATTGAACCCATTGGCAAAATAAGATGCTGGTGCTCACCCGGCAAGCAAAACGTGGGGGGAAATATCTCATATTTATTTAAAAATTACAATAAAGGCGTGGGTGATGTAGATGAAATGGACGGGTCCAGACTATTGTATTCGTGGCAAAAAGTGGTGGTGAGCTTTTTTCACATATTTACTAAATATGTCCTATGACCCAGTGAAACAAGGAACATTGTGGAGACTGCGATGGGTTGTATGAACTATTTGACGAACCACACGTATCTGCTTGCGTAAAAGTTACATAAATATCAATGGGTGCGCCATGTAGAAAGAATGGAAGAACCGGCTACCTAAAAGAACATTATAGGGTAGAGAACAAGGTAGACGTCCAGTGGGAAGATTGGGGACTCGATCGAAAGACACGACAGAAGCTGACAGCAGATCCTTGCCGAGAGTGATCAACTTACAAACGAGATCGCAGAACCGGGATGATTGGAGGAGATTAATCTTGGAGGACAAGTCCCGGTTTCTGGTGTCGCACCATAGGTTTTGAATAACTTTGCTCCTTTTTAGCTCTGTCACAAATTCTATATCTCAAGACAATGTAAAAAAAAATATGTATAAATAGCATTTATTGCGCAAAAGGGAATAGATACTCAATAAAAAAAAGGGAATATGTGTTCAATAAGCTCGATAAAACCTTATTTGAGGGCCTGTAGAAAGTATCAATTATAATAATTCCTTTATCATTTTCATATAGAAAATTTTTTATATGATAGTCCTTTTTTGTGTATTTTGTTTTAATCTATAGTGAGTTTATTTGGAGTGAGTTTACAAGCGTGGTTTGAAATAAATTTAAGATTTGAAGGATTTCAAATTTCAAACTGTTCTTAACATTGAATTGCTAAAGTTAAATGGGCTTTCATGTCGAATTCAAATCAAATTCAAATTGATTTCACACCACGCATGTAAGCTCACTACAGAGTTTTGCAAATTATTCCACATATTGAGAGATATAAAATATTTTATTGGTTACAATTGTTTTTTTCGATTTTTATTAAAACATTTTTCCGTTTTTAATCGCTACTTTTTGCTGCGAGTGTACTGCCTGTGGTTTCCTGAATTATCTATTTTTTGATATGGTAGCACTTCCACTTACACCAAATCACTATTGACAAGTAACGTCATATCGGTTTTTGGAGGGACGCGCTTGTTATCCTCGATAATTTTCAGTGAATTGAATTAAGAGCAAGTATCCAAAATGCCTGATGCACCAAAAATCAAGGCATTTTTAGAATACATTGAAATGGACAATTTCAAATCATACAAAGGACACATTAGTGTAGGACCTTTGATGCAATTTACCGCTGTGATTGGACCAAATGGTTCAGGTGAGCGTCGATAATTCTTGTTTTATTGAGTGAGCCGTTTGAGATAGTGAAATTAATTTGTTTTTCAAACAAGGTAAATCAAATTTCATGGATGCTATTAGTTTTGTAATGGGTGAGAAAACATCAAGCTTGCGAGTAAAGCGTCTAAATGACCTGATACATGGCGCGTCGGTCGGTAAACCTGTAGCTCGTTCTTGCTATGTCACAGCCAAGTTTCTTGTCGGTGACGATAATACAAAAATGGATTTTCAGCGTTGTGTTTCATCTGGATCGTCTGAATACAGAATAAACGGAGAGGTGACAACATATTTACTCAAAAGTACCGTATGGTGTTAACTTTTATGTGCCCTTCCAGACGGTGTCGAGTAATACGTATTTGTCGGAACTTGAAAAGCTAGGAATCAATGTAAAGGCTAAAAATTTCTTAGTTTTCCAAGGTGCCGTGGAAAATATTGCTATGAAAAGTGCAAAGGAGCGAACTGCCCTGTTTGAGGAGATAAGCGGGTAATACAATTTCAAACCTTTTTTAACTACAAACATTTTCTGCATATTGTTCATTTGCTAATAAATCTGCCTGAAACCCCTTTTTGTGATTTCCTGTATAGATCCGGGCTACTGAAAGACGAATACAATAGGTTGAAGTTAGAAATGCATCAAGCCGAGGAAGAAACCCAATTTACTTACCAAAAAAAGAAAGGAATAGCCGCCGAGCGTAAGGAAGCGAAGTTAGAAAAAATGGAAGCCGAGAGATATGCCAAATTAAAGAAAGAATATGTAAGTAAATGTATACTCTTTTCAAGCATGAATATTAAATCTATTTCCTTTCAGAGTGAGAAGCAAGTTCAGTACCAACTATTCCGATTGTTTCATGTTGAAAATGACATAAAAAAATTGAATGATGATTTGGAAGCAAAGCAGCAGGAGATTCAAAGTGTTGAAAAGAAAAAAGAACAAGCGGATGATGTGCTGAAGGATAAAAAGAAAGACGCAGGAAAGTTGAACCGAGAATTGGCTAAAGCTGAACAAGAAATACGTGAAGTTGTGAGTAATTTTTTATTTGCTCAAGTATGAGACTATATTTTATGGGAGCATTTATAATTATGGTTCTTGGTACATGCTCTAACACTTGATGGATTGGGTAGATGTATACTTTCCCAGTTCTGCGTTTGGGTACGATTTCATTGCTTCCATGATGCAGCCACAGGTCAAAATTTGTTCAAGATCGAATGCTTGCTATGTTCCTTAATTACTAATCATCATAGTGGCATTCCAACGTCGTGCTCCAAGATTGGTGTGTCATATTTCTACGCATAATCAGGGCTCTTGTGGACTTAGCGGATGCAGACTACATGAGTTTGAAATCCCGATGAATTCGAAGTGCGAAAATTAATTTCCGCTTGAGCTATGTCTCCAGTCTATTTAATTTATTGTGTATAGTTGCTCTGGTTCTCACTTCTTTAGAAATTACAACGTTGTGATTTTATCGGGGATATGCTTATACCGCGTATGGGTGGATATGTTCGCCAGTCACGGATAGTCTTGTTAGCATATCATCTACCAAAAAATTAAACTGATTTCAAACTACCCTAAAAGGGTATAATAAATTTCATCGAACCGATGCCAAAACAGGAAAATCAACTTGGCACTGATACCACAAAATTTATTTGAACCTTCTAGGGCATTTAAAAATAGCCTTTCGTTTTGATTTCGTGTTTTTTTTTATTTTACGCTTTTTAGAGGCTGATTTGAAATCCGCGGAAAAATTTTCTGTAAGCTCGAAAGCACAAGAATAGACCAAGTAGATTCATGATCAACATCTGAAAGTGACGTCACTGCAGCCATTCAGAATTGCTCGAATGTTCCAGGTAGTTCTCGTCAGGCCATTCGCCAATGTACGAGATATGGATAGAATGACTAGAGACCCTATATAAAGCCGAGCTGAATGAATGGGGGATATAGTAAAAACACGATAGTAAAACTGCGATAGAGTGGAGCGCGAAGTAAAGGCGATATTGATTGATGGTGAAGTGAGTGAAGTGATTTTCGACAGTCAGAATATAAATTTACAGACAAGTGAATAACATTTTAACTATTTGTAAAATAGTTAAATTAATTATTGTGCATTCTTAGTAAATAAACTCGTTTGACTTAATTTAAAAGACAGTGCGTTTTCACTTTCCCGGAACATTAAAATTATCGGCCGCGAACCATAACGACAGTGGTGTCGAGAGGTGAGAAAGAAAACTTCTAAAGTGAAAACGTATAACCATTTTTTAAAAAATGCACAATAGTGAAATGTAACGTGGAAACTGGTGGGAAAAAAATTAAAGCCGAAATAATAAAAATACCACGAAGCTAACAATTAAAAATGAATGAATTTACCATGTCGGAGCTTAAGGGAGAAGCAGAAACGCCAAAATCAAAAGAACCAGGAGATGCACTGATGCAAATATTGATGCTGATGCAGCAAGAGCAGTCATGTAGTTTAACTGCGAAGCTAAATGAACAATCAGCGCAGCTAAAGGAACAATCATCAAAGCTAGACCAACAAGCATTCGAAATCAGGGCAGACAGTCAACCGAAATAAAAGCGGAGCTCGTTAGTCTGAACAAACAAATTAAATGCGTCGAGAAAAGGTTTACCAGGTCTAGGAGAGAATCAACCATGAGATGGAAAAAATGAAAAAGGGCATTGGAAGAAGCGAAGGCAATAGTAACCACTTCACCAGCCCCGCTTATAACCGCAGCGCAAAGCACATCCAGAAATGTGCAAGCACTAATATTCGACGGGCAAACGGTCTGGAGTATCTACAAAACCCAGTTTGAAGCCGCCGCTAGGACAAATCTCTGGAATGGGCAGGAACGAGCAACTGCATTAATTTTTGCTCTAAGAGGCCCTGCTGCCGAGCTTTTGCAGACTATCCCCGTTGAGTTACACTCAAACTCGGCTGCTATAATGAAGGCGCTTGACATGCGTTATGGAGGCGATCACCTGAAGCAGATTTATCGGTCACAGCTACGGCATCGGATGGAGAAGTCTGGCGAAACCCTACAGCAGCTAGCCCAAGACATTGAGCGACTGGCACTTTCGGCTTAACCCACTGCCCGGGTTCGCGAGGCAGTGGCAGACGATTGCAGGTGTGAGCGCGGAAAAATTGAGCGAGAGCCGCAGGTAAATGGTCCGCCTAGATGCTGGAATTGAGAAAGGGCATCTGCAAGGAAGCTGCAAGAAGCGAACAAAACCAAGCTATTGTCCAGGGTGGAGGAGATCCAGACCGAGTCAGGAACCCAGAATGGAAGCCTTTCAAACTGAGGGGGGCAACTTCGTGGAGCAGAGGTTGGCTAGGAGGATCGACGTCCCCAGCACCACCATCATCGTGTCAAGACTACATTGGGGAGAAGCGGACTTGTGTCTTCCGGGTCAAGTTGACGGAGAGCATTGCACCATAACAATCGACACTGGTGCAACCCGATCGATTATCCGGCCAGACATAGTGAGGCAACAACTACTTCACAAGGGGCAGGATTTTCTCACTACGGACGGCCACGGGAGAAACTGCACCTGTCCATGGAGAGGTCAACTTCCAGATACAGTTGGGAGACCTTGCATTCCGACATAATTTTCTGTTCGCGAACATTATGGATGACTGCATTCTCGGAATGGATTTTCTGCGACTACATGGAATCACGTCGGATTTGGCCAAACGGGTTTTGAAATGGCAGAATGTCGAAGTATTGATTGAGGATCCCAGCGTCCGAATTGCCAAGATGAATGTGGTAGTATATGCCGACACTGATGTATCGAATTCTTGCATGGCCTTGATGGTGATTCTGGAGACCACCGATCTTATCAGATAGACCCAACGAAGACGCCGGCATTGCGCAGTTTGATTGTAGGACGAAGCCTTGTAAGACATCTAAGGAACCGGTACGTGCCGGTTAGAGTTCATAACACCGCAGATTCAACCACGAGCATCAAAGCGGGAGAAGTCATCGGCAGCTGCCAGTCTGTTTCTACCATCACCTCTTTGGATGCTAATCATGAACGTCATTGTAAAAGGAGGCAAGACACAGACAAAGCGCGGGAACTCACGTCTGCAGTACTGAAGCAGACCAAATAGCCAGTGCAGGGATTCAAGCGAGCCTCTGATCTGGTCACCAAGTACAGTGACATCTTCTCAACAAGCCCGGATGACCAAGGCCGAACGAGTATGGTAACTCACGTCATAGATACACAGGGAGCCAAGCCGATTCGACAAGCAACGAGACGTCTTCCTATAGCCAAACAAGGAGAAGTGAGCGCACTAATCTCGGACAGGGAAAAACAAGGTGTTATCGCGCGCCAGTAGTTCTAGTAAAGAAAAAGGATGGTTGCACTCGTTTTTGTGTCGACTATAAGCAGCTTAACGTCGTCACTAAGAAAGATAGTTACCCGCTTCCACGCATCGACATCATGGATACTCTAGCCGACGCAAAATGGTTTTCTACACTCGATCTCAAGAGTGGCTACTGGCAGGTAGAAATCGTAAAGAAGGACCGAGAGAAGACCGCATTTTCAGTTGGGACCGGATTTTGGCAATTTGTGGTGATGCCATTTGGGCTTTGCAACGCTCCAGCCACCTTCGAACGACTGATGTTATATGTGCTTCGAGGCCTAATCTGGAAAACCTGTTTGGTGTACCTAGATGACATCATTGTTAACAAGAGAACGTTCCAAAAGCATGTGCGGAACGACGAGGTATTCTCCCGATTGCGACTGGCGAATCTGAAACTTAGTTCCGACAAGTGTACCCTTTTCGCAGCTGAAGTAAAATACCTGGGACACGTTGTATCAGCAGAAGGGGTCAAAACAGACCCTGAGAAAATTGAAGCCGTGAAATGCTGGCCAACAACAAGCGCCAACTGCGAAGTTTTCCGGGTCTGGCGTCCTACTATCGAAGATTCGTCAAAGACTTTGCCAAAATAGCTAAGTGTCTCCATCAGCTAACCAAGAAAAATCGTCCGTATATCTGGAATGAACAATGCCAGACAGCCTTTGAAACCTTGAAGGAGAAGCTGTGTGAATCACCCGTGCTGGCATATCCGAAACCCGGAAAAATGTTTGTAGTTGACACCGATGCGAGCAACGGCGGTATTGGAGCTGTACTCTCCTAGCTGATCGATGGCGAAGAAAGAGTCCTCTTGTATAACAGTCGAGTTCTCTCAAAAAGTGAGAGGCACTACTGCGGGACTAGGAAGGAGCTATTGGCTATAATAGAGGCCACCAAGCAGTTCCACAAGTACCTATGTGGCCAGAAATTTGTTCTTCGAACGGACCATGCATCGCTGAGATGGCTGCTTAACTTCAAAAACACCGAGGGACAAGTTGCGAGATGAATCGAAAGATTGCAGTCATACGACTACGAAATTGTTCATCGGAAGGGCGGAGTTCATGGAAATGCTGACGCCCTATCTCGTCGTCTATGTCAAGCTAACTGCAAGCATTGCCGACGGATTGAGGAAAAGGAACCGCCCGTTGATCTGTGATTGATAACGGCCGAATTCGATGAAGGTTGGTCATCGGAGGAGATTCGAAATGCCCAATTAGCCGATGAAGACATCGGACCATTGCTCCGTATGGAAGGAGACAACTGGACGACCTGAGAGGAAGGACGTTTCGATGCATGGCGCCACCCTGAAAAGTTATTGGGCACAATGGAACTCCCTTCAGGTGGAGGGTGGCGTACTCAAGCGGAAATGGGAAACGGCGGATGGCAGCTCCTATACGATGCAAACTACACTTCTCAAAGGCCGAATCCAGGATGTGGTTAAGGAAATGCACGAAGGATCCTCGGGAGGCCACCTTGGTGGACTGGTGTCGTAGATGCACGATTTGCGCTTCCGTCAAAGGTCCAAAGCGACGACTGAGCGGACAAATGCAAACCTATAACGTGGGGGTACCATTTGAAAGGATTGCTGTTGACATCGCAGGACACTTTCCTGAATCCGGATGGGGAAATCGATACACGCTGGTTGTGGCCGATTATTTCAGCAAGTGGCCCGAGGTCTACCCCATTCCCAACCAGGAAGCAACTACTGTAGCCGAACAGCTAGTGTTAAATTGGGTCAGTAGGTACGGCGTACCTTGTGAACTACATTTAGATCAAGGCCGAAACTTTGAGTCACTAGTTTTTGGCGAAATGTGCGAGCTGCTGGGAATATGGAAAACGAGGACAACACCGCTGCATCTTCAATCCGATGGAATGGTCGAACTTTTGAACGGCACGCTCAATAAACACCTGGCCAAGATGGTTGACGAGAACCAAAGGGACAGGGACCGGCACATCCCATTATTCTTGATGGCGTATAAAGCTGCCGAACATGCATCGACGGGCGAAGTCATTTTTGGAAAGACTATTCGTCTGCCGGCTGATATAAAGTTCGGAACACCCCCTGAGAAGCCCCAAACGATCTCGGAGTACGCAAGTGAGCTAAGGCAACGGTTGTACCAGGTACATCGGACAGTGCGAAAACACCTCGAATTGGCTGCTGACCGCATGAAGAACAGGTATGATCTTTATGCAAATTCTACTGGTCTTGGTGTGGCTATATAATCAACAACGGCGGAAGGGTAGGTCTGCGAAGTTGCAGCATAATTGGGAGGGACCATACCGAGTTACAAAGCGAATCAATGACGTCGTATATCGCATACAGCAACACCGCAAGCCGAGAGCCAAAATGAAAATCGTGCATCTGGACTGTCTTGCCCCATATTACACCCAGGAAGACAACTACAACTGGCGACACATCTTTTCGGGGCGAAAAGAACTGAGGTGGGGGCAGTGTTACATGTCCAACCATTTCTGCGAGCTACTGTCGCAACTATCAATGACATCATGATCAACAAATGAATGTACTCGAAAGCACAAGAATCGACCAAGCATGATCAACATCTGATAGTGACGTCACTGCTTCCATTCAGAATTGCTCGAATATTCCAGGTAGTTCGTCAATGTACGAGAAATGGGGGGGGGGGGACAACGGAAGGTTCTTGAAATGAGGTTGCTCATTGCCAAGCTTAGTGTTGAAATCACCCAGCATTTCTTCGTCATCTTCTGTACGTATCAGCCAAATATTGAAGAATTTCGATTTTATGTGGCGTGCACATATCGTTTATTTACTACTTTAATGTCTATAACGCGCGATTTGAATTCCTTATCTACAATAAAGGTCACTCCAAATTCTCGCTTCCTAGCAGACTTCCCACTGTTGAATATTGTATGCGATCCCATGTCTTGAATGTTGCTCCCAGTCCAGTTCGTTTTCTAGATTGTCATCACATTTAGTCTGTAGTGACTGGTATTTTAAAATAACTCCCTAACGGCGCCAGGGTTGTTCGGTGGTCTGACATTCCAGGATTGAATTCCGTAGTCCTATTTTCGGTTCCAAGGTCGTTGCCGTAGGTCCAATCCTTTCGAAACAATTTTGGGTTTTCCAGGGACTCGCATCATTATTACTATCAATTTCGTTATAAGGCGCGAAAGACTCGCCTTCACTCTCTTACGTCAGCCTTTTACAATAAGTAAAACGTTTACTACCATTTGGTCGTCGTATATGTATACAGGGTACGTATAATAAGTAAGCGGACTGAGCCTGCCCCGCGCCGTCAAAGCGTCTGCTAACCGGTATCTGGTGCTGTAGTGGTGGTGGGGGTCTAGGTAAAGGGAACCGGGCTGCAGCAGTTGCCTCCAAGCGCTTGGAGAGATAGCATCGAGCGAGAGCGGAGTGCGTGTTCAGTTACGTCGTCGGAGTGAAAATGGAGCGTACGATCGAGCAACCGAACCAGAGTTTTTTAACCACGTTATTACAGGAGACGAGACGTGGGTTTTCGAATACGATCCTGAGACGAAGCGGCTGAGTTCGGAGTGGCACACACCGGCGTCACCACGACCGAAAAAAGCGCGCATGAGCAAATCGTAGGTGAAGTCGATGCTCATTGCTTTCTTTGACGTGAAAGGCATTGTTCACAAAGAGTTTGTGCCACCCGGCCAAACTGTAAACGGCCAGTACTACAGAGTTTTTTAACCACGTTATTACAGGAGACGAGACGTGGGCTTTCGAATACGATCCTGAGACGAAGCGGCAGAGTTCGGAGTGGCACACACCGGCGTCACCACGACCGAAACAAGCGCGCATGAGCAAATCGAAGGTGAAGTCGATGCTCATTGCTTTCTTCGACGTGAAAGGCATTGTTCACAAAGAGTTTGTGCCACCCGGCCAAACTGTAAACGGCCAGTACTACAGAGAGGTGCTCCGTTGACTAACCGCCCGGGTTCGCCGAGTCCGTCCGGAGATTGCCGATTCGTGGATCCTCCATCACGACAATGCTCCGTCGCACACCTGCCTGCGCGTCACCGAGCAGTTGGCCAAACAGTCGAGGGCAACGTTGCCACAGCATCCTTACAGCCCGGATATGGCGCCAGCGGACTTCTTTCTGTTCCCCAAGATCAAGAGACACCTTAAGGGGACGCGGTTCGGGACTCTGGAAAACGTTCAACGTGCTACGACGAGGGCTCTAGACAGCATCGAGGTTGCCGACTTCCAGGGAGCGTTCGGGGATTGGAAAATCCGGTATCAGCGTGTTATCGACTTTTATCAAAGGTGGGGACTACTTTGAAGATTTCTAAAGAAAAAATTGTACATATTTTGCCAATAAAAAATTTCCTGAGGTCAGTCCGGTTACTTATTATTCAGACCCTGTATAATCTAAATCGCTCTTTTTAAGTTTTTATACTGAAATGCGTACAAAACCCTTTTGAAATCACAACCTGTGTCGGTCTGCCCATCCGTCTGTACCTCAGCAGTTTTTCTCCGAAACGACAGAAGCTACTACAGTCATCAAACTTTGTGAAAACGCCAGAAGTGATGACCTCTTGAAAGTTATGTGGCGGAGAAATTTATCAGAGTTTTAAGAGGAGTCACCCCATTTAGGAGGCGACCCTTACCATTTTTTTTTATCAAAGGTGGTCGAGTAGCATGTCATGTCATAGGTCTTAATGAGGAGAGGGGGAAATGTCCTAAATTCGGTTCCTCCGAACCACAGGTTTAAAGCTTTTTTGAATACGATCTCCAACTCCAACTAATCGTTAATGCCTGTTGCTTCTTATCTTGCTATTAGAACCTTCGATTGCCTTATTCATACCCATTTATTTGAGGCCACTAACATACTTTTTTGTTGATCACCTTTCGCTTTTTGGAATGGTAGATTAGGACACTACTTATTCTCTCATAGGTTAACACACAATGTCCTTTTAATATGGCCAATCGCAGGTTAAAAAAGCTAAAAAGGCGTGAAGATTCTTGCGGTTCTTTCCGAGACAGTAAGTTTGTGGTCGATGCAATTATTCATAAGTCCATTAGTCTGCAGGAACATATTAATGAACTTTCATACCGATGGTACTGAACGCTATCATCCGTTTTCAGGAAACAGAAATGAGCAAAAAACATCCTCTATTCATTAAGGCCAAGGAAAAAGTATCGCATTGTGAAAAGAAGTTACAGTCGGTATTGAAAACTCTTGAAACCGCTCGAAAGGCTGATGAAGCTCATCAAGCTGATATACGTGTGTTGGAAAAAGAGCTTGAAGGCATTGAAACAATGAAGCGTAAATTTGAGGAAGAAATCAAGGAGGAATCTCAACGTCGTGGCAGTAACGTACACATGGATGAGGGGCTTGTTCAAGAGTATGATCGCCTTAAACAACAAGCGGAATCGACTGCAACACAATATCGATCGAATCTTGACTCCATAAACCGAGAACAAAAGTCCGATCAAGATTTACTTGATAGCGAGATCAATCGTAAAGCATCTGTAGAGGAGCAATTGAAGAAATGCAGCTTGCAACGAGATGAAGCAGTAAAGCGAAAGGAAAAGCTAATGGATCATATTAAATCAAGTCAACAAGCATTAGAAGATCAAAATCGCATAAAGGACGAATTGCGAGCAGATGTTGGCTCTTCAAAGGAAAGAATAGCTGAAAAACAACGTGAACTAGAATATGTTCGGGATCAGCTTGGTGATGCGAAAGTTGATAAGCACGAAGACGCAAGGCGTAAGAAAAAGCAAGAAGTTGTTGAGCTGTTCAAGCGGGAAGTTCCTGGAGTGGTAGGTTAACGTTTCATATAAATAGAGTCTACATTATTGTATTCAATGATTCTTGATTAAAGTATGACCGAATGATCAATATGTGTCAGCCAACGCACAAACGGTACAACGTAGCCGTAACAAAAGTATTGGGAAAGTATATGGAGGCTATCATCGTCGATACAGAAAAAACCGCTAGACGCTGCATTCAGGTTTGTGGAAGATTTTTCTTGAATAAATATGATCTAATTTTGCTATCACAATCTTAAGATTTTGAAGGAGCAAATGCTTGAGGTAGAAACATTTTTACCGTTGGATTATTTACAAATTAAGCCATTGAAGGAACGATTGAGGTAAGCTCTCGAAACTTTTTAAAAGGGAAATTGACCAAACCACTTAAAACTCACATTTAGAAACATATCTGAACCACGCAACGTGAAACTCGTCTTTGACGTGTTAAAGTTTGATCCACCAGAAATTGAAAGAGCTGTACTTTTCGCTACTAACAATGCCCTGGTTTGTGAAACGCCTGAAGATGCAATGCGTGTCGCTTATGAAATCGATCGGAGCCGATACGATGCGTTGGCATTGGATGGGACTTTCTATCAAAAATCAGGTATCATTTCAGGCGGTAGCCACGATTTAGCTCGAAAAGCAAAACGTTGGGACGAAAAACATATGGCACAGCTGAAGGGACAAAAAGAAAAGTTGAATGAAGAGCTGAAAGAACTTATAAAACAATCCAGGAAACAAAGCGAATTGGCTACAGTGGAGAGTCAAATTAAGGTGAATTCAAATCAAATAAGTAAATAGAACAGCTATAAGTATCATTGGACTTTTCATAGGGTCTGGAAAACCGCTTGAAATACAGCATGGTTGATTTAGAGTCATCGAAGAAGTCTATAAGCCAATTTGATAAGCAGCTACAAGACTTACAGTCTTCGGTGAATGACTTTGGGGTAATTTTATTGTCATGATTTTTAAAAGGTTTTAACATGTCATATTTTAGCCTAAAATTGCTGAAATTGAACGCCGTATGCTGAAGCGCGATCAGAAAATCCAAGAAATAAAAGAAAACATGAACAATGTTGAAGACCGAGTGTTTGCAAATTTCTGCCGTCGTATCGGCGTGCAGAACATTCGTCAATTTGAAGAGCGCGAATTAGTTATGCAACAAGAAAGGGCAAGGAAACGTGCAGACTTTGAACAGCAAATCGATACAATTAACACACGTTTAGATTTCGAAAAGCAAAAGGATACACGAAGTACCATTCCGCTTTTCATAAAATTACTAATTTTCTTAATCAAAGAAAAATTTATTCGTAGAAAATGTTGAAAGATGGGAGCGCACTGTCCAAGATGAGCAAGACGCTTTGGAGGGTTTGAAATCTGCAGAGGCACGCTATCGGAAGGAAATTGAACAGGACAAAGAAAAGATAGAACAATTGAAACAAAAGAAGCAAGGAAAGAAATCTGCTGTTGATGAAATGGAAGAGGAAATTGCAAAGGTGCTTATTACTAAGTAAAAATCAATTAGATGAATCATATCTTTAAATTAAATTTTTAGGCGCGTCGCGAAGTTGCAATTCTAGCGAAGGAAATACACAACCTTACTAGTCAGGCCTCGGGTATCGAATCTAAAATAGAAACAAAGAAAAACGAACGTCACAATCTTCTTTTACAGTCAAAGGTAGGTATGATTAAAATACATTATATTCAATTGAAAAACATTGTAATATTCTCAAAAAGATGGATTGCCTGAAAATACCCCTACTAAAGGGGTCTCTGGATGATGCTGTTCGTCAAACTGATTCGGAAAATCCGAGCACCACCACGTCTATGATCATCGACAGGGAAAATAAGTATACCACTTACGCGTAAATAATTCCATGATAATAAATGAAAATCGGTTTCAGCATCGAAGTGGATTACTCTTCTTTAACAAGAGAGTACACAAAACTCAAGGACGATTCATCATTCAAAAAAGTCAACGAAACCCTCCAGAAAGAACTACAGTCAAAACTTGACACTTTGGAAAGAATCCAAACTCCAAATATGAAAGCGATGCAGAAGTTAGATCACGTCTCGCAAAAGGTAGCATCGACAAATGAAGAATTCGAAAATGCACGTAAAAAAGCAAAGAAAGCAAAGGCAGCATTTGAAAAAATTAAAAACGAAAGAACCGACAAATTCAATCGTTGCAGTGTGCATGTTGCTGAAGCTATCGATGGAATCTATAAGCAGCTGGCAAGGAATGATGCTGCACAAGCGTACTTGGGTCCAGATAATCCAGAAGAGCCGTATTTAGACGGTATCAACTACAATTGTGTAGCTCCTGGCAAGCGTTTCCAACCTATGAGTAACCTAAGTGGTGGAGAGAAAACGATTGCTGCATTAGCTCTGTTGTTTGCTATACACAGGTAAAACGGAATTTCTCAGTCGTTACATCTTATTAACGTGTTTGATTTAATCTGATTGTTGAATACAGCTTTCAGCCAGCACCGTTCTTCGTATTGGACGAAATCGACGCTGCGTTAGATAACACAAACATAGGAAAAGTTGCATCATACATTCGAGAGAATACCACAAATTTACAGACAATTGTAATTTCGTTGAAGGAGGAATTTTATGGGCATGCAGATGCATTAGTTGGTATTTCACCTGCTGTAAGTTTTTTTAATGAAATTGTAATTACTCAGCAATTAGCACGGTTTTTTTTCTAGGTGGGGGATTGTCTCATTTCAAACGTTTACTTGTTTAATCTTAGGAATTTCAGTGAAGTAGCACTACATTGATATGGTTTTAATAAATGGTACACAAATTAAAAGCGTATGTAAATTGTTTACCTTATGCGACCTTAGAAAAAGGTGAATAGTAAAAGTACAGGTAAAATTGAGAGTTATCCACTAACGTATAAATATGATGGGTGCCAATAAATGCTTTCGGCAGTCATTTACTGGTAATTGATAATTATAAGCAATAAGAAAAACATGTTATATTTAACATGTTGAACATTATTTAAAAACAGATTGAGTAGGTCGGAGTATGCTGCAACAGAAGGGTATGCAAATGATTCGAGGCTGATATGGCTCTTTCTTGAGTGTTTTAGTAACTAGACTAGAGCGAACTCTGCTATTAAAGGAAGCATATTGCAAAGAACTGAACTAATATACACGATAGCTAGGCAACAGATACAAAAAATACAAAATCTGGTGGACAAGATCATAATCGACTATAGCGTATGCAAAAAGCACAGCACCCATGTAGAAAAAAACTTGGAAACCATTAATAACGGGTAAATTAACATACAAATAAGTCCAATTTTTAAGAAAATACCAAATTAACACAGATTTTAAAACAAAGGACAAATATAAACAAAAACAAACGAGGACGACCCACTAGGTAGACATGGTGTATAAAAGCTAAATTGTGCGTGAAGTACAGCTATATTTGACAAACCGGACACAAGACAAGAACATAAGGGACTATAACAAAAAAATACACAATCCAGACGTCACTCCGAAGTCCAACTTCGCAAACCACCTGTTTGACAATAATATACATATAATTCACCAAACTTCGAAAATTCCACGAATGACCAGCTCGTATACTCAGATATACTACGTTCCTATCAGGGTTCGACTTTAAAGTCTCTTTTAAAAAAGGAATTGACAACGCCAATGTGGACTATCTATCTCTTTTCCCGGTCAAAACATAAGTGCATAAACGACGAAGTACATAATATAAGATCTGTGAAGAATCAATTCTTTGGATTTACACAACAGATGTTACATTTGAATCGATTCGAGCAGAAACCAAAAAGATCAAGAGCTAAAACGCTTGTGCCAGGAATTGCAAAATAACGATGTGCACATATAATTCTGAATGATTTTTCCTGCGATTGAACAAGTTCCTGAAGTAATCTGAGATACCATGAAGTTATTCCCGTGCTTCGATTCTAGAAAAGGCCCAACGATTTAGACAACTATTTTGTCAAAAAGTGCGCCAACATAGTAAATGTGCTTTGTAGTAATCGAACAGTCCGTACATGAGAATTACTCGAGAAACTGCAAGAGAAAACGTGAAAATCATTTAACTTACAATAGCTTTGACGTGAAATAGAAATTTGTAATACATAGTACAGTGTGTAATTCGATTATAGGCATGACCGATATTCTACGTGAACGAAATGATGGAATTTTAAAGCAAATTGATTTCTTGACTACCAAGCCTGAAAATGTACCTAAGCTACCAACTATAAAAGACCAGTCACAAAACCAATCAGACCCATTTCTAGGATACAAGAACAATGACTCAAACAACGTCTGCTTACTCAGGCCCAGAAAGGAAGCAAGAAAGATTCCATCGACGCCACAGCGGGGACTGTCAAAAGCTGTTCAATTGGTCTAAAAGAACAGGTCAATAGGTCTAGAAATCTGGTGCGCATTGTGACGTCATGCCTCCGCTTTTGAGCCTGTATGAGGAGGGATTGACTCAAACAAGCTTATGGCTGTCAAAGTAATGCGTAAATCTGAAATGATAAATAAAAACATGATCTCACAAGTGACAACAGATAGAAGTGCATTGGCTTTATCCTGCAGTCTTTGCTGTGTCACTCTGTTCTACTCTTTACAATCAACATTTTATACATATTTAGTTATGGAATATGTGGTTGGTGGCGATTTGAAATCACTTCTAGCAATGTATGGCTTTTTCGATGAAAGTGTTGCACGATTTTATTGTGCCGAAATTTGTTTAGCGTTGCAATATTTACACAGTCGTGATATAGTTCATAAGGATATAAAGTCAGATAACGTGTTGGTCTCCAGTACGGGAATGTTAAGTTGAGGGATTTTAGATTGAGAAAAATTGAATTCAGACGAGATCTTGAACTGTCCGACCTAATAAATTGCTCATCAAATCTAAAGGCACGTATACCTGGTCAACTTTTATCTCTTACCTCGCATTTATCAGTATCAACTCGCGAAGGTGGATTTCTTCAAATTTCATGGAAGCAATTTAAATGAAATTAGTGCTTATCGCAATGAACTCCAGTTCCCAGTAAAAAATGTGTCAAGAAATTTTAAAAGACCTGACTGTATAAGGGGTATGAAGAGAAAGAGGCATCCACTTCGTCGAACAGAAACTACAAATATTGATGAAGACAGTTACAATTACAGTACAGTACACACAAAAAATTGATGATCTGAATATATGTAGTAATTCTCAAAAAAAAAAGAAAAGCAAGTACACCCCCTGAAGAGTGCATTGAAAATTATACATCGCACAAGTTGTATTGTCTACTCGTTTCTTCGTAGGAACCGCCTCGGCGAGATGGCGGTTTACTATAAAAAATTAAAGGCACTAGATTTGCATTGCCACTATCATGTGAGAATTCAGATAAATCAAACAGCAAAGGAAGACTCACTCGACTGGTTTCTGAGTGAACTTGCATGAGATGCGAGTTGATCAAAAACCGGCCGGCTGGTTAGTTCGATCTGGCGTTGGACTTGGGCCCATTGTGCGCTACAGGAGTTTGGCGCCGGGACTCGGAAAAAAACGAAAAATCTTTAGATGTTCTGGGATTGTGTATCAATTTCATCCCTTGTCAGTTTTCTTGTCTTTCAATTTCAACTGCACGCTTAAAAATTAAAGAAAATAATTTCAAATCTAATTAAAACACAAAAAAAAATTAAATTACAAGTGAGGAAGTAAGTGGAAAGCTGGATAGCAATAAAAGATAAAATAATCAACTTAACGGTAGTGGTGTATAAAATAAGTTGGCTGCAGTGCAATTTGTGTCTGCAATACTCGTATATGAAAATGTCCGAACAGTGTATCACCCACTAGTGGAAATATTTCTCTGATTTATAGTGCTCAAAGTGATATCTATTTTTTTATTAAAAATTAATGATGGGAAATTAACTTTTCGAAAATTATCTTAAACGTGCTACTAATTTTTGTGTTAAAATAACAATGAAATTGTGTTAAATTACTCGGATATTAGTGATTATTATTCATACGTATTTAATGGATCAGTGTTTTGCTTTGTAAAGCAATTTCGAGTGGTGATTAAAACGAATTTCCCATTGTCCCTTCCTGTAAATCGCGGTTAGCGGCTATATGAATTCGTTCTTTTAATGTTGAGATAACGCATTTAAAGTTGGGACAATGCTGCGTAATGGGTATCGTATCTAAGTAGTAAATTGGCCACCAAATAAACGTACTAAAGGTATTATGAGATTTACTCCCCAATTTGATAAAGTTGCATCTGTTGATTTTAAGAACCAGCGAGGCCCACCATTTGCATTTGCTGCGTTTGGGGATGCTGAAGATGCAGTTATGATTATGATGGCCCTTAAACGCCGGGTGGAATTCGTATCGATCGTTTTGTAATAATATTTAAAAAAATATATGCATAAACCTCCAAATTAATCACTGGTTTCAGCATCACCACCTCACGAGTGCTCGCGGGACTAGGTAAGTACTGTTTTGCTTCCTTTATTTACTATATTATACTACATTGTAAAAAAAGGGAATAAAGATTTAACGACAAAACAGATGAAAGATTACCGCAACTAAAATGACAAACAGTTTTCATCATATGGGTTTTATTTTTTGTTGATAAAATCATTGATCTGAAATAAATCCTTGTTAAATGCGCTAGAAAAGAATATTAGAACGTAGAACTTTTTTTGTGCAAAAACTAATGTTAAATATATAACTTATAAAACACTCGGTAGTTAGTATTATTGACAGTAATTGTCTATAAAATATAAAACATTCAAAATCTATGTGCAAATTTTTCAGATAAATTACATTACTACTCCCAAAAATAATCAAAATTTGAATCAACATCTTTAAAGAAATTAACATAGCTTTAACGTACGTTTATTGGTCATTTACTAACGTTTCCTCAGTGAAATGCATTTCATCAAGCGCCTTATGCGACTTTAAACATACATATTGAACTACAATAGAATGCGTAAAGTTTACATTCTATTAGAGGAAATATTACCTAAATTTAATCCTTTTCTCAATTTAATATTTAGTGAAACCTTCACATGAGTATACAGTAGTTATTTTATTTTATAAACGTTTTAAATCCCAGCACGATTGGAGTATCATATCTTTTTCTGTATTATTTTGATACCTTAATTAATAATAAATGAATAAAAATTTTAAATCTGTTTACATCCTAAATTTGTTTACTTAATATTTACCTACAGTAGTGTGCGTGGTGTAGTGGTTAGAGCATTCAACAGGGTAGCCGAAGGTCCCTAGTTCCAATCCCGTTGGTGACAAAATATGTTTGTAATGTAGTCCTTGCGTTGGTGAAAAGAAACCGCCCCATGATACCGCAGAAAGCTAGTTGCCAGCACCCCTATGTGTTGGCAAGCAAGGGCAATTCAGCTGAGCTCGGTTGTTTTATAGCTCGCTGCAGCAGCAGACCATCGCTGCTGTCCTTAACGGACCTTACAAACATTTTAAACCACTACAGCTTCTCCTCGAGGCTTTCTCTTTGGCTCTTGCACTGTTTTGCGTGCTGTACGTTTTCCGGTATCAGTCTTCTACGTCTTATTGAGCTTGTACCCAGTTACATCTCTCGCTAATTTAATTTCTGGGTGTCCCTTTTATGGTGTATTTTTCATTTCTACGAAGATTGCCATTATTTTACCCTTTAGTTTTTGGACTTACATCGAACAAATAGTCACGACAGCGGACTCCCACCTACGATTGATAAACCTTCATCGCGGACCAGGTAATCGAATTAAGTTAAATAGGCTTCAAATCTGGTGTAGTACGCCGTAATGCACTGATACTCCGGTCGGTTTTCTAGTTTCATCTATACAAGCAAATAACAAATATCTATCAGCTAATAGTGTGTCCATAACTTGCCATCGTTCGCTGGCTAAGAGTTATGGCAGCAGCAACTAGAATCTTCGTGTTTAATACTGTTTCCAACGTCATATATAGCCCATCGCATCCTTTAGCATTTTTTGCTGCGAGAAAGAGCGATTGTCAAAGATTTGTCTCATGAAACGTGCTGATAAATGCTTCCAATATTGTTTCGGCTCGATGATCTGGCTAGGAAATTGGAAAGGATACCAGCGTCTACAGTTCAATATTTTATGTGAGTTGCATCAGGCGGGATCTATCCACTGACCAGGAAAGCAAAGTTTTTATATTTCTCCACCGGTACCGTTTGTAAAATTTCTGCAGCAGGTGCTTTTAATACCAAAATCAAAGTAAGCTACTACTGAAAGAGAGACTACGAGGAGATGGTTGCCCGCGAGGAGAGACAGCGCTCACCCAACGACTGGCTGCCATCTTGGGTGAATTGCACGAAGGGAAGGTGGACTGCGCGGCTCATCCCGGATGTAAGACTGTGGCTAAATCGAAGACATGATGAGACTGACCTATCTGACCCAGCTTTTGAGCGGGGATGGGTGTTTTTAGTCTTATCTGCACAAGATCGTCGGTTTTGCCCAGGAGAGGAAGACGATGCCTGCCACACATTTTTTTCGTGCACAAAATGGGGCAGGTTGCAACGGGATCTCAACAGCGAGACGGGAGAGCTCACTCCGGATAGTATAGACACGTTGATGCTTGAATCGGTTGAAAAACGGAATCATCTGGCACATCATGTTCGGGCAGTCCTAAAAGATAAAGGAGAAACAGCAGCCGGGGACTTTGGAGCTGGGGGATTGCAATTCCTCTTCTCCTCCCGCTAGAAGAGGGATTCCTCAGCTTTAAGGCTCTTCACGGCGTAGCAAAATGAGACCTGGCCCGAACTAATGTGTCAAACGGCCAAAGTCAAAGTCAAAAGCGCTTTATTCAATGCTAATCGGTATAAATTTTCAAAGAATATAAAGCAAATTCCAAACAATAACAATACAAAAACTTAATGGCCCAAATGGCTCCCTAAATTTATACGTTATTATCAAACACATTTCATCAAATAAAAACTATAGCAAATTCAATTAATTAAGATTATTACATATTTTGAAATTCAATTGGAAAAAGGAGAAAAAAAAAAACCAACACTATCCTAAAATTATTTATAATTTAAACACAACAGCGAACTTAGATCCTACACCTAATATGTTTCAACTTAATTCTAATAAAATTCAATCAAAAACTTTACCTCATACTAAAAAATTCTATTCGATATATAATACTTTCAATCCGTCTCAGGCTTTCTGTACAAACCAGTACATGATGGGAAACGTCTAATCAAGTTGAATTCGAAATTGTACACAAAACAATTTTTTTAAGATAAACCGTGTTGAATCTAGTGCAAAAGCGTTGCAAATGTGATCATTAATCAAACTGAAAAGTTTGTTACGGATCGCGGGTGTTTTTGTGTCGGAAAATGTAGTGATGCGTGTGGGATCATAAAAACAGCTATAGGAAGCATGTCAGAGACGTATCCTTCGTAGGGTAAGTCATGTACAATCTTTTATATCGTTCAAGTTAGAATACCCGCACGGAAAATTGTTTTAGTTCAAGTTGCGAAAATAAGTGGGAGACGTCACGTCAAATTTATTTGAAATTCAAATCAACTGCTAATAACGCGCCAACTTCACGCTACATCATAAAGTGCTTCAATTCTCTCGATGCATTTCGTATCCATTCTCTCTGACATCTATGGCTTTCCCCATATTAATAAAACACGCTCCAACACATTCTCTATCATTTAATTTCCAACAGATGTCTGAGGTTACTTTCGTTATTGCATGTATGATCGAATGCCTGGCACGAAAACCAAATTTGCAATTCGGCATCAACTCATATTTCTCAATGTGGGCGTTTAATGCTCTGTTGAGTATCACTTCAAACACCTTGCTGATGTTTGATAGCAAGCTGATTGGGCGATAGCTTTTGGGGCATGAAGGTTCTTTTCCTTTCTTCAAGATCGGAAATACCTTAGCCTTTTTCCACTAATTTGGGAAATATGAATTGCTCAACATGTTGAACAATATGCAATAATTCTTAGTAGCAACCTCAGGCTACATGATTTCTTGTTGTTTAGCCTGCGAAATATGAAACACAAGTCTTCATAGCTGACAAAATAATCAATAAGATTCAAGCTCGGTATGGGGTCAGACGTTAATGTTTCATTAAATTGAAGAATTTATTGGCCGTTCAGGCTTGATTTGAAGCCGGAAACTTTTGCTTCAACGACCTCTGAAAATATTTCATTCCCTCTCTCAGGGTTTGGTAGATGAACCAATTCAAAATGAAGTTCCAATCAGGGCAAGTTTATCCAACCCTTCACATATAATCGTGTTTCCATTTCTATCCGGAGTCATACTATCAATTTCGATACCAGCCCTATCGAGAAGATTTATCTCATCACTATCGACTTCAAGATTCGATAGCTTCACTCGAGACTTTTTCCGGAATATGCTATTCACTTTCGCGAAAACGCCATCTGGGTCCTGTGGGCTAATGCCCCTGAATTTTTCCGCCCATTGATTGCTGACCTCACTCCTGAGGTATGAACGGATTAAGTTCCGGGCATTCTTCAGGTGTAATTTCAACAAAGCCAACGAGGGATGGTTGTATTCCAAAAATCGTCGATAAATATTGTTGACGCGTGTGAGAAGGCTTTTCAATCTTTTCAACCTTACAATGGTTGGTATTTCATATCTTTCCATATTGTTTCGATGTTTAATCTCGGGAACTATCTCAATCGTTTCCAACGTCAGCTTCTCTAACTTCGACAAATATGGATCTATTTCATCGTTGGTTAGATTCCTGTCATTAGGAACCATTGAGCAAGAGTTGCCATCGTCAGAAGGAAGACATTGCTTCTGGTACTCCCGATTAAACTTCTTTTGGAACTTTCCCCAACCTATTTTTTTTGAAATTCAACCGATGATTTTCATGTTGAACTGGAATGAGGAAGAAATCATCCCTTTGATGATTGATTTCCATTATGATTGCGTTATGGTCGCTATCATAAGGAAGCACCTGCAGTTTCCGTTGAGGACTATTAAAGCTGAATTCAAGTCTTGCGTCAGCAATGAAGAGGTCCAAATATGAATTTGTCTTAGGGTATGTTGGGAACTCCGACCAATATAGATTGCACCTGTATTCAATTTGGTTCTCTGTTATCCACGATTTCAGGAATACACCTCTTGGATTATTGGTGGCGTTCAGCCATGATGTATGCTTGGTGTCCAGGCACCAGAAAGAATATAATAATTATGCAGCCTGTTCAATTCGAGTATTTCAAACAAGGAATTGAGCTCCTCCTTGAACTTGAGAACATTTTGACCAGTTGCATGGGCAGAGATAACGAGAAGGTTATCCCCACCCTGCAGTGAGATTTTGATAACGGACACTTCGAGATTCAATGTTTTTGAATTCGACTTTTTCAATATTGTAGAAACAATAGGGTTTTCTAACCAATATCCCGGTGCCACCTCCCCCATCACCGTTTACCCTATCGTTTCTTATGAATTCAAAATCCTTGAATGCCATGAAGTGCCATGAACTGAGGTGGGTTTCAGTGAAAAACATGATGTCAGGCTTTTGCTTGACAAGGAAATCCAAGAGACGGGCACGTCGATGTATAGCAACAATGGAGTTGACGTGGATCGAGATGAGACGAATCCTATCCATGGGAATGTGACTGGATGACAAACTATTTTGAAGCATGTTGGCATGAACTTTGGAAAATGAAATTGATTTTTGGGTCTTGTTTATTTATTCTTTCTGAAAGAGATTTAAGCTGCTGATAAATTTTGAGAAGCAGCTCATTATTGCCACCGACATTATTTCCTTGTTGTCTGCTGGTCCTCTAGCAGCAAGTGCAAATGATACTCCGGGTTTGACGAAGTTGGGAGGTAACAAATTGCGATACACTTGGGTTTGCTTTGGGGAAAATTTAACTCTTGCATTTTGATACCGAGGGCATCCTCGATATGATGCTAGATGACCAAAGACACCGCAGTTACCACAATATAATTTTTTTTGGCTCCATTTGAGCCAATTTGCATTCGCCGGGGTTGAGAATATCTTTGCATTTAACACAGCAATAGTGCATGGCACAATTGGCAGCCGAATGACCGAATCTTTGGCACCTGTAACACTGGTTGACCTCAGTTTTTTAGAGGCTTTCCCACCTCACAACTTAAAAGTTTAAGTACCTTACCTGTTGGAGGGCACTCGAGCTGCTATCGTTAGAAATTAGGACCAAATAAAATGGGAATATTTTGCCTTCAACTGTTAATCTCCATGTAGCAAAATTTTTCACATTGATGCTTCCTGTAACATTTCAAGGAGATCAACTGCATTCTCCCCGCAATTCAAGCCCTTCAACGGGAAGGTCTGATTTTTTTCGCATTTGGCGTGTATGTGAACTGAGGAACTTTTACACTATTAAGAGCATCTCTCGCTTGATTGAAATCAGCCAATGTTTTTGTCTTAATTGTGAGTTTATCAGCGGTCACTCTCTTAACTTCGTAATTGTCGATCTCCCCTCCACACTGCCCAAAGACATTAATCGGAGGGACTTTCTCAATCTTAATACTTTTAATAGGAGAACCAGGAGACACACCGGTAGACTTCTTCTCCTTATTTTTCGATTTTAAATATTCAATAAAATTATTACTACAATCATTAGCACTACCTATGTTATCTTGGCACTCCATCTCGATGTCCATTTCGTCAGACAGTACCGCATAGTAATTGGCGCTGTCGTTTGCTCTTCCTGCTCTTAGTATGTTTTCAGCATCATGGAGTGATGTCTTGTTAGTATCTTGTAATGTTGCTTTATATGTTTGAGCCTTTTGCGTGGCCACTGCTTTTTTCGTTGGTCTTGTTTGTTGTCGCTTCCTTTTTCTTATTCTTCTTAATTGTTATCGCTTCTTCTTTGCCGGACGTATTCTGTGGCCTCATCACCTTTGTTTTGTTCACATTTGTTAATGTCCGGATCATGTCCTCCAAACTTTTTATTCAGAGCTCCAGATGGATGGAGTTACTAAACAAAATGATGAGATCATCATTTTGTTTAGTAACCTTTGCGTTTTATCTGGTTACTCTTTCGGATTCTTCACTTGAAAGCGTAATACGCTTGCCATGCTCACAGCTGCCTTGATCATTTTTCCGTTTCATGATTTTTTTATTCGTCGTATTAGAAATGCCTGGCCTTGGGTCCCCCAGCGGTAGGAAGCCGTCGGGCTTCTCCATACCCCCGGTGAAAAAACGTTTCTTCTTTTTTGAAACTTTCTCGCAAGTAAAATCCAGATACTCGATAAATTGTTCGAATAGTTCGACGATGCAATTAATTTCTAATTGACATTTTAAAAATTATTTTAATTTTAAAAAAATCTTGACGGGAGCTTTCAAAAACACGTCTATACGGAATGGCTGCTAGACGTACAATCCAGTTCATCCGGCCTTTTTCGAAGATAATGATTGTTTCCTTTCGCTATCTCATCCTAAAGTTTACAGACAAATTATGGTTTATGGATTAACCTACGAAAGATAAATTAAATGAAAATGTTGAATACGTCCTATTCCATGATCACGAAGTCATAAAAAACAATTGAAGATTAAGCAGGCGGCTATTTCCATTAGTGAATCAGTCGCTTTTTGCAAAATTTGTCCTATCGAAGCAGTAGTTGTAAGTATTAATTGCCGAATCATTTACATAACATATGTACATACTTCGCTCAATAGATTGCGTTAAATAAAAATTATAATACACACGAACAATTTGTGAGTTTTTAGCCCTAGAAAGTTGATCAGGGAAAAAGAAGAGCTAGACAACTATTAAAATCAAACGTAAAACTAATAAGTACTGAATCTAACCTCAGGCAATAAGTTAGCTATTCAAAAGAAATTTTAAATTAAAACTTTTCTTTCTATCTTCTTGGATTTAAAAATAGCCATGAAATGTAACATCGATTTTTAAAATGAGTAGCCGATTCACTTGTTTATGCGTTTGATACACTATTGCCGGAAGATAAATAATATATTTTTGCCATTGCATAAGATGCACAAATGTTATCGGTTAATGCCCCCTTGACCTTCTATTTTGGTTAGCGTGTGTTTCTTTTGCATTGTGATTCCCTTCCAGAAATTAAGATTTTTCAGGAACTTCATATTTAGGTTTTGTAGTCAACTAGGTACTTGTTTATACTAGACATAAAGAAGCTTTAGTGCTCGTGCAGGGATTTATTACGGGTTATTGAGCAAGATTAGTCCAGTTTAGAACTTGGTCTCTACTTCTTCAGTTTTTTTTTTTTAATTTTTTAAGT
This sequence comes from Odontomyia ornata, assembly GCA_963969285.1. NCBI lineage: Eukaryota > Metazoa > Arthropoda > Insecta > Diptera > Stratiomyidae > Odontomyia > Odontomyia ornata. The sequence goes on from OZ017739.1 coordinate 73,243,709, forward strand.
CTCCACATTAAATACTCGGCTATCTAATTTTTGCTTACCAAATTGCCGCATTCTTGATATTAACGCAGAATGTCAACCCCTGAAAGGCTTTCTCATACGTCCTTAAAAATTGTAGGGACAAAGCTAAAACGATATCCCACTGTCGAGTATTGAACACCCATTTTAAATAGAATACTACATTTATAATACAATCTTTTATTGAAAGGATTTGCATTTTTGCCAAGGTATCTCTTGTCTATTCAGTCAGAGTTATTGCTTACTTTCAGCTTTTGTGAAGATTATTTCCTTTTGCCCTAATAAAGAAAAGATTGTTAGCAAGTGAATAAATTTAACAAAGTAAATAATCTTACATGGTCGCGTATTTCAGACTATCACAGTGTACCTTATACTCCATACTTGTGTTTAAAGGTAAATTTAATATTCTACGTAAGGTATCGCGTATTCTCGCCGTACAAACATGATCTGTGGCTGTTCGATTCCACACTGATAAACTATCTTCCTGCAATTGAGTAAATTAGCAATTTCTAGTCAGTGCGAAATATGAAAACGAAATGAAAGCATATTAGAATAAAAATTAGGTCTCTAACTACACAGTCTATTTGACATGCTTCATGCAAATGTGTTAGCTGACTTAATTTTATAATTAAGATTTAAGTAGAATATGCAGAGAATTCGTTTTTAATTCATAGAAAATAGAATATATTTTCGAATTATTTTAATAAATTTAATGGTTAAAATTATAATTTAATAGTTAAAATTGTAATTTCTATTCATATCCAATACGAGAGAAAAGATGATAGTAATATGCTGAATAGTAAAAAATCACGACACTCACAAGAAAACTTACCGGATACTTTGTAGTTAACACTACACCGCATATCTCCGGTCCAACTAGAAACTGTTCACCCAACATCGCCATGCAAACATTCTCCCACGCCCTATCGATTTTGTGTCGCTTTAAACGAATAACCCACTGTCCTCCTTTAACATTGCTTGGATCCTCCCACATGGGTTTGATTCCCTGTTTGAAAAGACTTAACTCCCGATATGGTTTAAGGGCTGTTGGTCGTTTTAAATGGCAATAAAGTGACCACCATTGTTCAACTGTTGCACATCGGCCGACGAAGTGCAACGATTTACTGTAGTCTCCGGCGCTATGTGTCCCTTTCCGTGCAAACCATAAACAATAACTGTACTGTAATCTGTTCTCATTTGGACCGATCTCTAAAGGTGCTAATTTGTCTACATCAATATCATTTTCAATGTCGCTGTCGTCACTGTCATTCATATCCCAGAATTTGCTGCTGCAAAGATAAATATTTAAAAATCTCGTTAAACAGGTTGGCTTCCTTGCAAATACCGACAGAGTATTTAAATACTTCTTATTACAGCTTTTTTTGTTATGTTCGTCATGTCGTATCGGATATTTCCTGTAAGTTCACACTTTCATTCAATTCAAGGGCACAAGAATATCGCGCCTATTATATTTTGAAAGTAAAAACTGGGAAAAATCTCGCACGTTTTGACGTATCTATGTACACATAACCTAAAGCCATCATAACAACAACATTCCAACAAATACTCACGATTCGTACTTAACCGCGGCCTTTTCCATATTTTTCTTGTTGTATTGATATTCCTTTTTGCAGAAATGTACAGCTTTATCACAGTAGATTGGCTTTGAGTGGTGTTTGGTGGCTTAAAATTTATAAAATTTGTAGTCGCTTCTAATCTCGATTTACTCACAACACAGCTGAGTTCTGATTGGAGATTGGAATATGTTGACTGGACACTGGATGGAATGATGTCTAATGTTTAACAGCTTCCAAGCAGGACTGGAAAATTATAGCACGAAAATAATATTGGAAATCGGAAGTTATTCATTGAAAGTCGAGTGTGAGAAATGAGAAATATTTTAATTAAATAACAAAGTAAAGGATCTGATGAAAAACTGTTCGAAAATAAGAAGAATTTTCGTTACAGTTCTTCGAGATGGAATGATCATCTTTATTATACCCATCTGTTTAAATACAATACATTAATTCTGCTTACTGAGGGTAATTTACAATTTCTACTTTCCCATGATTTGCGGTGGCACGTGAGCTGCAAAATTTACAAAGTCACGGAATCATATCTGTGAACGTTAGGTATGCGCTTGTGCATGGGGTTGAATATTTGAAAGTGTTCAACTTGATCGCAGCAGGCCGTGGGAGCACATTGAAATATATACAATTGTCAAAATCATACAATATCATTACGGGAGGAGTTATTTTGCTGATCTAAATTTTCTATTAAAAAAGGAATCAGGACCACAAAGAATACATCCAGCGACCAACTTGGGCCAAAGAAGAACAATATAAAAGCCTTCGACGTCAAGGTAAAAAATGTGCCGAAGAAAGAAACGACTGACCATTAACACCAAGATCCAACATATAAACAAAAACATTACCCTACATAAAGTCGGATCGGCGTATGCCTCTATCAAACAACTAAGAAACGGCTTCAATCCACAAACGAGTCTTTGCAAAAGTGTACAGGAACAATCATAGGCAAGCCAGTCGAAATTAAAAACAGATGACTGCAATATTTCCAGAAGTTGTTCACAACGTCCCTAACAGCTGAAGCTGTGAACATTTCAGAAGCAGAGTAAGAGGTCCCAATCTCACCATCAACCAGAGATGAAGTACAGGCAGTAGTACGGGACCTCAGAAAACAAAAGGCTACTGGAATATGTATATGGAATTCCAGCGAAACTACTCCAGAGCGGGTTTCCCCATCTAAATAACCTTTTGCATCGACTGGTATGCAGAATATGGTCAAAGGAGCAGTTACCGGAGGACTGGCGGAAAAGTATAACATGTCCTGGACACGTGGAGGAGGACAAATTAAGGTGTGCAAATTATAGGGGACGGACCACCTGTTTCCTCTTGCGTAAAGTTCCGCAAATTGCTATGGGTGGGCTATTAGAAAGAATGGAAGATAACCGGCTAACCAAAAGAACATTGATGGGTATAGCACAAGGTAGATGTCCAGCGGGGAGACCGAGGACTCGATGGGAAGACACGATTGAAGCTGATAGCAGATCCTGGTTGGGAGTAAACAACTGGCAGACAAGATTACGGAACCGTGATGATTGGAGGAGATTAATCCTGGAGGCCAAGGCTCGGCTTGGGTTTTCTCGGCATAGATGATGATGATGAAAATTTTCGTAGAAGAAGATATTCTAAGGAATTTATGTTAGCGTGGTATTAAAATATTTTATGGATACTACATTGTAATGGGGATAAATATTTGATGGAACTCTAACATCTTCCCCTATTTGAAACACTTCTGGGCGTAGTCCAACAGTAGTGGAAAACGTTGTAGTGTATATGAGGAGTTTCAATAAGTCCGTGAAGGACTGCAGCGATGTTCTGCTGCCTCGGCAGAAGAAGATGACAATGTCTGCCGAGAATGCCCTCGTCTGGAGACGCGTGAATGCGCTGGCAGGCTAGCATTGCGGTGTCGTGGGGCGGGTTCATTTTCCCCAGCACGAGGACCCACTACAAAAAAATTTCGCACTCACGAATTTGGTTGTAGTTCAAGAGGCGACCGAAGTCGCAAAAAGTGTAGATAACTACACCGTGGGTGATAGAACTTGTTACGAGAACAAGTGGAACCTGAAAAGAAAGGCGGACTTGGGGTAACCTCGTCATTACCCGACGAACCTCATGGCCCACAAATGAAAGAGGGGCAACCGGGTGGTGATGGAGCCCCTTCGCACCCACCCAACCGGAATAAATCCATATATATTTTGTTGCAGTGGCCAGGTATTCCTCTTCTGAGTGGAAAACTCATACAACTTGACTTGCATGAACTTTCCCATCAGAAGGGGAGTACCTCGGTGACCAATTTATGCCATAGAATTATACAATTTGATTGCATAATTCTATGCCATAAAGAGGCACTCTGCTTGGGCCACTCAACCCGCGATATCACCTGAAACAAAGAGAAAACAAAGGATTAAACTGTACCCGGCGGCTGGCTCATGTTTTTAGGGGGCCGCCTGCCACCATACCGGGTCCTATACCCGGTCAGAATTTGGGAAAGGAAAGACCGATGCTTTCTCTTAACAAATAAGAAAATTATGCAAAAACTTATAAACTTTCACAAAAAAATTAACAAAAAATCATTTAAATTTCAAATGCATGTACTTATAAAATACAAAGACCGCCGAAAACATTTTTGAATAAAAAGAAATATTCTAAATCCAATTGATTCTATTTTATCCTAAAGTTACCGATAAATAATACTTTTGATTTGATTTGTATTATTAAAAGATCTATTTTTAAACATTGTAGGCCCCTTATGAAATTGTTTAAAAAAAATGAGTTAGGTTTAAAATATTTAGCGCTATTATTTATAAATAACAACAATAACATGCAATTAATTGACAACAAAATCGCAAAAGTCTTCCATTGCTCTTTTGAATTTTCTGCAATATTTCCGATTTGTTTCAATACAATAACATTTGTAGTTAATTTAGATAATTTTTAATACAGAAAGATATTTCGAACTTTCAAACGATATTGATTTTTCAAATAAAAAAAAATATTAATATTAATCATTAAATTGAATCTCGAATCAACGTTGGTGCTCAAATTTTTATTCAAAGAAGGAAATAAATCAATTGTATGAGTAGTAACGAACGATAAAGCAACTTTCTAATAAACTTCATCGCAATTGTATGTACCAACATTTTTTAATTTAGGTTTAAATTTTTAGTGATATTTCAATAAAACTAAATAAGTTTTACTTAGTGACAAATTATACGTTATATTTAAGCTGCTATATCGTTTAGAAATTTGTTATTTGATTTTATAAGAAAGGATACAAGTCATCTAAAACTCATTGATTAAAAAAAAATTTCAATATATCTTCTAAAAGCCTATTAACTTTTCTTAATGACTATTCCTCACGATTTAAGAAAATAAAATTGATTTTCCAAATACTAATCAGTTAAAAGGACCAAATGATTAACATAAAATGTAGTAGTAACTAGTCAAACAATATACAAAATTAAGGCAACAAAAAGGGTACTCACCCGCATGGTCCTCCGAGCGCTCGACGACGATGCAGATGGTCCTGTTAAAATATTTATTCATGCATGTAGATTTAAATGATTCCTGAATATTTGGCAATAGGCCATATGTTGATTTATGTAAGCGCGAAATTTCGTCCTTTAGAAGGCGTGGTTTGGTTTTCGGAATGGAATAAACTTGTTCTGTGAATGTAGGTTGAGTGTAAATATGCTTTTATTTATCGTGCATAGGATCGACTTTTTAGATGAAGCTTCCATTCAGCCGGAGACCTTTTTGTTTCTTATTCGGTCGATTTAAGCTATTATTATATGAGAAGCAACACGACGACGAAGCGGATTGTTTTGACGACGAGCAATTTTGGTGATGTGGTGTTTTTGTGGGACTATTGCTGTTGGTGCGTTGCCGCGGAGACGCAGTCGAGTCAATCGGGGCACTCAATTGGCGATTAAACTCAGTTTTGCGGCGATGAATGTCGGTCAAACTGTTTTTAATACCGTTCAACGGACCGCTTCCACTCGTGTGGTGCGATTGATTTGCCTGACTCTGCAGTGAGTCGTTCAGAAGACCGATATTACAACTGTTGTTTATTTTACTGTACTTGCTTCTACTACTACTACTACTGCGTGCATCTTTCGAATCACTCTTCACACGTGGCCGACAGGCGGGATATGTTTTGACGTTACCGTTCGCTAGCAAGGACTTGGACTGGGCGGTTTTCTCGTCCAAATAGAGACTCAAGTACTTGTCACTTGGCTGCAAGGAGTTGTCAGAGACCGTGTTGGATTTCGCTATGATCTGGCTCTTGGGGTGTCGCTTGTCTGTACCGCTGCGTGCCTTGAGAGAGAAATTGCGTAACTTCCGTGAATGTTCTTTGATTTTGTTAGCATTCAGGAACGATGGGCTTTTGGCAATATTTTGAAAGATATTGTTTGATTTTTGCACCAAATGCTGGGACTTGCTGCCAGTACCGTACAGGCTAGGTTTCGAGTAGATATTGCAGTCACTGTAATGGGTCTTCAGAAGGAGACTGTTGGGGTCAGCTTCATCGAGATGACTGTAGCGCGTTATCGGGTCCGAACTGCTCAGATTATGGGCAACTATGTTCTTGTACTGAGTGTTGCAGTAGATGTGAGCGTCAGTGCAATTTAAATTATGGAAATTATTACTTGAACTATCACCAGCACCGGCACTAACGGTTCCACTGCCGCCACCACTATTACTCCCGACGTTTCTCGATCCGTTTAGAATTCCCGCGTAATCCAATATCACGCTATTGGCCTTTCAATGGAAACACGGAAGCGCGGAATACGCTGATTGCTTGTCGTCACGTAGGTCAGGTCACCTCTCTCGCGGTGCGGGTTCAAAACTGTCGACCGCCAGGGAAGAACTGAAATGTGGAAGACCGTTAAGCAGCGAGTAATTTCACCAACAGCCAAATTACCGTTTAGTATGTTGCGAGCTCAACTCCCATGTGTGCAAGTCTGTCCTGTGCCGTATCCTCAGCACAATTCCTTGCATCAGCAAAAGGGCAAAATTTGGCACATTCGCGATGGACATGCGCTAAACAAATTAAACATAGGCACGCAAATAAAACTACTAAACAACTATCGGGCACTAATTCCCAAACGTGGGTTATCTGTCAAATCTTTCCTCTCACTCAATGACAACTGCCGCTGTCAAAAGCATTCCATCGTACCAGATCAATCTCAAATCGTACCAGTTCGATCGCAAATTGTTCTAGTTCAATCTGAAATTGTTCCAGTTCAATCTGCAATCGTACCAGTTCGATCGTTTTAATTGATCTGGGACATTTTATGCTTGAGTTTTCTTTAACCCTTTAACTGCTCGATTACTACAACGTTGGCTGGTTTCTTTTTGATGGTCGTGGCAGTGTATGAAATTTTGTTCCTGTAATTTGCTTAAACTTCGGTTCCTGGGCTTTGGGTTGGCTTGCCTGTCGTGAACATATCTTGTGCCGAAGTTGCCACAAAGCTCTTGCAAGTATGATAGCTAAAAATAGGATCTTTTCTCTGGAGGGAACTGAACTGGCACTGGATGACGTTGGTCCTATTGAGATAAGGATAGCGCACATTTCAATTCAGACAACTGCAAGGTGTTAAGGCAAATCATCGTGACCCAAAAAACACAGTTGCTTGATTTGAAGGTACTGGATAACTATATACAATATATCGGCAAAATGAATACTGGGTGCCGGAGGAGATGACTCACACTCTGATCCTCCGTGCACACGACCACCCTCTTAGTGCTCACGCCAGCTACGGCCAGACGCTTCGGCGCCTTAAGAAATACTTCTTTTGGCCTAAAATGTTCTCCCAGGTCAAAGAGTATGTAGCTAACTGTGAAACTTGCAAAAGCACTAAAGCTCCAAATCAGCCTCTACGACTTCCAATGAGCCAACTCAAAGTTCCGAAGCATGTATTCGAGCATCTGTATATAGATTTACTTGCCTCATACCCTCGATCATCCATGACATACGTGAGGGCTATCGTCGTTCTAGATCAGTTATCTAAGTTCCCGCTAGTGGAACCCATTCGCAAATTCACGACACCACCCATCGTGAAATTATTAGAGAGTCGAGTGTTCTATGTGTTTGGTGTACCAGAAAACTTATATTCGAACAACGGAGTTCAGTTCCGATCTCGACAGTTTAAGAGTTTGCTCGAGCAGTACGGTGTCGTACACTAATTAATGTCAGTATATTCTCCTCAGTCTAATACATCGGAACGGCTGAATTGCACCCTTTTAGCTGTGATCCGTTTCTATGTTCACCCAGCCTAGATTGGAATTGCAGACTGTCCGCAACGACTTGAACACTACAATCTTCTTATCATTCTGTCACGGGTGTCTCTGTTTACCTTGCCGCATTCGGATAGCACATGATTTGCAACGGAAAATCGTACAAGCTACTGGGGCAACTAAAATGTTTGGAAGAATCCGTCGTTGCGCCGAGACTCCATGAAAAATTAGGTCCACTTCGTCAACAAATCCGGCAGAAGATAAGGAACACAGGACGCACTGAGTTGTCTGGAAAAAAAGTCAGTAATTAACATACCCGGACTGGTTTCAATGTCGTACGTACTTTCGTATATAGTTTAATCACATCCATCTGTCTGGTTACAGATATTCGTTTGGTTGGCCGTCTGCTAGATATTCGTTTGTCTGTCCGTCCTCACTCGTTCATCCAAGGGTGAGTCGTTCAGCTCCTTTTCACATTTCCCGCTCTGCAAGGGTGTGAAAAATTAGCTACCCTGAGAAAGCGAGCAGCCCATGCATAGCGAACAGCTCAAGGGACTGTTACGCGCGAGAGTGTTAGAATAAAAAAAAAACAAAATTTAAATATTTTACACTTTATTAATATTGGATTTATTCTCTAACACTATTAACTTAATTTAATTACAATTAGCGCGCACGAGCTTATTTCCTCGACGAGATAATTCAGACTAAGCTCGAGTTGTAAAGCAACTAGGATATTTAATACTTCAGACTGCTGACGATGAAGTCTCAAATCGTTTACTTGTTTGGTGAGAAAATTTTCATTCTCATGAAAATTTTCCCACATTCACCAAAATGCGCAAGTTAATGCAGACGCTGACTAAGCGGTCACGTAACATGAACTTGGGATCAAATCTATGGAAACGTGGAGTTAGCACGCTCGTAACAGGACCCTCAATTACAGCGGGGACAATAATTGCACTAAATAGATGAGACAACTGATATCTGCTCAGATGGAGACAAATGCCAATTCATGCATCGCACCTCTGGCGCGATATCAAGGAATTCCTCACGAATGCATAATCTACCACCATTACCAACAAATACGCAACACAAACAATAACATCACTTATAAAAAATTTTGTTTAAGAAATGCTAGTGTCCTAAGTGAAAGAACTGCATTGTTCTTTCACCCGAGCATTTAAGCTATCAACATAATAGCATTTTTCGCTCGATGGACACCAGCTGGTTCCAGCATATGGGCTGGTTCCATTAAAAATCTCGCAGTTTCGTACGAGGTGACCGATATACTCCTCAGGAGCTGCCACATCAGTCACCTCGGGGCAGCTCGACTGCGTGGGTTCCAGATGAACGTGACGTTCGCCACCACTACATAATAGTGGAAATTATTGCTCGATAGAGCTTGCAGCATATATATATGGGTTCACGGTCATCTGGAACCCACGCAGTCGAGCTGCCCCGAGGTGACTGATGTGGCAGCTCCTGAGGAGTATATCGGTCACCTCGTACGAAACTGCGAGAAATAATATCACGCCTACAAATTCAACATCAACGATCGCAATATCATCCAGACATAATACGGGGATGCAGATCCCTGGCGGTTTTGTACCATCACCGTTAGGTTCCTCACGTCAAAATCATGCAAAACAGCAAGCCATATCAAATGTCGTTTCTGAGGAAGGAACGAACCATTCCGCCACGATTTGTAGTAATCGAGCAGTCATACAAGTTAACTGCTCGAAAACCCTCCTATCTCCTACCCAAAATTGTAGTGGGCCTAAACAAGCGTGTCGGCGTGACAGCACCAATGCAGCAAATTTCCCAGCAGCGGCGAAATATTATGAATAATAGCCAATGCAAAACAAGCAACAGCAACAGTAGCGTTGGCAAGATGGTAGGTTGGTTTATTAATATCGGGCAAATGTATGGCGAACAACCGAAATATGATTGGATTCCCTTTGCGGATCGATTGTATCTGTACAGAGACATATTAGGCAGCTTTCCTGACATCCTATCAACTAATAAAAATGCAACACAGTAACGTAAAGAATGTCAACGTTTAGCTGCTGATCAAAGAATGCATAATGCACAATTAGCTGAAGTGGATCGACGTGTTGATGTGATTTCTTACGCAGTCCTCGCAGAAATGTCTCACTTTCGTCACGAACGTGATCAACATTTGAAAGAAATGCTTAGAAATTTAATAGATGCTCCGATTAGTTTCTATCAAAATATTACTGCTATGCTGCAGGCGGCTCAAAGTTAATTTCAATAATTTTATTTGATTATTATTTTGTTTTTTTTTATGTATCTGTGTAAGCTTTTGTACGAGTATGTTGAGGCCTTTTCGATGAATTTTTTTTGAATGTGTTTATTTTTATTGAATTATACACGTGAATGTTGTTAGGGTTTTTTTGAATTTCGTGAATATGCTGCTAAGACAATCTTAAGTTAAACCGTTTGTCAAGCGCTAGCAACATTTTATGTGTACATAAATCTGTTACACTTTGCCTAAGAAAAGGGTAAACAGCACATTTTTTCCTTCATTGCATGGAAATGTTGATTGATCAATGAATTAGTTAATTGTACACCTGATAATATGCTGTTAGTATTTTCTTATATCCACATTTTACTCATTTTCATTTACTGATCGTGTGATTGTAAATACTAAAGTTAATTATTAATTATATCTATTATAGATTTATAATAACGTGCTTATTTTTTTTGCATAAATACAAAAATCTATTGAAATATTTGCACGAAATTAAGTATTACCCATTTTAAGTTGTACGCCCATGTTTTTTTTCTGACCCATGATTGTTGATGTGCTGTTTCTAAATCAGCTTTACAATATACACTCTATCCACCCCACCTGCCGATAAATGTCTACGGAAAATTAAGAAAATAATTTTATTGGCGCACATAATTTAGGGTGTTTTGCAGGTATACTAAGTTAGAACGCATCTGTTCATCTTAAATCGCGATTTCCCCTTCATTGCGATGCAATTTTCTACGTTCAAATAAAATTCAATACAAATCAACAAGACTGTCATTTCCTATAAAATAAGCCAACATTGTAGTTGAATATATTTAATCGACAAACACTCGCACTCCGATACATTTTGAAACGTTTTAAAAAAAGAGAAAAAGAAATAAAGAGGCATATCGATGGTCCAATTTATTTTCATAACTGCATTTCAATGTTATTTAAAAGGCAAATGAGATATTCTCATCATTCCTTACTACTATTATACAACCAACACTAACCGCAAAAGGCATTTCCTACATTGTCTCATTCTTCAATTAGCAGTACTCATTGTTTAACGCCAGAAACCATATGTTTTAAGAAACACAATTGTTTTTGTGTGTGTATACAAAAAGTCGTCCGAACATATTTAATGTAAATTAGTTGAATGCAGTTTAAAATTTACAATAACGAATAAATCAAGTTCCATTCCGAAACTGGAAGAGAACACAACGACGCAGAGAGTTTGAGCCCAAATTGCAGCCGCGCTATGTTGTGGTGACGGCAACAGGAAGCGGTCAACGTAATGACCGACCAATTCAATCCAGAGACACTTCCTCCCCCCCCCCCCCCCCCCCGATGCGATCAATACACAACAACTAGTAATGAGATTTAAATACCGTAAACTCTTCATACATATGACTGTATTCCAATTTTCTATGGTATTTGTTGTGTGTTGAATAACACAATTGTGCTGAAGAAAAAGAGGGAAAAGAAATACTTTTTCGGAAGGAAAAATGATGATTTGGGGGATTCCGTTTCCGATCGTGACCGGGATCACGTTGGAGGGGTCGGGGAAGACGAGAACCGCGATGACGTGCACCAAGATAATTTCGCGGGATGATTTTTGAGAGTTTTTCGTCGAATGTTTCATCTACGTGGACGGTTGCAGTGTAATACAAATTGTTTCAAATTATTGTGGATCAAAATTTATGAATAAAAAATTATCCAGGGTGATATCTGGCGAATTATCGTAATTAATTGAGGAAATTGATTGTTTTCAAGTGACTGATTTCGTCGAGATCTGAAAAATTTCACTTGGTGATCGAAAACTGTTCTAACAATGCATTTGACACCATCTTGTGCTTTTCGTACCGTTATCACAATTTACATATTTCAAAGCGCAGCTAAAATTCATTTAAACCCCACCATTCCGAATCAAATGTAACGTTCTGGACCTGAAATGTATTGTGGAACTTTGAGTCAGTTTTTTTTGCAAAATAACGAATGAGATGAATAGCTAATCGAATCAAATTAAAGTTGGTGACCTTAATTTTAAATGACAAACGGTCCCCTAAATTTAGTTATGGTGTTCCAGAGGACCAACAGAGTCATCATAACCCCGGTGATTTCGTGATGTTGATCACGAAATCACCGGTGTTATGATGACTCTGTTGGTCCTCTTCCGTTTATCAAGGAAGCAAACTTTATAAAAAGGAGAGATACAAAAATCAAGCCTCGTGTCCCCATTTTAAATTCTGCTTGGATATCGAAAAATTGTTTCTTCGAAGGGTTTCTTCAACTCATAAAAAAAAGTGATTGCTATTTGTCGATTTTTATTAAATTTCATTCTTGTGAATTTCAATTTACTGAAAAAGTTGCAGATGTACCCACCCTATCTACGTCCGCTCGGCGAGGAGGATGGGTAAGCACCCTTTTAGTTTGTCATTTTTTTCGTTAAATATTTACATTGAAATGTAAATAACAAAAATAAAAAAAAAACGTAGTGTAATATCTGAGATAAAAGTGAGGTACATTGTTGTGGTCTCTTTCAAGAGGAAGTTTATAAACACAGAACGAAACTAATAGCAATATTGTTTGATTAATTTCTTGCATTTTCTAGAGAAGCTAGTTGTTTTTCGTAATGAGAGTAATATTGTACCATTGTAATAATTGTATTCATGCATAAGCTCAATACAAAATGAATTGTTAAAAATATACCCTTCGGTCTTTCCATTTTGTTCCCTCTGACCGTGTATAGGACCCGCTACGATGGGGAGGGGGTTCACGGAAAATGGGCTAGCCATCGGGTGCGTTCCACCTATTTTGTTGTTTTCAGGGGCTCTTGCCGGGTTGAGTGCCCTTCCGCTTGCGTGCTCTTTTATGGCATAGGGTTATGTGATCCGATCATATAACATAAATCGGTCACATCATATGACATAAATCGGTCACATCTATATTTCTCGTTTTATGGGAAGGCTCATGCAAAGTATGTTTGTATGAGTTTTCCACTCAAAAGGGAAATATATGGCCACGTCAACGTTTGGATCTTGATCCGATTGGGCGGGTGCGAGGGGGCACCACATCCATCCGTTTGCCGCACTCTTATTTATGGGCCATAAGAATCGTCGGGTAACGACAAAGTCTCCACAAGTCCGTCTGTTTTGGCTCGTTTCGACTTATTCTCTGAGCAAGCAATTTTTCCCTTCAGTAGTTACCTCCATTTTTCGACTTCGGTCGACCTTTTCCTGAGACCAAAGAATTCTTGAATGCGAAATTCTTTTGTAGTGGGTCCTTGTGCTGGGGGAATGAACCCGTCCCACGACGCCGCAACCCTAGTCTGCCAGCACATTCACGTGTCGCCAGACAAGGCCATTCTCGGCGAATCTTAACATCTTCCGCCGAGGCAGCAGACCATCGCTGCAGTCCTGAACGGACATTCTAATACATATTTTTACGACAAGCATCATGACAAAATAATAGAAGGAAGAGATGTATGAACTACATGACGGACGGACGGACAGACAGGACGCGATTTTAGTAGGGTATTGTAAAATGATTTTACAATACCCTAAAAAAGGGTGAATTTTAACGCGGGCGTCCAGCTTAGTAGCAAAGCAATAGCTGCAAGCTTTAAACAATAAAAGGAAGTGACAGTTTTTTTATATATTCGTACGGAGTGTTAAATTCATTAAGATTTTGTGCTCCAGATTTCCGTTATCATGAATCGATAATTTTGTGACTTATGCAATATATTCAGAAAAAAGAAAAATTGCGTCTTTCAACAGTAATAAGTCATTCTAAATAATCGATTTTATCTCTTCTCTCTACCAGGAATAGGACCCGCAACGTTGCTGGGCTCTTCCGTAACTATGAGCTAGCCATCGTGTGAAGCTCCCTCTGTTTTGTTGTTTTATGGGCTCTTGCCTGAGATGATTTCACATGGGCGTCATAATTTTGTTCTGGTTGGGAAGGGTGCGAGGGGGCACCACTATGTAGTACTCGAGCAGTCGTCTAGGCAAACTGCTCAAAAACATTCCCGGGTGACTACCCCATTTTTTTCTCCACTCAAAAATCCTTAAATATCACTTAGTTTTATTTGTAATTTAAAAATAAAATAAACAAAAAATTTTTTTTTAATTTAATAAAAAAAATTTTTCATAGTAAAATCATTTTCGAAGTATCTTTTACTGATAATAATAAATTTAAAAAGAAAAGAAAAAAATACTAAATAATTTACTGAATTTCATCATTTTTAATTTTCATATATGTAATGATTTAAGCCGCACACGTCTCGAACCACGAGATTTCCCGAAGGAAATCTGAACCGACCTCTCATCGGTTCTATACGTGAAGCCTTGGAACGTGGCAAAGGACTGTACCCATCAGGTAAACAAGTCCGGACACTCTAGCTAGTTCGGAGAGGAGTTTTGGTCGCGGGTCTAACGCGAGCAGACTAAGTTCGAAATACAAAAACTCAGCCACCGGTTCAGATGCCCGATTTAAAAAAACGCGTCAAACAACATCCATTGACTCTAGTTTAAATACCATACTTCATTTAAGAGGAAATGAACGAAAAACGACCACTGAAACAATACGCGCTCCCGAATATTAGCGATGTAGTGCCCAAAATATACTACTCGAATGCAAAAAATACTACTCGAATGCAAAAAATACTACTCGAATAAAAACATGCAATACAAGCTAAGGCACCGCGTACCGACCGCAACGCGAAACCGACCGTTCGCGGATTACAGGAACCCTACCCTCTCGGCGGCATACTCACCCCTAATTCGCATTTCTTGCTGGAAAACAACGATTTTGCTGGAAATGAAAGACCTCGTTAGCCTTGCAATCCATTTTATTTTTATTTGTTAAAATCTTTTATATTTTATCATGTACGTAATTAATTTAATAATATAGGATGCTCCTACAAACAGAATTCATAAAAACAATCACAATTCTAATGCTTTCTTCTACTATATTCTAGAGGAAAATAAAAGTATTTTCTTTCTTGAAAATACTTATTGTAGTTTCGTTTACAGATTACAACGACATTTGGCGATTTTAAAACTTAGTAGAACCCTTTCAATGGCCTACCGTTTCCTTTTATAGATTATATCTTGCTCGATATGGTTTTGGCTGAGGCAAACAAATTAATATACAACATTTGAAATGGTTAGTGGGGAAGGAATCACTCTTTATTTATATTACATAGTAGTCTTGGCGAATAAACATTTTTAAAATCGTTCTTTTAGCACCGGTTTGTTTTGATAAGAAGCAAAAGAAACTTAGTAAATTTCTCACTGAACACCTACGTATATTGTCAAAACTATATTTACTAGTTCAAAAAAGGTTCGATTTAAACTTATTGTAACAAGATTCTTAGAAAAAAAATGTTTATTATTTATTTTTTTCTTTTCCATAAAATGTACAAATCTATAGCGATGCGAGTACCGAATTTGGATTTGTTCTACTTCATTGATCAGAAGAAAACTACAATATTAAAAAGGTGAGTCGCGATATTTTTAAATATTGAAAAATTATTGCAACTTTGTAGTAATCTAAGAACTATGGCTCTAAAAGCAGCGCTGACACAGGCACACAGCACGAACGCAATTTAATAAGGATTCAGTCGATTCAGTCACCTTCCCCATCGCAACACTCGTTTTTTTTTCGCAGGAATAATAAGTGGAAAAATTTCCTTTGTACTTAACACCCGGGAAACAAAATTCTAAAAATGTTTAAAAATTTCTAATGTGTAGTATCTTATTACAATATCTTTTGAAGATAATTTAACGAATTGCGGTGTAACGCGGTATGCAAATGCTTAGAACGAAACGGTTAACCCCTTTTAATTATGAATGCTAAAATCATTGTATCATTTAACCTGTTAATTATATGAACGCTAAAATCATTGTATCATTTAAACCCCTTAAAATTTGTCTAATTCTTCCGATTTTTCCCACCTAATTACGCCTAATTATCATAAACGACAAATTGCCTTCAATTGATAACTTAATTGAACCTACAAAAGACAGTGAAAAGGGAAATTGCAAATACCGCCGTCATAAACTACAAATGATAAGGAAAAAGTACATTTGATAGCAACAAAAACCTTCAATTGTGTGATTTCCCCCTTTCTGAATGGGTTCGTATTGTTCTACTTGCCCATAAAGTGTCGTAGTTGCTTGAGTGTGGAGAATATTAAATTGTGCTTGCGAAATTTGCATGCTATTGCGTCGTAAATCGTGAAAATGGGTGATAACTACATAACAACATTGGAAATTGGAATTATCGGGGAGAGTGGCGCCGGCAAGTCGAGTCTGATGCTTCGTCTGACAAACGAGGAATGGGATGGAGATCATGAGTCTGCTCGAAACCGCCAGACAGCGCGGACGCCGCGTAAAGGAGAAGCGAGTTGGGAGTGAGAGGAGATTGCGGGCTGATCAGAATATCGCCGAGACACGTGGAAAAGTTTCTCGCGTAAAAGACAGTGAAATATTGTAAAAAAAAAATAGACGATAAAGTTATCGTGCAAATTGTGAACACCTTGTTAGTCGTGTGGGTTAGCGAAAAGTGGAATAAAACTCGTGTTCCGTCAAAATCTAGTGGAAGTGTTTTCGCTTGGGTGTCCAAAGGTTTCTCCCTCCCTTAAATCATTTGTCGAAAAGTTATTCTTTAGTTCCCAGAAATAATCAGGTCCCCAAAGGAGATATGAAACGAAGAAACAATTTGAAAATGTGGAAAAAGGCGTCATTGATTTGCCCCCGAATTTAGTAACAATTAGTTACTCAATGCACTTAGCATGTAACGGATTTGTAATTAACCGTTAGCTCTTTTGTCGGAAATTTTTCGAAATGCTGTGATGCAACTTCGCTTCATCGATTAAGGAAGTCGGTTCGCGTGGAATCGTTGTTGTTAATGTACTGTACATGTTCCAATACAAATTCGGAAACTCCTCCACAATACTTGTTAGAAGAAGCGTGCACACAGAGATGAATCGTGAGAATACAAACAAACTGGAACGTTTCACAGAAGTACACAGAACACTTTCATGGAATAATTTCTGTGTTTGAATGGTGCATGCTTGGGGTGAAATGAACTAGTGAAGGATCAGAGAGCAAGTCTTCGAAGAAAAACCGGCAACCCGAACAAAATAAATACGCGTTTGATCGACAAATATCTCTTCGAATCTTCTCACGTTTCCCTATGTGGCAACGAAAAAGAAAAATACGGTAGTTCGCAAATGTAGATTTAATTAGACACAAGAGAAAAAACTAGTAAATACACGGTGGATATTTGCGTGGAAAAAAAATAAAAGTGCGTGTGTGGTCGGAGTAAATTGATCGCGATAGAAATGCACAAAGTAATGCTTGCGAAGATTCTGTAGCAAGAAGTGAAGTGAAGGCCCAAATTTAAAGCACGTCGGCCAGTTGCACTAAACAACAAAGTGATAATAACGGTCCAGACATTGCAACACAGCACGCTCACCGTGGAAATTGATCCTAGCAAAACGATCAAAGAGCTGAAGCAGGAAATCGAGGCTGTCCATGCTTTTCGGGAATTGCAAGGAAAGGTTGCAGAATTGTCGGGAGAAGAGGAGGCTTTCACATTATTCGGCGCAGACATAACTTGAGTAGTTCACATTATTTCAAGTAATAGAAAATTCATATTAGCTTTTGCATGCATGTTCATTTTCGCGTCTTATTGGAATCCCGTATGAAGTTCAAGTCACAAAACCTTAGAATTAAAAGCGTCGATTGAAAGTGTAGTTGTAAGAAAAGCTTATCAGTCGTGTTCAGATACAAGACGACCTGAGCATTAAGAAACATAATCTTGAAGAGATAATTTTCTCTATAGAATGTTATGTGGCATTCAATGAATTTTGTCGAAATATTTTTGGATAAAGTTCGCATGAAAATTATAGCACCATGATGTAATCAATTGCATATAGAACTTTGCTATCACACGATTAATTTGAATGAATCTGTCTGAGTTCAGAGCGATTAATTTGCATGTATCCATTTTTATACTGATTACGTTGTGCATCCAGAGATTACGCCTGGTTTTAGTAATTCTTGTTCGTGAACTTCAATGTATTTCTTGCTATAGATTTTTTTTGGCACTCTCAAATATCTGCACTTTACTAGTTTTCGATACCGGATATGTAAATGAGCATACTTATTGGTCTAATTTTGAAGGCTTAATTTTATATTCATACATATTTTAATCAGTTCTTGAAAGTGAACATTTTTTTTCAATTACATGAAAAATTTTGGATTTTTAATATAATAAAGAGTATGTTCAGTTTACGCTTTGTCGATGTACTTGAACATCAAAGGCATTATATCATTTGCATTTAGTGATACTCCGTTAAAAGTTCCCGAAATTTGAATAAAAAAATAAGATAACATTACCTTATTATTTAATAATAATAATTATAAAATAATACTGATTCATTTATTTAAATAAACAAATTTACCTAATTATTTACCCTATAAATCTTTCTACTACCCATTTATATGACAGCACTGATTCAAATTCTTAGTAAAATTAAACCATAAGATAAAATATCACACCTAAAATAATAGCCTAAACCCATTCAATAAAAAGAATAACAATTTGAAATGATAAAAATCAAAGACAATATAAACAATAAATTTTGCACCATTCAAAAATATAAAAAGGTATTATAAATGACAGATAAAAATTTAGATTAAATTCGAAGCTTTTGTGTTTAACGAGAGTTAATAATGATGTAATTTCTCAACTGGGATTTTAGAATGACAGTTCAGGTAAAATACAAGTATAAACGAGTATTTGTTGCAACAAAAAGAGATAATTATGGGACATGCAAAATAATCACTTGCAACATCGTTGTTCTGGCATTTTCCGCAGAAGTCTGTAATGTAACAGTATCTGAACATTATTCTTATAATTAAAAGTCAAAAATTTAATAAAGGGCGATAATTTTAGTCTATTAAATCGCTCTCTAAGAGCTTGGAATTAATTCTCAACCAGAGATTGCAATTTTGAAAACCCTGTTAACATCGCTCGTCAGAAAGGTAGATTGGAATTGAAACATTTCCTGTGTTGAAGATTATCTTTCTCAAATTGATTCATTACTTAAATTCTGCCTTTTATTTAAGTATTATTTATCACCATACAAAATGTACATAAGTGTAACATAAATAGTTCATTTATATTCAAATTCCAAATAAGATTTTGTGGTCAGCTATAGAGTATCAGAAAATGTGTAATTCCGGAATTTAACCTGTTAGAAACCAATAAGTTAGATTAGGTATAGATGACCTAATGAATTGATTGAAAATTAAAAGAAAAAAAATAAAAATGAATTAAAAACGTACCCGAGGGTCTTTCCTTTCCTCCATTTCTAACCGGGTATAGGACCCGGTACGGTGGCGGGCTTCCCCCTCAAAATATGAGCCAGTCACCGGGTACAATTTAATCCTTTTTATTTCAGGTGACTTAATGGGTTGAGTGGCCCAAGCCAAGTGCCTTTTTATGGCATAAAGTTATGCAATTCCATTGTATAATTCTATGACATAAATTGGTCACCGGGGTACTCCCCTTCTGATGGGAAGGCTCATATAATTCAAGTTGTATGAGTTTTCCACTCAGAAGAGGAATACCTGGCCACCTCAACGATTTAACATTGGATTTATTCCGGTTGGGTGGGCATGAAGGGGCTCCACCACCACCCGGTTGCCCCTCTTTCATTTGTGGGCCCTGAATGTATTTGGGTAAAGACGAGGTCAACCCCAAATTAGTCTTTCTTGTCAGGTTGCACTTGTTCTCGCAACAAGTCGTAATTCCATCGTGGAGGTTACCTACTGATTTGCGACTTCGGTCGTCCTCTCGAACTCTGCAAGCAATTCGTGAATGCGAAATGTTTTGTAGTGAGTCCTCGTGCCGGGGAAACGAACCCGCCCCACGACACCGCAATGCTAGCCTGCCAGCGCATTCACGCGTCTCCGGACGAGGGCATTCTCGGCAGGAATCAACACCTTCCTCTGCCGAGGCAGCAGAACATCGCTGCGGTCCTTCACGGACATATTGAACACAATTATTCACTACAAATGGCGCCCAACGTGGGGCCCGAAAAGCCCGGCTGTATCATCAGTCGTGAGCACGAGACAGTCCATCGTCTCTAGGTGTCCCCACAAGGTGTTAGAAATTTTGGCGGGTAGATAACTCCCGAGGGTTTTTGCACTAATCGTGCCCCAGCAATTTAATAACTTTCGAACGTGTGTTGTCTTCGGACATCAATATCGTTTGGTCCTTCTTTTGATTTATACCTTGGTGGTTTACCACCATTGTATAACTAGTAAGGCCAAATTATATTAGAGTCCCTTTTTGTGTTCGGAGGTTATTATCCCAACATCTTTTTGCGGAGGATTCTGATCCGCTCCCCAAACCAGCGGTGCCTAAGTGTCTTAAATTACATGGATTTTGATTTCATGTGATTGGCTGATTAGCTAATCCATGACTATCCATGACAAGACACGCGCTGCTTGTGGATTAGAATCCCACCCTGGGCTGACAAGCTGTAACTTGAGAAGTTTGCTAATGAGGGATCTCTTCGGAACCCTGATTTTCATGGTGCCACAAGAGAGTGTCCCTGAAACGTTTTAGAAGGATTGTGCCATGGTGTCCATACTTGGGAGGAAGGACGGAAAGGAAAGACCGATTATTTTTTTTGATAACTTAAAACTTTTTTGAAACTTTATCATACATTTTTTTTTTTTGTGAGGTTCGACTATAGTTCGCCACTGACGGCCACTTACAAATCATAAATTTTGCATCATTTTTTTCACATTTTCATTATTTATATATATATATTTATTTAGGTTTTTAGTTAGCAATTTAAATTTCTTTTAGCATGCCCACCAAAAGAACTCCCGAAAGGAGAAAGTTGCGGTCGGATGCCGGACCAGCTCTATTGTGTTCCATCTGTCACGAGGACATGGACGAAACTACAAGCCAGAGGTTGCAGTGCGGACACAGGCTACATCAGCTGTGTTTGGCACAACTGCGGCAAACTTCATCCACGTGCCCGCTCTGTCGACAGCCTTTGGAAATCGCACAGCCAGCAACAGAACGACCTCAGTCCTCCAGTACAAGTGGAGCTGTCCCCAAAAGCGGACCCCTTCCATCCACTACAAGGAGTGCACGAGACGATGACTACAGGGCTGAAGCAGTTCCGCCTGCAGAAGAAGCGAGTCCACCGGTGGCTGTGGAAGCCACAGTTCTACGAGATCTAATGGCGCTCGTACAGGACATGTCCACCCGGCTCGCCTCTCTAGAGAGCCAGAGAGAGAACCCCGCACCATCCCGGCCAAGAACTCCTCCTATGTGGGATTCGGACCCAAATCCGTGGGACTTCCCAGTAGACTCGCGGCGTGATCCCGAACGGATCCGGCCAGGTACAGCCATGAATCCGTTGGCTCCAGTTTACCGGCCCCGATTGAGCCAAGCACCGCCACCAAATCAGGCTCCCGTGATTCCGCCGGACCAACGCTTCCATCCACACGACATGTATCGGCTGAAGCCGACACAGATCCCCAGCATCATCCAGGGATGGAATCTACATTTCAGTGGGGAACCCAATACGATAACGGTGGAGGTTTTCATAAGTCGGGTGGAGTCACTGATTGAGCAGATGCTAGCAGGAGACCGCACAGCGCTCGCAGGATACCTGCCAATGCTGCTTAGGGGAGCAGCCCTGGAGACATATTGGAGGATACATTCAGCTCCACCATCCATACGCTGGTCACGGCTGAAGGAGGTACTCCGCATGGAATACCCTACGGTCGACATGGACGAATTAGTCCTGGATAAGATGAATGCTAGATGGCAGCGTCCGGACGAGTCCTTCCATAAATATCGAGCCGATATCCTTCGGTTGAATGACCAGCTGTCAGAGCCATTGTCTTCTACCCAAATTCTTCGCCTGCTAAAGCGCAATCTAAGACCGGAGATTCGTCGGCATATCGTGAACTCCGATCCACAGAGTATGGAGGCCCTGCTGAGAAATGTGCGTCGTATAGAAGGGTTTGAGGAAGACCTACGGGACCGGCCATACTTACTAACCAGGACGGGTCCTCGACGAGGAATCGCGGAATTGGCCCCAGATTATACCACCCTAGATCTGGAGGATGATTTGGACCCAGACCAGCTTGCTGTAGCGGCAGTGGGAAGTCTTACGACCTGCTGGAATTGTCACCAAACCGGACACCGGTTCATTTCATGCCGCGCAGAACGTAAGGTTTTCTGCTACGGTTGCGGCAAGCCGGACACTTACTTCCCGGACTGTTCTGAATGTGCCGCACGAAAAAACGGCCAAAAGAGTACCCGACCACCTCAGCGGTACTCGAAACCCCAGCAGTAGCTCCTCAGTCAGCGGCTCACCCCAACCAACCTGACGTTAACCCACCAGCCATAACCATTACGACTGCGGATGTTCACTCTCTTCCGGAGACCTCACCAACGACAATATTAAAACGACCATCGCAGTCACTGCCAGAAGAACCGCGGCAGCCTCAAGTACGCACTCTAAAACCTTATCATGTTAGACTGCAGGAATATCGGGTGGCTCGAGAGCGAATATTTGCTTCCGAAGTTGTCACTTCCCGTCCGTGCACGACAAAATGGTCAACCCGTCGTTGGCGGAATTTCCGCAAGAGAGTGCGCACCTGCCGTCAAACCGTAAACTCTTGTAACATCTCGGAGGTTGCTGAGAATGAGATCAGACCTTATCATCCAATTAAAGTGTTGGGCGAGACCGTGTTTGCATTGATCGACACGGGTGCCAGTATCAGTTGTCTTGCCTCGAGCTTTGGCTCGAAAGTGCTCCAAGAATACCCGAACTTGATTAAATCCTGGCGCACTGAAATCAGTACAGCTGATGGCACCAAACACCCTATACGAGGTAAACTAACAACACCCGTGACGTTCAGGGGTCAGACGAAGGATATTACCTTCTACATTATCCCGTCTTTGACTCAGAACGTATACCTTGGTGTCGATTTCGTCCTTCGCTTTGGACTGGCCTCCGATTTATTCACCGATTTGTCTTTAAAAACCAGAAATGTCAACGAAATCACTTCTACTCCCGATAGGCATGACCTGACGTCTAACCAACGGCAACGCCTGGAAGCATCCATTGCTGCTTTCCCATCTTACGCTACCCAAGGCCTTGGCCGCACCACCCTAGTCTCACACGCCATTGACGTTGGCGATAGTAAACCGATTAAACAGAGACACTACGCCATCTCGCCAGCCATGGAGAAATTGGTGTATGCGGAATTAGATAGGATGCTCGAGTTGGGGGTCATAGAAGAGTCCCAAAGTGCCTGGTCCTCACCGGTAACCTTGGTTGTAAAGCCAGGTAAAGTCCGCCTCTGTCTTGATGCCCGTACGCGGTTACCATCAAGGACGCGTACCCTCTTCCACTCATCGATGGAATACTAGGGAGACTGCCGAAAGCCAATTATATCACCAGTCTCGACCTAAAAGACGCCTTCTGGCAAATTCCACTCGATGAGGGCTCGAGGGACAAGACCGCCTTCACAGTGCCTGGACGACCATTATATCAGTTCGTCACAATGCCCTTTGGCCTGTGTAATGCGCCGCAAACGATGACCCGGTTGATGGACAAGGTCATCCCACCTCACCTGAAACACCAAGTGTTCGTGTACCTCGATGATCTTTTACTCATCACGGAAACGTTCGATCAACACCTCCTACTTCTACAAGAAGTAGCCCTGCACATCAGTAAGGCGGGACTCACCATCAACGTACAGAAAAGTAAGTTTGTCATGAAAGAAGTCCGATACTTAGGCCATGTCATAGGACATGGCACTATCAAAACGGATCCAGACAAAACGCGTGCGATTGATGAGTTCCCCTTACCAAAAACTGTGAAGCAGCTACGACGTTTCCTTGGTGTGTGCGGTTGGTACCGAAGGTTTGTTCGGAATTATGCAACAGTTTCAGCGCCCCTGTCAGACATGTTGCGGAAAGGGAAGTTCGTTTGGACCGAACTCAGCCGAAAGGCATTTGAAGAGCTTAAACAAGCCCTCACATCAGCTCCTGTCTTGCACAGCCCCGACTTCACGAAGCCCTTCTCCATTCATTGTGACGCAAGTCAACATGGAGTAGGAGCCGTGCTGGTGCAATTGACCGACGAAGGGGAGGAAGCTCCCATCGCCTTCATGTCCAATAAGCTGAATTCGGCCCAAAGGAACTATACTGTTTCCGAGCAAGAATGTTTGGCAGCGGTAATGGCTGTGAAGAAATTCCGAGCTTATATCGAGGGCCACCAATTCGAGATCATCACGGACCACGCGTCACTACAATGGTTGATGAACCAGGCAGATTTAAGTGGACGCCTAGCCAGATGGGCTCTTAAACTGCAAGGGTTCAAGTTCTCCATCAAACATCGGAAAGGAACCCAGAACATCGTACCCGACACTCTCTCACGGATGTTTTCCCCAGAGGGAGCCGAAATAACAATAAATGACGAGGACCCCATCGAAATAGATTTGGACAGCCCACATTTCGAATCAGATAGCTACAAAGAGTTGAGGCAAACCATAGCGACCCAACAGACACAGCTGCCTGACTTGAAGGTAATAGACGGCTATGTGTATAGACGAAACGAATACGCCACTGGTGATCCATGGCAGGAAGAAGAGTCTTGGAAACTCTGGGTACCGGAGGAAATGACACAACAGCTGATCCTCCGCGCACATGATCATCCGTTAAGTGCCCACGGAGGTTACGGTCGAACACTACGGCGACTAAAAAAAATACTTCTTTTGGCCTAAAATGGCATCCCAGGTCAAAGACTACGTGAGCGCCTGTGATACCTGTAAAGGCACCAAAGCGCCCAACCAGCCTCTTCGACCTCCTATGGGTCAACTCAACGTCCCAGAACGCGTGTTCCAGCGTCTATACATCGATCTACTCGGTCCATATCCTCGGTCTTCCATGGGACACATCGGAGCTATAGTCGTTCTAGATCAGCTCTCAAAATTCCCAATGGTGGAACCTATCCGTAAATTCACAACTCCATCGATCGTGAAATTCTTAGAGAACCGGGTATTCCATGTGTTCGGAGTTCCAGAGAGTGTGTACTCAGATAATGGAGTACAGTTCCGGTCTCGGCAGTTTAAGAGCCTACTTGAGCAGTATGGCATTGAACACCAACTGACGCCCATATACTCTCCTCAGTCCAACGCGTCAGAACGGTTGAACCGCACCCTATTGGCCGCGATCCGTTCCTACGTCCACCCATCTCAAAAGGATTGGGATCGGCGATTGTCTGCCATCACATGCGCCCTGCGATCCTCGTATCATTCCGTCACCGGTGTCGCCCCTTACTTTGCCGCCTTTGGACAGCACATGATTTGCCACGGTAAATCATACCGACTGTTACGGCAATTAAAGTGTTTGGGAGACCCGGTCGTTGCGCTGGAGCCCCACGAACGTTTAGGAGACCTCCGCCAACAGATCGGACGGAAGATTAAGGCCGCAGGTAGTGCAAATGAAGCGCAGTACAATCTCCGGTCACGATCTGCTAATTTCAAAGAAGGAGATGAAGTTTTCCGGCGAAATTTCCGCCAAAGTGACGCCGCGGGGCATTACAACGCCAAGCTGGATAGGCGATTCCTGAAAAGCCGCATAAAGAAGGTAATGGGACCTAACCGTTACTTGATAACGGATCCATCGGGAAAAGAAGTGGGGATATACCACGCGAAAGACCTGCGCCGATAGATAATTGGGCACGTCTGTTTGTCCGTCCGCATATATTTTCAAAAACGCGCAAAGATTGTATACTTCCAGGCAAACATAGACATAAGTCAGTCCGTCCGTCTGTTAATTGTGTTCTTTTATTGTTCGTCATCTTTAGTCCCGACGCCGAAGGCAACCCGTGAGACACAGAAAGATCCTTCAGCTCCTTTTTCGTAATCCGCATTGCCTTGGGATCACGAGAAAATTAGCTGCCCTGTAGTAATCTAAGAACTATGGCTCTAAAAGCAGCGCTGACACAGGCACACAGCACGAACGCAATTTAATAAGGATTCAGTCGATTCAGTCACCTTCCCCATCGCAACACTCGTTTTTTTTTCGCAGGAATAATAAGTGGAAAAATTTCCTTTGTACTTAACACCCGGGAAACAAAATTCTAAAAATGTTTAAAAATTTCTAATGTGTAGTATCTTATTACAATATCTTTTGAAGATAATTTAACGAATTGCGGTGTAACGCGGTATGCAAATGCTTAGAACGAAACGGTTAACCCCTTTTAATTATGAATGCTAAAATCATTGTATCATTTAACCTGTTAATTATATGAACGCTAAAATCATTGTATCATTTAAACCCCTTAAAATTTGTCTAATTCTTCCGATTTTTCCCACCT